>CM038708.1:29899558-30499558 GCA_021613375.1 Megaleporinus macrocephalus | reverse complement strand
CCTGTTGAACTGGGAGGTGATAGAACTTTGCAGTGTTCAGTCCTCACAGATACGTCTGCAGGAGAACACAGTGTGTACTGGTTCAGACCCGGATCAGGAGAATCTCATCCAGGAATCGTTTACACTCATGAAAACAGGAGTGATGAGTGTAAGAAAAGCTCTGAGACTGATTCTTCTACACAGAGCTGTGTCTACAAACTCCCCAAGAGGAACCTCAGCCTCTCTGATGCTGGAACTTACTACTGTGCTGTGCTCATGTGTGGAGAGATCATCTTTGGGAAAGGAACCAAACTTGACTTTGCAGGTAAGATCAAATATTTTTAATCTATATTATTAGTATTAAGATACATACAATGTCACTATTTTAGAATATCTGCCCTAAAACTGTACACAAGATATATCATGACACTGACACAGGTGGGTAAACAGTAAAAAAGTCATTTTTAAATGCATGTACAGCACATTCTTTATAGTATAGTTCACATTTGTTTATCACAATAATCAGAAATCTTGATTTAGCGCTAAAGCTTTCATTTTCTGCTTATTTTAGAGAAACCCATTTTGGATCCAGCCATTCTTTGTTTAGCAGCATCAAACATCATATTCTTGGTTGTTGTCTTATTCCTGTGCAGAAAATTACATACACATGATCTAAAAGGTAGGTTTTACATATAAGACTACAAAAATGATAATCATGTTATATATTCTATAAAGTACAATTTTGTACATTGCTGTAATGCTATTTTATTATTATTTTTAAATGATTTACTTGTTCTATGTTGAAGATGCTGCTGAAGGTTACACAGTTCAAGTAACTCAGGTGATTGTTATACTGTCTTTTGTTATTTTATCCAGACTTAAAGTTCAGAAATATTGTTATTTTCTTGTGGGTTCTAAATGTAGTGTGTTATTGTGAATAGGTATTATAACATATATGCTGATTTTTACATGTGAATGTAATCTGTTTATAGCCCTAATATTAATATTTGATATAGTAGTGAGTTAAAAAGTGTAACGTCTTACATCTAAACTTCACTAATATTACAAATATTGAAGCCTCATTAATTAAACATTCTTTTCTTATTATTAAATTTAAAAGTTATATATTTTATGTTTAACTGCTTTATGTTTGGTTGTTTGGTTGTCAGGCTGAAGATATTGACGCCCTAAACTACGCAGCTCTAAGCTTTACTCAGTCTTCCTCCTCAAGAAGAAGCAGAACAAAGAACAGCGATGATCAGCCTGTGTACTCCCAGATAAACACCCGTCAGTAGAAACATCAGTGTTACAGTCAAACTTGTAAATCTACCTTCAACTCCTCTGTGCCCAGCATATGTTGTACAAAAAATAATGTAGAATGTATTCATTTTAATAAACATCT
Source organism: Megaleporinus macrocephalus (assembly GCA_021613375.1). Taxonomy (NCBI): domain Eukaryota; kingdom Metazoa; phylum Chordata; class Actinopteri; order Characiformes; family Anostomidae; genus Megaleporinus; species Megaleporinus macrocephalus. Next base: position 30,498,177 of record CM038708.1, on the reverse strand, counting down.
GCTTTTACATGTGAATAAAGCCTTTTGTATGATTTTGCCTCACATTACTCAGTTTACTGAAATTATTATTTGAATGTTGTGTTGTATTTTGTATAAGTATTGTTGTTTGAGTATACATTAGCAAGTACATATTAAAATGTACTTATATTAAAACCCTGCACCTAATTTGTTCAGGAATTCTCTGTATTGACCACTGGACTTTAATTCATGTCATTATAATAATAATAATAATTATTATTATTAGTAGTAGTAGTAGTAGTAGTATTACTGTTATAGTTGTATTTATCATTTTTGTTGTATCCCTCTTGGTTATTATCGCTTATGAGTTTAACTAATTTCAGAATGAATGAATTAAGCACTAAGAATAACATTTCATTTTAATTATAAGTAGCTTATTATTTATAGATTGTATTTAGAAATGTATAACTCTTACTAAATGGTTCAGTAATGTACCATTAATTATTTTATGGTAATGTTAACTAGCGGGTAATTTTTTGTCCAATATTAATTAATCAGATGTTTAAGTTTTTTACATAATTTGAGTTTAGTAGCTGTCCTCTATGTCGTTCAGATGTTTTATGTTTTATGTCTTCACTCTAGTTACACTTACACTCCAATTTTACAGGCTCAGTTGTAAATGGACTGTTGGCTGATAGGCACCTTCATGCAGGTGCAGCCTGTTCCCTTCATAATAAAATAAAAAGATAAGTCTGAAAATTATGGATTTGCATCCAAGTATTAAAATAAAAATGATCATAATATTTATAATTATGTTTTCTGATTACTCCAAAAGTATTTTGATGTGGATCATGAATCTGCCTGTTCTGCAGTCTGTTGGCCCGAGGGAAGAAGCTGTCTCTGAACTAGCTGGTTCTGGACTTTATGCTTCAGTGGCATAAACAGACAGTGGCTTTGGTGGGTGGAGCCTTTTAGAATCTACATGGTCTTCTGCAGGCAGTGACTGGTCTATAAATCCAGGAAGTTATAAGCTGAACCCTGAGGATATACTGTGCTGGCTGCACCACCCTCTACAGAACTTCCTGCTCGATAGCAGTGAAGTTCTGATACCAGGTGAAGATGGACCCCATTAAAATGCTCTCCTAAATGCCTGTGATAACCATCTCAGCTGTCTGAGGTAGAATATGTGCTGTTGTGCCTGTTTCACCACCCATGTGGTGTGTTCAGCCCATGTAAGAGCGTCTGTGATGTGAAGACCAGGGAAACTGCTGACCCTCCCTACAGAGGCACCACTGATTTCTAAAATCCACTACCAGCTCCTTGGTCTTGCTGACGCTGAGAGCAAGGTTCTTCTCCTGGCAGCAGTGTGTCAGGAAGCAGACCTCCTCTCTGTAAAAATCTTGTTGTTGTTGGAAATCAGGCCCTCAATTGTTGCGTCATCTGTAAATTTGATGATGACATTGGAGTTCTGTGTGGCTGTACAGTCATGGGTGTACATGGAGTGCGTACAGTGAGTCTGTTGAATATCGTCTGTGGAGCAGTGCTGTCAGTAGGTGACCTGCAATTGGCCCAAGGTGGCAGATAGTGAGGAGAAGATGAATTCTCTAACCAGCTGCTTGTAACATGTGGTTATAATGATGGTCAGAGCAACAATTTAAGGTGGGACCTCTGGCTGACTTTGAAACTGGGAAAGTAGTGGCCAATTTGAAATACATTGGCACAACTGAGAGTGAAGATGTCTGTAAACACAACCAGGTCTGTCTGTAAACGTCAGGGCTTCAGCAAGTCGGCTTGGAGATGGAGTGGGGAGTTGACTCAGCGGGAATAGGAGGTATTTCTGGGGCTGAACACAGGCTACAGGCAGAAAGAGCCCCGCTACAATATGGATCCTGTGGCTTATCTGGCAAAGCTGGTTGTTCACCACATTTATCAGTGATGTTATTTACCATGTAGGCAATTGTGCTGGTTTTAAGTGAAAAATATCACATTTAATTTTATTTTTATCTTAAAGAGGAAAACAGGCCAAAGACAGGATTTTAAACAGGTACACTAGTTACAGCTGATTTACATGAATAATATGAGTAATACGATTACTAAGAATAAGTTCATTCCATATCAAGTTTGGGAGTTTACTTCTCTTCCTTTGGAGCTGGTCTGATCTCGAATTAAGGTTCTGTATGTTCAAAATAACCTTATCCTTGACGATAAAAACATATATTGCACTATGAGTATTTAAAATGATCTACACTGGAAATTAACTTGTTACTTTAGAGTTTGTACCTCACTTTACCAAAGGAGCTACAAGCTTAATTAGCTGTACAAACCATGTCTGGACAACTGTATTATAAACAAATTTTGAGTTTGATGCCCGTAACACACTCAAAAAGATGGGTCACAGGCATATATACCACTGTGTTACATCACCTTTCCTTTTAATTACAAAATGTAAGTGTTTATTAACCGATGACACTAATTGTTAACGTTTTTTTAATTTAAATGTTTGTTTATTCTTGCTTGATGCAAAATTTTTGCCCAACAGTTTGTTTTTGTCTGATTCTCCTCATCATGTTGAATGCAGACAGGTCTACATGTACACTACATGTACTCTGGGTCTATGAAGCCACACTATAGCACATGCAGAATGAGGCCTGTCATTGTCTTCCTGAAATAACTATGCATTTACTAGGAAGCATATTTCAGCATATCTTTCTATACACCTCCACAATAATGATAACTTCACACGTATGCAAGTCACCCATGCAGTGGGCACTGATATCCCCAAACCATGATGCATGCATAAATCTGGATGGTCTTTTTCATTCTAATGTCCATTTTCTTAATTAATCCGACCACAGCATACTTTTTTACTGTGTTTCAGACCATCAGAGATGAGCTCAGGCCCAGAGAAGTTTCTGTGTAGAATTGATGTATAACTATGGTGGAGGAGTGTACTAAGACTAATATTAAAATAAATATTTCTATTTTTTAGTTTTTAGTTTTATCAGCTAAAATGAAGTTCATAAACTAAAATTAATAATAATTAAAAGGATAAAATATGACTTAAATAAACATACAATTGAGTCAATAGTCTAAGACTAAAACTAAATCAAATTCTTTTGCCAAAGTTAACACTGCATGCAGGAATACCAATGAGCCACCAGTTAATTCCACCAAGTAGCTCTAGGAGGCGCTTTTGGGGATCTTTTCTGTTCACGTCTACACAGCGCAGCATACTACCTCATCACAAGTCTCTCAGAACAAACACCTTTTTTCCATAAATAATAAATCACATACCACATACCATGCTGATGTTTCCTCACATCCTGCACATTGCTGGAAGTTAATGCTCGAGTTGATGTTTTCTGCACTTGATCTTATTTATGTCTGTATAAAAATAAATATCTTTACTATAATGTGTGTACAAACGCTCTCACTGCTGTGGGATTTCCAGTGTACTTCTTCAGGAACTTTATCATACCTTAACCCATATTCCATGCTCTGTGGTAATGTTTAATTTGTAGTGATGCTGTACATGCTGTCGTTATATCAGGCTTTTAATTAAAGTTTCTAAAAAATGTAAATATGCCTCTTTCCTTCGGGAAAATAAATGTAATGAACTTTTATGTATTTATTAACTCATTTTCCATCTACTTAGTTTGCACAGTTCAAGTTGAGTGTAGCAAAGAAATGTGGTGAACCTCTGTAGGTGAACTTTACTATAATACGAAATGAAAAATGAAATCCTAACACTGCAGTAGTTTTACTGAAAAATGTGATGTGGCGACTGTAATGAGATATTATTTATATTATTATAGGTTTGTAACCAAGCAGTGGTGATTTACATATAACATTCTATATGTATACCCAGTGAGGTGATTGGTTGAAGCCAAGTTCAAGTTCCTGGTATGGCAGCCAATCAGCTTCCAGCACAGTATTATAAAACTGCTCTGGTAGAAGGTTTAAGTGCATTACCTGCACTACGGTTGTTTCTGTCATACATAAACTGTGAGTACCAGCACAAAGACTTTATTATTTGTGTACATATAGAACTGAAAGCTAATACTTTTTATCTTTTTTTCAGGAGAAACATTACTGGAGTTTGGCAATGATTCATTTTTATGTAACTGTTTTGCTCTCAGCAGTATTAGGTACTGTTTAAGTGTTTTTTCTTTTGTTTTTAAAGTGAATGTTTATTTGGTGTACTGGACTTGGAAAGCTGATGGATTTCTATTGAATTTGACATTTAGCTTTTAGTAAATTAAACAGATTTAAAATAAATTTAATTTCTGCTTATGTTTTTTTCAGGCAGCCCTTTAAGGTTTGACGCTCCCTGTCTAAATGGAACAAAGTTTATTCAGAGTGGGGAAAATGTTACTCTGAGTTGTCCTTTTTCAACTTTTGAAGCACTAACAACTACATGGTTCAGACAGACTCCAGGAGAAAAGCTTCTTCTCATTGCTTCTGTGTTTCGTTCAACATCAGTTAAATATCATAATGATTTTGAGAAGAGTGGCCGCTTTACTGCATCAAGAGAACAAAACAGTTTTAATCTGAATATCTCAAACACAGAACCATCTGATTCAGCAACGTACTACTGTTCTGTTTCAGACTATACAAATGCTGCTTTATTAGACTGCACAGTTTTAGTACTTAAAGGTACAAGTGAGTCTGCTTTTAATAAATATCTTTCATTTTAATACCCAGATCTTTTCTATCTACATCTTACTAAACATTTTGTCTCTTTTTAGGTTCACCTTCTAGTCTCAATGCTGTTCTCCAACATCCTGTATCAGGTCCTGTTGAACTGGGAGGTGATAGAACTTTGCAGTGTTCAGTCCTCACAGATACGTCTGCAGGAGAACACAGTGTGTACTGGTTCAGAGCCGGATCAGGAGAATCTCATCCAGGAATCATTTACACTCGTGGAAACAGGAGTGATGAGTGTAAGAAAAGCTCTGAGACTGATTCTTCTACACAGAGCTGTGTCTACAAACTCCCCAAGAGGAACCTCAGCCTCTCTGATGCTGGAACTTACTACTGTGCTGTGCTCATGTGTGGAGAGGTTATCTTTGGTAATGGAACTAAACTGGACATTGTAGGTAAGATCAAATATTTAAATCTGTTTTAATAACCCCAGCTCTAAAACAGAGGCATGTAATTACCCCCGAATATCTGTTTTAGGTATTTTTGCTATATATACATATATGTGTGTGTGCAAGTGTGTGTGTTTGTGTGTACTGTGTAAAAGTCTAAGGCATCTAAGCTCGTGTTTTGCTGAGCAAATAAAAGCTTCCTGTCAGTAAAAACAGCTTTATAAATATAATAATGTCTCCAAGTGTCTAAAACATTTGCACAAATATGTATAAAATCAACAGGGAAGAGTGTTTTGGATCCAGCCATTCTTGCTTTAGCGGCATCAAACCTCATAGCCATCATTGTGGTTTTATTTCTGTGCAGAAAATTACACAACAGTCATCATAAAGGTAGGCTTTATAATATGATTAATTTCTGTTGAGTATATTTTTGTAATATATTTGACTCCTAGTATAACGTAACATATTAATTCTTATATGTTGAAGATGCTGCTGAGGGCTATGCAGCGCAAATAAATCAGGTGATTTTATCTTTGTTTTACTCAAAACACAGAAACACATCTATCTATCTATTATATTAAGAAAAAGACAAAACAATGAAACCATATGTTTGATTCAGCAAATTAAATAATGGTAATTACTTAAAGTAACTGTGCATTAAAATGTACTGTTGTGTGTTTTCTGTAGTGGTTGTGCAACTTGTGTTCACTTTGACAAAACGTGTCATTTGATCAGAGGTCCCCTAGTTTGCATATAACTTTAAATAATAATTAATAATTTTAATTTGCTGCTGTTCAATTAATTATGTCAGTACTGTATTAATGTGATCACTACTTTTTAAACACCTTTAACATCGCTCAGCAGCAAACAAAAACCACAGCAAAAAGGAAAGTCTCGGTTCCTCTTGAAACAAGATGTAAAGTAAGTAGTATCAGCACGAGAGGTTACAGTCACTGAGGATTTAGGGCTGTAACTCTATATGTGATATATATGATACACACTGGTTGGAATATGCAACCACCGTTCTTCTCACTACGTTTACCTTATTTTCATGTTCATCCTGCTGTCTGTGATTTTAGATTCTTGAAAGTAATAACATTGAGATGAAGCATTTTCACATAGTCATGTGATAAATCATTGGAATTATTGTGTGATAGTCTTAATATGAATATTAGATATAGTAGTGATTTATTACACATTGTGAAATGTTATATATTTTTTGTATAACTACTACATGTTTTGTTGTTTGGTTGTCAGGCTGAAGATACTGACGCCTTGAACTACGCAGCTCTAAGCTTTACTCAGTCTTCCTCCTCAAGAAGAAGCAGAACAAAGACCAGCAGTGATCAGCCTGTGTACTCCCAGATAAACACCCGTCAGTAGAAACAACATCAGTGTTACAGTCAAACTGCTAAACTACTATCATTGTAACTTCTCTGTAAGGAGTGTTTGTGAATTTTCACATTATAATTACTGTGAATTACTGCACATCTGTGTCCATGTTTATATGAGAAAAAGTATTTTGTGTCATTTTCTTCAATTTTTTTTATGATTGGTCTCATTTTTAGAATTTCTTTGTATATTTCATCTTATTTCAAATATATACACATACTAGGCAACAACAACATTAAATAAAGAAGTGGTACCTGTAAGAGGGTGATTAGCAGTTTGGAGTGACACTTTTTTAATGATGGTAAGCGTGCTGGTACATATAAAGACATAAGTAGACCATATACACATACACACATGTACACGATTATCAATAAAGCAAGAAGTGGTACTCACAATGCGGAGGACTAGCAGTTATTCTACTGCTTTACTGACAGAAAAGATACCAGCCAAGATACCAGTCATAAACAGCACAACGGAATCCTTCAGTTAAAGAACTGTTCATGTTTGTTTGCTTACGGAAATGTACGTATTGGTTTCTCACAGCTTGCTTTAAACTGTGCTTGTGAAGTGCTTCACTACTGTTCTGTTTCCCAGTAACTAATAGACTGTATGTATATATTTAACCATGTGTTCTAAGCTTAGAAGAAAATTAAAATGTATTTGCTGTAAAAACCCTGATTGTTATGCTTGTATGTTCTCTTTCTTGTATTTGTTCTTAAAGTTTACTTAAAAATACATTATGCCTCAGCAGATTGATAGAAGGTTAAATATTCCAGGCCAGTTTCTGTAGGATCTTGTTAGGCTGTATGTAAGTGTGAGCTGTTGAGTAATAACATTACATTGTACAAGCAGTAAAACTCAGCAGTTAAACTTGTGTGTTTTCTGTGACAGTGTGTTTTAGGAATCTGGCCTATGTTGTACATACAAGCCCCTTGTTTGCTCTCATTCACACAAATAAAAAGTAAATTGGCCTTCATAACATTTTCCAGATGCTAGAGAGGAGAACAGGTAAGGAGGGAGTTCAAGTACAAAGTATCCATTATGATGGGTTGGGCCTGAATTTGGCTTCAGCATGCATAGCGTCACTGTCCAAAGAAAGTTTACATTGTTTTTTGATGATATGATATTTAAGATGATATTTTTTGATGATGTGATGTTATCTTGTGATGAATGGACCAATGGAAATGCTCCAAAATAACTTTAATATTTTTCTGGTTCCATAGTCTTACATTAAAAGTAAAGTTTTTGGCCTCTTGTCTTAAGTTGCTATTTTGGAGATACCTGTTTTTCATTGGACAGTGATAATAGATATTACAAAGTCATAATATAGGAACACTGTAATAAAAGCTTTTTTAGAAGCCTGGGATAATGAGCAGCCAAGTTTCTACACCACATTGTGATGCATCCGGTCCGAACACTCTCCATTCTGCAGCAGTGAAAGGTGTTCATACTAATCAGTTTATCCCAAAACTGTACAACCAGGAATCTGAGTTTACTGACAAGCTCTATATGTTACTTATTAATGCTTATAGAATATGATCACCTACAATGAGCACCTCTTAGCAAGATTCTAGAGCAGAGGTCACTAATAGGCAGACAACAGTCCGGATCCGGACCCAGACGTTTTCCAATGTGGACCCAAACCGATAAATTACTGAGAATTACTTAATTTTGACTGTGTTTATTTTAAGCGGCGGAGCTTTTCTTGTCTTTATGGTATACTGGCTTTAAGGTACAGTGAACTCAGAGATCAATCGCGTGTGCTGTAAGATCACCAAAGGCTCCTCAGCCAATCAGATGTAATGAGTGAAAAAGCGTGTGGTGGAGGAGCTAGCAGGGGAAAAACACAGGACACACTCCGTGCGGGGTAGAAGACGTGTTTAATGACACAAGTCACCATCGCTTCTCACCATTACTGTCTGGATAACTTAGAGTAGGCACATCAGCCCGGAGCACATAGTGCAAAGACAGAAACAGCAGCCAGAAACTAAAACTAGTCAGAGAGAACAACAAGCTCTAAAAACAGAAAAGTCCACAGTGAAAACTGACTGTTTAACCAGGAACGGTTCTGGAATGGACCCTTTTCTGGAATGGACTCTGCTTTTTTCAAAAGCATTTTGTTTTTTTAAATGTAGCTCTTGTTCTTATTTGAAGTAAGGACAAAAATTTTTTTTGGAGCTTTATAAATAATTCATTCAGTTCAGCATTTAAACAGTAAATATACTGAAATATACTGTGATGTGTTGGTCTTTCAGTTGTTGATGATATAAGATGATACTAGGCTACTTCAGTGTACAGGATATGCGCTGAATCATAACAAGTTAGAAATGATGACGGTCCAGACTTGGCCTGAGGAACTCTCCTGTAACTGGACCTTATTGACTTCTAATTAAATACCCCTGTTCTAGGGGATGTGGGAGGGTCAGGAGGAGTGGAACAACCAAGCAGTACCCTGAGACAGGGCACCGAACAGAGTGTATGTTTTAGAGGTCGTTCAAAGTAAACAAGGTAAACTTTACTTGGAAACATGCTTCCATCACCAGAATCTTACCCTAATAACTCTGAACACATACTGAACACTAACAAGTTTGAACGTCCTCCAGCATTTTTTCTACACCACATTTACAGATAAATCTTTTATATCATTTTTGTCCCATGTCCTCATGTCTCTGTGTTACTTGGCTCTCAGGGTGTGCCTGGTGTGCACAGCTGTGCCTGGTGTTGCGCAGTATGTCTACAACCCTTTTAGATTCCTCTCTCCTTCTTTCCACAGTCAGTCTACAGTAGCCAGGCCACACTCTGCTTCTTCGTTCACATGGGGATACCTCAGGCTGGTGCTGTGTGTAAATCTGTACTCTTTAGCAAAGTCTCTGAAATAGTCACAGCTGAATTGTAGCCGGTAAACTCTGATCACCACCTTTAGGGCTGCAATGAGATGGCAGAGGTCACGCTGAAGACTGCTACAATGTAATCACCACCAGAAGATTATAATAAGTGAATATACACTCTGCATTCTTGCACTGGAGTGGTCAGCAGAGGCTGTTTGTCTGCTACTAGGTGCTGTGAACAGGTGCTGCAGTTTTCCTCTGGCAGGAGTAAATCAAGTGCCTGGTGCTCAGCAGCTTATGATCAGTCTCCTTCTTAAAACTGTTGCCCAGCAGGTAAGGTGACAGGTGTTCATAGGCCCACGTCATTGCCAAAGCCTCTGTGCATGATGTTTTTGAGACCTGTGACAATAAACATAGTTGGTCTCCATGTCTTCATCTATTTGTCCTTGACTCATGACAGCTTGTAGGTCAAAGGAAGAGGCATCTGCTGATACGCAGGGGTCTACTGTTGGTGAGTACAGGCCTAGCACGTCGTAAACTTAATTTTCTTTCATTTTTCAGTCTCATTTCAGTCTCCCAACACCACTTGTTTTGCTCGCTGAGTAGTTCATTGATCAGATATGTGTATGTTAAGGTGGGGTAAACACTTACAAAGGTAGTTGACAATCCCCATCACTGTCCTCACCCCCTTTCCACCCTGGATGGTACTGGCATCTCCGTGACGGCTTTGATCTTATCTGGATCACACTGTCCCCTGGTGATTCTGTAGCATATGAACACGATCCTGCATTTGGCAAACTCACATTTTTCTTTCAGTGTAAATCCTTCTTTGTCCTTGGCCTCTTTAGGACCTGGTGCAGCCTCGCATTGTGTTGCTGCATGTCCTCTCTGTACACAATGATGTCATCAGCATGACACACCAACTCAAAGGCTAGGTCCTCCTCATTGCTCTCTGACTGTGCTCCTGTGGTGTGACGGACACCATCGCTTTACTTGCATTTGATTGTGAAGTGTCCTTTTTATGACACTTCCTACACTTTCTCCATGTGTCTGCACCTGCTTGTCCCCACTGCAGCTCTGCCTCACTCTCATCAAGCCTTGCTAAGTCAAGCCTCCACTCTCTATCCATGTCTTATACCAACCACAGTTTGGTCTCTGATTAGCTGGTCTCTCAGAGACCTGATCTCACAGTGTTCCACCAGCGTGTGTACTGCTGTTATAAAAGATTCCACACTCTTACCTGACTCTTGGCTCCCCAGGTGGAGTGTTTTTTGAAAATAAAATTCTCTTGTTCACACAATGCTCCCTTAAAACCTGCGTGACTGCTTTGTATGACTTTTTTCTGCTCCTCTGTTAGTGGCAGCACATTCAAGATCCACTGATTCATCACCGGCAGCATACATAAAAGCTTTCTCTAGAATTTATTTTGAGTTCTTGTCCAGTTCGTCCACTTCTGTAGGGTTTATAGTGTTTCAGCCATCTCAGCCATTACATGTCCATGTCCATCTCTGTGGTCTTCCATTCTGCTTTTTGGTTTAGTTCAACAGTACTTCTCTGCTTTTTGGTTTTACTTCTGACATCATGTTATGTCTGGAGGTGTGACAGTGCAGATAGACAAGGCCACGAGTTATGTTAAAATGCAGTAATGTTGTGTGTTGTGTTCTTCCTCTCTGAACAATAAGTGCCCCCACACAACAAGGTTCATGTAACGTCACTCTGCTGTAGCCCACTACAGTTCAATTCTACATAGTATAGTTCCCCATCCAGCGTTGCCTTTTCTCATCGATCCCAGATCAAGAGTATGTGACAGCAAATGAGAAGTGGTTTTGCCGGAGTGAGTACGTCTAGGATTCAGCACATGTACTCTCCAAAATACGTTATACACTTTCTGTTAGACCCTTCAAGATCACCCACCCAGTCACTTCTAGGTTTCAATTACCTCAATTCATAGTCTTCCTGTCATTCCATGCAAGAGCATAGGAGCGGGTTTGACAGAGGGGGGGCACATTTGCTAATATGAATCAAAGCCCACCTTATCCCCTAAATATTACATATAAGCTGATTCCACTGTAGGTAAGGTAGTAAATCACTGTGTGTATAGTGACGTAGAACAACATTTGTGGAATTACAGTAAATTACTAATAAATAAACAAAATACAACATTATCTGTATGTCTGTTAATTATTAGATAAATCCAATTAAAGATCACTTTACAAACTAAACTAGATACTTCACATTACATGGTACTGTTACATGGTACAGAAAACTTTAAATTTATACATGCATAATATATACATATATAACCTAAACTATTATTATTTTCTTTAGTGGCATAATGCTGAAATGAAATGACAAATAAAAGCATGTTAAGGTTTCCTGACTAGACAAGACTAACATTAATGTTAGACAGTAAGACTGTGTCCCAAACAGCACCCTCTGAAACATTTTATACTCATGATAGTGTCCTTTTATTTATTCATTCACTTATTTATTTTATTTATGATATATTTATTATTTTTGTATTAAATGCAGTAGTAGTCTGCAGCAGGGGCGATTGTAGGCTTAGAAATTTAGCTGAGCACCCAAATAAGAACAGCTCATAAAACTACATTTTAAAGTCATTTCGGACCATTAATCTGAAATCAGTGTAGGGGAAACACTTTGACACCAACAAATCTTTAAAAAAAAAAACTTAGTTCACAAAGCTTAGTTTACAAATGCATTAAGACATTGTATTAAAACTAAAATATAATAAATAAATATATATATATTTGTATTTAAGAGAAAAACTTATAGACACGTCCCCCCCTTTCTCATTGAATATTGAGCTTCTGTGGGCTAAAGAGTGACCAGATGAGAATGAGAGAAATTCAGGGCGTGAGACTTGAGTGAGTGTGTCATGACAGAATAATTAGAATAATTAAGATCAGACACACCAATTCTAATACTCAGTTATCAATATCATTACCATTATCAACAGATTCTGCTGCCTTTTCGTTGTGTGACGTGCTTGTCCCATTTCCCTGCTTGGGTTTTAGTGGGTGGGGTTCGATCTTATTAGGAGACTACTTACACCTGTGTAGGATGCTTTTAAAGGGGGCCTTTTCCTTTGTTTTTTTTTTTGGTTTGTTGCAAGCAGCTCAGTTTTTGGGCCTGCTTGGGTTTACTTACGTTTGGCATTATGCTTTAGTTGTTTCTGTTAATCTTTAGATTTCCTTTGGCCACCTTTTGTTTCTACATTTTCTGGACATGTCCTTTTTCCCTTCATTTTTTCATTAAACTTATTTTTTGCAATTTGAACACTGTGTCCCCTATTTATTTGTCACGGTTCTGAGCCAGTCGTGACAGTTGTTAAAATAATTGGTTTAACCATATACTGTATATGGTTTTAACATTTCCAGCTTGTCAGCGACAAATTAACGTTAAAATAAAATAGACGTTTTTACTATAATCTTTATGGGTGCTGGGACTTTAAACTAGGGCTAGCTACGCCTCTGGTCTGCAGTTTGGGAAGTGGCCAGAAAGTAGTTTCCGACTAAAGTTAATATAAACGTTAGCTAACCCAAACCCTCCTACTCTGTTACTATAATGACACATTATCCAAAATCTGTTTTTATTGCAGGATTGGCTGCAGGATATTTCTGAACAGGCATCTCAACACAAACCTTAAAAAAAAAACCTTAAAAAAAAAAGTTAAAGACCACCTAACAACCAGAGCCAGTTGCTAAAAACGAAGACTGTCAAAACGCGCTTTTAAAATAAAGTGTTTTTAAACAGTGTCCGCTGATTTAATTTTTGGGTAGGACAAATCTGCCTGTTTCTGGTATTGGGTGGGACATGCCCCCCCCAACCCCCCCCCCCCCCCCTTCACTGCAGCATTTTCTAAGATCTTAGATATAAATGATAGGTTAGAAATAGGCCTGTAGTTAGACAATACACCATAATTAAGATTTGGTTTCTTAATCAAAGGTTTAGTAACTGCTACTTTGAAAGCTGGGTACAGGCCCCGGGCTAAGGAAGGAGTTAACTATTGTTAAAAGAGGTTGAGGGAACTGCATCGTGTATGCAGGTATTACAGTTTGCAGATAATTTTCTCTAGTTCACTGTGGATAGGGCTACGGGCAAGTGTGCTAACTGTCCCTCAGTGTGTGTGTTAACTAGTGTATGTATGTGTGTTAGTGTTTCACTGCATGGGTTAAATGGGTTAAATTCTCAGGCTTTCAGGCTGCTGCAGTTATTCTGTCAGTCTTTTGATACAAGTTCTGGGCAGGGAGCAGTATCACTTTGGGGAAGAAAGCCCATAATAGTCTCAACTAACTGATCATGAAAGCCAGCACTATTACAAGACTCTGGACTCACTGGAGGCAGTAACAGAAACATTTCTGCCCACGGCCCATCTTTATAACCTGATATGCAGTAGAACGAATGAACAACCAGCTCATTCCACCAAGGGGCTGTAGGAGGCGCTTTTGTGGATCTTTTCTGCCACCAGACTGCACAATGCAGCATGCTGCCTCATCACTAGTATCTAAGAACAAATACATAAAAACAGGTCACATAGCACACACATCTTATGCTAATGTTCTTTTACTTTAACTACAATACACTGTTACTCCAACTGGAGGGCTTCAGTTGTATTTCATTATAGTAATGTGCTGCTTTCATGTCCTCTTAATAGTACAGAAAATAAAAATACAGCACAACTACAGTGTGTTAACAGAGACCACCTGTAACAGATACTTTAATTTAAGTCTTGAGATGTTTATTTTGGAAACTGGGCAGTAGTGATTTGCATGTTACATTCTATTTTTATACCAGTGAGCTGATTGGTTGGAGCTCAGTTCAACATCCTGTTGTAGCAACCAATCAGCCTCCAGTACAGAATTATAAAGCTGTGCTTGTAGAAGTTTTAAGTGCAGAGGGATACTCACATCTTACAGACACTGCTAAAGAATATTTCTGTCCTACAAAACTGTAAGTAACTGCGTACAATAGACTACATTTTAAATGTACGTATAACAATATAATACTATTAATAGTAATATTTGTCTTTTTTCTGCAGGAGATACATTACTTGATTACATGAAGAGTTTGCAAATGATTGCATTTTATGTTGCTGTTTTAGTGCAATCAGCATTAGGTACGATTTAAGTCTCTATTTTAATAATTATTTTTACTAATGAATGTCTATTTTGTGTACCTTACTAACATACAGGGTCATTTTCAGTTCTTTTTTGTGTTTTTTAGGTCTTTTAAATATTTACTTTCCCTGTGGGAATGGAATAAACTACATTAGAAACGGAGAAGATGTTACACTGAAGTGTCATTTTACAACTTTTAATGCAATAACGACTGCATGGCTTAAACAGACTCCAGGAGAAAAGCTTCTTCTAGTTGCTTCTGCTTATCGAACCACAAGGATTACATATCATAATGATTTTGACAAGAGCCGCCGCTTTACTGCACTTAGAGTACAAAATAGTTTTAATCTGAATATCTCAAACACAGAACCATCAGATTCAGCAACGTACTACTGTGTAGCAGCAGATTATTCAGACAGTGTATTATCAGACTGTAGCATTTTAGTACTGAGAGGTAAGTGTGAGTCTATTACAGTCTGATTTTATAAAATACTATCAGTTTGGAAGGGCTGAATCTAAATCTTATTTAATATTGATAAAACTGTTTTCTTTATTTAGATTCATCTTCAAGTCTCAATGCTGTTCTCCAACATCCTGTATCAGATCCTGTTGAACTAGGAGGTGATACAATTTTGCAGTGTTCAGTCCTCACAGATACGTCTGCAGGAGAACACAGTGTGTACTGGTTCAGAGCCGGATCAGGAGAATCTCATCCAGGAATCATTTACACTCATGGAAACAGGAGTGATGAGTGTAAGAAAAGCTCTGAGACTGATTCTTCTACACAGAGCTGTATCTACAAACTCCCCAAGAGAAACCTCAGCCTCTCTGATGCTGGAACTTACTACTGTGCTGTGCTCATGTGTGGAGAGATCATCTTCGGTAGTGGAACTAAACTGGACTTTGTAGGTACGAGTATATATGTTATTAATTTTATTGTCTCAAACAAAATTCAGATACAGTGTATCTGCCACACAGTAACAGTTTAACAGATATTTGTTGTTTGCTGTAAAAATAATGTTGTTTTTATTTTTGCTACATAATGTTTTTAAATATAGTTAGTATTTGTTTATTCTATTATATCAATCATAATTTATAACATAATAATAAAGATCTGATTGTTGATTATTATAGAGAATAGAGGTGATTTGGACCCAACTCTTCTGGTTTTAGTAGCGACAAACATCGTGTTCATGGTTGTGGTTGTATTGTTGTGCAAAAAACTTCACGGCAGTCATAAAGGTAGGTTCTACATACGTAAGTGAAGTGATTTTCAATAATGTTCTTATTGTATGTGTTTTACATTTTAATATATTGATGTGACAAGTTTAAATGATGTACTTATTTGTTGAAGATGCTGCTGAAAGTCACGCAGTTAGTGCTAATCAGGTGATTATTTCATATTCTTCAATCTTTTCTCCGATTCAAAGTACATACTTATAATAATTGTTGCAATTGTACATTAATTGCTGAATATTATTATTAGTATGTATTACCTATATATGGTTTATGTTTCGAACATCTATCTCTCTCTCTCTCTCTATCTATCTATCTATCTATCTATCTATCTATCTATCTATCTATATATATATATTATGTATATGTTAATAACACATATAATTGCAATATCACTTCATACTTTAATAGTTCTATTGTTTACTTGACAGACCTTAATTAATTAATATTTAATATAGTAAGGATAATAGGTATTTAAATATTTTGAATTTATATTACCTTATAGTATCTTTGTTTTATGTATAACTGCTACATGTTTGGTTGTCAGGCTGAAGATACAGATGGCTTGAACTACGCAGCTCTAAGCTTTACTCAGTCTTCCTCCTCAAGAAGAAGCAGAACAAAGACCAGCAGTGATCAGCCTGTGTACTCCCAGATAAACACCCGTCACTAGAAACAGTCAAACTGCTAAACTACTGTCATTGTAACTTGTGTGTAAGCCGTGTTTATTACACATGTGAATAAAGATTTTAGAGTACTTTATTAAAATATCTATTATTAATATAATGTATCTATATTAATATTAATAGAATATCTATTACTACGGAAGGAAATAAATATTTTAATTTGTTAACTTCACACTTTTCTGTTGAAGCTGTGATTTATTAAGTAACATTAAACTTGTCATATATTTTTATGATGTTTTAATTGTGATTACTGGACTGAATTAGTTAACTAGGTCAAACTCCATTATGGGTCCTTATACTTGGCTCACCTAAAACCTGCCCAGTCACTGAAAAAAAAAGAAATCTATTAACCTTAACATCCCAACATATTACATGCTAAGAATAATTATTCAGTACATACATTCACAAATATGTTTATTATGTTATTATGAGAGCAGTTATATGGTGGTGTTGTATTTAAGGTAAGACTGAAGCTAATCATTACAAGATATTTTGTGAAACTGGTCGTTTTATACACAATGACTTTCATGAAATGTTTATGAAATGAATAATATAAATGACTGCCTGTCTACAAATGCAATCATATTTACTTTTACTTACAGTGTAAAATTCAAGCTTACAGTGAATATTGAAGTTTGAATATTGACTATTGAAGAAAAGCTGTTTTAGTAGCTAACTGGTTCAAACAGAAGCCACATTAATACACAGACGTTATTTCATTAATAATCCAACTTTCCTCATCAGAAAAATTAAGTACATTCTGTATTATATGTATATATATACACTACTGCTCAAAAGTTTAGGATCACTTTAGAATTTCATTTCATGCTATTTTCCTGCAATTCATCCAATTTTTATGCAATTCACAAACAATGTTGTCCATTTCACAATTAATTTAAGTGTATCAGATGATTTTTTAAGAATAAAATTTTGTATTAAAGTCTATTTTTGTATAGAGGCTTATTTTGCATATAGTCCTATTATCAGCAATTCTCAGTCCTCTGTCTAAATCTCCTGGTACGGCGGCCAATCCAAGTTAAGGATGCAAGTTAAGGATGCTACTTATATAATCTAGAACTACTCTAGAACTACTCTGAAGAAATATAAGTGTATATCAAGCATTATAAATATAAGGTATGCCAAAAAACACCTTCTGAATGCAATTATAATGCATTGTAAATTCACATACAAAATGTTACCAAAGTAGCAATGACCAAACTGTCAACAAGTAAACTGTCATCTAGTAAGACCTAAATAAAAATATGTGTGTGCTGCACAAACCTCATGCAACCTGCTATGATATCATATAAAAAACACTGACCAACCAGTCAAGGTTAGCAGGTCCTAACAACAAATGTTTGCGATTAGAAGCCTATAACTTCATGATCTGGACCTGCTGACTGCTAGTTTGCCTTGTGGCTTTTTGAAGTTTCCTTTCTCTTCATGGAGGAAGTAGCATTTGGAAACTCTGCTGATGGTCTGAGAACTGTGTCAATCATTACTATGCAAGCAGTGCATTGAAGAACAGCGTGTGGGTTGACCTGAATTAAATACAGTTTTTCTTTTAATTGTTCAATTTAAAAACATCACATGGCATGACAAGTTTATGCTGATTACCATGCTAAGTTGCTTAAACAGCTTTAATTATATAATCAGACACACAACACCAACTCTAATCAGACAGAGTGAAATTATTCACTCTACTTTTTCACAGCTGTATAATACTGTATAAAGACTGAATACATTTCAGTCAAAATAATAACAAACATCTAATCTTTATTTTAAGTACAATGATTAAAAAAAGAAAACTACATTTTTTCATGACATAAATTCAGAATTTTCAAATCTATGTGTTCCACAATTTGTGCAGAGGGCTGAGTTGATCATGACAAAACTGCCTTGTGTTGATTTTGAGGTGTGCTTTGGATCTCTGTCCTGCTGGAAGAACCAACTGTAGTCCAATGTAAGCTTTCAGGTTGAAGCCATCAGGTTTTGATTTACTATCTGCTGGTATATGATGGAGTTCATATATAATAACAAGTATATGAACAAGATGTCACAGACCTCTGAAGATCCTTGGATATTGTTCGGTCACTTGAAGCATCCTGCTTGGTATGGAATTGAATATAGACAATAAAAAATCTCCAGTTGCTGTTAACCTCATTGCATTGATAGTATAAATGAACAGTTGTGTTGCCGTTTCCTGATTTCCAGAGACGTTCTGTCGCTCGTTACTGTTATATTCTTTGTATGACTAAGGGAATTTGACCTGTGTCATTTCATATTAATATCCAGTGAAACAGGAAGTTATGACAGACCAATTAATTGTTTGGGTGAACTTTGAAACATGGTGTCACACCCTGCCCTGTTTCCTTGTCTACGTTCTCTATTTTCCTCCTCTGTCTTTCTCATGTGCGTTTGTTTACATTTTGCAATGTGCTCCTTGTCTCCGGCCCTCACCTGTTTCCCTTCTGTGACCCCACATAGTGTTCCCAGCTGTTCCTCGATCCTTGTGTTATTTATACCCTCTGTTTGCTACCTGGGTTTGTCGTTCTTTTTCATGTTTGTTGTTGGATCTGCCTGGCTTCCCAGTTCTCTGGTCCTTTGTCTTCTTCTCCGTGTCCGTTTATTTTAGTATTTCGTTAGATTTAACAGAATTTCTAGAGGTGCCTGTAAGCTGACTCGAATTAAACTTAGACATTGTTACTGTTTTGTATAAAAGGGGACAAGAGGCATCTTTTCTCAAGGTTTTCTCAAGGGGTTATGAAAAAGATGCTACTGTGTTTTAGAAAAGCCAAATTACCGACCTGCATCAAAAACAGCATGGAATGGGTCAATTTCATAGAAGAATCATGGTGAGCTTGAAGATCACTTAAACACTTCATCAGAATTTAGATCCAGTGAAAGCAAATGGAAAAAGAACCAAAATGGACAAATGGAGACAACCAGAAAAAAACTTGACAGCAGAACTTATGACTATGTCTAATAATGAAAGGAAGAGCATTTCCACATCACACACACTCATGCACACTCTCACACCTACAGGCAATTTAGAGTGACCGATCAACCTAACATGCCTGTGTTTGGACTGTGGGAGGAAACTGGAGTACCCCGAGGAAACCCGGGGACAACATACACACTCCACACAGAACGACCCGGACTGGCAATCCAACTCAGATCGTCTTACTGTGAGATGAAAGTGCTAGACACTACACCACCGTGCCACCTATGAAATGTTTCATCTTGAAAATTTTATGTCTGTGATCTGCAAGAAGCCTTCCCAATAAAATCATTGTCTTAGATTTTTTCTAATGAGAGTAATCATATCTTTAGATCTTTAGATGTTTGAGAAGCTGGTCAATTAAGAGCTCATGGACCACCAGAACCCCCTACTGTTCACCTTCTAGATTTACAGAAGTGGATGATACACTGATCTTCTTCCTTCACACAGCCGCTTCACACCCCAGTAAGGTTGGAGCCATAGCTAGTGGTGCAAGTACAAGCAAATAATGGTGTTTGCATTTTAAACACTCACATATGTATCATAATCCTATTTAATATTCATCATTGTTATATGTTAGCCTGCAGTATGTGTGCTGGATATCCTTACATTTCAAGTCAAATTCACTGTCTTGTACAGAGATAAACACAGAAATAAGAGTTTTTTTGACAACTCCTGCACTATATGACATGTATATTCACAGTGGAAAAGAAAGTAATTCAGGATTACAGATTGTGGATTGATTCTGTGGTATCACATTGTCTTGAGACTTTGTCTGCAGTACTGATTTGCATATTACATTCTGCATTTTTACCCACTGATGTGATTGGTTGCTATACCAGCCAATCAGCTTCCAGCACAGAATTATAAAACTGCTCTTGTAGAAGTTTTAAGTACAGAGTGATGCACACATACTACCTACACCTCTAATGATTACTGCTGTCCCACTAATATTGTAAGTACAGAAAGTATATATTTATATATAACCTAATATTTATGAATACATATATAAAAAGTACTAAAATAATTACTAATTATTTTTTTGTTTTATCTTTGTCTTCAGGACATTGTTTGAAGAGTTCGGCAATGATTCTATTGTATGTATCAGTTTTGCTCTCTTCAGCGTTAGGTACTGTTTTAGTTCTATTTTTATTTATTTAGTGTTTCTTACTTGGAAAGTAATCTCATTAGTGTTTATTAAACAGCTTTCAGTGAATTTATTAGATTTTTACTTTTCTTAATGTTTCTTCAGGTGGTCCTTCAAATACCGACACTCTCTGTCTAGATGGGATACGGTTTATTCAGAATGGGGAAAATGTTACTCTGAGATGCCAGTTTGCAGCTTTTGAAGTTTTAACAGCTACATGGTTCAAACAGACTCCAGGAGAAAAGCTTCTTCTTGTTGCTTCTGATTTTTTCTCTGTACCAGTTAAATATCACAATGATTTTGAGAAGAGCGGCCGCTTTACTGCATCAAAAGCAAAAAACAGTCTTACTCTGAATATCTCAAACACAGAACCATCTGATTCAGCAACGTACTACTGTGTAGCTGCAGATTATTCAAGTGCTGTATTAATAGGCTGCACAGTTGTAGTACTTAAAGGTAAATATTACAGTCTACTTCAAATAAATACCATCAGTTCTGATACCCAAATCTTCTGTAAACCTGAAATCTCATTCAGTATATAAAAAAAAACTGCCCTAATTTTACAAATGTGAACTTAAACACAACTCAAAAATAAACATTTTTCTCTTTTTAGATTCATCTTCTAGTCTCAATGCTATTCTCCAGCATCCTGTATCAGGTCCTGTTGAACTTGGAGGTGATACAACTTTGCAGTGTTCAGTCCTCACAGATACGTCTGCAGGAGAACACAGTGTGTACTGGTTCAGACCCGGATCAGGAGAATCTCATCCAGGAATCATTTACACTCATGGAAACAGAAGTGATGAGTGTAAAAAAAGCTCTGAGACTGATTCTTCTACACAGAGCTGTGTCTACAAACTCCCCAAGAGGAACCTCAGCTTCTCTGATGCTGGAACTTACTACTGTGCTGTGCTTATGTGTGGAGAGATTATCTTTGGTAGTGGAACAAAACTGGACTTTGTAGGTAAGATCAAATGTTTTATTCATTTTAATAGTCTCAAGACAAACTCAAAGAAACAGTCAAATATATACAGATATTTGTTGTAAATGATACATGCTATATATATATTTCATAATATTTGTATTTTTGCTACTGTATGTTTATAAATACAGTTTGTTTTTGTTTATTCTGCGTCACATTAATCATAATTTATAATATGATAATAAAGATCTGATTGTTGATTATTATAGAGAATAGAGGTGATTTGGACCCAACTCTTCTGGTTTTAGTAGCGACAAACATCGTGTTCATGGTTGTGGTTGTATTGTTGTGCAAAAAACTTCACGGCAGTCATAAAGGTAGGTTCTACATACATATGTGGAGTGATTTTCAATAATGTTCTTATTGTATGTATTTTACATTTTAATATATTGATGTGACAAATTTAAATGATGAACTTATTTGTTAAAGATGCAGCTGAAAGTCATGCAGTTATTGCTAATCAGGTGATTATTTTATATTCTTTTCTCTGATTCAAAGTACATACCTATTATACTTTTCTGTAATTATAGAAATAATTATACATTCATTGATTCATAGTTATATTACTTATAGGACAATTTATGTGTGTGAATGTTTGTTTATAATAAGACACTTGTTAATAATACATATTATTGCAAGATTATTTTGAATTATATTATTTTACCTTTGTTTTATGTATAACTGCTACATGTTTTGTTGTCAGGCTGAAGATACAGATCGCTTGAACTACGCAGCTCTAAGCTTTACTCAGTCTTCCTCCTCAAGAAGAAGCAGAACAAAGACCAGCAGTGATCAGCCTGTGTACTCCCAGATAAACACCCGTCACTAGAAACAACATCAGTGTTACAGTCAAACTGCTAAACTACTGTCATTGTAACTTGTGTGTAAGCCGTGTTCATTTCACATGTGAATAAGGTTTTTGGCAGTATTTTATTAAAATATCAAATAACTAATGTTACCGAAGGAAATAAATATTTTAATTTGTTGCCTTCACACTTTTCTGTTGAAGCTGTGATTTATTCAATAACATTAAACTTTTCATATATTTTTATGATGATCTAATTGTAATTACTGGACTGAATTAGTTAACTAAGTCAAACTCTATTTATGGGTCCTTATACTTGGCTCACCTAAAACCTGCCCAGTCACTGAAAAAAAATCTATTAACCTTAACATCCAAACTTATTACATGCTAAGAGTAATTATTCAGTACACACATGGACTTCAATGCAAACTGTCTGTTATTCTTGGGTTATAGACATGTATAACACTTTCAGAACAATTAAACGGTTCTTAGTATTTTGGTCATGGAATTGTAAATGTTGTCCCTGAATGAACTGACATTGAACTGGATTTAATTTAACACTTTATGCTTTGCTTAAAGTTAACTAGTAAATCTTAATAAATTTTTGGAAGACATACTTTTAAAGTAAAAAAATATTATTTTAATGTTAACTGTTCAACATTTAAACATTTGAAGTTATAATTTCTTCTATACTGTGCTCCTTAGTCTAATGCCTCACATTACAGATATAGTATATATCATACTTTTGCACAAATATGTTTTTTAAAGCTATATTATTTTAGTGTATTTCTGTTCAGTTATTCTGAAAGCAATTATGCAACAGTGTTGTGTTAAAGGTAATGACTGAAGCTAATCATTGCAAGATATTTAATATTTAAGTTTACACAGAATTTTACACAGAAGCTTACAATGAATATCAAAGTTAAGAAAAGCTGTTTTAGTTAGACAAATGATTTAAACAGAAGCCACATTTACTCACAGCATTTTTCTATTGATACTGAAACCTCAATTGGAAAATTGTCTGCAGAGGAGACGAAGTTTAAGTAAGATCAAATGTTTCATTCATTTTAGTAGTCTCAAGACAAACTCAAAGAAACACTCAAATGTATACAGATATTTGTTGTACTGGAAAATTGTCTGCAGAGGAGACGAAGTTTATGCATTCGATAACAGGATGGATGGAGATCTCAGAATGTCTTTCTCTCTCTCCTTCTGTAATAAGCACGTGAATTACTTACTAAAAACATTTGCAATATTAAAGCAATTAAAACACAAAAACACACATTGAAATCTCAGGTTACATAATACTGCTCATTTGACTCTGACTGGACTCACATGATGCTTGATGTTATGGTAACATGTACAAGTGGTACTCCATGCATGCACATCTTTTTGGATCTTATTACTTGTTGTGTGCGTGTAAATGGAGATTTTCACCAGACAATTGAGCAGAGTGTATAACTTAGTCTTAGTCTATAATCAGAATTAATTCAATCAGATTGGCGACAGTGTTTGCACATAGACACAGTCAATGTTCTCTGTGTTATTTATCATTAGATACACTGAGCTATACTCCACATAGTACAATGCAAAACTTTACAGCTTCAGAATGAAATTAAAACAGCTCCTGCTTCCAGATTATGACAGTCTTCATCTGAATGACACATTTCTCAACAAAACCTTTCACTAACTCTTAGTCTAATCCTGCAGTTCTGACTGCCAAGCCTGCATCATTCAATGGGGTCAGAAGGCTGAGCCACTGGGGGGAGATATAATGAGAATGAGAAAGTATATATAGCTTTTTTGTGCTTTAGTAGCAGCACATTAATTTAGCTAAACAAAAATTGTTTGTCACTCAAGTTAGTAGTGATAACACTTCCTATGAATTCAGTAGTCATGATGTATTATAATAATAACCAGACATGTTTGTACAATTGCTCTTAAGTATATATAATTACAAACATAAAACTTCAAAAAGATATGAAGAATATGACTTTGTAATGCACTACAGTATCTGTTGATGAAAACACTGTATAGACTAATGTTGTGTTGCACTATAATACTTTATACCAGGCTATTACAGACTGTTGTAAATATTTATCATGTCTATCTGTTAAAGTGAGTCTAGAGAGATGTTTATGGCTCAGCAAATCCCATCATTACAGCAGGAACCACCCAAGGAAATCTGCCCCAAACTGAGGAGCAGTGTTAATTTCATTGACGAAATATTTTCGTCATAGTTTTCGTCAACGAATCTTTTTTTCATGACAAAAACGAGACGATAACTAACTAAAATCTACAGAAAGGATAAAAACCATGACGAAATTGACTGACATTTTAGTCAACGAATAAAAACGAGACGAAAATGTTTGGCAGGGACGATATCCAATCAGAATTGATTTAGTTTTGTGAAAGGCGGGGACAAGTTAGGAAAACATCCAATCATAAGTACTTCGGCATATATGGAGAGGCGGGACAAGCCGAGTAGCCATCAATCAAACGCACAATTAAACAAATTTGGTCAAAACCCAGGAAGAACCCAGATTAGCTGGATCAGGTCAGATTAGTTGGATCAGGTCAGATTAGTTGGATCAGGTATGTGGGGAGCAGGTGAAACGTTATATGTGCAGAGCCAGAATCGGGAAACTAGCGAGCTAACTCCTACCATTTGCGTTTAATAATCATGTCCCAAATCTCTCCGTACACACTTGAAAGTGTACGAAACAGATTAGCTAGTTTTATTTACAATTTATTAGTGCACGTAATATGCAGTGTGTGTCTCTAGTGAACACTGTGATCTGGAGATGTGTCCGTTTTTCATTCATTGATTTACTGTTATGCTAAAATTGATTTGAATTGCACAATTAAAAATATTTTTATAGCAAAAAGTGTCAAATGCAATTAATGTAGATTGGTTAATCACAGAGCATGTCATTTAATTAGATTGACAGCACTAGTAACAACTATTAAATAAATAAGAGATGAATAAAAAGGTGATATAAGGATAAAATACTATTTTATTATTAAAATACTATTCTATTATTCACTTTGCAGTTACAGAAGATGTTGTTTGTTAAATCTGTTTGTGTGTGTATTGGTCTTTCAAACATGAATAATATTCCATAACTGGTTAATAAATGTTTCATTTCGTGTAAGTATATATAATGTTTTAAATAATTGAAGGGAACTAAAAAAAAGCTTTACATTTTACATCTTTTATATTTAAGTCGACTGAATCGACTGTAGATTTAGTCTAGACTATATTCTTATGATAATTAGTCGACTAAAACTAGACTAAAACTTAAAACAATTCAGATGACTAAATTATGACTAAAACTAAGTGACATTTTAGTGAAAAGACTAAGACTAAGACTAAATCAAAATTTGCTGTCAAAATTAACACTGCTCAGGAGCAACAAATGCTTGTGTTCAGAGGCCTACAACCTTATGATCTGGACGTGCTGACTGCTAGTTTGCTTTGTGGTTTATTTAAGTTTCCTTTCTCTTCATGGAGGAAGTAGCATTTAAAAAAACTCTGATGGTCTGAGAGGTGTGTCAGTTATTACTATGCAAGCAATCAGTTGAGGCACAGCTTGTGGGTTCACCTGAATTAAATAGTTTTTTCCTGAACTGTTCAATTTAAAAACATCACATGGCATGACAAGGTTATGCTGATTACCATGCTATGTTGCTTAAACAGCTTTAATTATATAATCAGAAATTATTCACAATAACTTTTCACATTAAAGAATTGTGTAATAATTTCATTTGAGGGTTGCTGTGTGTGTCACAATGGCTGGCATAACAACAGACCTAGCTAATGCCCCCATCTGTGATCCTTGAAAACTCTTTAGTCAGTTGAATCATCCTGCTTGGTGTGTGTGGGATTCAATATAGATGTGTATCCACTTTCTGACAGATTCTTGAAATCTCCAGTTTCTGCTAACCCCTAAAGATGCACTAAAGATGAGCATTTGTCTCACTGTTTACTTGTAGCCATCTCCTGATTTGTGCCCAACAGCCTTTTACTGCACATAGCTGCTCTGTTCTTTGGCCAGTCTCATAGAGATGTATGACTAAAAGAATTTGACCTGCGTGACATCTCATATTTATGCATGAGTGGGAAAGAAAGTTATGACTGACCATTTAACCGGTCAGTTAACTTTAAAACATGAAGTTTAATTGGGAATACGCTTTAGTTAGATTTCACTGAATCTGATTCAAATGAAGCTTAGACATTGTTAGTATTTGGTATGAAAGCTTAAAAGGACAAGAAGCATGTTTTCTCAAGATTTTCTCAAGGGGTTGTGGAAAAGATGCTACTGTGTTTTAGCAAGGCCAAATTACTGACCTGCATCAATCAAAGAAAAAAGTTGGTTTATTACTTTTCAATGTGTTACTATAACTTGGGCAGATGACAGTGACCTGTCAATTTCATGGAAATAACATGTTTAAAAAAACACAGTGATTCACAGTAATCACTTAAACACTTTATCAGGGCTTAAGTCTAGCACAATCAAAGGATTAAGCAGTAAAAACCTGACAGTAGAGTCAAGGGCTGTGTCTATTAATGAAAGGAAGAGCATTTCCACATTACACAATGCAATAAGAATTATGAAACTGGTAAACTGCTGGTCATATGCATAAAAATTGGGCTTTGGAGTAATGGAACAAGCTCATGTGGTCGGATGAGTCCAGATTTAGCCTATTGCAGAGTGATTGGTGTGTCAGAGTATGAAGGGAAGCACATAAAGCGATGTACCCATCATGTCTAGTTCCCACTTCATATCTAGTTTCCACTGTACAAGCTTCTTGAGGTGGTGTTATGATCTGGGGTTGGTTCAGTTGGCCAGGTCTCAGCTCAGCGACGTTATGCAATGATAAAACGAAGTATACCCAAACATACTCAATGATCAGGTTTTATCTTCAATGTATTTTTTCTTCGCTGTTGGCATGACCATATTCCAGGTTGACAGTAAAACTGTGAAAGAGTGATTCAAAGACTATGAGGAATCATTTACACACATGGACTGACCACCACAGTGTCCTGAGCTTAACTCCACTGAAAGTCTTTGGAATATGCTGGAAACGACTTGGTTGGTTTAGCTTTTTTGTTGTCAATAAAAGATTGGAAACCAAAAAAAGCATGCATCTCCAGATGTAAATAAATAAAAGATATTAAAAATAAATATTATGTCTGTGATCTGCAAGAAGGATTCACTATAAAAAAATAATTTACACAAACTTATATTTTCGCCAAGGAGACTAATCATATCTTTATGATATCTTTAAATACTTTAAATCTTTAGATCTAGATCTATAGATCTTTGAGAAGCTGGTTATTTAAGAACTCATGGACCACCAGAACCCCCTACTGTTCATCTACTAGATATACAGATATACAAGTGATTATGCACTGATACATCACAGACCCTTTTACACCTCCATAAGGTTGGAGCCATAGCTAGTCGTGCCACTACGAAAATAATGGTGTTTGCATTTTATAAACACTCACATATTTATCATTATCATATTTGTTATATATTAGTGTTATTTTTCAGCCTATAGTATGTGAGCTGCATACCTTTTCAATTTAAGTCAAATTCAGTCTGTAACTGTGTCTCATACAGACAATTTAAAACCACCTCTGTTCTGAGAAAAGCTGAGAACCAGTCATTGCTGATAGTGGAGTCACACTAAATTCCCACACTAAATCACATTAACCCTCTCACAATCTCATGCTAGTCATGCTAGTTACAAACATGATGAATAAGAATTGGTTGGAGACCATAATGAAGAACATGTTGTGGAGAGTAATGATTTTGACCTACAGTGACAGCGCTCACAGCAAATTTTATAATCCTAAACAAAAGCTGCTTAGTTAATATTCCATCTCCCAAGTTGGTTCCACATTAAATCTCATGAATGATGCTTGTTGGGTTCCAGAACTGTATATCAAACGTGGTGATGAGCAACACTGGAGTACCTAAGAAAAACTGTCTTACCTCCTTTCTCTTCACTCAGAACTCAGATGTCCTGAGGAGGCTAAAATTATGCCACCTTAGAAGGTTTTCTGATGACCCCTGCACTATATGACGTGTTTATTTACAATGGAAAACAAAGTAATACAGCGTTACAGATTGTTAATTGATTCTGTGGTATCACATTGTCTTGTGACTTTGTCTGTAGTACTGATTTGCATATTACATTCTGCATTTATACCCACTGCTCTGATTGGTTGGGGCTCAGTTCAACATCCTGTTATAGCAGCCAATCAGCTTCCAGCACAGAATTATAAAACTGCACTTGTAGAAGTTTTAAGTGCAGAGTAGTGCACATGTACTAGCTACACTTCTAAGGATAGGAGGGACTGCTGTCCCACAAACATTGTAAGTACAGAAACAAAATATTTAAAAATAAGAATATAAAAAGTATTAATATAATTAATAATATTATCATATTATTTTGGTTTTATCTTTGTCTTCAGGACATTGTTTGAAGAGTTCGGCAATGATTCTATTGTATGTCTTCAGCGTTAGGTACTGTTTTAGTTCTATTTTTATTTATTTAGTGTTTCTTACTTGAAAAGTAATCTCATTAGTGTTTATTAAACAGCTTTCAGTGAATTTATTAGACTTTTACTTTTCTTAATGTTTCTTCAGGTGGTCCTTCAAATACCGACACTCTCTGTCTAGATGGGATACGGTTTATGAAGAACGGGGAAAATGTTACTCTGAGTTTCCAGTTTGCAGCTTTTGAAGTTTTAACAGTTACATGGTTCAAACAGACTCCAGGAGAAAAGCTTCTTCTCGTCGCTTCTGCTTATTTCTCTGCATCAGTTAAATATCACAATGATTTTGAGAAGAGCGGCCGCTTTAATGCATCAAAAGGAAAAAACAGTTTTACTCTGAATATCTCAAACACAGAACCATCTGATTCAGCAACGTACTACTGTGTAGCTGCAGATTATTCAAATGCTGTATTAATAAGCTGCACAGTTGTAGTACTTAAAGGTAAATATTACAGTGTGCTTTAAATAAATACCATCAGTTCTGATACCCAAATCCTCTGTAAACCTGAAATTTCATTGAAAAAAAGGCACTGACTTCATAAGTGGCTTCATATATGGGCATATAACATGACTCAAATATATAACATCAACTCACTTTTTACCTAAATTGGTACTGAAAGTCAGTGTACTTTCTTCAGAATAAACATTCCTTCTGTCCTTAGATGCATCTTCAGGTCACTATGCTGTTCTTCAACATCCTGTATCAGATCCTGTTGAACTGGGAGGTGATACAACTTTGCAGTGTTCAGTCCTCACAGATACGTCTGCAGGAGAACACAGTGTGTACTGGTTCAGAGCCGGATCAGGAGAATCTCATCCAGGAATCATTTACACTCATGGAAACAGGAGTGATGAGTGTAAGAAAAGCTCTGAGACTGATTCTTCTACACAGAGCTGTATCTACAAACTCCCCAAGAGAAACCTCAGCCTCTCTGATGCTGGAACTTACTACTGTGCTGTGCTCATGTGTGGAGAGATCATCTTCGGTAGTGGAACTAAACTGGACTTTGTAGGTACGAGTATATATTTTATTAACTTTATTGTCTTAAACAAAATTCAGATACAATGTATCTGCCACATTTTAACAGTTTAACAGATATTTGTTGTAAATGGTCCATGATATATATATTTGATGTTGTGTTGTGTTGGTATACATGGTTAAAGCAGTAAACCAGCTGTTCTTTGTTATAAATTTAATGTTGATGTTTCTGTTTTTGCTACATAATGTTTTTAAATATAGTTAGTATTTGTTTATTCTATTATATCAATCATAATTTATAATATGATAATAAAGAGCTGACTGTTGA
Source organism: Megaleporinus macrocephalus (assembly GCA_021613375.1). NCBI lineage: Eukaryota > Metazoa > Chordata > Actinopteri > Characiformes > Anostomidae > Megaleporinus > Megaleporinus macrocephalus. The sequence goes on along the minus strand of CM038708.1, from coordinate 30,468,030 downwards.
TTATTATAGAGAATAGAGGTGATTTGGACCCAACTCTTCTGGTTTTAGTAGCGACAAACATCGTGTTCATGGTTGTGGTTGTATTGTTGTGCAAAAAACTTCACGGCAGTCATAAAGGTAGGTTCTACATACATATGTGAAGTGATTTTCAATAATGTTCTTATTGTATGTATTTTACATTTTAATACATTGATGTGACAAATTTAAATGATTTACTTATTTGTTGAAGATGCAGCTGAAAGTCACGCAGTTAGTGCTAATCAGGTGATTATTTCACATTCTTCAATCTTTTCTCTGATTCAAAGTACATATGTATTATAATTTTCTTTAATTATAGAAATCATTATACATTAATTGATTAATTGTTATATTACTTATACCTGCTAACTATATATATATATATATGTGTGTGTGTGTGTGTGTATGTGTGTGTGTGAGTGTGAGTGTGAGTGTGTGTGTGTGTGCGTGTGTGTGTGTGTGTGTGTGTGAGTGTATGTTTGTGTATAATAAGACACATGTTAATAAGACATATAATTATTAATCATAACTATGCAAAATTATGAATTTATATGACCTTGTATTACCTTTGTTTTATGTATAACTGCTACATGTTTGGTTGTTTGGTTGTCAGGCTGATGACGCTGATTCCTTGAACTACGCAGCTCTAAGCTTTACTCAGTCTTCCTCCTCAAGAAGAAGCAGAACAAAGACCAGCAGTGATCAGCCTGTGTACTCTCAGATAATCACCCGTCAGTAGAAACAACATCAGTGTTACAGTCAAACTGGGAAACTACTGTAATTGCAACTTCTGTGTAAGCAGTGTTCATTTCTCATGTGAATAAATATTTTGGCAGTACTTTATTGAAATATCAAATAACTAATGCTAGCAAAGGAAATAAATATTTTATTTCGTTGACTTCACACTTTTCTGTTGAAGCGGTGATTTATTAAATAGCATTAAACTTTTTAAAATATTTTTGTCTGATGTTCTAATGGTGATCACTGGACTGAATTAGTTGACTAAGTCAAACTCTATTTATGGGTCCTTATACCTAAAACCTGCCCAGTCACTGAAAAGAAATCTATTAACCTTAACATCCCAACTTATAACATGATTACAAGAGTAATCATTCAGTACATACATGAACTTCAATACAAACTGTCTATTATTATATTAAACTATCTGTTATTCTTGGGTTATAGACGTGTATAACACTTTCAGAACAATTAAACAGTTCTTAGTATTTTGGTCATGGAATTGTAAATGTTGCTCCTGAATGAACTGACATTGAACTGGGTTTAATTTAACACATTATGCTTTGCTTAAAGTTTACTAGTAAATCTTTATACATTTTTGGAAGACATACTTTTAATGTAAAAAATATGATTTGAATGCTAACTGTTCAACATTTAAACTTTTAAAGTTATTATTTTTTCTATACTGTGCTTCTAAGTGTAATGCCTCACATTACAGATATACTATATCATACTTTTGCACAAATATGTTTTTTAAAGCTATATTATTTTAGTGTGTTAATATTCAGTTAATATTTCAGTTCAGTTATTCTGAAAGCAATTATACAACAATGTTGTGTTAAAGGTAAGACCAAAGCTAATCATTGCAAGATATTTAATATTTAATTTTACACAGAAGCTTACAATGAATATCAAAGTTAAGAAAAGCTGTTTTAGTTAGACAAATGATTTAAACAGAAGGCACATTTACTCACAGCCTTTATTCTATTAATACTATAACCTCAATCAGAAAAAATACGTCCTTAAAACATTTTATAAACTATTATAAAAGGCTACAGTCTCTCTCAGACTGAATGAGATGGGTAATCTTGTAAATAATCCATTAAAAGAAGAGTAATTTCCATATATGTGATTACATTCACATATATGGAAAAACTAATCTGAAACTAGTCTGCAGAGGAGATGAAGTTTATGCATTAGATAGCAGGATGGATGGAGATCTCAGAATGTCTTTCTCTCTCTCCTTCTGTAATAAACACATGTAAAGTACTTACTAAAAAAATTCTTATAATTTTAAAGCAATTAAAACACAAGTGCACGCATTGAAATCTCTGGTTTCCTATTACTGCTCATTTGACTGTAACTGGACTCACATGATGCTTGTTGTTATGGTAGCATGTACAAGTGGTACTCTATGCATGTTCATCTTTTTGGATCTTATTACTTGTTGTGTGTGTGTAAATGGAGATTTTCACCAGAGAGTTGAGCAGAGTGTATAACTTAGTCTTAGTCTATAATCAGACTGAATTCAATCAGATTGGCGACAGTGTTTGCACATAGACACAGTCAATGTTCTCTGTGTTATTTATGATTGGATATCATACATAAATCAGTGTTAGCAAACACAGTGAACTAAATCAAGGTCAGCATGTCATAGAGAGAACAGATATGGCTATTAATAATGTTAACACTGAGCTATACTCCACTGACAGTCTTCATCTGAATGACATTTTTTTAACAAAACCTTTCACCAACTCTTGGTCTGATCCTGCTGTTCTGACTGCCAAGCCTTCATCATTCAATGGGGTCAGAAGGCTGAGCCATTAGGGGGAGATATAATGAGAATGAGAAAGTATATACAACTGTTTTGTGCTTTAGTAGCAGCACATTAACTTAGCTAAACAAAAATGGCTTGTCACTCAAGTTAGTAGTGATAACAGTTCCTATGAATTCAGTAGTCATGATGTATTATAATACCTTATAAAGGAATTTATAATTACAAACATTTACCTTCATAAAGCAAAAGAATATGACTTCATAATGCATTCGTAATGCACTACAGTATGCTGCACTATAATACTTTATACCAGGCTATTACAGACTGTTGTAAATATTTCTTATGCACCATGTCCATCTGTTAAAGTGAGTTTATTCAGATACAAAAGGCCGTCACACAAAATGCTAGAGAGATGTTTATGGCTCAGCAAATCCCATCATTACAGCAGGAACCACCCAAGGAAATCTGCCCCAAACTCAGGAGCAACAAATGCTTGCGTTCAGAGGCCTACAACTTCATGATCTGGACGTGCTGACTGCTAATTTGCTTTGTGGTTTTTGGAAGTTTCCTTTCTCTTCATGGAGGGAGTAGCATTTAAAAAAAACTCTGCTGATGGTCTGAGAGGTGTGTCAGTTATTACTATGCAAGCAATCAATTGAAGCACAGCTTGTGGGTTCACCTGAATTAAATAGTTTTTTCCATCACATGGCATGACAAGGTTATGCTGATTACCATGCTATGTTGCTTAAACAGCTTTAATTATATAATCAGAAATTATTCACAATAACTTTTCACATTAAAGAATTGTGTAATAGATTCATTTGAGAGTTGCTGTGTGTGTTACAATGGCTGGCACCTCTTCATTTAATATTTGTGCAGCCTCATGTCAGAGGGCTGAGTTGGTCATGACATGACGTGTTGATTTTGAGTTGTGCTTTGGATCTCTGTCCTGCTGGAAGAATCTGGTTGAGGCCATCAGGTTTTGAATTAATATCTGCTGGTATATGATGGAGTCCATAATACCATGTATATGAACAAGATATTGCAGATCTCTAAAGTACACATGAGAGCCCACAACAACAGACCTAGCAAATGCCCCATCTGTGCTTCTTGGAAATTCTTTAGTCAGTTGAATCATCCTGCTTGGTGTGCATGGGATTCAATATAGATGTGTATCCACTTTCTGACAGATTCTTGAAATCTCCAGTTTCTGATAACCTCTAAAGATGCACTAAAGATGAGCATTTGTCTCACTGTTAACTTGTAGCCATCTCCTGATTTGTGTCCAACAGCCTTTTACTGCACATAGCTGCTCTGTTCTTTGGCCAGTGTCATAGAGATGTATGACTAAGAGAATTTTACCTGTGTGCCACCTCATATTTATGCATCAGTGAAAAAGAAAGTTATGACCGACCATTTAACTGTTCAGGTAACTTTAAAGCATGAAGTTTAATTGGGAATACGCTTTAGTTAGATTTCACTGAATCTGATTCAAATGAAGCTTAGACATTGTTAGTATTTGGTATGAAAGCTTAAAAGGACAAGAAGCATGTTTTCTCAAGATTTTCTCAAGGGGTTGTGGAAAAGATGCTACTATGTTTTAGCAAGGCCAAATTACTGACCTGCATCAATCAAAGAAAAAAGTTGGTTTATTACTTTTCAATGTGTTACCAAAAGTCTACCCAAACATACTCAATGATCAGGTTTTCCCTTCAATGTATTTTTTCTTCGCTGTTGGCACGACCATATTCCAGGATGACAGTGAAACTGTGAAAGAGTGATTCAAAGTCTATGAGGAATCATTTACACACATGGATTGACCACCACAGTGTCCTGAGCTTAACCCCACTGAAAGCCTTTGGAATATGCCAGAGAAGACTTTACAGATTAGTTTAGCTTTTTTGTTGTCAATAAAAGATTGGAGACAAAAAATGCATGCATCTCCGTAAATAAATGCATCTCCGTAAATAAATCTCCTGTAAATAAATTAAAAATATTTAAAAAAATATTATGTCTGTGATCTGCAAGAAGGATTCACTTAAAAAATTATTTACACACACTTATATTTTCGCTAATGAGACTAATCATACCTTTATGATATCTTTAAATACTTCAGATCTTCAGATCTAGATCTTTAGATCTTTGAAAAGCTGGTTATTTAAGAACTCATGGTCCACCAGAACCCCCTACTGTTCACCTACTAGATATACAGATATACAAGTGATTATGCACTGATACATCACAGACCCTTTTACACCTCCATAAGGTTGGAGCCATAGCTAGTCGTGCAAGTACAAGAAAATAATGGTGTTTGCATTTTATAAACACTCACATATTTATCATTATCATATTTGTTATATATTAGTGTTATGTTTTGGTCTATGGTATGTGAGCTGCATAGCTTTTCATTTTAAGTCAAATTCACTCTGTAACTGTGTCTCATACAGACAATTTAAAACCACCTCTGTTCTGAGAAAAGCTGAGAACCAGTCATTGCTGATAGTGGAGTCACACTAAATTTCCACACTAAATCACATTAACCCTCTCACAATCTCATGCTAGTCATGCTAGTTACAAACATGATGAATAAGAATTGGTTGGAGACCATAATTAAGAACATGTTGTGGAGAGTAATGATTTTGACCTTATTTCAGTGACAGCGCTCACAGCAAATTTTATAATCCTAAACAAAAGCTGCTTAGTTAATATTCCATCTCCCAAGTTTACTGGGTTGACCTACCTGTGATACACATTCACCAGTGCACCATATAGACTACCACATTATCAGGCCAGCGCTGGTTCCACATTAAATCTCATAAATGATGCTTGTTGGGTTCCAGAACTGTATATCAAACGTGGTGATGAGCAACACTGGAGTACCTAAGAAAAACTGTCTTACCTCCTTCCTCTTTACTCAGTACTCAGATGTCCTGAGGAGGCTCATTTATGCCACCTTAGGAGGTTTTCAGACTCCTGCACTATGTGATGTGCATATTTACAATGGAAAAGAAAGTAATACAGAATTACAGATTGTAAATTGATTCTGGTGCATGACTTTGTCTTGTGACTTTGTCTGTAGTACTGATTTGCATATTGCATACTATATTTATACCCACTGATGTGATTGGCCGAGGCTTAGTTCAACTTCCTGTTGTATCAGTCAATGAGCGTCCAGCACAGAATTATAAAACTGCTCTTGTAGTTCTGCACACGTACTACCTACACCTCTAAGGATTACTGCTGTCCCACAAAAGTTGTAAGTACAGAAAAAGTTATATATATTTATATATAAACTGAATATTTAAAGATAATAATATTGAAAATCCAAATAAAATTCTTTTGGTTTTATCTTTGTCTTCAGGAGATGCATTGTTTGAAGAGTTCGGCAATGATTCTATTGTATATAACAGTTTTGCTCTCTTCAGCGTTAGGTACTGTTTTGTACTATTTTTATTTATTTTGTGTTTCTTACTTGGAAAGTAATCTCATTAGTGTTTATTAAACAGCTTTCAGTGAATTTGTTAGACTTTTACTTTTCTTAATGTGTCTTCAGGTGGTCCTTCAAATACCGACACTCTCTGTTTAGATGGGATACGGTTTATTCAGAACGGGGAAAATGTTACTCTGAGATGCCAGTTTGCAGCTTTTGAAGTTTTAACAGCTACATGGTTCAAACAGACTCCAGGAGAAAAGCTTCTTCTCGTCGCTTCTGCTTATCGCTCTGCAGCAGTTAAATATCACAATGATTTTGAGAAGAGCGGCCGCTTTAATGCATCTAAAGGAAAAAACAGTCTTACTCTGAATATCTCAAAAACAGAACCATCTGATTCAGCAACGTACTACTGTGTAGCAGCAGATTATTCAAATGCTGTATTAATAGGCTGCACAGTTGTAGTACTTAAAGGTAAATATTACAGTGTGCTTTAAATAAATACCATCAGTTCTGATACCCAAATCCTCTGTAAACCTGAAATCTCATTCAGTATATTGAAAAAAATTTACTGATTTTACAAATGTGGACATAAACATGACTCAAAAATACTAATTACATCAACTCACTTTTTACCAAAAGCTGAACATGAAAGTCAGTGCTCAGTCTTTATTGTAAACATTTTTCTCTTTTTAGGTTCATCTTCTAGTCGCTATGCTGTTCTCCAACATCCTGTATCAGATCCTGTTGAACTAGGAGGTGATACAACTTTGCAGTGTTCAGTCCTCACAGATACGTCTGCAGGAGAACACAGTGTGTACTGGTTCAGAGCCGGATCAGGAGAATCTCATTCAGGAATCATTTACACTCATGGAAACAGGAGTGATGAGCGTAAGAAAAGCTCTAAGACTGATTCTTCTACACAGAGCTGTGTCTACAAACTCCCCAAGAGGAACCTCAGCCTCTCTGATGCTGGAACTTACTACTGTGCTGTGCTCATGTGTGGAGAGATCATCTTCGGGAACGGAACTAAACTGGAGTTTGTAGGTAAGACCAAATATTCTGAAATCTTTCAACTGCCAAACCCAAATACAGTATAATTAGTTCAGAATATGTAAAACAGTAAAAGCCAAACATATGCAGATGAATGATGTAAATGACCCATGACATGGAGATTTTTCTCCTCTGTAGTGTAGCAGTGTTTGTATATGTGGTGGTCTGTGTTTGTTTTGTAATTGTTTAGTAAGATTTGAGCTATTGTGATGATTTTATTCTTCTTTAAAATAGTTTTATTTGAAATAAGAAATACATCTATTAATTATCTGCATCACAATAATCAGATTTTTAAACTTTCATAGAGAAAGTACTTTTGGACCCAGCTAATCTGGTTTTAGCGGTGTCAAACATCATATCCCTGGTTGTGATTGTATTTCTGTGTAGAAAATTATACAACCACCATCATAAAGGTAGGTTTTACACATGAGCATGTGACTGCTCAGTTCTCATTTCTATTGAATGTATTTTGCTTATTTGTGTAATATTTATTTAATATTGTAAAATGATTTACTTGTTATTTGTTGAAGATGCTGGTCACACTGTTAAAGATAATCAGGTGATTTTTTTCTTTTTTACCCATCAAAAGTTTTAGTACATTTTAGAACTGTTGTGTGAGCTAAAAATCTTTATTAGTATCAGTAAACTAAACACATTTATTACACATTCTGAAATATTATATATTTTATGTATAACTGCTACATGTTTGGTTGTTTGGTTGTCAGAATGACGACGCTGACGCCTTGAACTACGCAGCTCTAAGCTTTACTCAGTCTTCCTCCTCAAGAAGAAGCAGAACAAAGAACAGCAGTGATCAGCCTGTGTACTCCCAGATAATCACCCGTCAGTAGAAACAACATCAGTGTTGCAGGGTTAAAACTTGGAAAAGTATCATTACTGTAACTAATTTACTTTACAATTGTTGATATGCTGTGTCAGAATTGCAGCAGTCCCTTGTTACTCTATATTTCACTGTTTTATTCACTATAAATTAAACTACACTTTGTGAATAAAATTAAATCAATGTATTATTGATGTATTTTCTGTTTCTGTGACAGTAATATTAAAACGTACACAAAAGTTGGATCCAAGTGCTATTTTCTGTTTTTCTTCTTGCTGCACTGTTTGTGTTGTTCGTCCAGTAGTCCTTCATCAGTGGTCACAGGAAGCTGCCCACAGATGCATTTGACTGGATGTTGCTGGTTGGTGGACTATTCTCAGTCTAGCAGTGACTCTGAGATGATTAAAACTCCAGAGGCACTGCTGTGTCTGATCCACTCACACCAGCACAATACACATTAACACAAATGATCCACCACCTACATAAATATGTGCTCTATGGTGGTCCTGCGGGGGTCCAGACAATAGAAGAACAGGTTACAAACAGGATACGAACAGGAATACAGTCTGCAGTAAATGCAGATAGAAGGAATCAGGTAATGAATTGGCTTGTTGGTGTATGTAACTGGTCTAACATCCTTTATACTGATTGAAACTGCACCATCACTGACCTCGTGACTGCAGAGGTTTGGTGCTACCACTGGCATAGTGATTTGTTGTTTTGCCTATAGATGGAATCAATATTCTTTTTAAAAAATGGGTAAAAGTGTTTTAGAGAGGAACTACAGCCCATTAAATAAACGTGTCTTATACTTCTGGGTTGTGGGGTGTGTTGGACCCTATCCCAGCACTCATTGGGCAGAAGCAGTGTTACGTGCCCGGTACGTCTCTCTCTCTCTCTCTCTCTCTCTCTCTCTCTCTCCCTTTGCTCGCTCTTGCGCGCGCGCTCTCTCTCTCTCCCTCGCTCTCTCTTGCGCGCAAGCGCGCATGTTTGTTTTTTCCCGCGCGCTCTCCTTCGCGCTCTCTTCTATCCTTCTCATAGGATTTTGCAGACGCCAATCATCACTGACGGCCAATCAGATTCGGTCACAAGGCGGAGGTCTGTACTTCAGAAGCTGCCCGGCAAAAGCCCGCGAGAGATCTTGCTCAGCACGCACACACAGCCAGTTGGTGATATATTTTAACTGTTGATAATTCTGGGTTCTGGACAGGTAAGACGGGCGCACTCATGCATTGTACAGCACGTAGTGAACCTATGTATAGATACATTAGGTTAGGGGCGGGCGCCAACCTCTGTATTTCCGTTATGGTATAGTTTAGAGCAGAGTAGGTAGCCTTTTGTTTCTGTGCTGTTTAGAGAAGACTAATCATAGAGCTTTAGGGTAGTTCTTTGGTTTTTTTGTATGTTTTGATTATTTCTTTTCTTTAGCGCCGTCCTAGTCCAGACTCCCTTAAATACTACACCTATCTTACAAAGTAAGATATTGTAAATATTGTAGATAGTGTGGCACATTGCGGTGTAAATGGTGGATGTACTTGGTTTATTTATTAAAAAACAGTTAAAAGGCCATTAAAAGTTGTGTGTTTTTCCTCCCTTGCTGCACATCACCCACGTTTACACTGGAAACCAATGTTACTGACCCTATTTTACCCCTAGACCACATATGGGGTCGTAACAATTGGGGGCTCGTCCGGGATCCTTGTCCCATTATTTTTGGTTTCTGTGTAAATGTGAATGTGTGCCCTGTGAACCAGCTTTGAGGTTTTGTGAGTTGTGCTGTAAAAAGAGAGATTAAACAGCTTGTAACTGAGAGGCTTGTGGAGCTGCGTGTTTTGTCTCCGGTAGTAGACACTTCCTCTGAACACATAGGACAACCTGTGACTCCTATCCCAGTTGTTGAAGGAGCGGCTGCAATGGCGGTGTCTCCCAAGGTCACAGCGACGTTACCTCGGTTTGATCCTCGTTCCACTGAGTCGAGGGATGAACCTCATATGAGGGAGCCCTTAACAAGGTGGGAGATGGACCGAGAGGAGAGGGTGGCTCAGAGACAGGCAGAGATGGAGTTGAAGTTAACCATTCGACGAATGGAGCTGGAAATGGAGAAAGAAATTCGACTACGGGAACTGGAAATGAGGGTGAAGGAGTTCGCCCCACAACCTCATACCAAGCCGAATTTGTCTCCAACCCATTTTGCCGATGCAGAGCCTGGCTCTCCCCTGTCCACTAGTCGTGAGAGGATAGAGGAGTCTCGTCCAGTGTTTGCAGTGACCAAACACATTGCTCTCGTGCCTCCTTTTAGAGAAAGTGAAGTTGACACATATTTTAGCATTTTTGAACGCATTGCTATATCCTTACGTTGGCCTAAGGACTACTGGACACTGCTACTTCAATGCAAGCTGGTGGGAAAGGCTCAGGAGGTATGTTCTTCTTTGTCTTTAAGTGAAAGCATGGATTATGATGTTGTAAAAGCAGCTATCCTGCGTGCTTATGAACTTGTTCCAGAAGCATATCGTCAGAAGTTTAGAGGTTTTAGAAAGACTGCAGCTCAGTCATATGTTGAATTTGCAAGGGAAAAGAGTGTCTTGTTTGATAAATGGGTGACGGCTAGCAAAGTGACGGACGAAGAATCTTTTAGGGAACTTATGCTTCTAGAAGATTTTAAGAATTGTTTGCCTGACCGTCTTGCAGTTTATTTAAATGAATGCAAAGTAACAACTCTTTCTCAGGCCGCAGTTCTAGCTGACGAGTTTGTTCTTACGCACAAAAGTAGTTTTATTTTTAGGCAGAGTCCAGGTAGCACAGGTAACTCTGGCTTCGAAAATACACCACCATGTAAGACTAGATCCCCTGTTCATAATTTTACCTCAGTGAAGTGCTTTTACTGCCACAAACCAGGCCATATAGCTAACGAGTGCTATGCTTTAAAACGTAAACACGAACGTCAGGAAAAAAAACAGCAGCAACCAAAAGGGGTAGGATTTGTCAAGTCAGTTTCTTCAGAGGCAGTTAGGTCCACTGATGATTGTTACCGTCCATTTATTTTTAATAGTTCAGTGTCTGTATCTGATACAGAGGAACGCGGTCAGCCAATCGTCATTTTACGTGACACTGGGGCTGCGCAGTCGTTCATGCGTGCTGATGTGCTGCCTTTGTCAGAGGAAACTTTCACTGGTTCATATGCTCTTTGCCAGGGATTAGAGATGGGCTATGTTCAGGTACCCCTGCATGATGTGTACTTGTGTTCTGACTTAGTTACTGGCATTGTCAGGATTGGGGTTAGACAGGAACTACCTGTTAAGGGAGTTGATTTTATTCTGGGTAATGATCTCGCTGGCGGTAAGGTTGTCCCTTTGTTAGTGGTGTCCAGTCAGCCAAATGATTGTATCTCTACAGATCTGGCTACAGGTTTTTCAGATGTCTTTTCTGCTTGTGCAGTCACAAGGTCTCAGGCTAAATGCACAACAGATGTAGTTGACCTCTCTGACTCGTTTTTAACAAAAGAGGACTTATCTACTCCTTCCACACCAGCCCATACTCCAAAGCAGGTACTGGACATGTCTCTTTTATCGGATAGTCAGATTACGAGGAAGGAATTAATTTCAGCACAAAAGCTTGATAGCAGTTTAGCTAAATGTTTCCTTTCTGTGTGTGAGCATAATGCTATTGAAGAAAAGCTGGTTGCTTTCTTCTTAGACAATGGAGTTTTAATGCGTAAATGGGCATCTCAGGTAAATGTTAAGGACACAGTTTACCAGATTGTTGTTCCTTCTGTTTTTCGGGGTTTGGTGCTAAATGTTGCTCATGACCATCCTTGGTCAGGACATTTGGGCATCACCAAGACATATTCACGTGTCTTAAAACACTTCTTTTGGCCTGCTCTGAGAAAGGATGTGGTTAACTATTGTCGTTCGTGTGAGACCTGCCAGAAAGCAGGCAAACCAAATCAGGTTATCCCTCCTGCTCCTTTGCACTCTATTCCAGCAATAGGTGAACCATTTGAAAGAGTTCTAATTGATTGTGTTGGGCCTCTACCAAAAACCAAAAGTGGCAATCAGTTTCTTTTAACTATCATGTGTGCAGCTACTCGGTTTCCTGAAGCTATCCCATTGCGCAAGATCACAGCTCAGACCGTTGTAAAAGCCTTAATAAAATTCTTCACTACATTTGGACTTCCAAGAGTCATACAGACGGATCAAGGTTCAAATTTCACCTCCAAGGTCTTTGCTCAAATCATGCAACTCTTAAAAGTTAAACATGAAATGTCTAGCCCTTACCACCCCGAGTCACAAGGAGCATTAGAACGGTTCCATCAGTCATTAAAGTCCATGTTACGAAAATTCTGTATGGACAATGGGAAGGATTGGGATGAAGGTGTGCCCTTAGCATTGTTTGCTGCTCGAGAAGCTAAACAAGAGTCTTTACAGTTCAGTCCAGCAGAACTAGTTTTTGGCCACTCATTACGTGGACCAATGAAGGTTTTAAAAGAGTCTTTCCAGGCCGAACAGTCTACCGTGGATATGAATGTTTTAGATTATGTCAGTTCATTTCGAGAACGATGGCATCATGCTTGCAACTTGGCTAAAGAGATGCTTTGTAAATCACAGACAAAGATGAAATGTTTGTTTGATAGAAAAGCGGTGGCTCGGAATTTTGTTGCCGGTGACAAGGTGCTTGTTCTTTTACCTGTTCTTGGTTCCACTATGTCTTCCAGATTTGCTGGACAACTACACCATCAAGGAAAAACTGAGTGAGGTTGACTACCTGGTCAACGCACCTGATCGTAGGCGTAAGGCACGCGTCTGTCATGTAAATATGTTAAAGCCTTACTATGAACGTGGGACCCCTCCAGATAGCTCTTCTGCTCTCCAGGGTGCCAACAATGCAACACCTGTAGCTCTAACATCTGTGTCAGCTGATTCTCCTCTTATTTCAGAGATTCAGGAAGATGGCTTAGTTTTCCGTTCTACTGTCCAGCTGGAAGCCAGATTGCCAAATTCAAAGATATTGGCTAATTTAGATTCCCCTCAGTCCACTTTAGTAGGACACTTGCCAATCTCACAACGAGAGGATATTGTCACCTTACTCAAAGGATATCCTTCTCTTTTTGGGGATATACCAAAACAAACCACTGTCATACAGCATGATATTAGGGTAGTGAGTGACACCCCATTTAAACAGCATGCTTACCGTGTCAATGCAACAAAACGTGAAATCATGAAAAAAGAAGTAGAATATCTTTTAGAGCATGGTTTAGCTGTACCTAGTTGCAGTCCCTGGAGTTCTCCGTGTTTGCTTGTGCCAAAACCTGATGGCACATTTAGGCTCTGTACAGATTACAGAAAATTAAATGCAGTTACAGTGTCAGATTCTTTTCCTTTACCTAGAATCGATGACTGTGTTGATAACGTTGGTTCTGCTCTTTTTGTCACCAAATTAGATCTTCTTAAAGGATATTGGCAAGTTCCATTAACTGCTAGAGCTTCTGAGTTGTCTGCCTTTGTTACTCCGGATGCATTTCTACAGTACTCTGTAATGCCGTTTGGTCTTAAAAATGCACCTGCTACTTTTCAAAGGTTAGTTAATTCGCTTTTTGCTGATGTTTCCAATTGTACGGCTTACTTGGATGATGTAGTTGTGTGGTCCATGGACTGGGAAAATCATTTAGAGTCACTGAGGGCAGTTTTCAATAGGTTAGCAGAGGCTAACTTAACATTAAACTTGGCCAAATGTGAGTTTGCTCAGGCTACCATAACATATTTAGGTAAGCAAGTTGGTCATGGACAAGTTCGCCCTTTACCGGAGAAAATTAGTTCAGTGGTTGAGTTTCCTACTCCAAAAACAAGACGTGAGTTACGTCGATTCTTGGGGATGGTTGGGTACTACCGCAGTTTCTGCAAAAATTTCTCTACTGTCGCTGAACCACTAACAAGTTTATTAAGCCCCTCAGTGCCGTTCAACTGGTCACCTGTGTGTCAGGAGGCATTTAACAACATTAAAGCCCTGTTGTGTTCTACTCCTGTGCTTGCTGCCCCTGATTTCACCAAGCCTTTTAAATTGGAGGTTGATGCCAGTAGCGTTGGGGCTGGAGCAGTGTTGCTGCAGGAAGATGTGGATGGGATAGATCATCCTATTAGCTATTTCTCTCGCAAGTTCAATAAACATCAGCTTAAGTATTCCACCATTGAAAAGGAGGCCTTGGCGTTACTTTTAGCATTACAACATTTTGAAGTCTATGTTGGTTCTAGTCTTTTGCCAGTGGTTGTTTTTACCGACCACAATCCCCTTGTGTTTTTGTCTCTTTCGCAAACAGGTTTGCTCTTTTGGGGTGGGCGTGTTACGTGCCCGGTACGTCTCTCTCTCTCTCTCTCTCTCTCTCTCTCTCTCTCTCTCTCTCTCTCTCTCTCTCTCTCTCTCTCTCTCTCTCTCTCTCTCTCTCTCTCTCCCTTTGCTCGCTCTTGCGCGCGCGCTCTCTCTCTCTCCCTCGCTCTCTCTTGCGCGCAAGCGCGCATGTTTGTTTTTTCCCGCGCGCTCTCCTTCGCGCTCTCTTCTATCCTTCTCATGGGATTTTGCAGACGCCAATCATCACTGACGGCCAATCAGATTCGGTCACAAGGCGGAGGTCTGTACGGTCTGTAAGCAGGAAAGTCCATCACATCAGGACAGACACAGACATATACATTCACACACCGACTCACACCCAATGAAAATTTAGCGTCTACAATTCACCTGACAGCATGTCTTTCCACTGTGGGTGGAAACCAGAGCGCATGGAGGAAAGCCACACAGACAAAGGGGAATGCGCACTCCATCAGGGACATCAAGCTGTGAGGAGACAGCACTACCCACTGCGCCGCGTCAGATCTTTTATATTATTATTACGTACAACCCCATTCCCCAAAGATGGGATGCTGTAAAAACAGAAAGACAAGATGCGCCAATCATTTAAAGCCTATATTTAATTGAAAATAAAGACAACACATATAATGTTGCAACTGAGTGTCACAGTCTTCCTTTTACTGTCTCTCTATGTCTTTTGTTACGTCCTCAGGACGTATGTTGTTTTCTGTTTAGTTTTTCTTCTTGTATTGTGTTTTCTCTACTCTCCCTGTCCCTTATTAGGACCCGCCTACTCACATTCGTAGCAACATCAACACAAAATTGATTGGCTGCCTGTGAGAGCGTGGGGTATTTCTGTAACAAGTTTCCGGATGTTGATTGAAGTCTGCCTCCATGGCGGTGTTGGGGTGAACGCTTCGAGTGCTGCAATTTGTTGTTTAGAAAATCAGCTCAGTGGTGTGCCAACATGTGTGTTTTAGTGCAGCAGCACTGTGTGTGTGTGTTTCAGCATTAAGGTAGCCTTGTGTTCGATTAAAGAGCAGTGGCATAGTTACGTATTTGTGTTTGAGTTCAGTGCTTTAAACTTGTGTAGTTTAAAACGTTCATCTCTGTGGCCTGTTAGGCCTGTGTTATAGGCCAACTGGCTCTGTTAGGTTTTTTTCAGTCAGCTCAACACCAATGTATTTTGGGGTCTCTTGTAGGAGTGGGTGCCTTTTTGTTTAATACACTTTTTCCTGTTTTTGGTTAGTTAGGGACCAAGGTAAGCTTGTGTTCTTTCTTTTCTTTATTTTTGATTAGGTCAGTTAGCTCCCTACATTTTCAGTTAGCTTGATCTTTTGTTTGTCATTTTTAGTTTTATTATGAGATGTGTGTAAAATGTAAACGTGGACTAAACAGTGAATAACACAGCTTTAATAGTTTCAATGTTGTCTTGGGTTGATTCTTCTTTTTTATGTCATGGCCTTAGTAAACCCCTAGACGGATCATTGTCATGCCCCGCTCGTCTTCCTCTGTCTAAGTCCGTGTTTACGTTCTGTCAGTCCCATGTGCTGGTGTTTACGTGTGTCATGTGCTCCTGTGTCTCCTCCCTTGCCCCGCCTCATACACCTGTTCCCCATTAGTGTTTACTTGCCCGCCCTTTTTTGTTCCATTGCCTGTTTCTGTTCCCGTGTTTGTTCCTGTGCCTGTTGTCGTTGTGGTTCCTGTCCCTGTTTTCGGTGGTTTGTGTGTCCCTGTCCCCGTTGTCTTGGTGGTTCCTATTCACGTTTTTGTGTTTTGTCCTCTGTCCTGTCTCTATCCTGGTCTGTTGTCTGGTGCTCTGTGTTCTCGTTGAGTCCTGTCTGGTGTTTTGTTGTTTTTCTGGCGTGTCTGGTTTTCCTTGTCCTTGTTGCATTCTCCTCCCGTTTCGTCTCGTCATCCTCCTCCTGGGACTTCTCGTCGTCTTCTTCCCTGTTCGTGTACGTCGTCTGCCCTCGTCTCTGGTCCCTGGTCTTGTGTTTTTCCTGGTTTTGTGTTTCTTTCGTGCCTGGTTTCTGTGTTTCTGTTTTTCTCTTCCCGTTTACCTGTCTTTCTGTTTCTGTATCTGTTCATGTATTGCCTGTCTGTCCCGGTCTCGTTTGGTTTTTCTGTTCCTGTCCTGGTTTGTCTGTCTGTTCTAGTCTGTCTGTGCGTCCGTTCCTGTCCGGGTTCCGTTTTTGTCCTGTCTTCATCCGTGCCCTCCTTTGGGGCGTCTCCTGGGGTTGGTTCGGTTTAGCTCTCCGGGAGTGTCGCTTTGGGTGAGGGTACTGTCATGCCTCGCTCGTCTTCCTCTGTCTCAGTCCGTGTTTACGTTCTGTCCCATGTGCTTGTGTTTACATGTGTCATGTGCTCCTGTGTCTCCGCCCTTGCCCCGCCTTGTACCCCTGCTCCCCATTAATGTTTAGTTTCATCACCTGTTCCCTCTCGTTATCCTGTGTTACTTCTACCCTGTGTTTGCAGTTTGCAGTTTGTTAAAGTATAGTTTATTTAAAAAGCTTGCGCTTGTGTCTGATCCTGATGCACCCTCACAGTCATAACACTTTGTTTATATAAATGACTGAAAAGGAAGAAATACCAGCAGGGACTTCACAACTCAGGCTCTCTTCCAAACGTGTATTTAATAAGTGAAGAGGAATTGAGTTTACTGCTCGCCCCACTGCCTTCTACTCCCCTACTAGTGAACACTGGTATTGCCACCCAGATAACTACTGACATTTCAAAAGATTTCACAACGTTTTAATAGTTTTAAATGTCCATTACTAATTTTGATCTCTTACATTTACACTCCCCAGTCATATCCATGTGCTCATGTTCACCTGTTCCTAGTTTGTGTCTCATTCCCAGGTGTTCCCAGTTTCCTGTGTCTTCATATTCTCTCTGGTTGCTCCCTGTGTTTGGGGTGCATTTATGTTCCGGTCAGTAGTCTAAATTCCTGTCAGTAGTCTATGTTTCTGTCAGTAGTCTATGTTTCTGTCAGTAGTCTAAATTCCTGTCAGTAGTCTAAATTCCTGTCAGTAGCCTATGTTCCTGTCAGTAGTCTATGTTCCTATCAGTAGTCTATGTTCCTGTCAGTAGTCTATGTTCCTGTCAGTAGTCTATGTTCCTGTCAGTAGTCTATATTCCTGTTAGTAGTCTATGTTCCTGTCAGTAGTCTGTTTCTGACAGTAGTCTATGTTCCTGTTAGTAGTCTAAATTTCTGTCAGTAGTCTAAATTCCTGTCAGTAGTCTATGTTTCTTTCAGTAGTCTATGTTTCTTTCAGTAGTCTATGTTCCTGTCAGTAGTCTATGTTTCTGTCAGTAGTCTATGTTTCTGTCAGTAGTCTATGTTCATGTCAGTAGTCTATATTCCTGTTAGTAGTCTATGTTCCTGTCAGTAGTCTATGTTCCTATCAGTAGTCTATGTTCCTGTCAGTGGTCTATGTTTCTGTCAGTAGTCTTGCTAAAATGATTGCAAGGGACGGGCAACCTCTGTCTGTGGTTGAGAATGAAGGTTTTAGGAATTTTGTGAAGACACTTGATCCACTCTACAAGATTCCAAGTAGGAAATTTTTAATGAAAGGGAAAATACCAGCACTGTATGAAGAGTGACGCTCAAAAGTGAGAGCATCTCTGGATGGTGTAAACAATGCTGTATTCACAAAAGACATGTGGACATCAAGAGCCTCAGAAGCTTATCTAACTGTATCCTGCCATGTTATTAATGATATCAGTCCTAGAAACCTGTAGATTCAGTTCAGGCTGTAATCACTGATAATGGTGCCAATATGGTTGCTGCTGTGCACAAAGCTGGTTGGGCACATTGTCTATGTTTTGCACACACCTTAAATTTAGTGGTGAAAGACTCTCCTTTATCTTCTTGACATCCAGCAGAGATTCTGTACTATTGTAGGCTTCTTTCACCACAGCATAAGAGCAGCAGAGCGGCTCATAGAAATTCAGAAACAACTGAACTTTCCAGAACACAAACTGATACAATCAGTTGAAATGAGGTGGAAGTCTGTGTTTTACATAATGCAGAAACTATTTGAGCAGAAGGAAGTTGTTACCACAGTCTTGTGTCTTCTTGGAAAAAGCTTACTGTGTTTAAGTGAGGAAGGTTGGTCCACAGTCAGTCTCACTATTGATGTTCTGAGACCATTTGAAGAAGTCACAAGAAAGATATCAACTGAAAAACATGTTTTGGCACCCGTGAAAGGGCGACTCATCTCTGAAATGCAATTAATAAACCAGACCTCAGCTCCTAAAACAAGCTCAACCTTAACCAACAGATGCACCTCCTTCTCTGCCTCAGCAATGGATCCCGCCACTACCTCACACTCCCCTGCAGGGGCTGCTGCATCCCTACTTTCAGCAAAAGGTGGGATATGGACAGAGTTTGACTCTCAAGTCCTTGCATCCCAGGAGCATCGCATAACTGGCACTGATGCCTTAATTGAAATGTGCCGGTACTCGGAAAGGAAGCCAATTCCACAAAATGAAGAGGAACAAGCAAACATTCTCCTCTCTAAGCAAGATGGGCAAGAAACAATTGTGAGTCCTTGCATCATCTGAACCTGCAGAAAGGATTTTCTCAAAAGCAGGACAGTTAGTAAGCCAGAGAAGAAGTGCAATAAAAGAGGAACATCTAAGCGTTATTGTTTCTGAACAAAAACTTCTAATTTAATAGTTCACATTTAAACACAAGGACTTTGGAGGAAAAGCTTGAGAATGAAAGCCAATTGTCACTTATGCTTTTGTTATTTACACTTTATTTACTTGTTTTGTTATTATTGGTTGTGTCCAAACACTTTAATTAAAGAGAGAACTTTTTATTATATTGTTTATCAACAAATACCTCAATTGTTCTCCATTATAGTTCTGTACATATATCATGTTTTACATTACTTAAAAAAAATTAGTTCTGACTAATTGACTAATTAACAACAGAAAGCAGAAACTACAACCAATTAGTGGTTATGAAAATGTTTAGATTTGGCGTGTTGCTAAATCATGACACTTTGTTCTCCACTACATGAATAGTACATAAGCTGCATTTATTAATAAAAAGTATCGGTATTGGTGATACTGGCCCTGTATTTACTTGGTATCGGCTCAATCCAAGTTTTCCAGTATCGCACACCACTACTGAAAACCATCTGCTGGCATCAGGTTCATATATTTACAAATAGTATACCATTTCTTAGTTGTCTTTGTACTGTATAAATTAAACATGGGGTTTATATGATGTGCACATCTTTTCTTTCTGTTTATTTATATTTTGCACAGCATCACCTCTCAGAAACTGGGTTGTATTACAATATAAAATTGGGTCATATTTAAAAAGCCCTCATACAGGATATGGTTTATCCACGTGTGTTCAGAAATACAAGAAATCATAGTAGAGTGTAAATGATATCAGCTCAGTGATAACATTAGTTTCAAAATTTTATACTTGGCTAGACACCCCTGTTACCTAAAAGACTACAGACCCATCACATACATTTCCCACATCAAGGAGAACTGGTGATTAAACCGTATCTTTGGTTGTGGACCATCAGGACCACTAATGTTTGTCTACTAGACACAAATAGGTGTGGATGTTGCTCTGATGGCCACAGTCAGGATCATGTTCTTGGATTTCTCTAGCACCGTCTCTGACTATAGATAGATAGATAGATAGATAGATAGATAGATAGATAGATAGATAGATAGATAGATAGATAGATAGATAGATAGATAGATAGATAGATAGATAGATAGATAGATAGATAGATAGATAGATAGATAGATAGATAGATAGATAGATAGATAGATAGATACTTTATTGATCCCGAAGGAAATTTAGCAGCCAGTAGCAGTTACACAAAACAAAGTACAAAACACAGTACAAAAAAAACAATAAGGTATATAAAGAATAAAGAATTCCAATAGTAAAAAGAATATATACAAGAACATATGAATACAGACTATACACCCTGATTGAAGGTAAAAAAAGTAGTGCAGTAATAAATTAGGTAATGTGTAGGAGAAAATGGGTATCAGCAGATACATAACAATACTGGGATATTTATTAAAAAATAAATAAATGTGCAAAGATTGTATTTAAGTAAATGTTAAATAGTGTCCAGGAGTGCAAATGTACAGGATGTACAGTAAAGTGTCAATAGTGTCTATGAGTGCTGACATAAGATGTCCAGTAAAGTGTCAATAGTGTCCAGGAGTGCAGATGTACAGTAATGTGATTACAGTACAAATAAAAATAAACTGTAATTTGAATTAAGGGACTTGTTCCTCATCTGTCCTCCTTCCTCTTCCGGCTCCACTGGGAGGAATTGAAGAGTCTGATATTAATAATAATAATATTAATAATAAGCCGCATTGTATGCACAAACAAGGTCAATGCAATGCAGGTTGATGCCTTTAGTTTTTTTAATCGTCTGACCATCAGGCCACAGTTTGTGAGATATGAGATTCCAGAACACTACAGATCAGACAGGTGGTGGTGGACATTGTATGCACAACTGTGTTTCACACACGTGTTAATGTTACTGGCACACATACTGATGTTAATTTACATTCACCATAGGATCTCATTACCTGCACTGTATATGTCTAAATCTGATATTTTAAATTAATGTTGTTTTGTACACTGATGTTCTTGCACTGTGTATCTGTCTACATAAAATACACCCAACAGTAGTCATTTGAACTCTGAGTTCTAAATTTAGGCCAACTTCTGTGAGTGGTTGAGGTTCAAATCAGCTTCCTGTTACGGAAGCCAATCAACTCTTAGCATTGAATTATAAAGCTGGTGTTGTAGAAGGTTTGAGTACAGTATTACCTACATCTGTGCTGCAAAACCTGTAAGTGTGAGCCTGTAGAATAAACCTCATTCTAAATTTATATATAAGTATATGCATGTTTTTTGTTTGTTATGTATGTGCAGCGTAACCAAACGTGACCCATTTTTCTTTTTTATCTTTTTCTTTTCCTCAGGAGAAGTGTTTGGCAATGATTCGATCTTATATACTAGTTTTGCTCTCAACAGCTTTAGGTACTTTTTCAAAAAAATTTATTATATGTATCTTGGACTGCTGCCATGTCTAACATACACAATTGTGTAAAACAACTTTTCTTTTTTAGGTGGCACCTCAAAGACAGACATTGCCTGTTCAGATGGGCTAAAGTTCATGCAGAAAGGGGAGAATATTACTCTGACTTGTTCTTTTTCATATTTTGATGCATCGGTGATTGCATGGTTCAAACAGACTCCAGGAGAAAAAACTCTTCTCATCGCGTCTGCTTTTGGTTTCACTCCACAATATCACAATGATTTTGACAAGAGCGGCCGCTTTACTGCAATAAGAACAAAAAGCAGTTTTAATCTCAGTATATCAAACTCAGAACAATCTGATTCAGCAACCTACTACTGTGCAGTTGCATATTATACAGATCTTGATTTATTTGGCTGCACAGTTTTAGTCCTTAAAGGTAAGTGCTAATCTGCTCCCATCAATTTTTAAATCCAGGTCTGATATCTATGTCTAGATCCTGTTTAATAATCACAAAATAACCTTTTTAGGTTCACCTTCAAGTCACTATGCTGTTCTCCAACATCCTGTATCAGATCCTGTTGAACTGGGAGGTGAAACAACTTTGCAGTGTTCAGTCCTCACAGATACGTCAGCAGAAGAACACAGTGTGTACTGGTTCAGACCCGGATCAGGAGAATCTCATCCAGGAATCATTTACACTTATGGAAACAGGAGTGATGAGTGTAAGAAAAGCTCTGAGACTGATTCTTCTACACAGAGCTGTGTCTATAAACTCCCCAAGAGGAACCTCAGCCTCTCTGATGCTGGAACTTACTACTGTGCTGTGCTCATGTGTGGAGAGATCATCTTGGGGAACGGAACTAAACTGGACTTTGTAGGTAAGATCAATATTAATATTCTGAGCTTTCCCTCACATGAAGTACAACTAACCATGTGGTTGATCTGTGTTGCAAATAACCAACCAAATTTTTCTTTTCTTCATTTCTGTTGGGTAGCAGTGTTCAGAAAATGGTTTGCAGTCTTATAACCATTTGTTTTAAGGGCTTGCATAATTACAGAGATTGTGTTGTTTTATTTTTATTTGTTCAAGTCTGACTGCTTGATTATTACAGAGAAAGGTGTTTTGGACCCAGCCATTTTGGTTTTAGCGGCATCAAACATCGCATTCATGGTTGTGGTTTTATTTCTGTGCATAAAATTGCACAGCCACCATCATAAAGGTGGGTTTTACACATATGAGATATGATTGTCCATTTTCTGTTTCTATATTTTAACTGCGTTTTGCTCATAGACTCATTGATTTGTTATTTCAAGATGCTGCTGCTGATGTTCAGACAGTTCAAGTAAATCAGGTGATTATTGCTAACTTAAATAGAGTTCTGATTTTTATGTAGTATGTAATGTTAAAACTCTGTCAGACCACCAAAATCTCATATTGGTTTAAGATGAATGCATTAATATATATAATATAAATAGATATATTTAGTATTATGACTAAAATGTGGTGTGATCTTAATTTTAAAAATACTGTTAGTGTATATCTTTGTATAATGTGCTACTTGTTTGGTTGTTTGGTTTATCAGGATGAAGATTGTCAGAACTTGAACTACGCAGCTCTAAGCTTTATTCAGTCTTCCTCCTCAAGAAGAAGCAGAACAAAGAGCAGCAGTGATCAGCCTGTGTACTCCCAGATAAACACCTGTCACTAGAAACAACATACATTTTGCAACCAAATTTGCAGAAAACTACGGTCAACTTCTGTGTAAATAGTGTTCATTTCAGAAGCTACTTAATAACAAACAGTACCTCAAAAAAATAAACTTTTTCATGAAAAAAATTGTCTTACCCATTTAATGGGAAAATTTTCAGAACATGTCTATTAGTGCTTTTATAATATATTACAAAATAGTATATATATATATATATATATATATATATATATATATATATATATATATATATATATATATATATATGTATTTAATATATGCATTTATATATTATAAAATAATGTGGGTGAAATAAAAATCAGTTTTTTTGTATGGACAGTATTGAACTATAAATGTAAGGTGTTAATTACTGTAAATAACTGTACTATTTGTTTTAAACAACTTTTCCTTACAATATAATTGAAATATGTGATGAATACATTATTATTTCACATGTGTACCCAATACTTAATATAGAAATACGATTTGCTGTCCGTGTAAGGTGTTTCACAAACTACCAGCTGTAGAAACATTGAAAGGTAATATTTTAATGCTATTTTATGGTTTACTGTTACTGATGCTGTTTTAGTTCTGTAACAAACACTTATAGAAACAAATGGTTATAACTTACAGTGAATTGATCAGATTAAACTGTAAACTTTAATGAATGACATCTGAAATTAAATGTCTAAGATGCATGAAATATTTAAAGAAAACCGCATACGTATGTAAATAAAATAAATAAATAAATGACTCTATCAGACATAGATTACTTCCTATACTTGTTTTAATCCAGTCACACATTTCCTGTAATTGCTAGCTGAAGCTATTTTAAAATAGAGCCTTAAGATCATTTACAAGTCCTGCACATCAGAGATATAACAGCTAGACTGTACAGCTTACCCTTCCAATGTTCTTTTGGGTGAGTAGTAGAGAAGTTGGGCCCCATAATGCCAAGGCCTTCCACATGCCAGCTTTATATAGGTATTACAGCAGGATACATTAACTGGTTTATTTTATTGATTTACTGACTACACTAAATACTAATCAATTCCCAATCACATCATCACCTGCTTAATTTCTGAGTCTTTCGTGCTTCCATGAGTAATACTGATTGCTGTCAGGAAGTGTTACTCTCTAATCGTGTTTTACTTCAGTATTTTAACTTGTAATAACTGTTAGAGCAGGGTTGCCCATTCCTGGTACTGGCGATCTACTAGGCCTTCAGAAGCATCTGAATATTCCAGCCAGGTGTGTTGGTCTGAACTCTTCAGGGTAGCCAATCTCCAAGAACAGGATTGGGCAACCCGGTGTTAGAGTAAACTAGGTTAGAGATGTGTGCAATTTACCAACTATATCAATGAGACCAAAGCTAAAGTAAAACATTTCAGTTGTAGTCAAAGCAATACCAAACTGGACCATGCTACAAAAACACATGCAGTTCTGATGTGTTCAGACTGTGTGTGTGCTGAAAACAACATCAATGTACATAAGAAAAATACTTGGCACATTTGCCATCTGTCTGTGGAATCTCAATGTACAAATGTTCTTGCCACCGTTGCCTCTGGCTTGCTCACTGGGGGATACATGTTGTAACTGTATGTTTTCAAACTGTAAAGCTTGTTGTGACAACACTGTTGTCACTTGAATTTAATTGAATTTAAAAGAATTTGACTTACATAATACTTTTCTCACTATTAATTTTAAAGGACTGACGCTATAACACCTCAGCCATTTTACAGAAAAGGCAGAGATGTCACTAGACCCAACTGATTCCCCCAACTGATTTTTTATAAGAATAAAGCCTGTAATTAGTCACGTTTCAGACGCGAACATTCTGAATATAAACAGTGTCCTTTGGTAGTTAACAGTAGTTGAAACATGTTAAGTACTGTTAACTTCACATTTTAGCCCCTGTATAGTTAATTCTTGACTATAGAACAGCATTATATTATATTTTTGTTGATAATAGTACATCATAAAATAGTTTGTGGCAAATGCTGAATAACACACCAAGTAAGCACAAACATTTGAGAGTTTTTTTAAACAATCTACAAATACACATGGCTAAGCATTATTTATCAGATGGTCAGCATACACCTTGAAATGGTAAGGGTAATTTTTTATCAGCGAAGGCTGCATTGTTTATATTAACTGGTACAGTCCCTACCTAAACCTTAAAGGAGCCCAACCTGGCCTTTCTCAACAAGGTCTGCACAGGACTGGATTCTCTGCTTTTATTGACCACATTGCCCACCTTTAAGGAGCTCTGGATTGTATATAGTTATCTTGCTAAAATTCCAAAAGTTGGCGAATCCCAAGAAGTTTTTTAATTCTTTAAGACTAGCTAGTGTGTCACTGCCTGAATGTCTGAACAGGCAAACTATCTGTGATGTAATAACCTGGTAAATACTGCCCTCACATGGCTGATGTGCTCCTCCAGGCTGACTGACATGATGACAATGATGTCAGCAATGATGCGGCAGTAATGTGAGCAAACAGTGATCCAAAATTTCAAGATCTTCCTCCATTTATTGTCTCAGACTGTAATTAACTCCTTATGTCTCAACTGGCCCATAGCTGGTTAAGAATCAGATCAAGACTTGCCATTAGGGATTATCATCTGATGACAATTCCAAAGCTTTAGAGTCTAAAACTGATGCAAATTGACAGCTAATTCAGAAGAAGGTCGTAAGAAGTTTAAAGCAGTTGGCTAAAAATATTTACTATCTAAAATTTTAATAAGAAATTACTAGGAGGAGCTGTGGACATCAATGCAAGGTCTGGACAAATAAGAAAACTTTCAGATTAGAGTATGTGTATGCTAGAAAGGTAAAGAAACACACAACATAGACAAGATAAAGGAGAACATCAGTTTACTGAGCAGTGTGCAAGTATAATCTGCATAGTAAAATCATTAAAAGGAAACCTTACACACATAAGTCAATGTCTAAAGTATGCAAAACAACATATAGGAAATGTAGTGGCATTTGAGGAACTTCTTGCTCTACACTGGTAAGTAAAAAAGAAAGTCTTTAAACATTATCACCAAAAGTACGTTAAAACAAAGTAAAAGGAAGCAGCAGTTTATGCAAAGAACACCTTGCTAACTGTAAAGCATGGTGGTGATGCTACTATGCTTTCGGGTTGTGCAATTAGGTGGCACAAGAAACATTGTACAGATAGACAGAAGGATGGGTTATAACTGCTAGCAAATTCTAGAAGCAAATCAGACAAGAGTTTGGCTTCTACAAGTGCAGAACGTTCTGAAACATACTTCAAAGTCCATCATGAACTGCTACTAGAAATGCAAGGTGAGATTTTGAAATGGCCCTGTTGATGTTAAACACATTGTGCTTGCTAGAAGAACCAGGAGTCTGACAGAACTGGAAGTGTTTGGGAAAGAAGAGTGGGTGATCATTACTAGAACGACAGTAAAAACTCCTAGCTGGTTACAAAATGCATGTAAAGCTGCGATAGCTGCCATCTGTGATATGTACTGACTTAGTAAGACATCTGCACATAAAAATCATTACATTATTTTATTTTTAATTTTTTATAATGTTTAAACTGGCTACTGCAAAGCCACAGGCGATGAGGCCTGTACACAGGGTCTTGATGAGGCCTGTACACAGGGTCTTGATGAAGCCTGTACACAGGGTCTTGATGAGGCCTGTACACAGGGTCTTGTTACAAGAGAGACTTTAAACATGTAAAGAATTGTGATCATTAGCTTAAAGCTGTGTTGTGCTGGACTGTGCAACTTAGGGACTCTACTTGGAGAAGTTGTAATTAATATAACACTACCACTGATAATGAGTAGCAACATTTTGTTAATTGATGGTATAATTGTTGTCAGCATGCTGAGGAAGACCATGTGACACCATTTTGAAATCAAAAGGACAAGATCCAAGTTTGTGTAAAATATTTTTATTAATTATAAAGTATTAATATTAATATTTTACCATTTTATTTATTTTGATTAATTTTTTGTGACTTATTTTGCCAAACCACATTTGTAGTGGTATGCATATTAAATTCTATATTTATGCTCATTGATGTGAGTGGTTGGGACCCAACTCAACATCCTGTTAAAGAGAGCCAATCAGCTTTCAGCTGCCAGTATTAGAAAGCTGCTCTTGTAGAAGTTTTAAGTACTTCTGTAATGAGTAACAGGTGTGTGTGTTACCTACACCTCAGAAGATTCTGCCATCCTTCCAAAACTGTAAGTAAACTCAGAGTAAACTGAACTCCAGAATTGTTTACTACTTTATTTACTGAAGTGTTTGCACAGCCTAACACAATATCTTACCTGTTCTGAACGTTTTTTTTTCTAGAAGACACTTTACTTGAAGAATCGAGCAATGATTCCACTGTATGTCTTTGTTTTACTCACGACACCATTAGGTACTGTTAAGTGTGGTTTTCTTTTCAACATCAATGACGTGTTATATACATGAGTATATATACGTGAGTTTACATTTGATTTTTCTTTTCTTTTCTAAGGGGACGCAGTACAGGAAGACATTGTATTTCTAGAAAGGATAAAGTCTGTTCATGTTGGGGATAATATTACCCTAACATGTTCATTTCCATCTATTGATGCATCAGTGACTGCATGGTTTAAACAGTCTCCCGAAGAAAAGCCTCTGCTCATTGCTTCTGCTTTTCGTTCTACACAAATTAAATTTCATAATGGCTTCAACAACAGTGGCCGCTTTATTGTATTGAGAGAACAACGGAGAATTATTCTGAACATCTTACATGCAGAACCATCTGATACAGCAATGTACTACTGTTCTGTTGTAGAATATTCAAAGCTTGCATTAGGAGCTTGCACAGTTTTAGTTCTCAAAGGTAGGTGCTAGTCTGTTATATCTTTACTTATGTATTAAGTAACATCTAAAAAATCCCAAAATAACATGCTTCTCTTTTTAGGCACACCTGCTATTCTCCAGCATCCTATATCAGGTCCTGTTGAACTGGGAGGTGATACAACTTTGCAGTGTTCAGTCCTCACAGATACGTCTGCAGGAGAACGCAGTGTGTACTGGTTCAGAGCCGGATCAGGAGAATCTCATCCAGGAATCATTTACACTCATGGAAACAGGAGTGATGAGTGTAAGAAAAGCTCTGAGACTGATTCTTCTACACAGAGCTGTGTCTACAAATTCCCCAAGAGGAACCTCAGCCTCTCTGATGCTGGAACTTACTACTGTGCTGTGGCTGCATGTGGGGAGATCGTTTTTGGGAGCGGAACTAAACTGGACTTCGTAGGTAGGAGTTGCTCTATGTTGGAACCGTCTACTAAAGGATTATTTAGATATCAAGATGTCAATGGCATTGCTTTTAAAGCTTTTTTTTGGCCCCATTTGGCTCCTTTATTTTCAAAAAGTAGCAAAATCATTTCTTTAAATATCTAAGAAAACCGTCATTATCAGCAGTCATCACATGTCATCCAGTCACATAATGTTTAAGAAAAGCAGAGTTAGTGTGATAGATAAAGTGATGTAAAAAATATACAGTTCAGTGCAAAATCACACATTAATGTAGGTGAAAGTAAATACTTAATCTTTACAGAACAATTCCTGTTTATAAGCTAATTTAACAAACTGGAAAAAATAAAACTGTACCATAAAATTAGGTTATCTGTGTTAGAGTTATGGCAGATTTAATTTTCTCCAAATTAATTTTAAACGGGATGCAAAAACAGTTTTTTTCAACAGTTTTTCCTTCACACCATATTTATTTTTTGTATAAATGTATATACATTTTAATTAAATAATAATAATAATAATGGAATTGCTTTCTTGATTGTTATAGAGAACAGTGTTTTGGACCCAACCATTATTGTTTTAGCAGCAACAAATCTCATATCCGTGGTTGTGATTTTTCTTCTATGCAGAAAATTACACAACAGTCACCATATAGGTAAGTTTTACGCATGTGACACAGTGATATGATATTCAATTCAAATTTGTAGGGTATATTTTTGGCTAATTTTGGCATTCCACACCAATTCACCTCTTTTGGCTTCTGTGCTCCTGACCCGCTTCATTTAAAGAAATGCATGCAAACTGTTCTGTTTAATTACTGCAACCATGCAAAATTTGAAAGAATGCTTCAATTAGTTTTTTTTACTTATGAAACTTTTGCCCAAGTAGATTACAAAATACATGCGAAATGTTGAACTTAATGTTTTACAGAATGACTGAACTACACTGAAATATAAACTGGATAGAAACAAAACACTAAGAATAATGTTTTAATTGTACTACTTGAAAGAAAATATTTGATTTTTTAAAATGTAATTAAAAAAAGATTTTTACATATTAATAAGGAACTTCCCATTTAACTTTCATAATGCATTAGAAAGTCTGCATCCTTTTTAAGAGTTCACCATCACTTCTGTAGGTTCCAGAATGAGTCCAGGCTAACTTTTTCTATTAAACTGGGAGGCAATATGCTTTTCTCAGATCCACTGCCTGAATGTTGAATGAATTTCAGGTTATCAGTTACTGTAAAAGCAAAAGATTATTTTTTTGTTGCATTTATACCCAAAATAAAATGAGCTCAGTTCAGTCATTCTCCAAACAGTTACCCAACATTTAGGATACAGAATTTATATCAATAGACCTGATTAGACAAATAATATAGATAATATAGATGAATACAAAAACTAATTGGGGCACAGTTTTGTGAATGATTGTATTGGTTTGGAATGGTAAAACAGGATGTGATTGGAGAAGGCCTAGGTGAGTTGGTGTCAAATGGCCCACATTACTATAATATGTTTTAATCGTTTATCTCTCATTTATTGAAGATGCACCTGAAGGTCACACCGTTCAAGTAAATCAGGTGATTATTCAACTCTATATTTTTTTTCTTACCCTGAACTTTTCCTTTTGTAACTGTAAACATATTCAAATATACCTTTTCATACTTTTAGCTTAGTTGGAACGTTACACTAAATCTTTTGCTATAAATAACCACATCAATGAATTATGTTGATTTCATTAAAATAAATGATCATTCTATTTGGTAAAAACAGTAATAATAGTAACTCAGATAACTTCAGATAATTTTGAGCAGAACCTAAAACCACTAGCCAGTAATGACTAGCAAACACAGCTTTGAAATGATGTACACATTACTGTTTAGAATTTTATTGCCACTTTAAAAGAAATATAAAAGGATAAAAAATTAAAATGTAAAAACAATATTGAAAAAAATGCATACGAATATATAAAT
Organism: Megaleporinus macrocephalus; assembly: GCA_021613375.1. Lineage (NCBI taxonomy): Eukaryota > Metazoa > Chordata > Actinopteri > Characiformes > Anostomidae > Megaleporinus > Megaleporinus macrocephalus. Next base: position 30,437,825 of record CM038708.1, on the reverse strand, counting down.
AAATAAGTTTAGGTTGTGAGCATCTAATATAAAACACTATAAAAATTAATACATTGTTGTTTTTTATTTGTTTTGTTTATTGATTTATTAAGTTTATACTGTGGGCCTGCACTTTGAGCTTATTTTATATGTATGGTACAGATGAATTGCTGTATAGTTGTATTGTCTACAACACACATGTGCCATTCTAACTAAAAATCATAATTTATTACACATTTTGAAGTTTTTAAAAAATGTTCTAACATGTTTGGTTGTTTGTTCTGTCAGACTGAGGAAACTGACGCCTTGAACTACGCAGCTCTAAGCTTTATTCAGTCTTCCTCCTCAAGAAGAAGCAGAACAAAGACCAGCAGTGATCAGCCTGTGTACTCCCAGATAAACACCCGTCAGTAGAAACATCAGTGTTACAGTCTGTCTTGTTCTGTATGCAATTTTCATTTCACAGATATTAATGTAAAATATTGTTCTTATTATAAATCATTGTCCTCCTCTTGTCAAAGAAAAGTGCATTTTACAATAACATATAACAAATTAAGCATATTTAATTTGTACATATGCTACAAACAAATGTATATAAAATTGCTGATTTAAATATGTAGTTTGTAAATAAAACTGTTGTTACACTAACTATACTAGTAAGGGGAGCCACTATAAATGTCAGTGCTATTTACTAAGTATAACTGTGAGAAAATGCATTTATATATTTTAAATTATACATTAATATCAATAAATAAATAAATAAGCACAATCTAATAAAACATATCTTCACATGTACTTTGTTGAGTAGTATGTTAAAAAGAAAGGAGGCGACTGGTAAATTCTGTTGGATTAAATATTGAAAAGTAAAACACAAGGTACTGGATATTTGATTGTAAATATATGCTTATTTCAAATATGATGCCTGCAACAGCTGGTTGGCTACCATCACTTGGGGACACCAACTGATCCAGTTTCTAAGGCAGTTTTTAAAGTTCTGTTTTCAGCTGTACAAGTATATGGGGCCTTAATTGCCATATTTTGCAAGACACTGTTTCAGTTAGGCTGGCCAGTCTAGCACAGGCATTCTCTGATTAGGCAGCCATGATGTTGTAACAAGTGCAGAATATTTATTGATCAGCGTGGCTGTGTCTAGAGGGCAGCATACTAGGCTACTGCAAACACAACATCCATCTTTTTCATATCTAATGTGAAATTAGACAACAGTACAGATTTGCAGTGTGCATCAGTCTGTTTCAGATTAGCTTAATCCCAGATAAGTCAGCAGTGTTACGAAATGCTAACATATGGTTTCCACTTTGCAAAGTAATGCAGTTCCGAATAAACCTCCTCTAAAAATATTATGCACTGTACGGACCAGAGTAAAACTTTTTATACCATGTTATATGAGCTACATGATGTAAACCACCACACACCAAACTAGACTGTTTTTCTTTTGTAACACACACACACACACACACACACACACACACACACACACACACACACACACACACATAGCATTGCTTTCTTACTCCACTTTATTATTTATATGCTGCACTGACATAACCAAGAGGTTTGGTTTGGAGTGTGTTAGCAAGTACACGGTCAGGTCACATTATTATGACAGACTAGACGGACTGGGAGACTCAGTAATGTCCTGGTAGGCTGTCACAGGTATCTGGGGTCATGCTGACTGCAGTGCATCCCACAGCTGCTACAGGGAGCGTGAGTGTGGATCCATGGAGTGAAAACGACGATCAAGGTGGTCCCACAGCAGTGTTAATTTCGTTGACAAACTATTTGCGTCATAGTTTTTGTCAAGGAACCTTTTTTTCATGACGAAAACAAGACGATAACTAAATAAAATCTACACAAAGGATAAAAACTATGACTATGAATTGATTGACACTTTAGTCAACGAATAAAAACGAGACGAACATGTTTGGCCAGGACAACATCCAATCAGAACGGATTTAGTTTTGTGAAAGGCGGGGACAAGTTAGGAAAACATCTAATCATAACTACTTCGGCGTATATGGAGAGGCGGGACAAGCCGAGTAGCCGTCAATCAAACGCACACTTACACAAATCTGGTCTGAACCCAGGAAGACCATACGAGCCTGTGAACTGTCGTTACTCATGATGGAACTAAGTTATCTAGACAGTATCAGCAGAGAAAGAGAGTTTAGCGTCTGTGTTTAGAGAAAATTACCACACCACACTTGACATCAGCCCCCCAGGACCACCGTTAGCTAGCTTTACCACTGCTAACGCTAGCTTAGCTTTCTTAATCCTAGTCCTGAAAGCACACTGCCCTGTACAGTTTAGAGCGTGTCCTGTTGTAAACGCTGTATTAACTTAGTAAGGTGGTGTTAATGATCAGATTAGTTGATCAGGTATGTGGGAAGCAGGTGAAGCGCTGTATTAACTTAGTAAGGTGGTGTTAATGATCAGATTAGTTGATCAGGTATGTGGGAAGCAGGTGAAGCGCTGTATTAACTCAGTAAGGTGGTGTTAATGATCAGATTAGTTGATCAGGTATGTGGGAAGCAGGTGAAGCGCTGTATTAACTCAGTAAGGTGGTGTTAATGATCAGATTAGTTGATCAGGTATGTGGGAAGCAGGTGAAGCGCTGTATTAACTCAGTAAGGTGGTGTTAATGATCAGATTAGTTGATCAGGTATGTGGGAAGCAGGTGAAGCGCTGTATTAACTCAGTAAGGTGGTGTTAATGATCAAATTAGTTGATCAGGTATGTGGGAAGTAGGTGAAGCTCTGTATTAACTCAGTAAGATGGTGTTAATGATCAGATTAGTTGATCAGGTATGTGGGAAGCAGGTGAAGCGCTGTATTAACTCAGTAAGGTGGTGTTAATGATCAGATTAGTTGATCAAGTATGTGGGAAGCAGGTGAAGCGCTGTATTAACTCAGTAAGGTGGTGTTAATGATCAGATTAGTTGATTAGGTATGTGGGAAGCAGGTGAAGCGCTGTTTTAACTCAGTAAGGTGGTGTTAATGATCAGATTAGTTGATCAGGTATGTGGGAAGTAGGTGAAGCGCTGTATTAACTCAGTAAGGTGGTGTTAATGATCAGATTAGTTGATCAGGTATGTGGGAAGCAGGTGAAGCGCTGTATTAACTTAGTAAGGTGGTGTTAATGATCAGATTAGTTGATCAGGTATGTGGGAAGCAGGTGAAGCGCTGTATTAACTCAGTAAGGTGGTGTTAATGATCAGATTAGTTGATCAGGTATGTGGGAAGCAGGTGAAGCGCTGTTTTAACTCAGTAAGGTGGTGTTAATGATCAGATTAGTTGATCAGGTATGTGGGAAGCAGGTGAAGCGCTGTATTAACTTAGTAAGGTGGTGTTAATGATCAGATTAGTTGATTAGGTATGTGGGAAGCAGGTGAAGCGCTGTTTTAACTCAGTAAGGTGGTGTTAATGATCAGATTAGTTGATCAGGTATGTGGGAAGTAGGTGAAGCGCTGTATTAACTCAGTAAGGTGGTGTTAATGGTCAGATTAGTTGGATCAGGTATGTGGGAAGCAGGTAAAACGTTATACTAGCTAGCTAACTCCAACCATCTGCGTTTGATGGTCATGTCCCAAATCTCTCCGTACACACTAGAAAGTGCACGAAACAGATTAGCTAGTTTTATTTACAATTTATTAGTGCACGCAATGTGCAGTGTTAGTCTCTAGTAAACACTGAGACCTGGAGATGTTTTTCATTCATTGATTTACTGTTATTGTTATTTGAATTGCACAATTAAAAATATTTTCATAGCAAAAATTGACAGCATTAGTAACAATTATTAAATAAATAAGAGATAAATAAAAAGGTGATACAAGGATAAAATAAGTTTTCTCTTATTTACTTTGCAGTTACGGAAGACCTCAGATGTTGTTTGTTAAATCTGTTTGTGTGTGTATTGGTCTTTCAAACATGAATAATATTCCATAACTGGTTAATAATTGTTTTATTTGTAAGTATATATAATGACTTAAATAATTGAAGGGAACTGAAGAAAAAGCATTACATTTTACACCCTTTATATTTTAGTCGACTGAATCGACTGCAGATTTAGTCTAGACTATATTCTTATGATAATTAGTCGACTAAAACTAGACTAAAACTTAAAACAATTCAGATGACTAAATTATGACTAAAACTAAGTCACATTTTAGTCAAAAGACTACGACTAAGACTAAATCAAAATTTGCTGTCAAAATTAACACTGTTCCACAGATACTCAATTAGGTTCAAGTCTGGGGAATTTTAGGTCCAGGGAAGTACTTGGAAGTCGTGATCTGCAATGAGAGAGCCTTTCACGTGAATGAGTGAAAAACATTCTCCAGACTATAGCGCTGCTATCTCTCTACATACCACCGCCGAAAGTAGGAAGTGGTCATAGAAATGTGACTCAACTGATGACAAAGTGTTGTTAAGATATACACATAACTAGCCTATTTTACAAGCACTGTGTCACTAAATGTTTAGGTGTAAGTGCTCTAGCACCACAATATGAAGTTTGTGTTTATGGGCATAGCATTGGTTTTCATGTAATGTAGAGAATCTGCCAGGGGCAGCATAGCTATGTTACAATAGCATGTGTCGGTCTTTGATACAGCCATGCTCAGGTATCAAATACGGTGGCTGAGAAGACCCAACGCACTGCAAATTTACAACTCGTTGCAAACAGAAAACCCTTTCATCAAAACGGCAACATGGCCACTACATTTAACATAACACGATTTTTCACGAACGCGCTGCAAATTCACGAACGTGCTGCAAAAAACATCCACAACACAACGGAAGTGTTTCCGGAGGACTTATAAAGGATGTAACGCAATGTAAACAGAACCACGCAGAGCCAGAGTAGCGTCTAAGGAGAAGTAAGTTTGGCGATAACTATCCAGACTTACTTCTCATTAGACACTAGTGATGATCAGATCAAGCCTCTTGAAGCGCTGAAGCTTTCAAAAAAAGGTTTATTACTCAAAGCTTCATGTGCACACGAACCCCCTGCTGGCCAAAACTTTTATTGTCATTTCAACTATTTGCGATGGCCTCTTGCAACGCTGTCAGCATGGAAACAAGTATATACATAAAACACCTTTATTTCATTTTCTGTGGTTTATTCATTTGTTCATCTGATCTGTGTTTGATTGTGTGGGTAATAGAGGTCTGTTAATTAAAAAAAATGCCAGTATGATTTTGGTCAGTAAGTAAAACCAACAGGACGCAGTTCATAAATGACTTTCTGGATTTCTCAACACAAGCTCTGAAACATCGGTATCATTTGCCCATCACTTTTAAACGCTACCGCGGCTCCGCGTGGTTCTGTTTACATTGCGTCGTCGTTTGTGGTCCCACGTCCTTTAAGTGTCCTCCTTGCAGCGTGTGCATGTGTTTGCAGCACGTTTGTTAAATGTAGTGCCCATGTTGCCGTTTTGATGAAAGTGTTTTCTGTTTGCAGCGCGTAAATCTGAGTCTTCTCAGCCACCGTGATAGAAGGAGCATTCAGGAAAGGCCTGGAAATGTCTTCATCAGCAAGGATCAGTTAAGATTCACTATGCAATATGTGACCTTTGATCCTACAGCAGTATGATTTTGTGATGGATATCGTCACATGGCCCTGGGAATACTTGGTCAAACTCCTGGCAATAAACATTATTTCTTGCTGCTGTTAAGATAAACATATGTGATGTAGTTATGCACAAAATGCCAAAAAAAATGTTTCACAAAATGTTTCACTTGCAAAACTGAGGCCATTGGTGTCTTCAGACCTCGAGTAATTATCATGAGGAAAGATGATGTAACACGAGGGTAAACATGCTTCTGTCCCAACTTTTTATCTGTTGCAGGCATTACATTTAAAAGAGTATATATCAGTATATGCTTTCAGCTGTCAGAAAATAACTGCCAAGTTTTATTCCGACTGTAACATACACAATATAGGAAACTGGTTTGCTGATCTCGAAATTAAATTAAGTTTACTTAGAAATTTAAAACTAAACTACATATAGCCTTCATTAAATATATGTTTTGATTGCTTCAAAACAACTTAAAGCCTTAAAGCTGTAACAATGCTCCTCCTCTTTATTTTCTAATGCAGAATGAGCTGCATACCTGTACACAAACCTTCTGCACTAAATGAAAAAGAAAAACTAGCAAACAACATACAATATAATGTACTATAAAACCTCATAATCTGAAAGTTTTATTTTTGTTCATATATTTTACTCTTGCATACAGTGGCTGATCTTGATTCATCTTCTCTCCAGTTCTTCTGGTGGTGGGGGGTTTCTGAGAAAAATGTATGGATGCATAATTTATGGTATCTTCCTCATCAGCCTGAGACAGAATAGAAATGTAGAAAAAACAAGGTTAATATACACATTTACTATGAACATAAATACTTGCATATTGAAATATTTTTAAGCACTTAAATACTAAAATATAATTTGGCCATCATTTAATTTTTTCTGTGTCAAATTGCAAAACATATACACACAAATTAATGCCTAACATATTGACCTTTAAATTTCACTGCAAAACAGACATGTGGAGTTTAGACATAGAAACATGTACCAGATTGCAGACCGTTTGTCAGCTTTCAGACAGGCTGTGTACCAAATAGAGTTCACTTAAGATTTCAGTGGTGAGTTTTTTAATTCTTTAAGACTAGCTAGTGTGTCACTGCCTGAATGTCTGAACAGGCAAACTATCTGTGATGTAATAACCTGGTAAATACTGCCCTCACATGGCTGATGTGCTCCTCCAGGCTGACTGACATGATGACAATGATGTCAGCAATGATGCGGCAGTAATGTGAGCAAACAGTGATCCAAAATTTCAAGATCTTCCTCCATTTATTGTCTCAGACTGTAATTAACTCCTTATGTCTCAACTGGCCCATAGCTGGTTAAGAATCAGATCAAGACTTGCCATTAGGGATTATCATCTGATGACAATTCCAAAGCTTTAGAGTCTAAAACTGATGCAAATTGACAGCTAATTCAGAAGAAGGTCGTAAGAAGTTTAAAGCAGTTGGCTAAAAATATTTACTATCTAAAATTTTAATAAGAAATTACTAGGAGGAGCTGTGGACATCAATGCAAGGTCTGGACAAATAAGAAAACTTTCAGATTAGAGTATGTGTATGCTAGAAAGGTAAAGAAACACACAACATAGACAAGATAAAGGAGAACATCAGTTTACTGAGCAGTGTGCAAGTATAATCTGCATAGTAAAATCATTAAAAGGAAACCTTACACACATAAGTCAATGTCTAAAGTATGCAAAACAACATATAGGAAATGTAGTGGCATTTGAGGAACTTCTTGCTCTACACTGGTAAGTAAAAAAGAAAGTCTTTAAACATTATCACCAAAAGTACGTTAAAACAAAGTAAAAGGAAGCAGCAGTTTATGCAAAGAACACCTTGCTAACTGTAAAGCATGGTGGTGATGCTACTATGCTTTCGGGTTGTGCAATTAGGTGGCACAAGAAACATTGTACAGATAGACAGAAGGATGGGTTATAACTGCTAGCAAATTCTAGAAGCAAATCAGACAAGAGTTTGGCTTCTACAAGTGCAGAACGTTCTGAAACATACTTCAAAGTCCATCATGAACTGCTACTAGAAATGCAAGGTGAGATTTTGAAATGGCCCTGTTGATGTTAAACACATTGTGCTTGCTAGAAGAACCAGGAGTCTGACAGAACTGGAAGTGTTTGGGAAAGAAGAGTGGGTGATCATTACTAGAACGACAGTAAAAACTCCTAGCTGGTTACAAAATGCATGTAAAGCTGCGATAGCTGCCATCTGTGATATGTACTGACTTAGTAAGACATCTGCACATAAAAATCATTACATTATTTTATTTTTAATTTTTTATAATGTTTAAACTGGCTACTGCAAAGCCACAGGCGATGAGGCCTGTACACAGGGTCTTGATGAGGCCTGTACACAGGGTCTTGATGAAGCCTGTACACAGGGTCTTGATGAGGCCTGTACACAGGGTCTTGTTACAAGAGAGACTTTAAACATGTAAAGAATTGTGATCATTAGCTTAAAGCTGTGTTGTGCTGGACTGTGCAACTTAGGGACTCTACTTGGAGAAGTTGTAATTAATATAACACTACCACTGATAATGAGTAGCAACATTTTGTTAATTGATGGTATAATTGTTGTCAGCATGCTGAGGAAGACCATGTGACACCATTTTGAAATCAAAAGGACAAGATCCAAGTTTGTGTAAAATATTTTTATTAATTATAAAGTATTAATATTAATATTTTACCATTTTATTTATTTTGATTAATTTTTTGTGACTTATTTTGCCAAACCACATTTGTAGTGGTATGCATATTAAATTCTATATTTATGCTCATTGATGTGAGTGGTTGGGACCCAACTCAACATCCTGTTAAAGAGAGCCAATCAGCTTTCAGCTGCCAGTATTAGAAAGCTGCTCTTGTAGAAGTTTTAAGTACTTCTGTAATGAGTAACAGGTGTGTGTGTTACCTACACCTCAGAAGATTCTGCCATCCTTCCAAAACTGTAAGTAAACTCAGAGTAAACTGAACTCCAGAATTGTTTACTACTTTATTTACTGAAGTGTTTGCACAGCCTAACACAATATCTTACCTGTTCTGAACGTTTTTTTTTCTAGAAGACACTTTACTTGAAGAATCGAGCAATGATTCCACTGTATGTCTTTGTTTTACTCACGACACCATTAGGTACTGTTAAGTGTGGTTTTCTTTTCAACATCAATGACGTGTTATATACATGAGTATATATACGTGAGTTTACATTTGATTTTTCTTTTCTTTTCTAAGGGGACGCAGTACAGGAAGACATTGTATTTCTAGAAAGGATAAAGTCTGTTCATGTTGGGGATAATATTACCCTAACATGTTCATTTCCATCTATTGATGCATCAGTGACTGCATGGTTTAAACAGTCTCCCGAAGAAAAGCCTCTGCTCATTGCTTCTGCTTTTCGTTCTACACAAATTAAATTTCATAATGGCTTCAACAACAGTGGCCGCTTTATTGTATTGAGAGAACAACGGAGAATTATTCTGAACATCTTACATGCAGAACCATCTGATACAGCAATGTACTACTGTTCTGTTGTAGAATATTCAAAGCTTGCATTAGGAGCTTGCACAGTTTTAGTTCTCAAAGGTAGGTGCTAGTCTGTTATATCTTTACTTATGTATTAAGTAACATCTAAAAAATCCCAAAATAACATGCTTCTCTTTTTAGGCACACCTGCTATTCTCCAGCATCCTATATCAGGTCCTGTTGAACTGGGAGGTGATACAACTTTGCAGTGTTCAGTCCTCACAGATACGTCTGCAGGAGAACGCAGTGTGTACTGGTTCAGAGCCGGATCAGGAGAATCTCATCCAGGAATCATTTACACTCATGGAAACAGGAGTGATGAGTGTAAGAAAAGCTCTGAGACTGATTCTTCTACACAGAGCTGTGTCTACAAATTCCCCAAGAGGAACCTCAGCCTCTCTGATGCTGGAACTTACTACTGTGCTGTGGCTGCATGTGGGGAGATCGTTTTTGGGAGCGGAACTAAACTGGACTTCGTAGGTAGGAGTTGCTCTATGTTGGAACCGTCTACTAAAGGATTATTTAGATATCAAGATGTCAATGGCATTGCTTTTAAAGCTTTTTTTTGGCCCCATTTGGCTCCTTTATTTTCAAAAAGTAGCAAAATCATTTCTTTAAATATCTAAGAAAACCGTCATTATCAGCAGTCATCACATGTCATCCAGTCACATAATGTTTAAGAAAAGCAGAGTTAGTGTGATAGATAAAGTGATGTAAAAAATATACAGTTCAGTGCAAAATCACACATTAATGTAGGTGAAAGTAAATACTTAATCTTTACAGAACAATTCCTGTTTATAAGCTAATTTAACAAACTGGAAAAAATAAAACTGTACCATAAAATTAGGTTATCTGTGTTAGAGTTATGGCAGATTTAATTTTCTCCAAATTAATTTTAAACGGGATGCAAAAACAGTTTTTTTCAACAGTTTTTCCTTCACACCATATTTATTTTTTGTATAAATGTATATACATTTTAATTAAATAATAATAATAATAATGGAATTGCTTTCTTGATTGTTATAGAGAACAGTGTTTTGGACCCAACCATTATTGTTTTAGCAGCAACAAATCTCATATCCGTGGTTGTGATTTTTCTTCTATGCAGAAAATTACACAACAGTCACCATATAGGTAAGTTTTACGCATGTGACACAGTGATATGATATTCAATTCAAATTTGTAGGGTATATTTTTGGCTAATTTTGGCATTCCACACCAATTCACCTCTTTTGGCTTCTGTGCTCCTGACCCGCTTCATTTAAAGAAATGCATGCAAACTGTTCTGTTTAATTACTGCAACCATGCAAAATTTGAAAGAATGCTTCAATTAGTTTTTTTTTACTTATGAAACTTTTGCCCAAGTAGATTACAAAATACATGCGAAATGTTGAACTTAATGTTTTACAGAATGACTGAACTACACTGAAATATAAACTGGATAGAAACAAAACACTAAGAATAATGTTTTAATTGTACTACTTGAAAGAAAATATTTGATTTTTTAAAATGTAATTAAAAAAAGATTTTTACATATTAATAAGGAACTTCCCATTTAACTTTCATAATGCATTAGAAAGTCTGCATCCTTTTTAAGAGTTCACCATCACTTCTGTAGGTTCCAGAATGAGTCCAGGCTAACTTTTTCTATTAAACTGGGAGGCAATATGCTTTTCTCAGATCCACTGCCTGAATGTTGAATGAATTTCAGGTTATCAGTTACTGTAAAAGCAAAAGATTATTTTTTTGTTGCATTTATACCCAAAATAAAATGAGCTCAGTTCAGTCATTCTCCAAACAGTTACCCAACATTTAGGATACAGAATTTATATCAATAGACCTGATTAGACAAATAATATAGATAATATAGATGAATACAAAAACTAATTGGGGCACAGTTTTGTGAATGATTGTATTGGTTTGGAATGGTAAAACAGGATGTGATTGGAGAAGGCCTAGGTGAGTTGGTGTCAAATGGCCCACATTACTATAATATGTTTTAATCGTTTATCTCTCATTTATTGAAGATGCACCTGAAGGTCACACCGTTCAAGTAAATCAGGTGATTATTCAACTCTATATTTTTTTTCTTACCCTGAACTTTTCCTTTTGTAGCTGTAAACATATTCAAATATACCTTTTCATACTTTTAGCTTAGTTGGAACGTTACACTAAATCTTTTGCTATAAATAACCACATCAATGAATTATGTTGATTTCATTAAAATAAATGATCATTCTATTTGGTAAAAACAGTAATAATAGTAACTCAGATAACTTCAGATAATTTTGAGCAGAACCTAAAACCACTAGCCAGTAATGACTAGCAAACACAGCTTTGAAATGATGTACACATTACTGTTTAGAATTTTATTGCCACTTTAAAAGAAATATAAAAGGATAAAAAATTAAAATGTAAAAACAATATTGAAAAAAATGCATACGAATATATAAATAAATAAGTTTAGGTTGTGAGCATCTAATATAAAACACTATAAAAATTAATACATTGTTGTTTTTTATTTGTTTTGTTTATTGATTTATTAAGTTTATACTGTGGGCCTGCACTTTGAGCTTATTTTATATGTATGGTACAGATGAATTGCTGTATAGTTGTATTGTCTACAACACACATGTGCCATTCTAACTAAAAATCATAATTTATTACACATTTTGAAGTTTTTAAAAAATGTTCTAACATGTTTGGTTGTTTGTTCTGTCAGACTGAGGAAACTGACGCCTTGAACTACGCAGCTCTAAGCTTTATTCAGTCTTCCTCCTCAAGAAGAAGCAGAACAAAGACCAGCAGTGATCAGCCTGTGTACTCCCAGATAAACACCCGTCAGTAGAAACATCAGTGTTACAGTCTGTCTTGTTCTGTATGCAATTTTCATTTCACAGATATTAATGTAAAATATTGTTCTTATTATAAATCATTGTCCTCCTCTTGTCAAAGAAAAGTGCATTTTACAATAACATATAACAAATTAAGCATATTTAATTTGTACATATGCTACAAACAAATGTATATAAAATTGCTGATTTAAATATGTAGTTTGTAAATAAAACTGTTGTTACACTAACTATACTAGTAAGGGGAGCCACTATAAATGTCAGTGCTATTTACTAAGTATAACTGTGAGAAAATGCATTTATATATTTTAAATTATACATTAATATCAATAAATAAATAAATAAGCACAATCTAATAAAACATATCTTCACATGTACTTTGTTGAGTAGTATGTTAAAAAGAAAGGAGGCGACTGGTAAATTCTGTTGGATTAAATATTGAAAAGTAAAACACAAGGTACTGGATATTTGATTGTAAATATATGCTTATTTCAAATATGATGCCTGCAACAGCTGGTTGGCTACCATCACTTGGGGACACCAACTGATCCAGTTTCTAAGGCAGTTTTTAAAGTTCTGTTTTCAGCTGTACAAGTATATGGGGCCTTAATTGCCATATTTTGCAAGACACTGTTTCAGTTAGGCTGGCCAGTCTAGCACAGGCATTCTCTGATTAGGCAGCCATGATGTTGTAACAAGTGCAGAATATTTATTGATCAGCGTGGCTGTGTCTAGAGGGCAGCATACTAGGCTACTGCAAACACAACATCCATCTTTTTCATATCTAATGTGAAATTAGACAACAGTACAGATTTGCAGTGTGCATCAGTCTGTTTCAGATTAGCTTAATCCCAGATAAGTCAGCAGTGTTACGAAATGCTAACATATGGTTTCCACTTTGCAAAGTAATGCAGTTCCGAATAAACCTCCTCTAAAAATATTATGCACTGTACGGACCAGAGTAAAACTTTTTATACCATGTTATATGAGCTACATGATGTAAACCACCACACACCAAACTAGACTGTTTTTCTTTTGTAACACACACACACACACACACACACACACACACACACACACACACACACACACATAGCATTGCTTTCTTACTCCACTTTATTATTTATATGCTGCACTGACATAACCAAGAGGTTTGGTTTGGAGTGTGTTAGCAAGTACACGGTCAGGTCACATTATTATGACAGACTAGACGGACTGGGAGACTCAGTAATGTCCTGGTAGGCTGTCACAGGTATCTGGGGTCATGCTGACTGCAGTGCATCCCACAGCTGCTACAGGGAGCGTGAGTGTGGATCCATGGAGTGAAAACGACGATCAAGGTGGTCCCACAGCAGTGTTAATTTCGTTGACAAACTATTTGCGTCATAGTTTTTGTCAAGGAACCTTTTTTTCATGACGAAAACAAGACGATAACTAAATAAAATCTACACAAAGGATAAAAACTATGACTATGAATTGATTGACACTTTAGTCAACGAATAAAAACGAGACGAACATGTTTGGCCAGGACAACATCCAATCAGAACGGATTTAGTTTTGTGAAAGGCGGGGACAAGTTAGGAAAACATCTAATCATAACTACTTCGGCGTATATGGAGAGGCGGGACAAGCCGAGTAGCCGTCAATCAAACGCACACTTACACAAATCTGGTCTGAACCCAGGAAGACCATACGAGCCTGTGAACTGTCGTTACTCATGATGGAACTAAGTTATCTAGACAGTATCAGCAGAGAAAGAGAGTTTAGCGTCTGTGTTTAGAGAAAATTACCACACCACACTTGACATCAGCCCCCCAGGACCACCGTTAGCTAGCTTTACCACTGCTAACGCTAGCTTAGCTTTCTTAATCCTAGTCCTGAAAGCACACTGCCCTGTACAGTTTAGAGCGTGTCCTGTTGTAAACGCTGTATTAACTTAGTAAGGTGGTGTTAATGATCAGATTAGTTGATCAGGTATGTGGGAAGCAGGTGAAGCGCTGTATTAACTTAGTAAGGTGGTGTTAATGATCAGATTAGTTGATCAGGTATGTGGGAAGCAGGTGAAGCGCTGTATTAACTCAGTAAGGTGGTGTTAATGATCAGATTAGTTGATCAGGTATGTGGGAAGCAGGTGAAGCGCTGTATTAACTCAGTAAGGTGGTGTTAATGATCAGATTAGTTGATCAGGTATGTGGGAAGCAGGTGAAGCGCTGTATTAACTCAGTAAGGTGGTGTTAATGATCAGATTAGTTGATCAGGTATGTGGGAAGCAGGTGAAGCGCTGTATTAACTCAGTAAGGTGGTGTTAATGATCAAATTAGTTGATCAGGTATGTGGGAAGTAGGTGAAGCTCTGTATTAACTCAGTAAGATGGTGTTAATGATCAGATTAGTTGATCAGGTATGTGGGAAGCAGGTGAAGCGCTGTATTAACTCAGTAAGGTGGTGTTAATGATCAGATTAGTTGATCAAGTATGTGGGAAGCAGGTGAAGCGCTGTATTAACTCAGTAAGGTGGTGTTAATGATCAGATTAGTTGATTAGGTATGTGGGAAGCAGGTGAAGCGCTGTTTTAACTCAGTAAGGTGGTGTTAATGATCAGATTAGTTGATCAGGTATGTGGGAAGTAGGTGAAGCGCTGTATTAACTCAGTAAGGTGGTGTTAATGATCAGATTAGTTGATCAGGTATGTGGGAAGCAGGTGAAGCGCTGTATTAACTTAGTAAGGTGGTGTTAATGATCAGATTAGTTGATCAGGTATGTGGGAAGCAGGTGAAGCGCTGTATTAACTCAGTAAGGTGGTGTTAATGATCAGATTAGTTGATCAGGTATGTGGGAAGCAGGTGAAGCGCTGTTTTAACTCAGTAAGGTGGTGTTAATGATCAGATTAGTTGATCAGGTATGTGGGAAGCAGGTGAAGCGCTGTATTAACTTAGTAAGGTGGTGTTAATGATCAGATTAGTTGATTAGGTATGTGGGAAGCAGGTGAAGCGCTGTTTTAACTCAGTAAGGTGGTGTTAATGATCAGATTAGTTGATCAGGTATGTGGGAAGTAGGTGAAGCGCTGTATTAACTCAGTAAGGTGGTGTTAATGGTCAGATTAGTTGGATCAGGTATGTGGGAAGCAGGTAAAACGTTATACTAGCTAGCTAACTCCAACCATCTGCGTTTGATGGTCATGTCCCAAATCTCTCCGTACACACTAGAAAGTGCACGAAACAGATTAGCTAGTTTTATTTACAATTTATTAGTGCACGCAATGTGCAGTGTTAGTCTCTAGTAAACACTGAGACCTGGAGATGTTTTTCATTCATTGATTTACTGTTATTGTTATTTGAATTGCACAATTAAAAATATTTTCATAGCAAAAATTGACAGCATTAGTAACAATTATTAAATAAATAAGAGATAAATAAAAAGGTGATACAAGGATAAAATAAGTTTTCTCTTATTTACTTTGCAGTTACGGAAGACCTCAGATGTTGTTTGTTAAATCTGTTTGTGTGTGTATTGGTCTTTCAAACATGAATAATATTCCATAACTGGTTAATAATTGTTTTATTTGTAAGTATATATAATGACTTAAATAATTGAAGGGAACTGAAGAAAAAGCATTACATTTTACACCCTTTATATTTTAGTCGACTGAATCGACTGCAGATTTAGTCTAGACTATATTCTTATGATAATTAGTCGACTAAAACTAGACTAAAACTTAAAACAATTCAGATGACTAAATTATGACTAAAACTAAGTCACATTTTAGTCAAAAGACTACGACTAAGACTAAATCAAAATTTGCTGTCAAAATTAACACTGTTCCACAGATACTCAATTAGGTTCAAGTCTGGGGAATTTTAGGTCCAGGGAAGTACTTGGAAGTCGTGATCTGCAATGAGAGAGCCTTTCACGTGAATGAGTGAAAAACATTCTCCAGACTATAGCGCTGCTATCTCTCTACATACCACCGCCGAAAGTAGGAAGTGGTCATAGAAATGTGACTCAACTGATGACAAAGTGTTGTTAAGATATACACATAACTAGCCTATTTTACAAGCACTGTGTCACTAAATGTTTAGGTGTAAGTGCTCTAGCACCACAATATGAAGTTTGTGTTTATGGGCATAGCATTGGTTTTCATGTAATGTAGAGAATCTGCCAGGGGCAGCATAGCTATGTTACAATAGCATGTGTCGGTCTTTGATACAGCCATGCTCAGGTATCAAATACGGTGGCTGAGAAGACCCAACGCACTGCAAATTTACAACTCGTTGCAAACAGAAAACCCTTTCATCAAAACGGCAACATGGCCACTACATTTAACATAACACGATTTTTCACGAACGCGCTGCAAATTCACGAACGTGCTGCAAAAAACATCCACAACACAACGGAAGTGTTTCCGGAGGACTTATAAAGGATGTAACGCAATGTAAACAGAACCACGCAGAGCCAGAGTAGCGTCTAAGGAGAAGTAAGTTTGGCGATAACTATCCAGACTTACTTCTCATTAGACACTAGTGATGATCAGATCAAGCCTCTTGAAGCGCTGAAGCTTTCAAAAAAAGGTTTATTACTCAAAGCTTCATGTGCACACGAACCCCCTGCTGGCCAAAACTTTTATTGTCATTTCAACTATTTGCGATGGCCTCTTGCAACGCTGTCAGCATGGAAACAAGTATATACATAAAACACCTTTATTTCATTTTCTGTGGTTTATTCATTTGTTCATCTGATCTGTGTTTGATTGTGTGGGTAATAGAGGTCTGTTAATTAAAAAAAATGCCAGTATGATTTTGGTCAGTAAGTAAAACCAACAGGACGCAGTTCATAAATGACTTTCTGGATTTCTCAACACAAGCTCTGAAACATCGGTATCATTTGCCCATCACTTTTAAACGCTACCGCGGCTCCGCGTGGTTCTGTTTACATTGCGTCGTCGTTTGTGGTCCCACGTCCTTTAAGTGTCCTCCTTGCAGCGTGTGCATGTGTTTGCAGCACGTTTGTTAAATGTAGTGCCCATGTTGCCGTTTTGATGAAAGTGTTTTCTGTTTGCAGCGCGTAAATCTGAGTCTTCTCAGCCACCGTGATAGAAGGAGCATTCAGGAAAGGCCTGGAAATGTCTTCATCAGCAAGGATCAGTTAAGATTCACTATGCAATATGTGACCTTTGATCCTACAGCAGTATGATTTTGTGATGGATATCGTCACATGGCCCTGGGAATACTTGGTCAAACTCCTGGCAATAAACATTATTTCTTGCTGCTGTTAAGATAAACATATGTGATGTAGTTATGCACAAAATGCCAAAAAAAATGTTTCACAAAATGTTTCACTTGCAAAACTGAGGCCATTGGTGTCTTCAGACCTCGAGTAATTATCATGAGGAAAGATGATGTAACACGAGGGTAAACATGCTTCTGTCCCAACTTTTTATCTGTTGCAGGCATTACATTTAAAAGAGTATATATCAGTATATGCTTTCAGCTGTCAGAAAATAACTGCCAAGTTTTATTCCGACTGTAACATACACAATATAGGAAACTGGTTTGCTGATCTCGAAATTAAATTAAGTTTACTTAGAAATTTAAAACTAAACTACATATAGCCTTCATCAAATATATGTTTTGATTGCTTCAAAACAACTTAAAGCCTTAAAGCTGTAACAATGCTCCTCCTCTTTATTTTCTAATGCAGAATGAGCTGCATACCTGTACACAAACCTTCTGCACTAAATGAAAAAGAAAAACTAGCAAACAACATACAATATAATGTACTATAAAACCTCATAATCTGAAAGTTTTATTTTTGTTCATATATTTTACTCTTGCATACAGTGGCTGATCTTGATTCATCTTCTCTCCAGTTCTTCTGGTGGTGGGGGGTTTCTGAGAAAAATGTATGGATGCATAATTTATGGTATCTTCCTCATCAGCCTGAGACAGAATAGAAATGTAGAAAAAACAAGGTTAATATACACATTTACTATGAACATAAATACTTGCATATTGAAATATTTTTAAGCACTTAAATACTAAAATATAATTTGGCCATCATTTAATTTTTTCTGTGTCAAATTGCAAAACATATACACACAAATTAATGCCTAACATATTGACCTTTAAATTTCACTGCAAAACAGACATGTGGAGTTTAGACATAGAAACATGTACCAGATTGCAGACCGTTTGTCAGCTTTCAGACAGGCTGTGTACCAAATAGAGTTCACTTAAGATTTCAGTGGTGAGCCATTGCAGGCCTTCACTTTGTGCAATAAATGTTAACTAACATGCATAAACATGTTGTTGCTGTTTATTTTTAAAAACAGTCGTTTAGAGCTTGTTAAAGACATTCCATACATTTTGTTTAAGCCCTGCAGCCAACATTGACATTAAAGAACACCAAACACTCATTTTAAATGTATTTTCATGTAGAGAACAACTGACACAAAACTCGGCCACTCAGGACTTGATAAATTCTATAAATACACATTTAAAAAATGTAACTCTAAATTAAAAACTACAGCCATTACACACTCTGTTTTGTATTTATATTGATCTTAGTGATTTACGAACAACTTTAAGAACAACGTAACTTTAAGAACCCTAATTTTGTGAGTGTTTCCTAAAAGCCTTGAGCCTATGAACTAGTTTCAAGTTTATTGACTCCGCCCCCCCCCCCCCCCCCCGCGCATCTGCGCTGAATAGGCACTGCCAGTCGAGACTTGAACCACTGATTTACATAAGTTTCCTCATTATCATGCCACAAATGTATCGTTATGTAAATAATTAAAATAAAAAGAACAACAAATAAGAATTTACGTTACTTTTATGTAAAGAAAATAATAAAAACATTTCACTTGCAATTGTTGTCTATAGCACGCCAAGCCTATACACAGGCACACAATCAACCTTTTAAGCATGGCATACCGGCCACGCAAATGCAATTTTTTAAAACAAACTTTTTTCCAAAGCTCAAGGAAGTTCTACAAAGAGAAAAAGCAGAAACGGAAGGATGGGAGGAGATTGCTAGGAACATAAGTGCCTGTACTAAATGAAAAATACTCACACACTCACATTTGTCAGCCTTCCACTTGGTAGTTTATATGTGCACATAATTGATCACTTAGTTTGATTGGTTAAGGGAGAACAAGCTTAGTAAGCCAATATTTAAGATTTTTTTAGAAAATAATATATGTATTAATTTACTACTACAACTGTTATGCTGGTAGAACATTCATTTAAAGTAGGTAATTTTTATGTGTATATCAACAAATAATGTACTGTACTTTAAGCAGTTTCACTTGATTACGATGATTTCAACCTTGAAATGCACCATGCTACACCATGATACAAGCGAACACCCATTTATTCTAGAAGTTTACTGTTTACATAATTCAAGCTGTTGGATATGATATTTGTTGATATTGGATGTCATTTTTATGATGCAATTACGCTTTCAATTTATTTTAAATCTTCATGAATTCATTTATTTTGTTTTTGAGACAGAATTGCACGTGAACTTTGAGTTAAGAAGATCTTACCGAGTTACGAGTGGGTCAGATCACTCTTACATTTATGAATGATTTTATGAACTACGGTAATTACGAAGGCTTTCAGGAAACATTCGCAAATTTTAATGTTCTTAAGTGTGAAGTTACAAAATACTTAGCGTTACGAATGTTTTAGGAAACGCACCCCTGGTCTTCAAACATGCCTAGTTCTGCTATGACAATTTTTTTTTTATTGCTGCCAACACAGAGACTGAGAGTGTATATTTAACAATGGAAAAAATACAGTGCTCCTTCAGTGCATTCCAAATGACTCTTTACAATCACAATTCAGTTACTGAATATCAATTTATTGTATATGGGGATCAAACACTGAAACACTGAAATAATCACTGAACATAAGTTTTTTGCATGACTGGACAACACATTTAATACAAGTAGGCTTGTAAGTAGATTAAAGACTTAAATTTTGTACTGAATCAAATGTGTTTCCTGATGCACTGTAATTGTTGGATTGTTGGGAGATTGTTTTTCGTTACAGGAAGTAAAATAGATCTATGGTAATTCACAGCGCAATACAGCCACAATACATAGAGGTTGGTTAGAAAAAATTATATTCCTTCAAAAGGTTTGTAGTATAGGAAGTGAAAAAATATAAACCTGTAAATAAAATGATGGAAAAGAGAAATTTTACCTGATTCAATTGGTCAGCGTCGACAGCACCTTTCAGAAAAAAAAAAGAAAATTGTACTTTCTTAAATTTTATTTCACATCAGCGGGACTTGGTGTCAGTATTATTTTTTACTTTTGCTTAAAGTTATTTTTGGGAAAGTATTTGAACTGAAGCCTTACTTTTTTGTTGGTACTTGCAGAGTCCTCCCAGAATTACACACACAAACACTATGTTTAAAGATGCCAGAACAACAACAGCTGGACTCCAAAAAGTACTATCTGTTTAAATTAATCAAAAAACAAACAAATAAATAAATAGAACATATGAACAGTTCTTCATTTACTGAATTCCATTTTACGTGACACTAAATTCATGGTCTGATAACAAATACAGAGTTAATAATGGAAACACTGAACAATGTAGCAGAATTTGGTGATATAGCAACTTATTTGAACATACATTTACAGCATGTATGTTATGTGTGTGTTTGTGGCCTCTTTTTTCTGTGTGTGTGTTTTGTTGCCTGCATAATATCAGCTATAAGTTGAAGAATTTACCTTTAAGATCCAGTTTAGTTCCGTTCCCAAAGATGATCTCTCCACACATGAGCACAGCACAGTAGTAAGTTCCAGCATCAGAGAGGCTGAGGTTCCTCTTGGGGAGTTTGTAGACACAGCTCTGTGTAGAAGAATCAGTCTCAGAGCTTTTCTTACACTCATCACTCGTGTTTCCATGAGTGTAAATGATTCCTGGATGAGATTCTCCTGAACTGGGTTTGAACCAGTACACACTGTGTTCTCCTGAGCAGCTCTCAGTGAAGACTGAACACTGCAGAGTCACAGAGTCTCCTGGATGAACTGCCTCTAACACGGGCTGCTGGTGAACTTTGTACTTCGCCAGCGATGAACCTCAAAGAAGAGAACAAAGTGTGTTGAATGGATATTGCACTCTATACTGCTCAGTACAACACAGATACAGAAAAGCTTTCTTCTCACTCTTCACTATAAGAACGATGCCTTCTCCGAAGATGATATCATAAAGAAATATCACAGCACAGTAGTATGTTGCAGTGTCTGAAGACTTTAAATTGGAGATGGTCAGATTAAAACTGCCAGTTGCTGTTTGTGTTTGAAAGCGGCCGCTCTTATCGAAGCCGTTATGAAATATTCCAGCTTGGTACTGATATGATGTAACAATCGCAATGGGTTTCTCTCCAAGCTTTTGTTTCATCCACGTAATAGTAGTTTTATGGTCTCTTGAACGTAGACAAGATAGATGAACGCTGTCTCCAACTTCAACAATCTTCAGTTGATCCTGAGGAATTACTTGATCTGCATGAGCGGCACCTGAAAAACAATCATGTCTATATTATTATGAATGCATATATCAAAAAAAAGTAATAAAAGACTAAAACATATTAATACATAAATACATACTTACACATTTGGTGTAAGAGAAAAAGAATTAAAACGTATCTACTCATTTTCAGACTATAATGTGTGGACTGGATAGCCAGTTTTAAGAAAAGAAAAAAATAAGTAACGTGTCTCGGTTAAATACCTTCTGTAGTCTGTAGGGAGACGCTGTGGTCAGGAAATATTGCGCCACAGGGGAAAGTCGGCTGATTGACAAAAACAGGTCAGAATAGAGGCTGTAGATGTACACCAGGGGGTGATATGTTATTGTGAGTATTTTTATTACTGCAAATGCTAAAATGCCACATTTACTTAATTTCTAATTGTATTTTATAACTGTTTAAAGCATTAGAAAATGTGCATATACATTTTTAAAGAGAATGTATTATTTACAAGTGTATTTTTTATTATTATATTAATGTTAAGTATAAATATGATTGTGTTCTGTGAAAACTTTCTGTGTTCTGTGTTGACTTTCAATATTACTGTTAACTACAGTTTATATCTGCCATTTGAACTAAAAACACTGAAATCTTATATACTGCATATATTTCATATAACAGGGGATGACAGCCTGTCAGCACTTAGGTACTGTAGTCTTCTACAGCCAATCTCTGGTCTCACCGGGCTGCCATGAGGCCTGCCATGACTGCCCTTCACTGTCAAGCCCGTTTGTGCTGGCGTTGGCAACACATGCACTGGAACCTAAACATGTGGAGGACCGTTATTTTCAACGTTACGCTCTGGAGTCAACCCTATTGAACACTTGTGGGATCAGCTTGGGCGTGTTGTTTGTGTCAGAGTGACCAACACAACCACATTCGCTGACTTGTGACAAATGCTGGTTGAAGAATGGGATGCCATCCCACAACAGTGTGTGACCAGTCTGGTGACCAACATGAGGAGGAGGTGCCAGGCTGTTTGCCATTGGCAGAGAGGATTTGGCACATTTTTCACTGATGCAACCCACATACTCAGCTCTACTGCTCGTTACAAAAAGGCATGCTCCTTACAAATGTGTCACCATTTAAAAGGGAAATTTCCTTACTTTTTGTGCTAAGTTAAAATATATATAACACAAAAAGAAAATGTTATCTGAAATGTTATTTTGCAGTGTGCATTCTCTATGCATAAATTAAGTTATGAAATAACTTAAGTTTGGGAGAAGGACCACGCCCAAACTCCTCCCTTCCATCATTACACGCTCTATATAAACCACTCCTCTTCCCTCACCTTCTCGTGACGAAATTCGCACCCCGCCACCTCCCCAGCTCCTCCAACTCTTCCAAAATCTTACTTACTCTTCGCTTGGCAAAAGAGGTGGCTTCAAAACCTAGCAGCAGAAGCCACCCAGAACTCCAGCCCCATGTTTCTCGGAGTTCCCCTGCCTTGCCCTGCCTTAGTGGTCCGCACTTCGCAAATATGTATTTGGTCTTGTTCTCCCAGATGTTCTTCACGTACATGTGCTGGTGCATATCTAGTGCTTTCTTTCAGTGTTTCCTTGTCTGGTGTCTACATGTTGTGTGATTTCAGTGGGTATTATTGTCATTTCAATCATTTACACAGGAAATCAAAGCATTCCTCCAGGACCATGTGGGGAACACAAGAATTATAACACAGACCAGACAGTGGAACACGACTAGACAATGGAAACAATACAACAGTGCAAACAAAACAGCAGTACAACAGTACAAGAAGACAAACGCTAGAAATGCTAGAGCAAGACTGACATAACTAGCAGTTTCATGGACTGAGCAAAATGACTAATATTAACTATTAATGTTAATTATAAACTATAATAATTAACTATAAACTATAAACTATAATGTGCAATAATGCAGTAACGCACATACAGTGCGACAGAGTTACCAAAATAATCTGTGATAAAAAATGTAAAGGTGTAATATACTCTTTTGGTATTTTCATGGGTTCTCAGTGTCATTTCCCAAATAGTCCTGCAGAATGTCATTATTACTATAAATCATTGTACCTCAGCATGTGTCATGTCCACTTAGAAAAATGTTGTTATTAATATTATTGTTATTATTGTTTTTTCGTCAAATCCAAAAAGGTTGGGACATCATGTGAAATGCTAATAAATACTGAAAGCAGTGATTACTAAATCCACTTTAACATGTATTTAAACAAAAACAGTACAAATGCAGGATAATGAATGTTTTACCTTATTTACTTCATTATTTTTAATATATTCTCTCAGTAGATGAGACAGGATCAACCAATTGCAATGAATATTGAGTACTGTTCAAATAAAACAGCTTTAACAAGTGATCACGCAAACGTATAAATAGGAGCACCCAAAAAAGACTCGGTGCTTTATGTGCAGTGATTGGTTAAGACTCGCATTGTTGCCAAACATGTATCAGTAAATCAATTAATCAGTTTAAGAACAGTCTTTATTAAGAGGTGATTGCAATAATTATATGTATTTGTCCATTTACAAATTAATAACAACAAAAAAATGATGGAATCTGGGGAAATCTCTAGGTATAAAGGCAAGGCAAGTTTATTATATAGCAAATGTTGTATACTGAGGTAATTCCAAGTGCTTTACAAATGAAACAACACAAGCACATTTCAAATGAAAATGTAAAAAGATGTAGAAGAATAGGAATAAAACATTATTCAGACACAATTAAAACTGAATATTTGAAAAAAATAAAATTAATCATAATATTTAAAACTTAAAACCATGTAGGAAAATAGAAAAAAATCATAATTAAACATCATACATGATTAAAACGAGGCCAAAACCACAATGAAAAGCTTGTGAACTTTGTGGCCCTTTGACAGCACTGCATTGGGAATACTGCCCATGAGTACCTTGATCTTTGACAGCTCCATTAAGATTGAAAGATTTATTATTTTTGGGGGGCAACATATGCTGCCTACTAGATGAAGTTGCATTCAGAACATAGGAGGGCTAAATTGGCTTAATATCTTCCACTGAACGTGTGTGGCTCAATACAGTACGTGCAAATTGTGACAAGGCCTTGTACAGTTGTGTAGCTAAAGAGTTGAACGGTGCAAAACTAGATCAGCTGGTGCCTTCAGTCTCCAAAACTGCCAATACAAGAAAAAGTGTAGCACAGTGGTAAACATCCTTGTGTGCCAAGGATTTGTGCCATCAAATTTGAAATATAGTAGATTTATGCCAAAATAATCATACGAACTAATGAAAAAATGGCATGAAGGTTGTAGAGATATGGAGGTCTACTTGATTAGGTGGCCGCCGGTGTATATGGACTATACGATTATAATCTAGTTTTGATATATAATATGTAACTGAGTCACTGAAAAAAATTATTGACAATTCAAAGGGGCAGATTTAATTCTCACTGAGATTTTAAACAGAGAACAGTTTTCCAAAAATTGTTCAAGTTTTAGCCAAAAATCATTGCATTGCATTATAAACTTTACTAAGAATGTAAAATACACAGTAAAAGAACATATCCCAAAAGTCATACACAAAATATTTTTTGTGTATTAAATTTGCTTCAAGAAATAAAATTGGATGCTTCATTAAACTTGCCCTGAATTTGCAACAATTCTTAACAATTCCTGAGCCAAACTGAGAACAACTGAGACAGCTATCAAAGAATGTACAATATAATAAAGAGTATGTGCTGTAAAAACCCTGACAGTAATTTATTCTTGTTCTTGTTCATATATTTTTACTTTTGCATACAACGAGTGATCTTGATTCATCTTCTTTCCAGTTTGCCTGGTGGTGGGTTGTCTCTGAGAAAAGCTTAGGGAGGCATAATTCATACTATCTCTTTCTTCATCCTGAGACAGAATGAGAACAAGGTAGACATGCAAGGTTAAAATATACAGTGTATAAAGGAAACATGTTAAATCTTATTGAGAAGATTTATCTCAAACATTCTCAAGATCTCAAACACTCTCAGGATCTTAAACACTTAGGATCTCAAACATTCTCAGGATCTCAAACATACTCAGAATCTCAAACACTCTCAGGATCTCAAATCTCAAACACTCTCAGGATCTTAAACACTCTCAGGATCTTAAACATTCTCAGGATCTCAAACACTCTCATGATGTCAAGCACTCTCTGGATCTCAAACATTCTCAGGATCTCAAACACATTCAGGATCTCAAATCTCAAACACTCTCAGGATCTTAAACATTCTCAGGATCTCACACATTCTCAGGATCTTAAACACTCTCAGGATCTCAAATCTCAAACACTCTCAGGATCTCAAACACTCTCAGGATCTCAAACACTCTTAGGATCTCAAACACACTCAGGATCTCAAACACTCTCAGGATCTCAAATCTCAAATACTCTCAGGATCTCAAACACTCTCAGGATCTCAAACACTCTCAGGATCTCGAACACTCTCAGGATCTCAAACACTCTCAGGATCTTAAACACTCTCAGGATTTCAAATCTTAAACACTCTCAGTGTGAGGATCTGGATCTTTTGTGCGTGAATTGGATTACAAGATAAATACAAACAAACTAGTGCACAAACTAGACCACATGGACCTTTGATCTCTGATTGCTAACTAGACCGGTCGAGATTGAGTGTGACCATGTTTACCGAGTTGTAGACCTATCAGACATGTTAGCAACCAAAAAAGCCACCTGAGATGTTGTGATAACACACTTTACACCATACTGTGGTTACTTTTCACACACACTCCTTTTCTCCTGCTTATTACTTACTATATGACCACAGCAGAAAATGATGCAGCAAAAGACTTTCATAACAGAGTAGCTATGCATGCACATCTCTTAATGCAACAAGCCTCTTGCTGTTTCTCATGCACATAAATCTAAACTGCTTTCCATCAGCCAATTTTAGTGTAGAATATAAGCACTTGTGGCAGTTGCTGAACTCCCATTTACACCAAAAATACATTGTTCTGTTTTCTTTAGCGGTTCTTAGAAACTCTTTGATGTTATCAGTTACACCTACTCTAAACATTAGTTTTCAAAATGCTGCTAATTAGGTTCTGAATGATCTCTTTGTTTACAGTGTGTTGCCCCGAGACGTCTTAGATCAGATTTAGAGTGTTAAGAGTACATATTGCTATTTCCATACTTATATATATATATATATATATATATATATATATATATATATATATATATATATATATATATATATATATATTGTCGCTGCCCAATGAAAAAAAAATATCTCGAAAACTCCAAAATCAACAAAAATGGAGAAACATAATTTGTATTATACAGCGACGATGTAAATGTAGTCAATGTAATAAAATGAAAGGGGTTGTTCCATGAACCAGTACATAGGCAATAATAGGAGTCATTATTTCTGGAATGACACTCCACATGAATACATAATCAAATCAGTCACTTTGTTCCATAAAAATATAACTTGTGAAAGAGTTTATTACACTAGCTTACCTTTAGCAGCTCTCTGGCTTGTTACTGACGTGGTAGCTCTATTGATGTATTAGAAAATGTGTATGACAGTATTAAATATTAAAGTAGTATTTTGTCTGGCCATGCTTTGAGTTTTTTTTCTACTATATTTTGCAGTGTGGTACATCTGTGCCACCTGTGGGACACGCTACCTCGCTGCCACGCTACCACTCTGCTCGTGCAACCCGTGTGAAAGCTTTGACCTGTATAATATGAGCGCTAAAATGAAGAACACACATGCTGCTTTCTCTGCACAGAGTCTGTCTGAGAGCTGCTGCACTCGCCCAAGACTGTTGTTCTTTTTAAAAACAAAAATATTTAAATTTTTCATTTGAATTTTTACATTTTAAGTCAAAATCAAAAATATCAGCCAGAAGAAGGTATGTGTTACTTTACCTACCCACTAACAGTGTAAATGATATTAGATGTTTTTTCATTCATTTTATTTTTTGCATCTTAGTTGTTAATATCTCTAATAGTAATTTATTAGTAAATAGTAATTTTATTATTTTACTTTTGATAGTTTTTCTTTATTTTTTGCTTTATTTTGCTTATTTGTAATATGCTTTTTCAGGCTCTATGCATTTGCATTTCAATTGATTAATTAATTAATCTATTAATT
Source organism: Megaleporinus macrocephalus (assembly GCA_021613375.1). Taxonomy (NCBI): domain Eukaryota; kingdom Metazoa; phylum Chordata; class Actinopteri; order Characiformes; family Anostomidae; genus Megaleporinus; species Megaleporinus macrocephalus. The sequence continues at coordinate 30,410,199 of CM038708.1, read as the reverse complement.
AAATTGAGTCTACATTGTATTTTTTGCATTGTGTGTTGGTGGATGATGTTTAGAATGCTGGAGCATCATTTATTCATTAATCATTATAATTTATTGTTAATTGTTTTGTGGCTTGTAAAAAGTCAAACATTGCAGAATAAATTAGCAAAATATAAAAACAAAGGAACATATTAGCACACACTCACACAAGCCCCTGCGTTTACCTGATTCAGCTGTGATGCATCATCGGCACCTTTTTAGAAAACAAAACAAATCTGTTACAATTTGTTTGACACCAACAATGTCACTATTACAATATATATTACAATTATTCTATTTTCTATTTTTTGCAAAAGTAGATTTTAAGCCTTACTTTTTTGATGGAACTTGTATAAAAGTCCTCCCAGAGTTACAGTCACACACACACATATCACATTTGAAGTCACCAAAGCAACAACAGCTGGACTCCAAAATGTTCTGTCTGTTTAAATTTAGAAGAAAACAACAATTGACATTACTGGTCACAAATTTCATATTAAATATATCACTAATGAGCCATTTACACAGTGTTTTTAACTGAATAGCTTAAGGAGTCATGAATTTTCTATACTGTTAGCGGGTTTGGTTTGTTATAAATTCTAAGCTTACTTTATTATGTACTAACTGCTGTTTATTACATGTTTAATGAACTGATATGTGTATTTATTCACAAAAATAAGTAGAATAAGAACTTACTAGCACCTCTCTGTTATGTAATCTAATGATTTATTCTTAGATTTTTCCTTCATTGTACAGTCTTGTGTAATTCACAGTGATTGGGCATAGGAGATAAAAATTAATGCTACATTTGAAATGTAATAAGTAAGATAGTCTTTTAAAATAGCATGTCATTTTCATTAAATGGACATGCTTCTAAGTCTTACAGCACAAAGCTGGTCCTCTATTCTGCTTCTGGCAGCAACACAAGGTCAATGTGTCAGACTATTTTCTTATTATTTAAAATTGTAATTGGCACATTGTAATTGTAAAAGTTTCTTTATGTAGCAATACCGCTCTAAATAAGCTGTCAGTGGATGAGACGCAAAATGGACTCATGGTAGATTAATATTAAAAAAATGAATTGTTCTTGTTAATTAATAATGTATATTTAGTTTCCACTTTTTTAGAAGGGACAACTGTAGAGAGCATTTAAGATATCAGTAAATTGTCATGTCTTAGTTATGTGTTTATCGAGTTAGTAAGGAAAATGTTTATTTTGGAGACATTTAGGGACAAATTGTGGTAATTAATAAATAACAATAAATCCATTGATTTAAGTTATTTTACATGAATAAATATGATTTATTAACAGATTATTATCGGCACTCATACATAAGTACAAGAAAGATCTCACATTACTTTTTTTATATAAGTAAATAGACTTACATGATAATTAACTGTCTACCAACCAGCAGTTAGAGAATTTAAGCTATAAATAAATGATAAGCTATATGTTTAATTAACAGTGAACTCAACTACTGATTGCCAAATACAATTCTAATAATAACTAAAGCTTAATCAGCAGTTAACTGTTAAACTACTAGCCAGCAGTACATTTCTAAACAATAACTAATTGGACAAAGATAGATATAATTAATATTTCATGTGGCAATTAATGTAAAATCTTACTGGAAAGAATATGCCTTAATTCTAATCATTTTGTTAAACAGTCGGCACAACTATTATACTTAAAGCATCAAGAATAATATTGTTAAACAAACTTCTACAGCTTCATATATAGCAATGTATGACGTTCTCAGTAAATTAATGAATTTACCTTTAAGATCCAGTTTAGTTCCGTTCCCAATAGTGATCGAGCCACATGCAGCCACAGCACAGTAGTACATTCCAGCATCAGAGAGGCTGAGGTTCCTCTTGGGGAGTTTGTAGACACAGCTCTGTGTAGAAGAATCAGTCTCAGAGCTTTTCTTACACTCATCACTCCTGTTTCCATGAGTGTAAATGATTCCTGGAAGAGATTCTCCTGATCCGGCTCTGAACCAGTACACACTGTGTTCTCCTGAGCAGCTCTTGGTGAGCACGGTACACTGCAGAGTCACAGAGCCTCCTGGGTGGACTGCCTCTAACACAGGCTGCTGGAGAACGTTGGGCTTTGTCAGTAATGAACCTCAAAGAAAGAAGAAAGCATGTTTAATGGATATTGCACTTAAAACTACTCGCCATTAACAAAGTAACGCTCAAGCTTTCTTCTTACCTTCGACAACAAGAATGGTGCCTTCTACAAACGTGATATCATAGAAAAATATATTGGCGCAATAGTACGTTGCAGCGTCTGATACCTCTAAGTTGGAGATGGTCAAATTAAAACTGTCTGCTGATGTTTGTGTTTTAAAGCGGCCGCTCTTCTTAAAGCCATTTTGAATTGTTGCAGGTTGGTTCTGATATGATGTAGCGATTACAACAGGCCTCTCTCCGGGATTTTGTTTCATCCACACTGTGGTCGTTTTGGAATCTCTTAAACCTAAGCAAGATAGATGAACACTGTCTCCAACTTCAGCGATCTTCAGCTGATCCTTACCAGAATATGTGGCACCTAAAAAACAATCATGTGTATATTATTACTGTTGAAATCTTTTCAGCAACACAATAAGTACAAAGTAATGTGAAAACGGATATACTTACACATTTGCAGTAATAGAAAAAAAATGAAAATGTATCTGCTCATTTTCAAAAGATGAAATAGAACAGGACCGACTGTTTTGGTGATAAAAACAACAAACACAACAAAAAATTATTATTTAACTGCAGATTTTCACTCTGATTACAGTGACTGTCGTGGTTGAATATGTCTTCAGATATGTGTGTATGGACAAGCTGCTGTCAGGAAATATAAGTCCACAGGGGCAGGTTGGCGGAGTAACTCGGCATCTAAATAGGTCAGAATCGTAACAGAGGGGATGCTGCCACACAAAGAGGGGTGAGCTTTACTTTGTCCCAGTACTGATTTTCTCAGTTCCTCTTTTTTTTTATAAATTGCTTCAAAAAGGGGCCTCTGTCCTATTTGTGGCTTGAGGTTAAAGAAACTTGACATCAGCATCAAAAAGTGCAGAGAATTATTTTCCTCCAATGCATCAATTTTGCAAATTTTGTTTGACGTTATACAGAATATCTTATGTATTTACAAGTTGCAGAAAAATGAAGCCATTATAAAAACTAAACGAATATATAAACAAATATATTGTTGCTGTTCAAAGAAAAACTAAACATTTACTTTGGACAAAAAAAAAACTTCTTAACTTTCAATGTAAGTAAATGTAAAAAGGTTTTACTCCAAGTGATTTCAGAACATTTCTATTGGACCATTCATCATAAAATTTCCACAGGACAATGTAGAAACATGAAAATCATAAAAAAATGAGATACGTTCTTTTCTTTAGGCAGCAGAAATATGTATATTGTTGTGCAGGTCTGGGGTGGAGTTGATGGACACTGACTGAAAAAAAAAAAAAACAAATATCGAAGTGAAGTGAGCTGAAGTTTTGTGACAACCCCCCCACCTCCAACTCAATGAGTTCTATTAAAAGTCCATGTGTTCATGACTGTGGATCAAAACCTTGTCCACCTGGCCAGAGAGAGAGAGAGAGAGAGAATCTTTATGTAGCCTGTGCTTCCGTAACTGGTTGTGTTGGATGATCATGGGAGGAGCACATGTCATGTGTCTGGAGAAAGGCAGCAGCTCCGCCTCTCCACCACCCCAGTAATGTCCCCATCGGGCACAGCCACCAGTGTCGAAGATGAGCTGAGGCTCAGTGGTTGGGCCCAGACAGAGGAGGCAGATTAGAAGAGAGGAGGTCACTGTGAACTGCATTGGTGAGTTATACTGCTGCGGAGGGTCAGCTTTCACATGCTGTCTGGAACATATAATGATATTATTGGGGCAGGCAACACCTCCTCCAAGGAATTGAGCGGTGCTGTGGAGGCAGACACCAGCATGCTGACGTCGCTGATCAGATGTGCTCTTCAGAGTACCCAGCAGTGTTGTAGGCTTTGCCAAACACTATCTCCAACTTCAGTGATCTTCTGCTAGTATCTTATGAACTAATGTAATAGGTTAAGTGGCATCTATAAATAAATTATATTATATTATATTATTATTCACTGTGCTTATGACCCAAGAATTGACTTTGCATCATTTCCAGCCAGTGGAAGGCCTCACCCTCTGTCACACTGACCATCTCTTTCGGCTGACCTCCATACTCATGCGAACCTGGATTGTGGTCATGAGAGAGATGACAGGAACTAGATGCGATCTACGATGAGGCGGAAGGGAGCAGGACCCCAACATCCCTGTCACATCCAGCAGAGCACAATGGATGGCACTCATCTTCATTCTCAGGTCAGCTCTTGTTAGAGCACCACTCACACCAACATAGCACTTATTGCATCGCTACTGAATATTTAATATTTACACAAACTCACCACTTTTCTTTAAATACACCTTCCATAAGCTTTATCATATCCACTAACCATATAGTAGTTTTACATTTTGTAGTCTTATAACTAAAGATTGCAGTCAATCTGTTTCTTTGTGTACTTTATTAGCCCCCTTTTACCCTGTTCCTTAATGGTCAGGACCATCACAGAGCAGGTAGTATTCTCAGCACTGCAGTGACACTGACGTGGTGGTGGTGGTGGTGTGTTAGTGTGTGTTGCGCTGGTGTGAGTGGATCAGACATGTCACTCTCACTGCTGAACTGAGAATAGTCCATCAGCCCAAACTATCCAGCCGACAGCAAATTGTGGGCAGCATCTTGTGACCTGTAAATAAGTACTGGAGGATGAGCCGCACAAACTGCAGCTGCAGATATTCTGCTAGCGCATTCATGGCACTTAAACTATCATTACAGTTGTTGGCAAAGGTTTACACACACCTATGGTTAAAATGAGACACTCAAACTCCACGTGTGTCATAGTGTCATACATTTTTTGGCAAGTCGATTAGCGCATTTACTAACAAACAAACTTTACATCTAGCCTCATTCACCAACATGTCTTAAGAAGAAATATCTTCATAAAACCCACATTTCTCACATGAGCACAGAGGACAAAGATGTGAACTATTCTGTGGTTTTAAATCATGCCATCAATCCAATATAGACTTTTTCTTAAGAACAAACTGAGGTACATTGATCCTAAGCCTTCACTTACAATAAGGACAAAACACTTTAAAGATCACAAAGTAAAAGTGTTTTCACAAAATTGGTCTTCCCAAAACCCACAAACACAGACAGAACTGAAAACGTGTGTCTAAGCATTCTCACCATTCTCATTCTCACCAGTTCTGTCAGGAGGGAATGGGCAATACATTTCAGAGAATTTTGTGAAAGGTTATGTCAGGTTTAGAAATTAAAGAAGGTCTCCAAATACTAATTAATGGCATCAAATACTAGCTTAGACCCACTGAAAATATGACACACCTAAAACACCCTGACATAATCTGTCTTTTTGTTATGAGTTGAAAATGTCCTGATTTGTAAATTAACTACATAACAGAGAGAATGTATGGTAACATAAACACTGGCCTCTTTTGGCCTGTCCTGTCAGTGCTGTTCAAGTGAAAGATGAACATACTCCTGTCTCACCCTACACTGACACGCTGCAGGCACTGATTTTGTAATTAAAATATATATTGAAGAGGGAGAAACATTCATAGTGTAAAACATCAAATACCGTGTTGTTGTGCGGTTTTGACTAATCACTAATTTCATTAATTCACTAATCATTAATATGTTTTTTCTATCATGACTGAGATCCTGGGCTATTAGATGATAACATGACTAAATAATGTAAATTAAATTATTAAAATTTAAAATACCCCAAAACTTACTAAATTACTGAATTTTTGTAAGCAACCTCCTTCCACCTCTCTAATAAGTAATAAGACTTAAACCTACACTGATTTGTTGTACTTGGTCCATGTTTGCTTTAGGTGACTAGCTATTGATATTCTGTAATGTATTGTTGCATTATTTACATTAGATTTTAATCTAAAGCAGTGTTTCCTGGTTTTACATTACAACTAAAATGCTTAATCAAACTCACTGTTGTTCATTTAAGCAAAATGGATGAACATGAAGGTACTCAAATGTACTTTTTACAGATATTTAAAGCAGACTGTCAGGTTTTAGCAAGAAGAATTTTTATTGAGATATAAGAACACTATTGAGACAAAAATACAGCATAAACAAAATTGCTTTACTGACACAAATGATAAGAAAAGTCACAACAGTGGATTTTTCTTCATATTAAATTAGCTCCAGGAAATTAATGCTAGGTCAGCACACTAGAGACATCAATGCAAATTTAAATGTAAATTTGAAAATGATAATTAATTATGTATTTACAATTGCATGTCCCATATGGCTGCATAGTATTTGAGACCTTTAAATGTAAATGCAAAATGTATCATCACTACAGTTCAAACTTTAGTAACTTTACAGGGGAGGACAAATCTTTCTTTGCTTTCAATGTAAGTTCACATCAAAAAATGTTATTGAAAGCAATTTTGGAGCATTTCTATTGGCCCAAATATCATGAAATGCCCATACAATGTGTAGGACATCAAATAAGGCAGAAAACTAATAATCAGGAAATGAAAAGCTACAATATTCGTTTGCATATAACTATATAGTTATGTGAAAACTCATGCCATTTTATTTTCATTGTTTTTAAATCTGACACATTAAAACTGGAGTATACTGTTTAATTACATTTGTATCTACATATTACAGTTTACAGTGTATTATATTTCCTCATCACTGTGTTCTAGCTCTGCCAAAGTACATTTCCTGTTTTCATCTGCATTTTTACTGTGAAGGCAAACCTGTCAATCAAACGCTGAGGGTGGGACATTAGGAGGGACTTTTAGTGCGGGATGTGTTTGAAGAGGAAATGATAAAAAATCGAATCTGCGGTTCTGGTGCATAGCTCATTCACAATACAGAGCCAGCTACAGTACCGCTACAAACACTTTCACACTCGCTAACCAGGCCAAAGATAATTCTGTCTCAATAGATTTGGTGTGAAGGTCATTCTTCACTGACTAGGAGAGCTTATAGCTGCACAAGCATCAATGTTAGTGACATTATGACTAACTTTGAGGTTTGCAGGTCTGTCAGAGGAACACTGGTACTGAATTAACATCTACATGACCTATATATGATACATGTATATGTTAGTGCTTTCCTTGCTTTAACATTGTTCATAACAAATAGCCGGTGGTGGTAGCTGTAGTTCGGAAATAATTAATGGGCAACTAAAGCACAAGCACAAATGCTAGTGACATGGTGACGGGGGCTTGCAGGACTGTTGGAGAAACTGCCCTCCACATTTTAGCACCTTCCCTGCTTTAAAGACACATTTGAATAATGAGGGGGTCACCCTGTTTTCCCATATCAGCATATTACTAAGTTTCTCTAGGAACAGAGTTAGTAGACGCCATGGATCTTCTTTTTAGGCATGTCCATCTTTGGTCATCCAGGTCCTCTGACAGTCCTGTGAGCCTCTGTTTGAAGCTGGTCATGATATCATCAGTCTTGATATCATCGCAGCCACAAGCTCTCCTATTCAGTCAAAAATCACCTCCACATGAAACAACAGTACATCTCTTAGGACAGAATTACCATCGGCCTGTTTGGTAAGTATTAAAATATCAGCAAATTTAAAAGCTTTAGATTTTTTTAGACCTCCTCGTAAAACACACTTCAAACTAAAAAGTCCCTTCTGACATCCCACCCGGATTTAAAAGGTTGACTGAAAGATGTTTGACACCGTTGGAGCACAACATCAATGAAATTTAATTCTATTCCATCCCATTATTTCTTCAGTAACCCACACACATATGGGAAATACAGTTGCAAAACGGCACATCAATTAACATTTAAACATGAATTTGGATTTTAATTTGAAAGTCAAAATCAAAGACCTACAAAATAATACACAGCATGTGCTGTACAAACCCTGCTGGCATCACTTTTATGTTCTCATTCTTGTATTTTTACTCTTGCGTAAACTGACTGATCTTGTTTCTTCCTCTTCCCAGTTCTTTTAGTGGTGGGTGGTCTTTGAGCAAAACTTAGGGATGCATAACTCATGGTATCTCTTTCTTGTGCCTGAGACAAAATGTGAACAAAGTAGAAACAAAAGGTTATAGAAAGGTCACAGTGTTAGAAGAATGTACATTAAAATTATGCAGACAATATTAAAAAAATCACTCTCAGAGCATGTATTAGTATTGAAATTCAAGACATATACACAAACTAACATTTACACTGCTTCTAGAATTGCTACATTTGTCTTTCTAGCATTAATAGAAGCAGTTTGCTTGGAAACTTCCAGACCTCCATAGTTTCTCCACACGCTGTGTTTGTTGTTAGCAACAGACTTGTTAGGTAGTCTTTAACTTAAGGATTGTGTTGAGGATTATGCTCTCACCTCCTTGGAGCATTGAGTAGCTCGCACCAGCTTTAAATGCGAGGTCAGTGATGAGAGCAATGAATAGCAAAATATACCGTAATACACGGCTTTACTATAATTTGTTGTTATGGTAACAGACTAAGAGGGTTTGGGTTAGCTAACGTTTATATTAACTTTAGTCAGAAAGCACTCTGAAACGTAAAGTTAGAGAGTATATTGTTATAAGTATATTTTTATACTTTATTACTCAGAACCAATACATTACAGTCATTCTCAGCAGTCCATATTTCTGATGACTCTTTACTCTGTTATTGTTAGCTAGGAGTGACTATATGAGGGTTTATTTTATTTAGCAGGCTAATGCTACAGGTGCTCTGTTTACTGTTTATGCTGTTTTCTGACAACAGTACCATGTAATGTGGAGTATCTAGTTTAGTTTGTAAAGTGATCTTTAATTGGATTTATCTAATAATAAACAGACGCACAGATAATGTTGTATTTTGTTTATTTATTTGTAATTTACTGTAATTCCACAAATGTTGTTCTATGTCACTATACATACAGTGATTTACTACCTTACCTATAGTGGAATCAGCTTATAGTTAATATTTATTGGATAGGGTGGGCTTTGATTCATATTAGCAAATGTGTTCCCCCCAATGGCAAACCCGCTCCTACACTCTTGGGCTGTTCCCAGAGATTCAACACTAGTGCTGGTTTTATTCAGTATATAACTAAATGGTTTTAGACAGCAAACTGCAGACATACACCAACTTCTATGTCATTTGCTTCCTTCTATTTCATTTGTTCCAAGGATATTCATAAGTCATATGGCTATTTAATTGAGGGTATATGGAGCACTAGTTCAAAAATGACATTGTGGCTGTCTCTTATTTACTTTGTTAATGCAATACAAGTTCTACTTTTGGTTACCAGGTGTTCAGGTTTGAAGACAAGAGTCTAGTTTTGAGTTCGTTTGTCCAGTGCCCAGTTGGTATGGTGGTCTGGACCGGTGGTCAAATGGATGTAAAAGTGGCCGACTGAACCTCACCCTAAGGTATTTGAAGTGTGTGCTCACTTTTTTAATGAACTTCTCTCTATCAGCCCTCAACTTAATAGTAACTGAGCTGGTTTAGTTAGTGTGCTAGAGAAGAGAAATTCCCAAAGTGTGCTCTGGATCCCCAGTTCCACCCGGTTAAATCAATCAGCTAAATTGATCGGTAACAAAAAGTATGATACGTTTTTCAGTTATAGTGTGCATATAAAATATTTTAACAAAATATTTAAATTAATTTAAAAATCATTCAGATGCTTAGTAACTAACTCAGCATCTGAAGAGTCTTAAATGTAGCAGCAGCTAAAAAGAGCAAATGTTTGTGTTGAAAGGAAGATTGCAAGAAATATAACAATAGTAATACAATATGTGCAGGATCAGTAGACTTGTTGTATATAAAATAATAATTTAATAACACATTCTTTATCAACATATTGACATATGAATTGTTTTATTTGCTTGAATATTTGTTTAGTTTCATTATTTGCTATTTAAAAAAGAACGATATATAGAAACACAGTTTGAACTTTTACCTGATTCATCTCAGCAGCATCAACAGCACCTTTCAAAAACAAAATGTTACATGAACGTGTTGCTTTTTTTGTGTTATTTCTGATATTTGTATTAGATTCTATCAGTTGAAGTCTTACTTTTTTGATGGTACTTGTATAAGAGTCCTCCCAGAATTACAGACCCACACACACATATTATGTTTGAGGTCAACAAAGCAACAACAGCTGGACTCCAAAAGAACCTGTCTGGTTAAGAAGCAATAAGTGAAATGTAAGAATGATTCAGCTGTATGTAAATAAGCAACACCCTATTCATATTCTTCCATTATGTAATCTAGTGGCTGAACACAATAAAGTAATAATAATAATCTTAGTTGATTGGACTTACAGACTTACAGAGGCAGGTAGTTTAGCTTCACAAAGTAACTGTACGCAGTAAATATTAAATTTACCTTTGAGATCCAATTCAGCTCCGTTTCCAAACAGTATCTCTCCGCATGCAACCACAGCACAATAGTAAGTTCCAGCATCAGAGAGGCTGAGGTTCCTCTTGGGGAGTTTGTAGACACAGCTCTGTGTAGAAGAATCAGTCTCAGAGCTTTTCTTACACTCATCACTCCTGTTTCCATGAGTGTAAATGATTCCTGGATGAGATTCTCCTGATCCGGCTCTGAACCAGTACACACTGTGTTCTCCTGAGCAGCTCAAAGTAGCTACTGAACACTGCAGAGTCACAGAGTCTCCTGGATGAAGTGCCTCTAACACAGGCTGCTGGAGAACGTTGTGCTTTGTCAGTTGAGGACCTCAAAGAAAGAACAAAGCATGTTTAATGTATGTTTACCCTCAATATACCTCACCCTTTATATACAGAAAGCTTTCTTCTCACCACTGACAACAAGAACGGTGCCTTCCCCAAATGTGATATCATAAATAAATATCACAGCGCAGTAGTACGTTGCAGCGTCTGATGCCTGTATGTTGGAGATGGTCAGATTAAAACTGCCGGTTGATGTTTGTGTTTTAAAGCGGCCGCTCTTATCAAAGTCGTTATAAAATATTCCAGCTTGCTGCAGATATGATGTAGCGATAGCAACAGGTTTCTCTCCAGGAGTTTGTTTCATCCACACAGTCGTAGTTTTCACATCTGTTGAACTTAAGCAGGACAGATTAACTGTCTCTCCAACTTCTGCGCTCCTCAGATGATCCTGTTGAATCACATAACTAGAATAAGCAGCACCTGAAAAGCAAACATATCTATATTATTATTTACATTATGTAGCATTAATCAACTATTACTGTACTGTACTGTAAGAGTACTGAGTGAAATGTACAAACAGATTCTTACTTACATGTGTGGAGAAAGTAAACAAGAATTAAAATGTATCTGCTGATTTTCAGTAGATGACGTGGAATAAGATGAGCCATTTCAGCAAAGGGTTTGTTATAGTTTAACCCAATTGTGGATTTTCACTCTGTGAAAGAGGTCAGATATGCCTGTATGGCTGAATCTGATGTTGTCCAGTAACTTCAGTCAGCAGGGGCAGGTGGGCTCATTAACATTGCGTCAAAATAGGTCAGAATTGTAAACAAGAGGATGTGGCTGTCGCCATGGTGAAATGTGTTATGAGTTATAAGAGTAATAGGATTTTTTCTTCCCAGAGTACAAATTTTCTCATCATTTTTTTAACTTACTTTTACTTTTTTTTTTTAAGTAAGTTTCACAAAAGGGGCCTCTGTCCTATTTGTGGTTTGAGGTTTGAGGTTAAAGATTTGGCATCAGCACAAAATCATGCAGACAATTATTTTCTCTGCTGAAACAATTACACAGATTTTCCTTTTCTTAGAAAAGGTAGCTCTTTACTTGTAGAGCTTTCATTGCTTTGAAAATGAAGCTGTGCTAAAACTAAAAAGAAAAGCAAAAACGTTGTCCGATTAATATATTTGTCAGTTAATATTTTGTTGTTTTAGTGTTGCTAGTGAGAATTCCCAGTCAGTTTCTGTCCACATAGCCTCATTTAGATTGTCATTAAATTAAATTGACTTTTACTTTGTATGCATCACTCAAAACAGATTAGGAGTAGTTTTACAGAGTAATTCATGTTTTTAGAGATACATGCAAATCATTCTTTGGCTTTAGACATTGCTAACAACATAACATCACACTTTATTAGTACACAAAATGTAACCACCTCCGCCGCATGCTGAGTAAATTTCACTATAACAGTTGTTAACCGTCGTGGACAGTTTAATTAAATGAGGGCGACAGAATAACTACACTGGCCTTCATCACAGAATATGTTTGTATGTAATCAGGCATTTCATGTTCATTTGTTTTAAAAGCATAATATTACAGTTTTATATGTAACAAAAAGATTTACTCTTTATAAAGTTATATATAATATATAATTACATCTTTTTATATTCATATGTATACTTTATATGGACATTCCAAAAATGCAGAGAGCCTGTTCAGATAAGGAGCCCAACTGGCGGGTCTGACTATAAGTTTGCTAACCTTGACAGCGGTGATGATACAGTTATGTTAGGGATTATATCTTTGCTTAATTTTTTTTATAGTTAATGTGTTTTATTGCATGCACTGTCCAACACAAGTCCAACTTCAGGTTCCATCATGATTGGAATTTTAGTATAATATAATTTTGTTGCGACTCTGTGACTTTGTGAGAGTTTTATAGTAAATTTGTATAGATTTATAGACGTTCATGTCTTAAAGGAATTCACTGAACTGACTATGCAGCCTGTTTGTCTCTGTTTCTTAGCTCTGCACTTTGTAAACCAATGACTGCCGAGGTGCTCAGCTTCTTCACAGCAGACAAATTAGGAGCAAAGCAAATCAATGAATTATTTTTTTTTAAATAAAGAGGGAAATTTTCTGTACTCACTCTCATTATTTAATTATGCCTCACTCTTTCAAAGAATTGGATAACTTCTAAGGATGTTACTTTTTTAAAAGCCTGATAACACATGAACATACATATTGTAGTTCATTACATGTCCCTGTTGTTTTTTTCTAGAATTTTTTTTTCCCTGTGTCTTTTTAGTGTAATAGTTAGAATAGCGATTATAAATTCCAACTTTTCTCTTCAGTCAGGCATTATGTTGAATTATGTCTATTAGTTTTATGTTCATATTCACTCAGTCTACTTCTAATTGTAATTTTACACCTGGTTTTAAGCAAAAATGTTTTGTCAGTGACAAAGAAGCTTCTGATGTACTGGAGGAATAGTCAGGAATCCACGAAGCTCTTTGAAAATGTGTTCTAGGATTCTATTGGGGCAGACAGTTACAAATTCTATCAGAAGAAAACAAATCCAAGGCACTCAAGTTTCTAATGGCAGAAAATACCAACTATTGCGTAACCAGCTTAGAGAATTAAGAGTGTCTTGTTTGGTCTGGAACTCCTATAAAGGCATAGTGCTTTGTTCCTACAAGTCCTCATAATTCATCCTTAAGCTGTTGGCACCAGGAATGCATTACACTCTTATAACCCAAATGATACCAAAACAGACGCTGTTTTAGGAGCTGTGTTCCACTTCTGACAAAACAAGGACAAGTTGTGGGTTTACAAACACTGAGAAAAAGGTGTCAGGTGTCTGGGTCACCCTGTTCTTAGGTCATGGAAATCACAGAGTCATTTGTTTCCCCTCAAACACGTACAAAGACAGCCTGCAAAACCATGTGCACATGTATTGAACTTTATTCACAATTAAAATTTTTTACTGTATGCACATATTATAAAAAATACACTTCTTTGGGTAATGAAATCAAAATGCAAAAGAAGACAGAGCTCTGCCAGTTTTAGTTTTGCTGTTGATATATGACCTGGGAGCACACTTGGCTGTCTCTGAGCTTTTGTTTTCTGTTGTGTCTGAAGGACGCTGGTTTATTGGTGGTCCTCAGCGCTGCAAAGTTCAAACGTCCATCATATGCACCCTGCAGACAGAGAACGTAATTAATAAGCTTCAATCCTACTGGATGACACTGAGAGACCGATAACATGAAAAATAACTGAATCCTAAACATTTTTCAGCCTCAAGTGACAAAAATATTTTCTGACGTACATGAGTATCCACAAATGTCTCACCGGTTGGAGATCCTTTAAGAAAAACAAAGAATATCTTCTATAAAATCTAGCTTTATGTAAAAAAATAGGGAGCAATATTTAAAGAACTCACCTGCTGAACGACGGGTTATACACCACATAGCAACAACTAAGACAATCACCAACACCAACACTGTGTTTGAGTAGATCAGTTTGAGAAAGCATGTATTGTCAGTCATTGCCATAGTAGTGTTATTACCTGTGACAACATATTAAACATAACCATTAATTATAGCAAAACCCTTGTATTCCAGTTGCATCACTAACAATTTAGAATGCGTTTTCCATGTAAACCAGAAAGTATTGAAAAATCACAAGGACTATAGGAATGCATGGTTAGAATCTATTACATGCAGCATCTGCACAATAAATACAGAGCTGCAATATTCTTCTTACCTTTGAGAGTAAGAACAGTGCCTTCCCCAAATGTGATATCATAGAAAAATATATTGGCGCAGTAGTACATTGCAGCATCTGATGCCTCGAAATTAGAGATGGTCAAATTAAAACTGTCTGCTGATGTTTGTGTTTTAAAGCGGCCGCTCTTCTTAAAGTCATTTTGAATTGTTGCAGGTTGGTTCTGATATGATGTAGCGATTACAACAGGCCTCTCTCCGGGATTTTGTTTCATCCACACAGTGGTTGTTTTGGAATCTCTTGAACCTAAGCAAGATAGATGAACACTGTCTCCAACATTAGCGATCCTCAACTGATCCTGATGAACAACAGCACCTGAAAAACCAAAAATAATCAAATAATAATAATCAAATATTTAAATGCAATTTCTGAATTAGAACTAGCTATAACCAAATATATAAGCTTTGTACTTACAAATGTGAAGAAACTGAATAAAAACCAGAATGTATCTACTCATTTTTAACAGGTGAAGCTTGAAGGTAGGTCAACAGAATGACCTATATTGGAGAAAAAAAAGTTATATAATAAGTGTTAAACGTCCTGGCGCCGCACAGCACAGCATACACAAATCTGTCACTGACTTATGAGCTGGATCAGAAATGTTCAGTGAAAGTAATAACTGAAATTATCCAGTGAGTCACCAGTAACAGGATTAAGAAACACTCCTCTGGACCCTGTATCACCATTCAAAAATCAGTCAAAGATGTTTTTGTGATGAAATTTTATTATTACTCACTTGACTGAATTTCCAAGGAGTCCTGTCCTACAAGTCTTAGACCTGACTCAGTGATTTGAATGAGCATGCACAAAACGCCTCAAGGATCAGCCCTTTTTATACATGCGCAGAGGGAGGGTTTATACCACCTCATTAACATGCACTTCTTACTATAGTAAGTAATTATTTTTCTGTAGTACCAGCAGCAAAGTTTTCGCTTGGGTTTACTTCTCCAGACCAGATTCTTTTCACCTTTGATGACAGTTATGAATTATTCAGTATGTTTAGTGCTTTTTTATCTTTTTGTATCTTTTTTGGAACTATAACTAATATAACTACATGGTAACTACTAGTTCTCGGCTGACTTTTAAATATCTGTAGCTTCAACATAAACGTATTTGCCACCATGCATGGTTGTCAGCAGAGTGTAGCTGGAAACATCTTCAACTTTGTAGACTGGGGTTTGATACCACACCTGGGCATGCTATACCGAAAAGCAGTAGCGAACCATGACCCTTAAGCCTCGGCCCTCTCCTCGAGAGAAATATTTGCGCTGGAGTTTTCAGAGGGGGTGGTTTTGACAGTTTGAGGTGGGGGCCTGGGCTTCAAGCGTGACTTAGAAAACTAGCTAGTGGTGGTAGCCAAGCACTAGCTTGCTGTTTCTCCAGCTAGCGTCGCCACAGTGTGTGTGTTTAGATTCAAGATTCAAGATTCAAGAGTTTTATTGTCATATGTACAGCAGAACAGACAGTTACACTGTACAATGAAATTCTTACTTTGCTGCTCCTCCATTCACCAATAGATAAGATAACAAATAAAAGAAATAAAAAATATATATACAAAATATACAAAGTATAACAATATAAGTTGAAGTAGATAAAAATATTTTTATAGTTAAAGAATAAAAAATAAAAGTTATGTGTGCTTTTATGTGCAAGTATGAAGAGCAGCAGCCATAAAGTGCAAGTTGCAAGTAACGAATGTAAACAATAATGTTTGTGTGAGCAGTGAATGTAAACAGTATTCTGACAGTACAGTGAATGTAAACAGTATTCTGACAGTACAGGAGCTGGTAAGAACACTCTCAATCATACTCCTGTAGAAGGTGCTGAGAATTTTGGTTGGCATACCAAATTTTCTCAGCCTTCTCAGAAAGTACAGTCGCTGCTGGGACTTCCTGATGATGATCTGAGTGTTGTGGGACCAGCTGAGATCCTCACTGATGTGAATGCCAAGAAACTTAAAGGTTTTCACCCTCTCTACCTCAGTCTCCCCTATGTACAGGGGTGTGTGTAGCTCTCGCTTCCTCCTTGGATCAACAATCATTTCCTTGGTCTTGTCTGCATTCAAGGAAAGATTGTTGTCATGACACCAGGCCACCAGCTCAGCCACCTCCTTCCTGTACGCTGTCTCTTCCCCACCAGTGATCAGTCCAATGACTGTAGTATCATCAGCAAATTTGATGATGCTGGTGTTGTTCTGGGAGGCCACGCAGTCGTATGTGAAGAGCGTGTACAGAAGGGGGCTCAGCACACAGCCTTGAGGGACCCCTGTGCTCACTGTTCTTGTGCTGGATGTGCAGCTGCCGACTCTGACTGACTGGGGTCTGTCTGTTAGAAAGTTCAGCACCCAGTTGCAGAGGGCTGGTGTCAGTCCAAGGGTGAGGAGCTATATATTAGAATATTTTTAGAATATTTTAGGCCCTCTGAGAGGGCGTAGAGGGCCATGACGGCTTTCCTTTGCCAAAAAGAGTCTTCAGGCAATACCTATAGCATCACCTTTAACATGACCTAAATGTAAATGTCTGTACAAGATGCTATGCTAAAGGTACTCTTTGACTTCTTGAGGTTTTGGTATGCAGTGTAATCACTATAGGCTACATACTATATAGCTATGATATAAATAGGAACAGATATAAAACTCATCATTTATTTATTTTTGTTGGAACAGGCATAACATTTTTAGCTCAGCATGCTTTAGTCTAGTTCCAGCTGCTCTGGAGTACTTTGAAGTACAGTGACCCAAGTCAACACTGAAGCAACAAAGTAGGATGGATCTAAAGTCAGGCATACACTGAGCAATTTTAGTTCACCAGACTTGGTTGTAGCCAACTGAATTTCAGGATTTTAGCTTGATTAGCTGTTGTTGTACATGCAATATGAGGCGATGCCTGGTTAAGTGCCCAAACAAGTTCTACTTGAGTAGTTGGATGACGGATACATTTCTGACATGGCAGCAATTTTGTTATCTTGTCTTGCTGTTTGAAAAGTCTCACAAGACAAATTCCCAAATCTCACTGCACAGCTACAATATTATGCGATAGTGGGTGGCAACAAAAAAGCAGCATGGATTAAATGCTTGGAGGCAACGCTTTGTGGTAGTATGATCTTTCTTCAACCACCTACCAGAAAAAAAGTTGGCAGGACAAAGCTGGCGCCCTTCTTACTCTTGCCTGCCAATCTCACATTGCTGGACTCTTTATGGGTACCTTTCACCACTTAACATGGCTGTTAGGTTCATTTACCTAACTGCACTAGGACCTTTAGGTCTGAACTGCTTGCTGTAAATGCTCCAGTGGTATTGATGCCTTAATGAAACACACAGCAGTTAGACTCCCTTTATATGTCTTGTATATGTCTTGCTGTGGGCTCAGGCAGGGTACCTGCAAAAACAAGGAACTGGGTTGTGGAGGCAGCAACCACTAGCAGTTACAACTAGCTAAATCAAGATATGCTTATGCGCAGACAGTTACCCGTTATCACTGGGACAAACATGTACAGAGAGCAGGGTGTCAGAAAGATAGCGGATAAACATTAAGCAGTAAACACAATATATATTGTGTATATTGTATGGAAGGAGATAATCTTGACATACACATTTCCTCTGTAA
Source organism: Megaleporinus macrocephalus (assembly GCA_021613375.1). NCBI lineage: Eukaryota > Metazoa > Chordata > Actinopteri > Characiformes > Anostomidae > Megaleporinus > Megaleporinus macrocephalus. The sequence goes on along the minus strand of CM038708.1, from coordinate 30,392,035 downwards.
AACAGTATAATATGGGAGAAGCATCATTGGCTGACAGCACTGTTCATTAGGCTGAACTTAGCTGAAACAACAAAACGTTGATTCATGTCAGGCCATGCAAAACCATACACTGAAGTGTGTATATGTGAAATTGCAGATAGACAATCAGAATGCAACTGGCAGAATCCTGTCAGTGTGACCAGGTAACACACTAAACATATCAGACTGTCTGTCTACCTGTGGGTGGAGTATCTGAGGCTGAGACTATTAGCCTGGTAAGTTCTGTTTTCTGTGGTTGTTTGTGTGAAAATGCATAATTCTGTGTGTAAGTTAGGACTAGGGTTAGCTAAGCTTAGCAGCATTTACTGCACTTTGAATTATTCAGAAATTATTGTGCTTTTAGTTACGAATTAGGGTTAGGTTAGGGTTTTACCTAACCCTAACCCTAAACCAAAAACTTAAACCCTAACGCTAACCCTAACCCTAAACCCTAACCTAAAGCCTAACCCTAAACCCTATCCGTAATCCTAATCCTAAACCTAAACCCTGACCCTGACCCTGACCCTAATCCTAAATCATAAACCTATATCTAAACATTAAACCCTAGCCCTAAACCTTTAACCCTAACCCTAACAATCTGTCTTACTATAGATCAGTGAATATTAAACTCTTTAGACATGGTTTGATAATCATTTTTAGCCTGATGAGCATCAACAACTCATTTTCTTAGGTCCTGAAAAAACTCTTCCTCGTTAGTTTTAGGTTACACCTGTTTGTCATCGGATTGATTGAAACACCTGATTATATGATATTAAGTGTAATATTTTATTTACTTAATTTAGTTTTCTTTATCTAATTATGTTTTCTGGGAGTATTTTAGAAAATTCTAAAGGGTTCACAAACTTTCAATAAATGTTATTTTCACATTTGTTTACATGTTGCCAATTAATTATTTTTTCCCCCTTTTGGTAATAGCCAGTGAAGTGAAAACCAGAGAAGCTTTTCTTAGAATGCAGTATGGACAGCTTCTCATGCCTACACCTACCGCCAGTGGTCAAAACCACCAACCTCAACGCAGCTATAGATTTTCACACAGTAAGTGATGTCATATGTCCTGTTAACACATATCTGTATGGATACTTGCCATAAATGTTGACAAATTAAAACACTGACTATTTTACCATTTCATTTTCATGTTCATATCTGTGCCTTATAACACAGCTCGACGTTGAGGAGTGTGAGGACAGTGAGGACAGATATAGAGGAACAACAGCAGGAGGAAGCAGATGGGTTTGTTTTGAAACAGACTGAGTCTTTTATTCGCCTGATAAAAGTAGAAGAACGGGTAAATATGACCACTTGTATAGTTGAATGACTCTGTTTCTCTTGGTGTTTTGCTGTTTGATCAATATCAGGGAGGGTATGGGATACAATAATAATTTGCCTGTAATTGTTAAATGACCTGAGCTTCCTTAGAAGCTGCTCTTTCCCTTCCTGTACACAGTGTGCTGACCCTCCAGTTCGATCTATTGTCGGGGTAAACCCCAAGATATCTACAGCTGTGAATGAGCCCAATATCCTGTCCCATGATGGGGTTTTTTCAGGAACTCAGAAATTACAGTGTTTTTAGTTACTCAGAAATTACTGTAGTTTTAGTTACTCAGGATTTACTGCACTTACAATTTCTCAGATATTACTGATCTTTTAGTTACTCAGGATTTACTGCGCTTACCATTTCTCAGATATTACTGATCTTTTAGTTACTCAGGATTTACTGCGCTTACAATTTCTCAGATATTACTGATCTTTTAGTTACTCAGGATTTACTGCGCTTACCATTTCTCAGATATTACTGATCTTTTAGTTACTCAGGATTTACTGCGCTTACAATTTCTCAGATATTACTGATCTTTTAGTTACTCAGGATTTACTGCGCTTACAATTTCTCAGATATTACTGATCTTTTAGTTACTCAGGATTTACTGCGCTTACGATTTCTCAGATATTACTGATCTTTTAGTTACTCAGGATTTACTGCGCTTACAATTTCTCAGATATTACTGATCTTTTAGTTACTCAGGATTTACTGCGCTTACGATTTCTTAGATATTACTGATCTTTTAGTTACTCAGGATTTACTGCGCTTACGATTTCTCAGATATTACTGATCTTTTAGTTACTCAGGATTTACTGCGCTTACAATTTCTCAGATATTACTGATCTTTTAGTTACTCAGGATTTACTGCGCTTACCATTTCTCAGATATTACTGATCTTTTAGTTACTCAGGATTTACTGCGCTTACAATTTCTCAGATATTACTGATCTTTTAGTTACTCAGGATTTACTGTGCTTACAATTTCTCAGATATTACTGATCTTTTAGTTACTCAGGATTTACTGCGCTTACAATTTCTCAGATATTACTGATCTTTTAGTTACTCAGGATTTACTGCGCTTACAATTTCTCAGATATTACTGATCTTTTAGTTACTCAGGATTTACTGTGCTTTACTGTTACTCTGAAACAATTGTGCTTTTAGTTACACAGGAATAATTGTGCTTTCAGTTACTCTGAAATTATTGTGTTTTGGTGCATTTGAGGCTAATTTGTTGTGAGGAGTAAGTGTTCTGTTTTTGTTTGTAGATTTTTGTTCGTAGCTGCTTAAATGGGTGATTTGTTTACACACTGTTAATTCTAGAGCAGAGACACACACAAGTATTCTTTGTCTACAACACATTTTCCAAAGTAAGAAACACTTTTTTTTTCAGAATTACTTTTAGTTGGCCTAATAAACTGCTGTTATTGCTTAGAATTGTAATTCTTACATAAACTACATGAAGTATATCAATTCAAGAACCTGAGTACCAGAATCATCACTTTCAGCAATGTAATATAAACCATCTGAATAATAATAATAAACTTTCTGGTCTTTGTGGTTATGTTGTATTGTCAGATTATCTATAATGTATTGATTTTTGGGACAACTTAAAATCATTTACACATGAAAAAGCATTGTATTCATGTTTTATTTAATTTATTGCAGCTATTGCCACAATGTTTTTTGTGCCCACATAAAATGGTGTGTAATATGACTAGCATGACTTTAAATTAAATTAAGTTTTGTTTTTGCTATATTTGTTTCCTTTACATCTTTGATATTCTAAACTATGACATTGTCCATATCAGGTCAAATAAAGTCATCAGCAGTTTTGGATTTCACCCCCCCCTCCCCCATATTATTTAACTTTTGTTAAGTGCATGAATATTGATTCAATTACAGCTGATAATAACAACTGTTAATAATCCTGACTTAAAATAAAAATCCAAGAAAATTCTCAAAAAAAATTGATCCAAAAAAATGCTCACTTATTTTTACATTAACTTACACTAAATGATTAGGGCGTTTCTATAGATATAAACTTTTGTACAGACAGTGACATTATTATCATAGCTGTTAATTTATTGACAGACTATTTTTCTCTCTGTTGTTAAAATATTACATTTCACAATAAATGCATATTTTTCACTGCAAGTTTCAGACTGTTGTTGGTATGGGAACTGAAATCACTTTTTCAGGATTCAATTACCCTGCGACCCAAGTGATGTACAAGATGAATGGATGAATCGTTCAATTACAGGTGCTAATACCTTACCCACAAGCTTTACAACTATTCCTAAACAAAACAATGAAAAAACAGCTAATCCCATAATATACTACACATAAACATGCTTATTATAATAGCATCCTTTAATTAAAAAATTGACAATTTGTATTTTTAAGAAGAACATGTACAAAATGTTAAAATTTCACAGTAAGCTTGTCACATTAGATTCAAACATTCGTAACTGATGATGTATTCTTCAGGAACTAACAAGAGACTAAGTTTCTGACTGCAGCCTCTGAGCTATTTAAGCTACTAGATCCGTAGTCAGGTTGTAGTAGGCTAGTATAGTATAGTTATAGTACGGATTAGAAGAAAGTTGTATTATCTACCTGTAACAAACTACAACAAGCCTAAGAAAGCCTGGTATAGTAAAGGCAAAGAAATCAGCTGTATCATGTCTGATTAACTGTATGTACCCTGCTAACCGTTAACCAATTTATTTTTTTTATGTTCACCTTTTCAAACATCAGTAAACCCCAATTTAAATAAAGACAGAGAAATAACAAAGACACATAGCAATTATGGATATCTAAAAACAACTACTACGACTACACTACTACTACTACTACTACTACTACTACTACTACTACTAATAATAATAATAATAATAATAATAATAAAATATAAAAATATATAAAAATGAATAATAATTCTGCAGTTAGTTTATTCACCATTCGTTCAGGTAATGCAGGTCAGCTTCCAGCAAAATGGATTGATGTTGATCCTAGTTACCAGAAAGAAAATTCTGGTCTGTTGTTTGTACGACTTTATAATTGATGTGTGCAGATAAAAAAAAAAAACATTATTTACATTCAATGTTATTATTGTGTACCTAAAATTAAACTCAACAAAAACACTGTGTCTAAAAAAAATGTAAATGAAAATGTTTTCATTTATACTGTTTTTTCTCTTTACTTTAAGCTTTAAGCACATGAACGATTGTGCAAGTTACTTTTATTTGTGTACAAAAATATAACCTATACATCAGATTTTGTTTGCTTTCTTAATTTTATCTGCACTTAAGTTACTGATTTGTATACGCTTGACACCGGAGTGGCAAATCAATTTAAAAATGCATAAGCAGCTTATAAGTTGCTAAGGTCACAGTCTCCTCAACCGTATTCACATTTGATCAACCTCATAGATATACAAAGAAGGTACACAGAAATGTCTGCAAATGTTCTTTCCAGTCTACCTGAATAAAAATACAACACAATCTTACAGACAAATAAACCAAAAAGAAACGCTCACAATTTCACGAACCGCTAAAAGTTCAGGACATTTCTGAAGATATAGGACTTTGTTCTGACAGTGCCATGATAATTCTTTTACTGGACAAAAAAACTTCCATAAAAAAAGAAAAACAATGTTAAGCTTAAGTCAAGAAGCAGTACATCAGCACTGAAGAGTTTTGTAAGTTTAGGTTTTGCTTTGCTGATGATATACGACCTTGGAAAACACTTCAGAATCCTGAAATATCTGTTGTCTTCTATTGCCTCTAAAAGTTGGTGGCTTATTGGCTAATCTCAATGCTGCAAAGTTTACAGCTTCATTACATACGACCTGCAAAAAGAGACCGATTTCAGTAAGGCGTTATGGTCAACCGAGCATGTTAAATAATACATAAAACATAATTAAACTGAACATAAAAACATAATTTAACTATTCCAGTATCATAAATAGTCTCAAATAACAAAAATTTAGAATGACAAATCTGACTTACATGAGTATCCAAACAGGTTGAAGATCCTTTAAGAAGAACAAAAAACAAATCCAGGATTCATAAATATTAACTATAAAAATGAGCTTTATGTAGAAAATTAGGAAAGTATAAAAAAACACACACTCACCGGCTAAATAACTTTGGTTTTTACACCACATAATAAGGGCTATGGAGATAATCACCAACAACCAAATTAGATGTGAGTAGATCAGTGTGAGAAAGCATGTACTGACCGCTGAAGAGTTGTAACCTGTAAAGACATATTATATATAAGCATTATGACAACAAAGCAGTTTTATTCCAGCTGCATCTGTAAAAGTTCAGGTTTTGTTATTTGTTAAAATCAGTAATGAAGAGTTTTATGTATGACTAGAACTGTATGTATGGATTATGAAAAAAATGTTTTTAGTGGAAAAGTTAATGTTTGACTTTCCTATAACACTGAGTTTAGTTCCGTTCCCAAACAGTATCTCTCCGCATGCAGCCACAGCACAGTAGTAAGTTCCAGCATCAGAGAGGCTGAGGTTCCTCTTGGGGAGTTTGTAGACACAGCTCTGTGTAGAAGAATCAGTCTCAGAGCTTTTCTTACACTCATCACTCCTGTTTCCATGAGTGTAAATTATTCCTGGATGAGATTCTCCTGATCCAGCTCTGAACCAGTACACACTGTGTTCACCTGAGCAGCTCAACGTAGCTACTGAACACTGCAGAGTCACAGAGTCTCCTGGATGAAGTGCCTCTAACACAGGCTGCTGGAGAACGTTGAGCTTTGTCAGTTGAGGACCTCAAAGAAAGAACAAAGCATATTTAATGTATGTTTACCCTCAATATACCTCACCCTTTACATACAGAAAGCTTTCTTCTCACCACTGACAACAAGAACGGTGCCTTCTCCAAACGTGATATCATAAATAAATATCACAGCGCAGTAGTACGTTGCAGCGTCTGACGCCTGTATGTTGGAGATGGTCAGATTAAAACTGCCGGTTGATGTTTGTGTTTTAAAGCGGCCGCTCTTATCAAAGTCGTTATAAAATATTCCAGCTTGCTGCAGATATGATGTAGCGATAGCAACAGGTTTCTCTCCAGGAGTTTGTTTCATCCACACAGTCGTAGTTTTCACATCTGTTGAACTTAAGCAGGACAGATTAACTGTCTCTCCAACTTCTGCGCTCCTCAGATGATCCTGTTGAATCACATAACTAGAATAAGCGGCACCTGAAAAGCAAACATATCTTTATTATTAGGCATTCTGAATGTGTTCAGATAAGGATTTGAATTGATCATGTAAAAAATGTTTGTATATGTTGCCAGAAAAAAAATCCAAATTGGTACATTAACTTCTAATAAAAGCTCATGTTATCATTTCTATTGTCTTATTGTGCAAAGTTATGCAAAGAGTTAAAAATGTTTGGTTTGTTTAACTTACACATTTGAGAGAAAAGAAGAATAGAAAAGAACAGAAGAGCCAAAATATATGGATTCATTTTCAAGGATGATGCTTGACCTGTTTGAGAAAAAGAAACAACAAACTTACAAATTGTTAAATGTACATTTATGTATTTTGCTACTGTCCAAATAAAACAGAGTATCTCTGTATATAATAACATATAATAGCAGAGGAAGGGAAAAAACATACTAAACTTTTAATGGAACCAGATTTTGCATTTATTTTTTTATCTATTTTTATTTATATGTCAAAAAATGAAAATAAAAAAATAGATATGATTTAATCTGACAGCAGTAATATGTATACACTAATTATCTCTCAGGTCTTTGAATGTTTGCCATTCTAGATGCTCTTTCTTGTGAACAGTGAAAAAAGGAAATAGCAGATATTTATTTCTACATATGCACAATTGAGATAAAGTTCAATATTATTAAATAATCTGAATGTTTTAATGTAACATACTTCTGCCTTAGAAAACGCAGTCATCCAGAATTTTTAAATCCAGTGTGTATTTAGAAGAGACTGAAGATGCTAATCTATTATATAATGATTTCCATTTTCACTATGCAGTATACTGATCATTAGAATTAGGCTTATTACATTTTCTTAATTAAGATAACATAAAATATTTATTTCATAAATAAATAAACATAAATAAATAAATACATTTCTGAAACACACAAGGGTCGTTTTGGACTAACATGTAATATGTATATGTGTGTCATATAATATTATATATACATCTATGTAATATGTACTATAGCATATGTAATGTCTTTTTTCTTTAGTGACGTTGATTGTTTCAACCTTTTGTTCATTTTAAATATATTAATATAAAACACTGTATATACTCTGTGTTAAAAACCTCTTTATTTAGGAATATTAGGTTTGGAATATTAGGAATTTGGAATATTAGGAATATTAACAAATTGTTATGAAAGTTAAGTTGTACATACAGTAAACACCAGAAAAGCATAGTGCTTGGTTTATGTCTATTAAGTTGATGATAAGAAGTATGTTATGTTCTTTCTTATTAAAGTGAAAGAAAACAATTGTTATAATATGTTTGTTTATACATAGCAGAAAACATGTGTCCAGTCTCGGGACTGGGGAGAATACAGTCTTGTGAACACATCATTATTAGGGAACATTACTTATGAAATTATGTTTATTAACCTGCTCCTGATGCTCTACAGCACTGCACAGTTTAGATGTTTTCCTCGACTCAACACCCCAATCCAGCTCATCAAGTGATTATCCAGTCCTCCGTGCGCTGGATCAGGAGTGTTGCAGCAGGGAGTTGTTGAAATCGCTGTAGATCAGATCATGGAGTTACACTGAGCTAGAGATGCTTTTTCAAAGGAATGTAAATGTTACTCACTCAGCGGTGTGTTCAAAGGGTCTTGTTTTCTTTGGTTTAGGCACGTCTCTAGTGTAAACTCACCAGATCCTGAACGCAAGCTCTGTCACTCTTTTATATACTGCTACACAGGGAGGGTTAATATCACCTCCGTACCATCTTATTACGCAACTCTTACCAGAAGGGGGGCAATTTGGGGCTTTCCGCGAATAACCTAAAAAGGCAAAACATTTTTTTCCTTTTTTTGAACCACAGTCCTACATTGTACCCTAGCCGAGACCAGACTCCGTTTCCCTTGCATACTCGAGAAAAGTTTGGAGCCTCAGCTGTTTTTTTTTTTTTTTAGATAAATGTGTCAAGTAGCTTTTCTGCAGAGCTACTGTTGTTCTTTCACTTTTTATGGAGGCCTCTAATTCTGGATCAAAGTAATTATTTTGTTATACTTTCACTTCTTGATCTGGATTCTAATCAGAATGTCCATAAATATGTAAAGGCCATCGACCATTTAAATAAGTAATAGATTGCTGGCTTCATGGTTTTTAAAACATTCTGTATTTATGTAAAATATGAAATCCAAGTGGATTTCACCTAAATTACATCTTTAAAGTAAAATATTACCTTATATTACAACAAAATATGTAATTGTTTGACTTTTATTGTTTCTTTCAAACTGTAAACATGAGGATACAAAAACAAAACTGCAAACAATGTAAACTGTTTATTTCAAGCCCTAAACATGGCTATACAATAGTGCAGTGAGTATTTATGAATAAGTAGCAATATTTGAGTAATTAAATACAATATTGCCTCTGAAATGCAAACTAGAGGTATAAATATGATAAAGTAAAATTAAAACACAAATAAATAAAAATAAAGTCAAAATTTTAGAAAATAAGTATCATGGTGCAGAGAAGCAGAAATGTGATGTCCTCATATGAAGAAACAGGGTCTCAAGAGGATATATTACTGTCATTAGGGATTTGTGCTCACTAGAGTGTCTGTTATGGTTTTAAAGAAACACACACACACACACACACACACACACACACACACACACACACACACACACACACACACACATTGATAGGTCCATTTTAGGCACATAGGCTGGATAGAATTTGTTTCAGGTAACTTGACAAATAAAGAATGTTTTCCATTCTCAGGATGGAGGTTGACCAAAATGCCATTAGACAAGATTTAGTGTTGCCTGAGTGGCAAAGGCATTTTCTAAACAGTTTGTTGGCCAAAACAAATGATATAAATAATAATTATTGTTATAATTGTTGTTGGGATTGTTATTGTTATTGTTGTTGTTATTGTTGTTGTTATTGTTGTTTTTGTTATTGTTGTTTTTGTTATTGTTGTGGTTATTGTTATAGTTATTGTTGTTATTGTTACTGTTGTCATTGTTATTGTTGTCATTGTTATTGTTGTTATTGTTATTGATGTTATTGTTGTTATTGATATTGTTGGTATTGTTGTTGTTATTGTTACTGTTGTTATTGTTACTGTTGTTGTTATTTTTATTGTTATTGTTGTCATTGTTGTTGTTGGAGTTATTGTTGTTGTTGTTTTTGTTGTTGTTGTTATTGTTGTTGTTACTGTTGTTATTATTAGTTGTGTTATTGTTATTGTTGTTTTTTATTGCTATTGTTGTTATTTTTATTGTTCTTATTGTTGTTGTTATTTTTATTGTTATTGTTGTACGTGTTATTGTTGTTGTTGTTATTATTGTTGTTGTTATTGTTATTGTTGTGTTTGTTTTCTGTGTTTTGTCAGTACGTTTGCCAGAATACACACCTTCAAAGTCAGAACGCGTAGGTGTGTGTGTGTGTGTGTGTGTTTTAGTGTGTGTTCAGTTGTGTTTATGTATCCATGGGGACACCCCACACTAACCTTGGGGATTTCAAGGTGTTGTGGGAACATAAAGCCTGGTCCCGTTAAGGGATAGCCATTAAAGCATATAGGGGAAGCTATATCTAGGTGCCTCCCCTTTGGGTTTGCTCAGGCCTACCAAGACAGTTTGGATAAAAGTGTGTGTGTGTCTATGTGTGTGTGTAAAGCTGTTCTCCACAGTGGCCACTGTAGTCTGGAGCCAGTATTGCACTTAACACACTCTGCAAGTCTAATAGACATAATTAACATTAGTAACTGTTAATACATGTTTTTGTAAATTTGTTCCTGACTACACATTTACAAGAGTCAGTAGTTCCTATCAATTCCATAGTGAATACATAGGGGTTCATTTTGACCCATGTTGTAGGTTAGAAGGGTAAGTGATACAAAAAATATTTTTTATTAACAAAGTCAAAAATAAATCTGAAATAAGGATTTGTGATTAATAAAAACAAGTCAATTAAGGATTCCATGGAAGCTTAAATGATGAAATTAATTTATTGCCAAGATATAGAAAATAAAATCTCACTTATGACGCAGGTTGTGCATCAAAGGGTTAAACTATGCAAAGAAGAAGAGTTTTAAGTGAAGTTCTTTAACATTAAAGTGCAAAAACCATTGTTTTTTAAGGGCGCTTTAATAAAATCATTCGGTTATACATAGAATGGTTCTTCTCCATTACAGAGAATCTGTCTATAGTTTAAATGGACCATATCATGGAGAAATTGTTACTTCCTTTTGTTATAAGTTACTTTGATACAATTGACAATATTACAGATTTTTACTTCTCAGTCCATACAGACTGGACATAGCGGTTATATCAGGGACAGTTGAGTGCGACAGAAACAAGAGCACCCACAGAGTAACAACAACAAAAGTCTTGTGCTGATTCCAGACTAGTAACTTCTGGACTTCTGGAGCCTTTCCACAGAAAAAACACACTTATGGGTCCCTAAACAGACTTTGAATTGATGTTTGTTTAAGCCATGTGCCATCATAAACTATGTTCATATTTAAAGAATGGTCAGCTCCAGCTTTTCCAGAACAGGGTGCATTTGTTGGCCAGTGGCTTCCGGTCACATTCATCTTCTGATTTGCTTCTGTGATGATACATTAAGCAGAATTTGTTTTACTTAAGACAAATAAACAATAAGTCAGATAACTCAGATAATTCATCTACTTAACTAGAGGTTTCTTCATAGTTTCTTCCTCAGTCTTGTCAAGGTTGATGTCCATTAGTTCTTTTATGGCTTCAACCTCCGCTTCATTAGCCACCATCATCATCATCCTCATTCCATTTCCTGCTTTTATAAAAATACATTCAGTTTTCCAGCTTTTTCATTTTCATTTTTAAGCTTCTTTACTCACCTCCTGCTTTTATAGTAACTAAAGGCCTTTTTATCATCACGCTGTCTGTTCCTTTTCACATATTCTCATATTAAGATGAATTCCTGATTATGTTGTGGCATCAGCATGAAGTAAAAAGATGCAGGAAACATAGCACCTTAAAAAAAAGCTTATAAATTGAACCACAACAGCAGTCTGAATGGCCAAGATAGCAGGAGGGTCAGTAGCAGCCGCACATCTCTAGCTGAAGGTAGGCATTAACACTGCCCCAACTACCCCACACATACAACCCATTAACACACTAACAATATCAATGACAGTAGTAATGAAATGTCCCATTATAATCGCAGAGTTATTCAATAACAAGATGAGACTTTTACAAATAATCACTTTGGTGGTGCTTTAAAAAAAAAAAAATCTCCATTAAAACTGAAACATTACAGTTTGTTGGACAGTTTATAGCTATTTAAGCTGTTTAGCTAAAATAAAAAAAAATTCACTTAGGATATCAGTTGAGAAAATATATTTAATGTGTATGCAGTGACATTTCTAAGAACCGTGCTTACAGCATACTAATAGCTTTCATTAACTTTAGCATATATGCATTTTTTTCATTTGAAGGTGTTACTTTGACTAAAGTAAGTTCAGTATGTTTTGATGCTACATAGTAGCTGAACTTTGCCATTTCCTGTATTTTATTAAAGCAACTTCTATTAGCTTTTGAAATTAATTAAACTTAAACGAGATGATAACATTTTTTGTCATTTTAACATGTTTTGTGTCAATTTAACAAATAATTAATTGTTCTTTTGAATGAAAAGTCAAAAGATTTTTGACAGTGTGGAGAGGTAAGCAGTCCATCACACAGCAGACACACCCACACACATGAGGATAAACATGCAAACATTTTTTAAATTCTGGATGCCCCGACTGGGAATCACCCCAAGACCCTTGTTTCTGTGAGACAACATTAAAAAATGTGATGTAAGTGCTAATTGTACTTTGTCAAAGATGACCATTTGTATTATCACAATATTTGCTGTGCTAGAAATTTTACATCATAAATGGCTTGAAAACCTACATAAGTAGGGTAGTTATTTTGTACTGTATATTTTTCATATTAGTTTGTTTTAAAGTTTTACATCATCACCGCTATACCAGCCCATTTCCTCACTTTCATTATGAAGCGTGTACACATTAAACTACTAAAATAACAGCAATACGTCTCACTGCAAGCATTACCTGTTGGGGGTCTTTCTTATGTGTGTGGGTGATTTTTGTATTTGTATGTGTGTGTGTATGTGTAATTACACTTTTTATTACTTATTTCCACAATTACAGTCCCAGCATATGATGACATAACATTAAATTTACATTATAGATTTTACAAAACTTTACACTGTGTGAAAATTTCACAATGAATGGATCAACATACATGCAGTGGTTCACATTCCCATGCTGTATATTTACTTGTATTTGGAAATACTATACTATACAGTATTTTTAGGCTATGAAGTTGAAAGAAGTAGCATCCCTGAGTTGCTGTGTGTGTATGTGCTGCTATGAGTTAAAGCCCTGTAAAGCCCTTGGGGTCCCCCTACAGTTGCAGAGTGTATTTCACTTTTACAACAAAGTCAAATCAAAGTTTATTTATACAACACTTTTTACAACAGATATTGTCACAAGACCACTCTTGTCGACTGTAATTCGGAAATCTGAACTATGCCCGTAACTCAAAGCTTGATTGAAGTGAATGGGGTTTTTAGAAAATCACCTGTATTGCACCATAAATCAATACAAATGTTTAGAACACAACATATTTAATTCTGTGTATTTTTTTCTCCTGAATATCATTGGATGCTCAGTATTGTTAATGTGGACCACATATGGGTCCCATCATAAAGCTAAGGTTGTATTCCACCATAAGAACATTATACCAACAGTCAAACATGCTGGTGGTGGTCTGGGGTTGCTTTGCCTCTGCAGGACCTGGATGACTTAAACAACAACAAGACCTTAAACAGACAGGTCATCATTGAAAACCTTCCAATGAAGCCAAATTAAAACAATTTTGCAAAGAACAGTGAGATGTAATGAACAGTGAGATGTTTGATTGCAGTTGTTACTGCCAAGGGTGGCACACCCAGTTATTAGGTTTAAGAGCCAGTTGCTTTTTCATATGGACAATATGGGTTTTGAATAAATCTTCATTAAATGAAATGATCATTTAAAAGCTGAATTTCATGTTTACTTGTGCTGTCTCTATTATGAAAATGAATTTGATAAATCTGAAATATTTAAAAAGTAGCAAAAAAAATTATGTCAGTGGCAAATACTTTTTCACAGCACAGCATATAGCCATAGTTAAGAGAGGAGTTTATTAAAAATAGACTTGGTTACAGATAGAGGCTTGGTTAATTTGTTTAAGTACAATTGTAGTTTTGACTTTACCCTAACCCTCTGGAGGGGACATAAGTCTCCAAAAGATATTTTAAAAATGAAATAAGGTACCTTGCTAAAACCTGTTGTGCCAATGATGTATCATGTGCTGGCGTGTGTCATTCACAACAGAAGTTCTGCCTTTTTAAAAATGGCTGTCTCTCAGTAACCACGTTGTGGGTGCAAGAGATGTAAGCTGTCAAATAATATGCTTTTGTTAGGCTTTTGTTAAAGCCTATAACTGATATGTTTCAGGTATAAAACTGTTGTAGCTAGTTCTCAAAGTGCTTTTTATTGATATGCACAAATGTTTAACTGCCTAACAGCATATTTTGTTTTTGATGTCCTTTGTAGTGGACATTGGGACTTACTAAATCTGGTTTTATATGAAATTAATTGTGTCAGGAATTTGACTGAGGCAGAGATCATTTTGCAACGTGTAAGCTCTGTAAACATGTAAATTCATTACTAATTTATTTTTATTTATTACAAATTTAATTTATTCTTAATTTATTAAAAAATGTTACATAATTGTACATTTTAAAAATAGAACATTAAAATAAAATGGACCGTAAGAGAAGTTGGGTGCCACGTGTGGAAAGTGTGAAACAAAAAAAGTGTGGCTCAAGGTTTGGAGTGATTAACACAGGTTTAGCCAGTGTGTCTTTAAACTTTTAAACTAATCAAAGCAACGTTAACCTTTGGAATGGGTTATTATTTGTTTCTGTTTATGTTAATATACAGTGCATTTGAAATATTTCTTCAACTGCCAAAAGTGGAAATGGTATAAAAAAAAAAATATTCAAATTATTATTCAAATTATTTTCTATGATTGAGTTGGTGCTGATGTTGTAGAAGGATTTTTGGATTGATGCAGAACAGAAAACAAGAAATATGACATCAACAATTTCCTTTTGTCCACTATAAAGAACATTCCATAACACATAATGTAAAATATTTTTGAAAAAAAAAAACACACAGTGACAATGTTTTTTTTTCATCTAGTAGACTTTGTTGAAATTACTGAAATTCTTTAACTTACATTTTTCTTGGTCTCAGGAGGATAAATGTGAATCTAAATCTCCAACAGCATTCTGAGAGTTGGAGTCCAGAGGAGGATCAACGTGGATAAAAGAAGTGCTTGAAACAGTATGTGATATACGTGTGTGAAGATATACAAAGATATAATCCTTGTATGTGTAACATTTTTTAAAAAATAACTGGATTTTGATTATTTCTTTACATGCTAGCTTGAAATGGCACTAAGCTTAGATGATGTTTGGTATCTGGAAAAACTGCAACACTCAACAAACAGGGATTAAACGGATACGGTTACAGTTTACATCACAACTGTTTATAAATAACATAGGCAGCGGTGTGCAGACAAGAATGTTTGTTTTTTTATTGGCTCCTCTCCTAGTCATTAGATTATTTGAATTCTAGAATAAGGTAGCGGCGGCCTCGGTTCTAAAATATGGTGCATTTGTTTCTTACAGTTAGCTTTCTGTTACAGTTTTCTTTGAGCTGTGCATCAGAAACACTGGTGAATGTGTGTGTCACTGTCAGATGCTGCTTGATATCGGAGGAGTTTAGCTGTGAACTCTGGCTGCTTCGCGTAATGGGCCTCAGGACTTCGGGACTTTGTGCCAGTGCTGGCCAGGAGAGGACTCATCGGAAACGATCTGCCATATAATCTGATAAATCTGAGGTCAGTGCTGCCTTAATTCTATCAGCACATGGCTTTTGTGACTCATGGGGTAAATAAACACATTGAGCCTTGTTTACACCAGCGCTGAGCCCCGCCCCCACCTCACCTGCTTGGGCCACATCTGTGTCATGTTAATTCCAGCATACAAACCTCAGCTCAGACATGCAACGCCGGTTCTGAAACAGGTTTGGAACCTGGTCTGGGCCTTTCAGCATTTCTGAGCACATAGGCTGCAAAGTTTTTAAGGAAGCTGCTACCAATTTAATGACTGATTGTTAAGAATTTTTAGTAAGTGCCTAAGTGATGTGGCATCTTTCAACACCATCTCCACACATGTTTACCAAAAGCTGTGGATGACTGTGGTGGAGGTGCGTGCGCTGCTGAAAACCCAGAATGCTGCCTTCAAATCTGATGACTAGGCAGCTCTCAGCACAGCAAGAGCCAACCTGCCCTGCAACGAGGGCACGGAGAATCCATGTATGCTTTTTAGACAACAAAGACACATAGAATAAAACATGAAATATCAATATATTCATTTCAGCAATAAACAGTACAGTGCATCCTCTGAAGAGAATGTTGCGACTTGTTTTCACTTAGGAAATGTGATGATGTAAAACATGAGTATAGACATTATGAAGTCTTGCTCAGAAAAAAAAGCTCAAACAAAGGATTTGAACGCTCGGTACTTTTTGTTCACAAACAAAACTGCAGGAAGAGGGTTTCTTACATTGGACGCAGCCCCATTTCACACATTTGCGATCACATGGTCATTGCCCTGCATCTTCAACGATGTTCTCTTTGCACGTGTTAAAGAGTTGGAAGTGAAGAAGGTCAGGTTATATATCCGGAGAGAGAAACAAACCACAGCTAGCACACTTTTGCATCAGAGTAGCCTGCTTTTAAAGGAAATTACATTAAACCCACATTTGTATAAGTCAGCACAGCACAACTGCACGGTCAGGTGTTTCTAGCAGTTTTCTCTTTTTTTTTCTTTTTTTTTAGTTTACATAGTGTTTCATGGCTGGACAGCATGTTTTAGTGACGCAAATTTGAACACAATGGCAAAGATCAGGCGTCACACTATTGGCTCACCCTCCAATCACTTTTTTTCAGTCCTTCTCTTTATCCTGTACACTTTCTTCACTCTGTTTCCCAGAGTCTTCTCAGCAAATGTGTATGAAGAAGCTGAAAAGATGCTGACCATTGGATTTGTTTCTCTTCTTTGTGCAATGAGTAAGTTACTATTTGTGAGTTTGTCTTTACTGGAAAAATCCTATAAGACCTTTCTGAGAGTTGTTTTGTGTTTGTGTTTTTGTTCTCAGATCTTGTTAAAACACATAAAGGTGTACAACGTGATGGTGCTCTGGTGTTTGTTAAGGAAGGAGACAGTATCACAATTGCTTGTCTTTACCAGAGTGAGATGGCCATGCACTTCTCCTGGTACAGGCACAAACTCGGTCAGAAGCCTGAACTCATCTCCACTATATACAAGTACGATTCCAAGGCCACGTTCTACAACGAGTTCAGGAACGATGCTCGGTTTAGCATGCTGAATGGAAAGGGGATAACTCATATGAATATAACGGACTTAAAGCTCTCCGACTCTGCAACATATTACTGTGGAAGTGCTCATTCCAACATAGTGGAGTTTGGGGAAGGAACTGAGCTGGTAGTAAGAGGTAACTGTGTTTGAATTCATCGTCACTGTATGTATAATACACTCTCATATAACAAGAAAATGAGCCCACACTAAAATACCAATGTCCAGATTTAACTCATATAGAAATTTTCAGATCTCACATTTGTTGTTAAGACTGTTAAAAGCTTAATGGTGTACCAGTGTGGGCTTGATCTATGTTTTTTTTGGGACTGTACTTTTATTGTATTTATTGCTATGGATTTCTATAGAAACGACTTTTAGACAAATCATAATGTCATTTTTTACATTAATTTAGCTTCACAGTTCCGTAGCCTGTCTGTACTCCAACAGCCTGCATCACAGCCAGTTCACCCAGGAGACTCTGTGACTCTGCAGTGTACAGTCTATACTCAGAGCTGCTCAGGAGAACACAGTGTGTACTGGTTCAGAGCCGGATCAGGAGAATCTCATCCAGGAATCATTTACACTCATGGAAACAGGAGTGATGAGTGTAAGAAAAGCTCTGAGACTGATTCTTCTACACAGAGCTGTGTCTACAAACTCCCCAAGAGGAACCTCAGCCTCTCTGATGCTGGAACTTACTACTGTGCAGTGGCTGCTTGCGGAGAGATACTGTTTGGGAACGGAACCATGCTAAACATGAACATTAATGGTGAGCTTTAACAGATTATTATCTCACAAATGTTGTATATATGTGTAATTTTAAATATTGAATAGTAATGAAATTCTCTTCCTGCAATGCTCTTTCAGATGTGGATTGTTCCGAGCAGATATATCGCTTGGTTCTTCTTTCTATTCTACGAACGTCAGTGCTCCTGTGCAGTGCTGCTGTGATCATTATATACTTTTGTGCAAGTCAGAGAGTAAGTTGGTTCAGTTGAGATATTAATAAAATTGATTAAATATCTGCTTGTTTTTCTTTTTCCTTTTTTTGCCACCCAGTAACACTGGAGATCATTGTTTCTTTAAAATACATACATACATCAGTCTATATTGAAGATGGGCCAATGGACTGCCCCCTCTAAATTGTGGACTGGTCTCTTAAAAAATAAGGAAGAAACAAAATCCAACAGCATCAGCCCCTGAGGACTCTCAGCCTAACGAACAGCTCCTTACTTAAGTAGGATCTAATAATAAATATGATACTTTAAAATTAAAGACTTATTTAAAAATTATTAAACCTAAAACTACTGCTTACATTTTTTTACACATTTAAACAAGTAGAAGCATGAAAGTATGTATGAAAGTATGTCTGAAAAGTATTTCTTCAAAAATCAATTCCAATAGATTTCTTTTTATTATGGATTAAGGGTGGACATCCAAGAAAATGAATGAACTCTTGTATCACCCATAACAAATTCAAGTGTCTACAGCATCAAATATGTTTACATAATGCATTTCCTTAGAGACTGATGTAGGAGGAAAAAAAATATTTTAATCTCAGACATATTGACCCTAATAATTCAAATAATTACTAATAAGTAAGATAGTCACTGGGAATTGACTTCATTGTCATAGACTGCCTCTCTCCACACAAGCAGCAGGTTCAGTTAAAACTGCCTGATGATGGCCCAACAGCCAAGTGCTGCCATCACTACCGTTTGTTTCCTGTTGATGAATTAAAAACGGGTGTAGGGACTAGTGACTTCTGCATTCCTTCAACCATTAGCCCTGCGTCGCTCACTGTGAATCATAATAGTCCATAATAATCCATTTACATTGGAATGTTCTACTGAATGTTCAAGGGCAGTGGTTACCAACCACGGTTCTGGAGATCTGCTTTCCTGTGGAGTATGGTTCAAACCACAATCAGCCAAATCTAATTAACTTCTTCAGAGATTCTTGATAACCTGGATCAGATGCATTAGCTTTAGCATTAGCATTGTGCAGGCTGGGAATAAATGCAGGAAAGTACGTCTGACCCCACTCTGTCATTTTACGTGGTTTACCACTTTGTGGATGAGTTGCTGTTGTTCTAAATTGCCTACACTTTGTTATAACACCACTGACAATTGACTGTGGAATATTTAGTAGTGAGGAAATTTCACGACTGAACATGTTGCACAGGTGTCTTCCTATCACAGTACCATGCAGGAAGTTACTTTCACTAATGTTTGTAGAAGCACTGTCTGCATGCCTAGGTGCTAGGTTTTATACGCCTGTGGTCATGAAAGTGGCCTGAATTCAATGATTTGGATTTGTGAGTGAATATTTTTAGCAATAAAGTGTATATATATATCGGTGCTGTCCAATGAAAAACTAGTATATCCACTATTGGTCCATTCATCATAATTTTTTAACATAATAAAAGCAGCAGCTGTCGTGTTAGAAACATGTTGAAAAATAAAAAAACTTTCATGCTTTTCTTTGGACAGCGACGATACATAGTCCTTCATCAGTGGTCACAGGTCACTACTCACTAGACGCAGAATAGTCCTTCCTCAGTGGTGACAGGTCACTACTCACTAGACGCAGAATAGTCCTTCCTCAGTGGTCACAGGACATTACTCACTAGACACAGAATAGTCCTTTCTCAGTGTTCACAGCAGACTACTCACTAGACACAGTATAGTCCTTCCTCAGTGGTCACAGGACACTACTCACTAGATACAGTATAGTCCTTTCTCATTGGTCACAGGACATTACTCACTAGACGCAGAATAGTCCTTTCTCAGTGGTCACAGGACACTACTCACTAGACACAGTATAGTCCTTCCTCAGTGGTCGCAGGACATTACTCACTAGACACAGTATAGTCCTTCCTCAGTGGTCACAGGACACTACTCACTAGACACAGTATAGTCCTTCCTCAGTGGTCACAGGACACTACTCACTAGACACAGTATAGTCCTTTCTCAGTGGTCACAGGACACTACTCACTAGACACAGTATAGTCCTTCCTCAGTGGTCACAGCAGACTACTCACTAGACACAGTATAGTCCTTCCTCAGTGGTCACAGGACACTACTCACTAGACACAGTATAGTCCTTTTTCAGTGGTCACAGGACACTACTCACTAAACACAGTATAATCCTTCCTCAGTGTTCACAGCAGACTACTCACTTGACCCAGTATAGTCCTTCCTCAGTGGTCACAGGACACTACTCACTAGACGCAGTATAGTCCTTCCTCAGTGGTCACAGCAGACTACTCACTAGACACAGTATAGTCCTTCCTCAGTGGTCACAGGACACTACTCACTAGACGCAGTATCGTCCTTCCTCAGTGGTCACAGCAGACTACTCACTAGACACAGTATAGTTCTTCCTCAGTGGTCACAGGACACTACTCACTAGATACAGTATAGTCCTTCCTCATTGGTCACAGGACATTACTCACTAGACGCAGTATAGTCCTTCCTCAGTGGTCACAGGACATTACTCACTAGACGCAGAATAGTCCTTCATCAGTGGTCACAGGACACTACTCACTAGACTCAGTATAGTCCTTCCTACGTGGTCACAGGACATTACTCACTAGACACAGTATAGTCCTTCCTCAGTGGTCACAGGACATTACTCACTAGACACAGTATAGTCCTTCCTCAGTCGTCACAGGACATTACTCACTAGACACAGTATAATCCTTCCTCAGTGGTCACAGCACACTACTCACTAAACACAGTATAGTCCTTCCTCAGCGGTCACAGGACATTACTCACTAGACACAGTATAGTCCTTCCTCAGTGGTCACAGAACATTATTCACTAGACACAGTATTGTCCTTTCTCAGTGGTCACAGGACACTACTCACTAGACGCAGTATAGTCCTTCCTCAGTGGTCACAGGACACTACTCACTAGACGCAGTATAGTCCTTCCTCAGTGGTCACAGGACACTACTCACTAGACGCAGTATAGTCCTTCCTCAGTGGTCACAGGACACTACTAACTAGACGCAGTATAGTCCTTCCTCAGTGGTCACAGGACACTACTCACTAGACGCAGTATAGTCCTTCCTCAGTGGTCACACGACATTACTCACTAGACGCAGTATAGTCCTTCCTCAGTGGTCACAGGACACTACTCATTAGACGCAGTATAGTCCTTCCTCAGTGGTCACAGGACACTACTCACTAGACGCAGTAGATTTCTACCTCAGTGGTCACAAGACATTACCCACTAAACGCAGTATAGTCCTTCCTCAGTTGTCACAGGACACTACTCACTAGACGCAGTATAGTCCTACCTCAGTGGTCACAGGACACTACTCACTAGACGCAGAATAGTCTTTCCTCAGTGGTCACAGGTCACTACTCACTAGACGCAGAATAGTCCTTCCTCAGTGGTCACAGGACACTACTCACTAGACACAGTATAGTCCTTCCTCAGTGGTCACAGGTCACTACTCACTAGACGCAGAATAGTCCTTCCTCAGTGGTCGAAGGACATTACTCACTAGACACAGTATAGTCCTTCCTCAGTGGTCACAGGTCACTACTTACTAGACACAGTATAGTCCTTCCTCAGTGGTCGCAGGACACTACTCACTAGACACAGTATAGTCCTTCCTCAGTGGTCACAGGTCACTACTCACTAGACGCAGAATAGTCCTTCCTCAGTGGTCGAAGGACATTACTCACTAGACACAGTATAGTCCTTCCTCAGTGGTCACAGGTCACTACTTACTAGACACAGTATAGTCCTTCCTCAGTGGTCACAGGACATTACTCACTAGACACAGCATAGTCCTTCCTCAGTGGTCACAGGACATTACTCACTAGACACAGTATAGTCCTTTCTCAGTGGTCACAGGACATTACTCACTAGACACAGTATAGTCCTTCCTCAATGGTCACAGGACACTACTCACTAGACACAGTATAGTCCTTTCTCAGTGGTCACAGGACACTACTCACTAGACACAGTATAGTCCTTCCTCAATGGTCACAGGACACTACTCACTAGACACAGTATAGTCCTTCCTCAGTGGTCACAGGACACTACTCACTAGATGCAGAATAGTCCTTCCTCAGTGGTCGCAGGACATTACTCACTAGACACAGTATAGTCCTTCCTCAGTGGTCACAGGACACTACTCACTAGACGCAGTATAGTCCTTCCTCAGTGGTCACAGGACACTACTCACTAGACGCAGTATAGTCCTTCCTCAGTGGTCACACGACATTACTCACTAGACGCAGTATAGTCCTTCCTCAGTGGTCACAGGACACTACTCACTAGACACAGTATAGTCCTTCCTCAGTGGTCACAGGACACTACTCACTAGACACAGTATAGTCCTTCCTCAGTGGTCACAGGACACTACTCACTAGACGCAGTATAGTCCTTCCTCAGTGGTCACAGGACACTACTCACTAAACACAGTATAGTCCTTCCTCAGTGGTCACAGGACACTACTCACTAGACACAGTATAGTCCTTCCTCAGTGGTCACAGGACACTACTCACTAGACGCAGTATAGTCCTTCCTCAGTGGTCACAGGACACTACTCACTAGACGCAGTATAGTCCTTCCTCAGTGGTCACACGACATTACTCACTAGATGCAGTATAGTCCTTCCTCAGTGGTCACAGGACACTACTCACTAGACACAGTGTAGTCCTTCCTCAGTGGTCACAGGACACTACTCACTAGACGCAGTTGGCTGGATACTAACATGCCTTACAGTCTTTTCTCATATATGAATGATGTACAGGTCCTCTCACACACACATAAAGAAAACAAGCATGTTAAAATGTGTATAGGCATATATTTTTTATTAATAATTATTTTTACAATACAGGTTGTAATTACTGTTGTGTCCAACAGTAATACAACGATCTAGTAGTAAAATACAGCATCATTACAAATGCACTAGATCTCCAGGCCTCCAGTTAGAAAATTAGTAACAAAAGAATTCTGAAAGCTTTAGATATTTCAGCTTTGAGGGTTGTATTTGATCTGTGAGTACACTTCAGAGTCTTTAGGCTTCTGTTGTCTTTTAGTACCTCTAGAGGACGGTGGTTTACTGTTGAAACTCAAAGCAGCATAGTTCAAAGCTTCATCACATGAGTCCTGCAGAGAGAGACTGAATTTAACACAGAGCGTTCACTGCACCCACAAAAATAAAAGCTGCTAAAAATGTCCATGCAGCAGCTCCAAAGAAGAGCCACTTTCCAGCAGAGATTTTTAAAATGTGTTCAATGGAGACTGTTTAAAAAAAAGCTTTTCATGGTTTAAAGAACTTTCAGATAACTGCAGATAAAAAGGTTTTGTATCAGTTAAAGGTTTTGCTAGAACATGCAGTACTGTACAAATGTTTTAGGACCTTATTATATTTAAGGGACCTTATTATATTTAAAAATCTTTTTACAGATCTTTTTACAGCTCAGCCGAACATATTTAAATATTAAAATATTCAAATAGTATTAATACAGTAAGCACTGGTTTTACATGTCAGTGTGTTTATTTAACCCATTCCAAGCTTTCCTTTGTAGAAACAACCCAGTATTATTTGCAGTTATCATCTAACACGTGCTTTGACTGCGCAGTACTTCATTAAGCTAAATCAAGATTGCTGCTGTAGGAATTTAATAAATGTATGCAATGTCTGGAGCATCCAGGAGAAATCTGGACCTAACCTTTCTTATTCATCCTGGCTTACAAGATATGATCTACTTCTTTCACAATAAGATATTGCTGCTACTTTGTATTATGTTTATGCTTATTTCTATCTGTTCTATCTGTTAATGATATCTGGAGTTCCTACGGGTGAACATACAATTATTGCTAAAATATAAAAATTTAAACAATGAGGCTAAGATGCCTTTTGCGCAGCAGTGTATATTATTTAAAAGCGTGCTAAATACATATGAAATGAAAACAGTGTCATTAAATGCTACCAGTATTTATATTATTTCCTAAAAAAATAATAACAACCAAATCAACTTACATGAGTGTCCAAAGATGAAGATCCTTTGAAAAGAATAAATAAAAAGCCTTAAAAAACATACATACAATGTATAAAAAGCTAAACTAATACTGTTAATTGGAAAATACAGAACTCACCTGCTGGAAGGGTTCGGTTTTTAAACCAAATAACAATAATAGTGATCATCACCAAAACTGAGATTATGTTTGAGGAGACCAGTATGAAATAGGTGGGACTGGTTGTTGTGGTGGGAGGGTTGTTGTCTGTGAACACAATAAACATTATTTATATAAAAAGTCATAGTTTCAGTAACTAATTACTACATGACTGAACCTAATTCATTAGTGACTGACATCACCTGCAATAATCAGTTCTGTTCCGTTCCCAAAGATGATCTCTCCACACATGAGCACAGCACAGTAGTAAGTTCCAGCATCAGAGAGGCTGAGGTTCCTCTTGGGGAGTTTGTAGACACAGCTCTGTGTAGAAGAATCAGTCTTCTTGCACTGATCATCCCCGTTTTCGTGAGTGCGACTGATTGCTGAATGAGTTTCTCCTGAGCCGTCTTTAAACCAGTACACACTGTGTGGCTCTGGACAGCTGGCTTCCCTGATCTCGACAACGCAGCTCAGAGTGGCGTTGTCTCCCGGGTAGATTAAATCTACGGCAGGATTTTGTAGAACTGTTTGATTGTTGAACTGGACACCTTGAATATAAAAATAAGTTATTTTAATTTAAATGAAGTGTGGAGCTGTTATTTCATACATAGTCAAGCAGCTTTTGTTTAAATAGAAGAGTAACATTTTATGCAGGTTTAATCTCTGAAGGTTCACTTTTAAAAGCTGATTGCATACTTCGCTGCCATGAATAATTTATAATTCATAATATTTTTATTTCTGCTAAAGTATGTTTGTGAGGTAAGGAATGAAATTTTACTTCATTAACATTTAGAACTTTTAAAAAGTTAATGATGTTAATTTGGTGACCGCGTCTGCCTTGCTTTGTGATTGGTCACATCTTTTTGAGACTCACCAGTTTAGTTTAGACCAGAAATGCATTTGTTAGATGCTGAATATCTCCAGATTATCAGATTATAATATCTTCATATCTCAGATTCTCCATTGCTGTTCTGTAACTTACTGCATACTGGGGAATTCAAACTGCTCTGTATGACTTTCATCCCATCTTAACGAATCAATGAATAAATCACCATTAAGAAATAAAGTTATTCAGAGGACTTTGATGTCAAATGATTCAGCATAGAGAAACTTGGATTTCTTTATAACGATGGTGATAGGAACTAGTCATAATGTCTACAGTGCAGATATAACACTTGTATTAAATAAATACAGCCTACATATTATCGCTGTCCAATGAATATATCAATGTAAGTCAATGGAACCAGAATTTTTTTCCAAGTTATTTTGGAGCATTTCTATTGGTCTATTTATCATGAAATTATTACACAATGTAAACGGCAGCTGTCTATTCAAATGACATAGAAAAATGAAAATCAACAAAAATAGAGATACATGTTTTTCATTGGACAGCAATTTTATGTTTTCTGGGTTTTTATAGGTAGCATTCAAAATGGTAAAATAGTAGTAAATCTGAGAAAATAACCCAACTTGGGGACTGTTTTGCCTTTCAACACTCTGATTGTACCCCTCCACCATGGATGGATGTTAAACAATACATTTTAGGCAAAAAAGCTTACTTTAGAACTATCATAAAACAATGTATCAGGCATCAGGCAGTGCATTCATAATCATTTCAATAGTAACTTCCTGTGAGGGAACTTTCATAGGCATCAAACCTGATTTAATTATGGACAAATAAGGGTAATTCTACTTTAAGTACAAAAGTTCAAGAAATGACTTAACGTTTTAACGTTATTGGTTGCAAAAATACATTTGCTTATAGTTTAGTTATTGTTTGATTGAATTGCATTAGATTTCCATGAATTTTAGAAAAAAACTGCCCCCCCCCCACCTCAATTAGGCTTTTATCGTCACTGTCCAAAGAAAAACATGTATCTCAAGCAGCTGCTGTTTACATTGTCTGAAAATTTTGTGATGAACAGACCAACAGAAATGCTCAGTAATAGCCTGGAAAAAATCTGGTTCTAATGATTTACATTGAAAGTCGTTTTTGTCCTCTCCTGTAAAGTTACCATTGTGGAGATACTCGTTTTTCAGGTGTTCAGCCATGTAATGCTTATAAGTATATTTACAGAATGCAATTTACCTTTTATAATTACGAGTGTTCCCTGTCCAAATCGCAGCTCATTCAGAGCTATCACACCGCAGAAGTAAGTAGCGGAATCTTCGTACTTTGTTGCTGAAATGGTTAAGTGAAAAATTCCTTTGCCTGTTGACACAGTAAACCGTCCATCTGTAAACCCATCCAAATACATGACATTGTGTAGGTAATTGTAACATTTGGCCATGGGTTCAGGCGTCATGCCCAGCTCCTGCTTGTACCACACCATGCTATTGAAGTCCTTCTTGGGTAAGTAGCATTCTATTGTGATAGAATCTCCAAGTTCCACTGCTTGAAGAGCTGCAGGTTGATTTATAATCCAAGCGTTGATTCCACCTGATTTCAAAACAAGTGTATTACACTTACATGCTTAGTATTCTATCTCAGAAAATAACTTTATGCAAAAAGCTGCTTACCAATAAAGCAGAGAAACGCCACAGACCATGCAGCTGAGCAAGTCATGTTGTTGTCCTCTTGCATAATAGCATGAAAAAGAAGTTGATGTGCTGCAGAATAAAGACTCAAAAAACAGCATGAAGCCTGATCTGATTGGTGGAGGACCACATGCTGTGGAACATAACGTTTGATTGGCTGATCACTGACTTGTGAATGAATTGTACAAGGCAAACAAAAGTCTTCTATAAAAGGTCATGTTAGATTCTATAAACCGGAGGTTGAACTAGACCCTTACAGTATGCACTATTCTGCAGTTTCTTTGTTTGTTTGTTGTTGTTGGTTTTTTTTTTACTAGGGTTTAGTTCTTTTTAGGTTTAAATTAATTTAAAATGTTGTATTTTATTTAAATGTTATGTATTACGATCATGTTTAAATGATACAGTAAACAAAGATTCAGTATTTTAACTTTTACATTTTCTTTAGGCGTCTAATAGTAAGTGAACAATATTCTGTGTTTTTATTATTTTTTTTTTTATATTATTCTTATTTTTTAAAGTGTAGTCAACTTACTCTTTTAGGTCTTTTAGGATTTTTACAGTGTAGTTCGGTGATATTTAATCTGTTTCCCTTACTTAAATATAGCCTCCAGGACCTATTTTTTGGTGCACTGGCATGATGAGGCTATGAGGCAAGCAATGAAATTCTAAATCCCACCTATTAACACTGCCCAAACTGCATGCCCATATCATCCTATACTCTACTGAGTAATTTTGTATTCCCTAACAGAGGAAAGAGGTTACTACCTTAGAAATGCAGTTTGCTAAGTGATAGTTGGTGGGCATGGGTGGATATTGTGAATCTGAGGCTCTTGGCTATAGGCCCCAAGTGACACAATGGCATTCACTATAAAAAAATATATATTTTTGCAAGTGAAATCATTTAAATTTTAGTCACCATATCTATTATTTCTCATTTTGAACTTATTAGACGTGTTTTCTTTAAGTCATTTTATGAAGTGAATTAATCTCACTAATGTAATGTAGAAGTAAAAAGTAATGATGAGAGACTATTATAGCCAGGGTGTAGTAAGTAACATTACATTTGAGAGAAGTAAATAGTACCCTGTAATTATTTATCCCAATGATGGGACTTTAACTCTGTGCTCTGAAAGAAAGGTTTGAAGGTTTTTTATAGTGTATGTTTATTTTTTTCCCTTCAACACTTAACTATAAAGAATCTCTTGTCTGTAATGTATATTCCAACTTAATTGCTTTCATCACCTGTCCAGGGCTGGGATGGGTCTTGTTTTCAGTTAAATGATGCAAAACAACCCACCTTAAACTGAAACTGTTTTCCTCTTGCCACAATATTGCCTTTATGCAACATTTCTTTTTCTTAAATCTGTGTGTTTTATTTTTCAATAGTTTTAGTCATTATGCTATAAACAAAGCCAACATTTGCTAGAAACTTAAAATAAATTCCTGCACTGCCCACTTATTCAAATAATTCAGATTCACTCCTCATCCTGCTTAACAACGCAAACAGCAAATGAGCCAACGTCCCAGTCCAGCCCACACATATAACTTTCATCTGCCCCACATACCACCATGGAATGATAGCGGGATATTAGAACTCTGCCACAACTCAGCCTTTATTTGGCTCACCAGCTTGTTTACCTGTACCAGAACTGAACCTTTGGCTTACATGCAGGTTGCCAGTGCCGACAGTTGGCCACCAGGGTCATATCTTTGCCAGATGTTTCCCACATCTGCATATATGTATCTGGGTAGTCTTTTCAAAATTAGATTCTCCTCAGTTTTTTTTCCACTGCTGTCCATATTCACAAAATTTAGGCAAGAACAGCATGAAGTCATGAACTCTGTGGAAAGCCATCTGTTATGCCAGCCAGCACCGCATTGTCTTGCTAAATTTTAATGTAACTCTTACATTGTTTAAGGCTGAATGGTAAATGAGCATTAGAAGATAATTTGAGCTTTGTCTAATCTCTGTCTTAGGCCCTCTAAAAAAACGCCATGACGGTTCCCCACTGGCCTTTACTTGTTTGTGTCATCATGTAACAACATTGAGCAGTTAATTATACTCTGCATTAAATGTAAATACAGTCACAAATATTTGCACACCCCCAGACAAATGACATTTTTTGTTGATTTACATTTTAAAATAATTTTAAAATAATGTTGCACAGGCCACACATTACACTGTGTATTGTTTTTTTTGTGTTTTTCAGTGTACACAATATATTTGCACTCAGTTGTGCAAACGCTTGTTCACTGTAGAGGATCTGCACTTATTTTCACCTTTACTCTTATTTTTACCAAGTCATTTAACCCAGCAATTGACTATACATGCCTATGTCTCGGGGGCAGTTTGTGGCCTTCATAAAAGAAGAACTGTTTAGCTGCCACATAGTGTAGATGGATGTAGATGATATGCAGCAACCTAAAGACAGCTACCACTAGAGTATACAGTCACAGCAATGTTCCTTTATTTTAGCAAGTTCAACTTAAAACAAATACTTTAAATACTTTCTCTTAGAGTACTGCACTATGGATAGATTTCTGAGAATGTTGGTTTTGATCTAAACAATAAGACTTCACATTTGCTTTCCCTGATTTCCCCTGACAGAAAGAATGGCCATATTAAATAAAATCAAAAGAGAAATATAAAAAATGAACATTACAAACTGAAGAGATTCGCAGCTTTATTGACACCTATAAAAAATATTTATTGCATTTAATATTTTATTTTGGGGGCACATATTATTACACGCAGTCAGTTCTACTTTCACAAAAACCTGGTTCTAATGTTTTTCATATGACAAATTATGCTGTGTTTAAATTTCTAATGAATACTTGCAGAACATTTTTCAAAAAAGTGTCACATCTGGTATTGACCTGTTACTCTAGAGTATATCGTCTCCTCATGGCGTCTCACTCTCTTCACTTTTGTGTTTTTGAATTTTAAAGCAGCGTAGTTCATCTCATCACTCAGGTTGTGCTGTAAAAACATAACCCAGTGTTAAAATTATGAATATGAAATATCTAAACTTGAGAAATAAGTGATAAGTGAGTGCCAAACCTGTACTACTGACACAGCGTCGTCAGACGTCAAGACTTGTGGTGATGAAGTATCTGTTGTTATATGGAAAAAACAAGCTGTATGTGTAAATCAGTCAGTCCCAAATCAGTCATATAGACATCAAACCCAAATCCTAATAGTGTACTAAACTCATTTTGACACAGTCACTTTAGCAAGCAGATATCATATCTCATATCTCATATCATACTTTTCACAGTTTTAGTTTTCTAAAAAAAATATCCACTCTTTTATAAAAACACATGCTGTTATCATTAATGTTTTTGAAGAAAGCCTCAGTAAAAATGTGGTAAAACATATAACAAGACATTTGTTGACAGTGTATAGCAAAAAGTCAGGATTTGGCCAGAGATCAATCTATTTTATATGTGGATGTACATGGAAATGCTTTGTGTATGTAAATGGAAATGCTTACTCGTATTTCTGCGTTTCAAGCATAAACAAATATTGATGGTCAAGCTTATAAACAACAGCGCTGCCAGGCAAATCATAATGAAGATTCCTCCTCTGGGTTCATCTGAAACATGACAAAATAAAAAGTTATTATTTAAACACTTTTTAGTTTTTTCATTTTTAGTTTCAGAAATTATACAAGAGATGACACAGAGAACCACCAGTCATAATATTTCTTATTTTGGTCATTTAGTTAGTTAGTATGAACAAGTTGGATACAGTAAGAGGTTGCATAAGTATAATAATTACCATAAACAATCCATATCGCTTCTGTTAGAACAAACCCCTCATACACCCAAACCTTTTACAGCAGAAAGCAAAAAAATATTTTGAATGTAAGCCAATGGGAACTAGAATGTTTCCAAATAATGTGTATCTAATGTGTCATTTCTTTTGGTCAGTTCAAGATATTGTTTCAACAGCAGGTTTTGTTCTGAAGTAGATTATTACACTATGTCATTAATTTAACATATTTGAGCTTTGGCACTGAAAGCTTTAGGCATTGAAATCATATTTTTATATTTTCACTTATTAAAATACTGGCTTGTAAAATTGAACTCCCACCTCATATTGGCATTATTATTACCTCCTAAATCATCTCATTACATCCTACAGCTTATTACTAAGTGACTACAATGAAAACTAGTTACGTTTTTTTATAGATGTGTGTAACAGACGTTTGGACCTCTTTGGTGGTTTCTGGCAATTTAAAAGATTCTTTGTAAGATGACTTGTGTCCAAAACAATTCATGTCGTAATTTATAGAGTAATTCATTAGTCTTGATCATTAAAATGTTTTTTTCATTGTTGTCGCATCTCTATGACTGTAAAAAAATAAAACGGTCAATTTAGTCTATACTCATGTCAAGACATTCTGTTCCATGTAACTGTTGATCTATTGGTCAAGTAAGATTCACACTGCATGTTAAAATGTGGTGAAATGATGCAGATCATTTTCTTTCAAGGGGCAAGAGGAGCTGCTTAAAATGAACTTAATAAAATCCTTACCAACTTTAAGCTCAGCTCCTTTCCCAAACAAAATCTGTCCACATGCAGCCACGGCACAGTAGTAAGTTCCAGCATCAGAGATGCTGAGGTTCCTCTTGGGGAGTTTGTAGACACAGCTCTGTGTAGAAGAATCAGCCTCAGAGCTTTTCTTACACTCATCACTCCTGTTTTCATGAGTGTAAATGATTCCTGGATGAGATTCTCCTGATCCGGCTCTGAACCAGTACACACTGTGTTCTCCTGAGCAGCTCTTACTGAAGACTGAACACTGCAGAGTCACAGAGTCTCCTGACTGTAGTAGCTGTGGTACGGGGGGCCGCAGAACAGTGTATTTGTTGGACTCTTGTCCTACCAAAATAACAGACTAGTGAATGACTGAGGCATAATCGCACTGACAGGTTTATATAGAACCGACAAATCAGTGGAATTGTAATGTAGTAAATAACACACTGCTCACCTTTGAGCACCAAAAACGTGCCGACGCCAAATCTGACGATGTTTGAGAAAGCCCCAGCGCAGTAGTACACCGCCGAATCAGACGCTTCAACCTTTCTGATGGTTAGGTTTGTACTGCCAGGTGCTCTCGTTAAATTAAAGCGCTTTGTCTCGTAAAAGAAGTTGTGAAATTGAAATGGTAGAGAGTGATAATATGAAGAGGTGACTAGAAGAGGTGCTTGTCCAATTGGTTGTTGGTACCACAACACTTTGTTTATTTGCTCTGTTGGATGAAAACAAGATAAAGACACATTGTCTCCTTCTTTAGCTGTGACAACAGAATCCAGCTGCAAAATCTGTCCCTGAAGATTTCCTGCTAAACAAAATCACAATCGAGACGTGATTAATACAACAAGCATCATGGAAACAAAAGATCTTACCTATGCAAACTACTAAACCCATTTTCCTGAGTCATAACTGTTTTAGTAGTACAGTATCACATCAAATTAGAATAAATGTAAAGAAACATTAATATAGTAAAAAAAAAAACATTCATTTGTAAATTTGAAGTTTTATTTTTTCCAACATGTTAAAATCAGACAATACATCAAGACAATGCAACATCAAGTCCATCATGAGCACATCTGAGTTAACTATGGATTGATTAGACAACCCAGTGTGTTGGAGGGAAACAACAAATCACACTAGTTATTGTACTAATATTATTTGTATTGGTTCTAATATTACTGCTTTCATAAGCACAGAAATGCTTACAATTCAGATATAAAAGACTTTCTAAAGACTTGTTTTGTACTGTGCTGTATGTTAACTGCTACTGAGAAAGCTTATCGTTATGAACATTTGAAAATAGAAACTTACACACAAGCGAGAAGAGGGACATCATATAAAGCCCACTGGACATCTTACTCCAGACCCTTTGCTGTGCCTGCATATGTGTGTTCATGCTTGTTGCTTGTTTCCTCTCTGCATCAGTTTTGTCAGGCAAAAGTCTTTATATACTCCTGTGGTCTGTCTGGGGGTTCAGCATCACTGCCTGATTTGACTGGCTAGCTGATCAGAAACAAAAAACATGGAATAATCCCCAAAGTCCAAAATTCATATTTGTTAAGATATTGTCAATATAATAATTATTAGTAGTAGTAGTACTTGTAAAATCTAGCAGGGCCTGGGGGAGTCATGGACCCCTTCATTAACCTTTCGGACCCCCTCTTTGTCTCTAATCTCAAAATTAGGTGGTCCCTAAAAATGAGCTAGTTATAATGTTATTCTGTCTATTAGAGAAAAACAGTCAAATACAAATTTAGGGAAAGATATTGTTTATCCTGCTTAACCGACAAGAGCTCAGCACTGGTCTGCCTCAGGGTGGCGCTGTAACAAATCAGTTCACTTAGTTGGTCCTTCATAGCCTAACAACTGTAACTATGTCTGGGATACCTCAAAAAAAGAAAACTAATGCTTTGGCATATTTGTAAATCTAAACACTTCCTCAGTTTCCTGATGGGTTGGTGGAGAGTTTGAACTGTTATTCACTTCCCAAACCAATGACGGATGTGCTGACTAGACTACACAAGATTTTTTTCCAGCAGAAATGCTTTTAAACCAATTATTTGTTGCCTTTAAAGTTAGCATTAGCAACACTATGGCAAGTGAGTCAGCAGTTTATGCATAAATGTGTAAATAATCATTATTTTTGATTCTTTGGTGGCATTTACTAGCTACACTAATGCCTTCCCCTTTTTTCTGTGCACTTAAAATAGTCAGAAGTTTAGAGTAAGCTACGCTTGGCTTATCAGATCAAAGTTACGGGCATCTAAAGTGGGCCAAACAACGCGGCAGGGGTTGCCCTCACACACTTTTATAAAGATGGCAAAAGCTCTGAACAAACCACAAGCAGCTGAAATTTCACCATCATGAAGTCGGAAAGAATGTTTACCTGCAGGATGAGCAGCTTAATCCAGAATGCTGTCAGCTATTTCACCTACTTATATAAAGAAATGGTTCAAACTGCTTTTGAGTTTACTCTCCTAATTAAATAATGCAACTACTTAAATAATGCAGTAAATGTGTGTATTTGTTTACAAACTGCTGCACCTCATCTAACAACAAGGGTGGAGGCAAACGCAGCCTTGTGGACCAGCAGCTCTGACAGCTGTCACACAGGCCATCTTACTAGACCTTACTAGACCTCTTACTAAAATGGTTAAGACATTCTCTCCCAGCTAAACACTCTGGAGTCTATATGGCCAGTTGTCTTGCTGTAACAGTTGTCACCACAATAACGGGTCTCTGTTTAAAAACTGGTGATAGAAATATGGCATTGTCCCCTCTGCTATAAAGACCAACCAAGAAATATCTACTGAGTATCATTAAACATCCTGATGTAAGTACTTTACTGGAAATCAGCATTATAAGAAGACATTTGTGGCCATTAATACAGACTAAATGGAAGAAGTGTGTTAGCATGTAACTACTTAAAAAGATGTTGTTGAATATTCTACAAAAACAACAGACATCTGCTGTATTTTAAGGGAACATTCACAGTAATGGAAGAAGATCATGATGATTTATAATTGGAGGCCTCAAATATCTGACAGTGAAATTACTACTGATTATATTTTAAGACCCGAAAGATGATACACATCATGTGCTATAATTTTACTCATTTGTGTTCAGGTTTTTTATGAAGTCAAATCATGTTTAACGTCCCATGATATTTCTAATGCATGTCTCAGCCTTATATGTTTTAGACAGTGACTATAATGTTTAATTTTAAAATAATTTAAATATTGATTTCAGCCCCTCTCCATGGTACTGAACCGTTTCCACTGATACAGATGTTATATAGTATTATTTTCCTACCCATGATGACTTAATGAAGCCAATTACAAATGTTCTATTGTACAGCTACGACAACATTAAGATCATCAATTTTACTTTTAGCTCCTTTTCACACGTCACATGCTTGCAATAGTCCTGGTCTACAACAGACATCCTCACATTTAGATTATTTTGCTGTTTTTATGTAAAATGACATGGAGCGAGCAGCAAAAGACATATAGTATAGTATGAACCCGGTTCATTCATGCAAGTCAAGTCTTGAGTCTTTGGTGTAAATATCAAGAGAGTCATATTGAGGCTTAGGTCCTTAGTGGAGAATCTCAGCTGGGCTTTGTTATAGCTGCAGCTTTTGTTTTTTCTGAAAGTAAATCGCTGCTAAAACAAGCCAGGTTGGACACGGCCTCAAATAACAAAGCTTTCATTCTAGAAAGTCTAGTGTATCTAATGTATCCAGTGAATCTAATGTATCTAGTGTATCTAGTGTTTTCTTGCAGCCTGTAGGGACATCAGTGTTATGACCTTCAGTCACAATGGCCTTTCTGTGACCATCTGTTGCCATTTTCTGTGTTTTGT
Organism: Megaleporinus macrocephalus; assembly: GCA_021613375.1. Lineage (NCBI taxonomy): Eukaryota > Metazoa > Chordata > Actinopteri > Characiformes > Anostomidae > Megaleporinus > Megaleporinus macrocephalus. Next base: position 30,356,830 of record CM038708.1, on the reverse strand, counting down.
TGTTTTGTTGCAGGTATGTGTTTGGCTTTCTGTATGAAAGGTCATGTAGCCACCATTTCAACAGAGGTTTAGGGCTCCTTGCCCTCTGACATGACCTGGAAGTACACCTGTCCGGACCAGCCCAGCGTTCTTTACTCCACTCTACTTCACCTCCATTGATACATTTGATGAAAGTTTTGTTAGATTCTGTGAATTTACCTCCTGGTTTTAGGCAGGAAGTTAAAGTCGCCTGTGATGTTTTTGTTTCTTGTATTTTTTCAGGTTAGTTAGTTTTGTAATCATCAGATGTTTTTTTGTTATTATTATTATTTTAAAAGTTCCTGCACAGCAGTTAACAACTTTTGTTTTGTTTTGTTTAAATGCTGTCCAGCGTTTGTTCTAGCAGCAAAACTGGAGAGAGCGCCCACTCTCATTCTGTGTTATGGCCTGACTGTACACCAGGTCATAACACTAATCAGGTAAGCAGGTTGGACACAGCTTCGCTTCAGAAAATGAACATTTCATTGTAAGTAAGCTTAAAATCAGATGGACAAAACTAAATGTTGCGTACTGTATGTGGTGTTTAAGGGAAAGATGCAAATCAACTCATCAGCTATTCTTTACATAGTATGTTAGCTAACTGGCTAAAACTGTCAAATGCACTAGACAACATTACTAGCTATTTAAACTTTGCCAGCCATCAGCTTCAAGTGGTTTTTAGACTGATTAGGCCTTTCGTCAGAGTAACAACTGAACTGTTTAGTACATTCTTACGCATGCGTATGCTTTCTTATACTAAGAGTTTGTATAAATTACTTGTAATACATATTTGTAAATCAGGATTAACAGGACAATGTCTCTGAGTAATCACATTATTAAAAGAGTAGATTACAGAACAAACTCTTGACTTAGCAAGACTTTTGACTTAAGGCCAAAGTCACCTACATGTGACCTCATTGCTTTGTTGACTGTGTTCTTGCTGAAGGACCTCTTACTCAGGCCTCCTACACAGTGCTGTGCAGACAAGGCTTGTGATTAAATCTAAAAAAACTGGCACCCTGATTGTACGTACGTACGTATGTATGTATGTATGTGTGTGTATGTATGTGTGTATGTATGTATGTATGTATGTGTATGTATGTATGTGTGTATGTATGTATGTATGTATGTGTATGTATGTATGTATGTATGTATGTATGTATGTACGTACATATGTATGTATGTATGTATGTGTATGTATGTATGTATGTATGTATGTGTGTATGTTTTCTCTTTAGGCCAAATGTGCCTAATTTAAGAGTTATTCTATTTAATAGTCGTGTTAAACATATTGAACAAAAAAATTAAAACTTCACATATAAGATGAGCTAAAACACAGGCTACATGTTAAATTCAACAATTAAACAGTAATTTTGTGTATCATGTATAGAAGTGTGTTCTCTGTGGAGGACGTGCAACACATTTTCACTTACAAGATCAGAAAAACATGTAACTTCACCACCTAAACTGTACATGTTTGCATGTGTCACAGCATGAATATCGTCCCAGTGCCTACAAGACGTTGTTTATTTAGAGTAAGAGCAAGATAAGCATGAACATATTATTGTGCACCTTTTTAATCTCAGACTATTAACCCTTGGTTTTATAGACCACCAAGATTGTCTGAACAGCTACAAGCAGGGCATACATATAAAAATATATCTACCTCTTTATAACTAGCTAAGAAGACGGGAACCTCTGAAACACAGTGGGCATAGGTCAGAGGTCAAGTCTGAATCCAAAGACCTGTGACAAAGTGTCAAAAACAGCAATCAATCAGTGCAAGCACACCCAAACCACAATGTACAGCAGTTCAGTAGTAATCTAAAAAGTCTGGAAGTGCATGCTCTCCAGTCGCTCTTTATCTGTACAGGATGCTTTACACCCTCACACACCAGACAAAATTGATAGTGGTTAATTAAGTTTCCAAAAAAAGATTTAATTAAAGAAAGAAAAGCAGAGAGATTTTATACTATGAATTTTGGTACACTGCACTCTGTCTGGAGAGGAAAAAAGTAAACTGTGACATATATTGTGCTTACTTTTGTATACTGATATAGAGTAAGGTGTGCCTTTTGAGGAGTGGAGAGTGCTTTCTTATGGTGCTCTCCTGAAGCATCTGGACCCCATCTAGTCATTTGTAGTAGAGGTAAAAAGCTTTTAGGCCTGTGAGGCTAAACAGCGAAGGACTCTTTTCAGGCTAAGAGGCTTCCCGGACCAGCCACTTGAGCTACACTAAACTGCTACTATAAAGATGCCAGAGCTGGGGCTTTTTCTGGGCTACAGCTTCCTGGGCTGTCCACTCAATCGCAGAAAGGGGTTTTCCCTTGTATCTAAAGACTCTTCCTGGGGCTGCAAAAATGCTCAGATTGATCACTCAATCAACTAAAAACTCTGTCTTGGCCGTGCGGCTTCAGCAACGGAACACTGCAACCACAAGCCTGCCGACAAGACTGATAGTCATAAAGGGTCATAACATCTTCTGTAGCGGTTTGGACAGACAGACACAAAAAAACCCTGCAGTCATAGATCTGCATTCAGTTTTCCTCTTTTTTAACTTTGGGTTGGCTGCAGTAATCACAGTGAATCCAGGATTCTCTCTCCATGAATTGGACCGCTGATGGTGTGGTGTGAATAACTAGGCAAGGTCCCATACACCTCGGCGATTTCCATGATTTTCTCAGAGTCAGTGCCCAGACTCTTTGCTTCGTATATAATTATACATAAACTTTTTTTTATGTTTGTTATAAACATATTTACAGTTACCAGCAACTTTGTGTATATTTGAAGCTATTTATTGTCTTCTCAGATCTCGCCAGCAGACATTTGTGTTTGTTCGGGGCTGGGCCTGTTGTGTGGTGTACGGCTAAGAAACCGTTGAATTACTTTGTCATTTCGAGACAAAACATTCATCTGCAACAGCAAAACAAAGTCTTAAGACGTCTGATGCAATCAACCACCTAAGACACACATACACCCCGCTGCCAGGCTATGACGGTGTGGACTGTGGTTTGGTCTGCGTTGGTAAACAGGTTATGAACCACTGTTCTAAACCCATCCAAATCTGTACCACTTGGACAGTATAATGTGAAACCCAAAATTCCTTTGGGGGTATATTTAGTATATTTAGAATGACATAGCCAGTCATGCTGAACATTATTTAAATGACATGTTCTTGTCTTAACTCTAAATAGAAGATAGTTAGTTACGTATGATTAAAATTATGAGTTTTCTTTTTTGAAAATGTAGAAACTGGCTGGAAAAAACGGTCCAAAACTTGGAAGTACAAAAGCTATTTTTGAGCATCTCTTCCTCAGCATGAAGGTCTTTGATTAGTTTTTTCTTTCTTTTTTCAAGATAAGATGTCAGATGTTCCCCATAGTTTCTTCATGATAACTGCTATTTTAATGTTTATTTAGTAAAAGTCAAAGTCAACAAGCGTTAAGTGAGGGACAAAATAACCTTCCACCAGGACGCACTGCTACATTAAACACAGAGCATTAGCACACAACACTACAAACAGGAAATAATACAACATCACTAAAAGCAGTAACTACGACGCATTAATGTTAGGACTACAGGTTAAGAAATCTTAAAAGAGGAGTCATGGTCTTCACTATCACTACACAGAAATGTTATTTTGTGTAACATGGCCCTTTGTGACCCGTCTTGAGGGTGTGGCTAAAGAGTGGCTGGATTCTTGTAAACGGTCATGTAACCAGTGCGAGGGGAAAAAAGAAGCAGGTCAGCTTGCCACACTGAGAAACATCCTGTGATGGAAACCACACGCGGTGAGCGAGGTGCGAAGGCCTACTTACGCTCGAATGCATAGCTCAGTGCGTAAGGCAAGATGCATGGACGCATCAGCCGAGTACCCACAACAGCAACGATAGCTTTACACTTTGACTGGACTGAGGTGTTAAACTAACAGGAAACTGCAGGTATAAAAATTGGTTACACAGCGTACCTGCATGTGTAGTTTTCAGTTTCTGTGATTTTGGTCATTTATCAGACGCATGCGCATGAAGGTAGTGTGTAATAATTCAGTTTAACTGTATGTCTGATTCTAATCACATCTACTTCACTACTTATAGCCACATGTTTTTGTTGTTTGAGCAGCTTACTCTTACAAAGTTTCATGAGCAGGTTTGTGGTTAGAGATGTTGGACTTGTGCTATGGGCCTGTAATGGTGAGATAAGAACTCTATGTAATCGTTTATAATTGTAATGTGGTGAGATGTGGTTTAGCATTACTTCCTTCCGCACTAAAGAGGGGCTTGTTAAGGCAGTGTTTTGGTGGTATATCATATTATATCTGAACACATACAAGTGACAGAGAGAGCCTGAATCTCACATACATATCGGTCTAACAGTGTTACATTCTTTAAAAATTACATGAAATACTGTATTGGTTATGAAGTTTTTTATGAATTAACTGTTTATACAGCAAGTGCTGTTTGTTTATCAACAGTCATGTATTGCATACAAACATTTAAGTATATAGTATATATAGATTTTATAGTATATATACATCATTTCATGCAATTTTCATGCAATTCATGCAATTTTCATGCAATTCACAAACGATATTGTCCATTTCACAATTAATTTAAGTGTATCAGATGATTTTTAAAGAATAAAAATATTAAAGCCTATTTTTGTATAGAGGCTTATTTTGCATATGCATATTGCATGTGTTGGGCTGTGGCATACAAAATGAGAAAGACGAACTACACAATCAAACAATCAAAACACACATGTACACACACAAAGATCCCTATATTCTCCATTTGACTTGTTCACACTGTCAGGCCTCCCACTTTGAAAGTTTATTCTTGGGGGGGGGGGTCACTGACTAAGCAAGCAGTCTTTCCTGGAAACATACTAATAAAGAGTCCACTCACTTTACGCACCATTACAGTTGTATATTATGTTGGCAAACACATGTTCACAAATCCATTACAACTCAGCATATATGCGTACAACAGCGACATTGCTGAAATCCCTGAAATGCTAGACAAAATATGGTGAAAGCCATCATGCGCAGTGTAACTAGTCTCGCCCACCTGAAGTATCATTCAAAACTTGTTATAATATCTTTGTGCAGGACTTGTTTGATTTGACCTAAGTTAGTGGCATCATCGAGACTGTTAACCGAGCATGGGGGTCTAATCAAGTACAGCTTGAGTGTACCGGGTCTGTTGAGCGAGTCAGTCTTAAAGTAGTGTTGTGCCCTCTGCTGTTCAGACATAGGCAGATTATATAATCACAAAAATAAGTGCTAAATGGCTTATTAAACTACAGAGAAACTACCTAGTATATTCAGCAGCTATCAGCAGAGAAGTGAGAGCACTTACAGAACAAAAGAAATTAGTAACCAAATGTTGAGTTGGAAGTATGTTATTTTCCTCCTACATCAGAAATTCAAGTATTATTATTATATGTGGCAGAGGAGTGATGCTTGGCTTGGACAGTCCACAGACTGTATTGCCTCATTCTGCCATGCAACTATTTCAGACATAGCCATTGATATCTTTTGTACTGAGATGATAGAACAGGGGTGGCGAACTGTGGTCCTGGAGGACCTTCTAACACAAACTCCAGTGCTGAAGGGTCAAGGTGCTGCACAGTTTGAGGATATTCCTGCTCTTAATACACAAACATGGCAGTTAACTGCAGAGTTGTTGGGAGAGGTGTGGTGCTTGGCCTGGACAGTCTACAGACCACTTTGATCATCCTGCCATGCAATGAACAGTTGCCGTCCCCCACCCTAGTATTATGATCATGTTCTAATTCTAGTCATTCTTGTTGGTTTGAACTCATAAAGCGCTTGTTCATTTGTCTTACGTTTGATTCATGTATGTATGTATGTATGCACGTACAGGGGTTGGACAATGACACTGAAACACCTGGTTTTAGACCACAATAATTTATTAGTATTGTGTAGGGCCTCCTTTTGCGGTCAATACAGCATCAATTCGTCTTGGGAATGACATATACAAGTCCTGCATTTTAAGCCATTCTTCTTGCAGGATAGTGGCCAGGTCACTACGTGATGCTGGTGGAGGAAAACGTTTCCTGACTCGCTCCTCCAAAACACCCCAAAGTGGCTCAATAATATTTAGATCTGGTGACTGTGCAGGTCATGGGAGATGTTCAACTTCACTTTCATGTTCATCAAACCAATCTTTCACCAGTCCTGCTGTGTGTATTGGTGCATTGTCATCTTAATACACGGCACCGCCTTCAGGATACAATGTTTGAACCACTGGATGCACATGGTCCTCCAGAATGGTTCGGTAGTCCTTGGCAGTGATGCGCCCATCTAGCACAAGTATTGGGCCAAGGGAATGCCATGATATGGCAGCCCAAACCATCACTGTTCCCCCCCATGCTTCACTCTGGGCATGCAACAGTCTGGGTGGTACGCTTCTTTGGGGCTTCTCCACACCGTAACTCTTCCGGATGTGGGGAAAACAGTAAAGGTGGATTCATCAGAGAACATTACATGTTTCACATTGTCCACAGCCCAAGATTTGCACTCCTTGCACCATTGAAACCGACGTTTGGCATTGGCACAAATGACCAAAGTTTTGGCTATAGCAGCCCGGCCGTGTATATTGACCCTGTGGAGCTCCTGACGGACAGTTCTGGTGGAAACAGGAGAGTTGAGGTGCACATTTAATTCTGCCGTGATTTGGGCAGCCATGGTTTTATGTTTTTTGGATATAGTCCGGGTTAGCACCCCAACATCCCTTTCAGACAGCTTCCTCTTGCGTCCATAGTTAATCCTGTTGGATGTGGTTCATCCTTCTTGGTGGTATGCTGACATTACCCTAGATACCGTGGCTCTTGATACATCACAAAGACTTGCTGTCTTGGTCACAGATGCGCCATCAAAACGTGCACCAACAATTTGTCCTCTTTTGAACTCTGGTATGTCCCATAATGTTGTGTTATTGCAATATTTTGAGCAAAACTGTGCTCTTACCTGCTAACTGAACTTCACACTCTGCTCTTACTGGTGCAATATACAATTAATGAAGATTGGTCACCAGACTGGTCCAATTCAGCCATAAAACCTCCCACACTAAAATGACAGGTGCTTCAGTTTCATTGTCCAACCCCTGTATGCATTATTATTATTATTATTATTATTATTATTAGTTAGGCCTTGATCTTTTTTATACATTTATCTGTTTAAAGCATGTTTTTAAATGGGATATTCACAAAATATGTCCAAAATGATTTTGAATTTGATTATATGGGTATCAAGCAAGCTGTATGGGCTTTTAAATGAGCTAAAGATCCTTCAGGTCTTCTTGATTTCCCCCTATGGTTGTCGTGTCAGCTGTATATCAAATTATTGATGTTTCCTCCACTAACCTTGAATCCTCAACCACCTCCCTCCTGTACTGCCACTCTATATGTTCTTCATCAGGTTGAACAAGTAAGTTTCTAATAGGCAGTTTATTCAAACACATTTGCACAATTAGTTATTAATCCTGTTAGAAATAACATGTCAAGAAGCACCAATAAATCATCTAGCAGTTTTATTAGTAACACTGAGTAGCTTGCAGTTTTCTTAAGGGTGGAAGAAAGTAACATACATGAAAAATTTGTTGAGTTGAAAAGGAAAAAACATAACAAGCAGTCATAGAGACTATTGTAGGCTTATAAAGTAGCAATTTTAGAACAGATTGTTGTCAATGGTATTTTTTATTTAATGTTATTTAAAATTCTACTTCTCTTATAGGAAGAGTTAGTTCTTTGTGTTGAAAGAGACTTCTGAGTACACAGACAAATCCTTGCTTGATAATCTTCTTGTGTTTCTTGCTGTTGAATTTCTTGTGATGAAACTCACAGTAGAATAATTCAGATCATCTGTGTACAGCGGAGCAAGACTGAGAGTCTATAATATGAAAATAATATAATTATTATAAAGATAATATATATATTATAAAGATAATTATTATTATTAATTAACAATTATTATTATTATTATTATTATTATTATTATTATTGGTAGTAGTAGAAGTAGTAGTATATTAATAGTAGTTTTAATTTTAAAAGTCATTCAAATGAAATGAAACTAAATTATTATTACAAAATAAGAACATTTACCTGCTGTGGCTTGTGTGTTGAATTATTTGTGGTCCCTTTAGGAAAACAGAAATGAAGAAAACAGAGAATTGTGCTTATTTTCAATATTTTTTCACAAACATTTCACATATATGTTTTTTTTGTTTTAGTCAAATGTATAGAGTAACCTTGCTATTCATCTCTTATCTAAAATAAGAAAACACTTTCCTAAAGTGTTTGGACATCTGATCATTTTAATCTTGTGGATATCATCATTTAGCAATCAGCACTTACAAAATGTATTGACCAATATGCTTTCCACACCCCTTAAAAACAATTCAAGTGAACCTTTAGGCTCAGACTTCTGTCCAACTATTAGTTTATTTTAGTGGTTTTTCTACTAAAAAGTAGCAGTTTAGACTCTTAACTAAGTTCGATTCTTTAAATGTTTATTAAGTATTTATTTCATTTGAGTAATTCAAGTTGATTTGCTTGTTCCCACATTAAGGAGTAAATCCCACATATTTGGCTCAATCTCAAACATCACTATTTACAAGAGTGCTGCAGACCATGAGACTACACAGCAAACGCAAAAAAGATGTTAATTAATTACTGATTGGTTAATTTGTTCCATTGCACAGTTATATTCCAGGCAATCAAAAAGCTATAGCTAAACCCCATCTGATTTAATTTGAAGATCTGAAGATTGAATACTTACATGCTCATGTATGTAATAAACCATATGTGCATTTTCTGGAAGCAAATATAGAATAAATATGCTTGTTCTATTCTGTAGGTCAATATTAATTAAAACCTTACCTTTACGCTTTGTCCTCCTGTTATTGTACAGATCAAAAACTAGTGCAATAATTACAACCACAAAAAAGATGTTTGTGCAAGCAAAGCCAAGAACTATAGGATCCCAAACATCTTCGCTTCCAGTATCTGCAATAAAATACGTGCAAATAGGCACAATCATTGTTTTACTGGTTGCATTGGTTTTGTAACATTTTTAATTAAAACCATCTACTGATATACTTCGTCAACACCTCCCTGCACTTAGTAATTTCACACTATCATATTATTCTTTATGTTTTATCAACATGATGATAAGGAAATCAAAGTTACCCATTATTTTCAGTACAGTTCTATTCCCCAGCAGTATCTCTCCACACATGAGCACAGCACAGTAGTAAGTTCCAGCATCAGAGAGGCTGAGGTTCCTCTTGGGTAGTCTGTAGACACAGCTCTGTGTAGAAGAATCAGTCTCAGAGCTTTTCTTACACTCATCACTCCTGTTTCCATGAGTGTAAATGATTCCTGGATGAGATTCTCCTGATCCGGCTCTGAACCAGTACACACTGTGTTCTCCTGAGCAGGTCCTGGTGAGCACTGAACATTGCAGAGTCACAGAGTCTCCGGGATTAACTGACTTCAAAATAGGTTGTTTTGCATTTTTCATATTTGTCTCTGTAACTTGAATAAATAATGTGTAGATGTTAGGATTTGTGGTTTGGAAGTAGTATAACTATAAAATAAATAAGGGGGAAAGGGCAATATTTACCTGCTGGCATCAAAAATGTCCAGGAAACGAATTGCAGTTGATTTAGGAACACTACTCCACAGTAGTACGCTCCAGCATCCTCCTGAGTGATAGCAGTTATGTTAAGATGAAAGGACTCTCTCATTGGTAATGCATTAAATCTACCATTATGAAATTCATCCTCAAATTTGGCCTCACTTAGGTAATTGTATGCCAAAGTCATTGGTCTAGGACTTTGGCCGATGATCTGCTTATACCACACTATTGTGGTGACACTTTTCTCTGACAGGTAGCACTTGATTGTTACATTGTCCCCGAGTTTTACACTTTGAAAAGTATATTTCATTGTATCTTCAGGTTGAACCACACCTTAAATGAGTAAAAAAAATAAAAATAAAAACATATTATAGGTGCGTCATTAATAGATGTGATGTGCATCATCTTATTAATAAATACAGCTGCCACTCACCAGGTCTGAGAAGAAAAATAACTGTCCAGACTGTAATCATCTCTGCAGAAGTGGAAACCCGCTTGGACGCTCTTCAAGACCCGTTATGCAATCAGGTGATATTTAAGGTGACGTGAAACTGCACCTGATAGGCTGAAGGCCTGGCGGCTGGTAGTTCAGTGTCTTATGCAGCAGAAATTCTTAGAAAAGTGATGCATGGTGTTCATTCAAATGTTGAGTAAGTCCAGCATAAGTAGGAAATGAGAGCAAATAAGTTTCCAGCTGTATTGTTTTTTGAGTGGCAGGAGGAAATCAAATGTAACTATCATGAATAATTGTAATACTACTTAATACTTAATAATACTTAGTAATAATATTACCCCTGTTATTATGCATCCCTTTTTATTGGCCTTGTATGGTTTAAGACTTGATGGTAAAATGTATATATATATGTATATATATATATATATATATATATGTTAGGACCTAGTAGGTCTTACCCATTTTTTGGTTTACTGTGGCATCAGACTTTTGATTCAATGGTTAATACAATGATTAACTAAATTAGTCTTTATGACAGATGACATCTTTTGAAATAAGTATTTGTAAACTTATGAACAGGGCCCTACAGTAAAGTGTTACCATTTATTTGAAACCTGCTACATAACATTGACATAACTATGCCATAAACAAGCCATGCCAAGTGTCATATACTGTTAGAAGTTGCCATGACAAATTATGTGTAGTAATATAACAATGTCATGGTACCATTACTAACAATTTTAATAACATATGTCATGATGTTAGAAGTCTTGACGGCCAATTCGAACACACATAGCTAAATTTTGGATGTGACATGAGCTGTTATTTGTGAAATCAGATATAATGGCATGTGTCATGACGATTACCACTTAACTAACATTACGCTGTCCTTACAACTCCTGAGAGCGCATGATACACATGATATGCGCATGGCATGGTTATGTCAATGTTAATTAGCAGGGGTTGAGTAAAGTGTATGCATGTATTATGATTTAGTTTAGATCAAGTCAGTCTATGTCATCACAACACGTTTAAAGAAATGACTTGACCAAACATGCTAAAGTGGTTAACAGTCAACAGCATGAAGTTATTTGCATGATGCAAACTGGTGGCTGTTTATTTGTATTTATTGCTACCAGCACTGGTCTTTTTAAGAGTTACCAGTCCCTGTGAGCTTTTTTCTTGTTGGGTGATGGAACATTGTTGTGCTACAATATTCAAGATATGTTCATACACTAACAACGCAGGCATTTAAGTGTGGAAAATTTCGGTCCTGTGTATGTGTGTTGTGCATGAGAGAAAGAGAGAGGGAAACGAATAGAGATAGAGAGGAAGGCGGAGGCGTGGTCTGAGAAAGTGTATCATGGCCACAGAACCTGACCAATGTGTGACAGTGCACAGCTAACCACAGCCTACCTTCAAGTTTCTTGCTTGTGTAAAGAGTGGGTGGGTGTTTGTGGTCCTAAGGCTGAAGGGTTAAAGAGGGGAAAATCACCTCTAAATAAAGAGCCCCACTTTTTCCATAAATAAAAACAGCGTGTGTGTTTGTTTGCAGTCGTGACCACATCTTTCTTACTAACATGTTACACCCTAGGCTGCTTATGGGGCCTTGCAGATATGTTTTGAAGACGCTATAAAAGCAAGAGCTATAACTGTTTGATCTTACAATGATAATCTGATCATCTGGACGTCTTCAGGCCTGGATCATCAAGTTATCAGGCAAATGTTTGGTCGGCCACTACCTGGCTACCTTTTTTTAAAGGTCAGGTATTTTATGTTTACCACATCTCAGCAGGTTGCATGAGGGCTGTGCAACACCATGATTGTAGCATACTAACGGCAGTGTTGCCCACATCTACCGCTAAAGCCGAGTCGAGGCAAAACAATAACAAAAGTACGCCACATTAACAAGAGCACAGGTTAACATAAACCTAACAAACAACACAAACTATTTCCCTCCACAGTTCACAAAGCAAAACATGTACAACAATGGAGAAGATCTAACAAGGATGGGCATTAGTGCAAACCGTTGACCAGATCGCCGAGCAGTGCAAACTAAGAGCGTACTCAAACTAGGCCCTGTTTGCTCGTTCCGTGCTGGGGCCCAGTTATCCCCAGTGTGAGAGTGTGTTGGCCATGCGATGGACTGGTGACCTGTCTATGGTGTACCCCGCCTTTGCCCAATGACACTGAGATTGCCTTCAGCACCCCCGTGACCCTGACTACCTGGATAAAGTGGAAGATAATGAATGCATGAATTTTCAATGGGGCCTCAAGTGACTCAGGCCCCTGGGCACACACATGTAAAACCCGCTAAAGGCCTTGGGCCGGCATATATTTGTTGCTGTCTGAGGGGCTTTTACATAGTCATCCAGAGTTTCTCTGTGGTTAAATGAGGTGGCACAGGCGTTAAACCCCCTTAGTCATCCATCAACATGGAGACGATCAGGGAATACACAAGAGAGACTAGGTAAAGTGTGCTGTTGTGGATCTGTAAGGTTGTTTTTGCTTAATCATGTTACTATGTATGGAATCATGAAATCAACAGATTTACATAAAAAATTATCTGTTATTTTCACAAGGCTAAAACTAGAACATTAGTGGCCCAGTCCGTAATCCCTAGGCTTAAACCCCATTAAAAACCTACATAAGCTAGAAAGCTCTGAAGGATAACGTTTTCATATTCTTTTTTATGCTTCGTCACACATCATCTAACATTATACACACTGTCAATTTGGCAAAACAAGATGGACAAACACATCAATGGAGCTGTTTTTTTCAATAAAACTAATAATAACAATAATATGTTGTTATCTCTAAAAAAAGCATAATTGAAAGCTCAAAGACACATTTGAACAGCTCAACTTCACAAAGCATAGGTTTGAATGTGATACTTCGTGTTGCAACAGAAGGAGTTCTCAAATCTAGTGCACTGCTGCTCTCTGCTGCTGATAGAATGAATTACACTTTTTTGGGTCAACTACCAGATTTCTATCAGATTTCAGATAAAGCCATGTACGGCACTGATCATGCAACCATCATGAACACATACAGAATAAGACTTACTGAGAAGTGGGGCGGTACATTTTATGACTTAGTGCTGACTGAAGGAATCAGCACATTGCCGCACATTGCATGACTAACTCAGAGGAGCTCCTAGTACCCAAAAAAGATGCCTAGAATGTTATATCTTGTTAGAAAAGCAGTTTAGAAATTAGAGAGATAAATCAAATATTAGGTACAAAATATCTACAGTAATGCTAAATTCTGCTAATTTCCCCCAATGGGAAGTGCTAAGCTAATGCTTATTCACATTAACACTTTTAGATACAGTTTTTATCTTTACAGTTTGAAAAAGACATATTAGCTTATATTTTACCCTGTAGCAGTAATACAGTGACTGTTTCAGTAAAGCACACTGACATAGAGCTGCTGCCACTGTTTTAAATCTCTGATATCTTGCTGAAACGCATTGTTCAGACTATAGTTCATATACATGACATAGGATTTCCAGAGGATGTAGAGCAAAGTTCTTATTATATTCAGACCAAAACATGATTATTAAAAATTATTATTAAAAATATGACCAGTGCAAAAGTTCTGGCACAAGTTTTATTTTGTTTCCCCCAGTATGTTAAATACATACAGCAAATCCATAGAATTGTGCACCAATACAAAAATGTGTTTAAGTGTGTTCTCCGTAGAGGATGTTTATTATTTTACATGTACTAAACAATAAATTTGGTCAGAAGTGGTATTAGTGCAGTTCTTGTGTTGTTATTCAACAAGCATGATTAAAAAAATAATTATACTTCATTAAAAACTGAAAATGAGATCTGTCTATGTTAATGTAGTCTTCTCTGCATATACATGTAAAGCAGTGAGAAAAAATTAATTCATGTCAATAAGACAATTAGACAGTTATAAAAACACTGCAGGTAAAAAGATGTTGGAAAAAAATAAACACTGCACACTCACAAATACTAATACAAACATACACACAGCACACAGTGAACCACAATAAAAGCTACATTAGTTGGGGATTTTTACATCTAACTGAAGAATAGACAACAACTGTATCAACAGCTTTGGCCTTTCTCCTGCCTTTGGCTTTCTTCTTGACTAAACTGAGGGCCGCATAGTTCAGCGCATCTGAATCTTCTTCATGTTTCTCCTAAACGTAAACATATGGCAGTTAAATGTGGGGCATTTTTAATAAACTGTAAGCTTAGAATATAATAAAAGCAGCGCAACCTGGAAATGTGTATGATATATGCAGGTTATTGTACAAAGTAAAGATATTAAATTACTATCATAGCTATTTTAATGAAGGCTGAAGGGGCCAAAAGCTGAGAACAATACAAACACATGTTCCTCACATACCTGCACATTAATCTTTGGCATCGGGGGCTCATTATTAGGCTGAGTTGATGATTCTAAAAAAAAAAATAAATAAATAAATAAATAAATAAATAAATAAATAAATAAATAAATCTACAATTTAAACAAATAATTAAAACCTGTTGCAACAAAAACGTAATATTCCTCCACAATTACTTTCATGCCTATTAAATGTCAGCAATGAATCAGAAAATAAATATTGATGTATTAATAAATAAATCAGTCACCTTTGCACCTCTGGCAACATATGGTCTTGCTTATGTTAATAGGAATGACAAGAAATACCACGATTAAAACCAAGAATAGAGCTAATGTTGCCGACAGTGAGTAGACAACGAGATGATTGTCTGTGCAGCGCTCTGTGAAAAACAGAATGACAAGCGGTTTAAGGACCATTGAAGTCAGTAGAATCACTGGTATATGTCTTGATTATATCAATTATATTTTCTTTTAGAAAAATAGCAAAAAACAAACAAACTGAACATTAAGAACTTAATGACAGTGATAAGCAAAGAAAATATACTTTCTACGTGCTTCTAGTTGTATATGTTTTATTAGAAATGTATTAATTTCTTTTCATTACTGCTGCATAAAAGTCCACCATACATTAGCAAGTGTCAACTATTGACTTTATAATTGAAACAAACTATTACCTATTCATAGAATACAAAATACTTCCTTATCCCATTAAAAGTATATTCGTCAGCACCATGAAATGCAGCTCAAATACAAACCAAGCAATACCTTCAACTTTTAGATTTGAGCCCTTCCCAAACAGTATCTGTCCACATGCAGCCACAGCACAGTAGTAAGTTCCAGCATCAGAGAGGCTGAGGTTCCTCTTGGGGAGTTTGTAGACACAGCTCTGTGTAGAAGAATCAGTCTCAGAGCTTTTCTTACACTCATCACTCCTGTTTCCATGAGTGTAAATGATTCCTGGATGAGATTCTCCTGATCCGGGTCTGAACCAGTACACACTGTGTTGTGCATTAGATGCATTGGTGTGGATTATACAGTGAAAGTTGACACTGTCTCCTAGATGGCCTTGATATGACAGGGGTTTCTGGAGAATAGTGTGGTGGCTACATTCAGCATCTTGATAAGAAATGCCCCAAAAAAACAGTTTTCATGCAACAGTATTCACAATATTGTTGTTAGAATGTAAAAATTTGTAAAGTTTTCAACATTCTGCTAACGTTTCAAAGCTAATAAATAACTCAGTTGAAAGGCTGCATTCATAAGACTACATAACACTTACATGAGCTTTTTGCATCTGTTTTCAAAACTCTCGCTGCTGAAATGACAAAAAAAACAGCCTTTACAACAGCTAATGCTTCGTTATGTAGGTTTCTGTGAGTCATCAGAAAAAGCTTATGCAGTCTTACGAACACTGCGCAATAAGTGTTACCCATAAGGCTTAAAGTGTTAAAAGCATTGTTATGAAAATATGTTGATGTCATTACCTGGTAAAACAAGCAGAGTTCCTTCTCCAAAGTTCATAATGCCAGCATTAAATTGTGCACAGTAGTACACAGCAGTGTCGGCCGGTATAGTATTTGAGATGTTTAGATTGGCACCTCCAGTGTTTCTTCTCCCTGTAAATCGAGGATTGTCTTTATATTCACCATGGAATTCCACACGTCCGTACTTGGGAACTGTTACTAGAAGTTGAGGTCTCATCCCAATGGACTGTTTGTACCAGTAGAGTAGAGACACCTTTTCTGGAAAGGAACACTGAAGAGAAACAGAAGCTCCAAGTTCAGCAGAGACGATCTGGCGTAGACCCTGTATTTCAGCTGCCTTTGTTGCAACTGAAAATTTAAAAAACAGAAGAAAATGTCAGAGCCGAGCAGAGCATTTTCAAACATGCACACTTCTGTCTTAGTGTGTTTGTCTGTTTATTGTTAGTGTGGGTTTTTAAAGACAAGCAAAAACACCAGCATGTAACAAAGTTGCAAAAGTCAACAGTACACTTACAGGTAAGGACGCCACAGAGAGAAATCAGGGAGATATGCAGCCACATTGTGATGTTAGTCCTCCGGTGTCTTGAGCTGATCTGCTGAACATGGTGGAAGTGCTCTACAGAAGAAAAGAGGGTCCATCCCACACAGCAGAAATCAACACAACGACTGGGTTTTACAGTATTTGGACCAGCCTGTATGAGGCAAAGCGAGAATTTGACTGGCCTAATTGAAAAAGACTGGCAAATTCTGAGAGGTACCCATTTGAAATATTAACCATTAAGCTGCCTGATATATTTGGAAAATTAATCACTAAACAAATATTTAACAACTAATAAACACAATGCACCTTCATGATTTTGCACTAGAACACTCAGAAAATACCAACAAATGTATGACGGTGTGGCATGTAAATGTATTAACAGAACATGGAAACAGTTATATTCTCAATCTCAAAGAAAGAAAGGAAGAACTCTGTGTTATATTTTAACAGTCCAAAACCACTTTTTAACATCAACCCTACGTTCCCCCGACCCTATGGTCCCCTATGCAGACAAGCTGAAAGTCCACAGTAGTCAGCGGCCTTGCTCTTTACACACAAACTTTCTCTGGACAGCCTGAACCTTTTGATGTGATAATGCACTGTAGAGGGTAAAATACATAAGGTCCCTGAAATTCTACACTCAGAAATGTTGAAACTGTTGCAAGTGGTGAGCCTCGACCCACCCTTTATAAATAACTCATAAGGGTCTAAGCTTTTCTTGGATGCTCCTTTTATCACAATTGTATTACTTGTTTAAGCTTTAAATCACCCTAGTCCCAACATGGCCCTATTCAGTCGATAAAATCAACTTATTTACGTAGAAAGCATATAAACATTAACCATTGTTAACAGTTTTCATTCAAATTCAGGTTAAAACAGATTTATAAACTACTGCTTTCTGTTTTTATTTACATTTTTTTACTGTTCCATATTTCTTGCAATTATGTTTGTATACAAAATACCAAATATTAAATGCCCTAACTGTTACACAGGTAGTAATTTATGTTTTATTGTTCTCAAATATAAAAATAAGTAAATAAGCCACAGTGCATTAAAAAGTTAATATGTATTTTGTGTAAGTTCTGAATTTGTGTCACAGAATTAGTTTCTCATTGTCGTTTGAATATATGGTGAAGCGGTGGTTATAATTTCTGTAATAACCTTTTTTATTTGTTGAAATGACCAATGAAAGTACACACATAGTCTGTATGTCTATATGAAATGCTGATAATAATAAAATATTGGATAAAAAACCTATATCTGTTTTGATCAACAGAGGGTTCTACTGTTATTTACTAACTACTTCTTCCTCTTCCTTGCCTAGCTTTACAGATTACTGCTGTGTAAAACTAAAAGCTAGCAAAGTGTCAAGTGTTTTATTTGCCGACAACATCCCAACATTTCCCAACCTGCATTTATGGCATTTGTGCACGTACCATCCACTTTAGTAGGAACATCCTCGCCTCATTGTCCATTTTATCAGCTCCAGTTACCTTATAGTAGCACCATATGTAGCTCTACAATAACTGACTCTTCGTATTTTTTTAAATTATTTAATTTCTTCAGCTAACATTACAGTTTTTTCAGTCTTTTCAGCTTACTAACAGAAGCTGTTAGTAAAGTAGTAAACTGATATGAATTATGATTAATGATGGTGGGTTAATATTGACCAGCTATAGCAGAAAAGAAAAAAATACAGCATCACATCACTGCTGTAATGTGGTTTAACCTATGCCAATGACATCTGAATGGAGCTTGCCCAGGGGTGTGTATAGGGTCTGGCTATTGGGCTACAGCCACAAATCTTTTTCTTTTTTTTTTGGTAGCCAGGTTTTTGTTTTTTTTTTACTGCCAATGTATTTAATATAAATATGAATTATGGACTCATTTGGTGGTAAACATATTCCTGGCTCATCCCGGCCTAGCCACTAAACTTCTGAGACCCTTTCTTAGTGACTTAATTTCTACAAAGCAACAAATCTTGTGTGGGGGGGGGGAGAGAAGACCTATAAATCTTTTATTATTATCTTTTATTTGTTGGTTATTCCATATTTAACCGTAGCTCACTACTGTAGACTACTGTATGGCTTTCTAAAACAGCTGGGGGTCTGCATTCACCAGTTTATTACCGTACAACAGTAGCCTTGGTCAAAATATGTAAAAATGGAACTGTCCACTTTTCTATTTTATAGATTAAAACACTGGATATGTTAATAATATATTCTCTGCTAAACTGGAAAAATCTAAAGTTTTTATTTTTGAAATCTGGTCAACTCTCAGGGAAGTTGGGAAACTATGGAGCAACTTCACAGAGATCAGGGCCTCAAAACAAAGCGTGGCTCAAGCTAGACAGTTTAGTAATAAAACTCTCCAAAAATCTGGAAGCACTTAAAACCCTTTAAATATGTAAATGTAATGTAATATAATGTAAATAAATTAAAGAAGCATATATGTGTACTACTGAGTATTAACATGTGTTTCATGGAGCAGAAGATATGATGAATATAGTTGTCTATAAGTATTGTAATGGTGCAAAAACTTCAAATACGTTATCAATAACCTTTACTGGAATGTAAATGTACATGAATGAAAACAAGCTGAAATTAAATAGGAGTAACGAGGCTATGTTTCAAATGTAAGGAGTAGAAAGTACAGAAAATGGTCTGAAAATGTAGGGAGTAGAAGTAAAAAGTCAGCTGAAAAATAATTACTCCTGTAAAGCATAAATAATCAACATTTCTACTTAAGTAAGGTAACGAAGTATTAGTACTTCTACTCGACACCTCTGACCGTCGCTGTCCAAAGAAAAACATGTTTTTACATTTGAGATGGTTTAGCTGTTGTTTACAGTGTGTGAGAGTTTCAGGGTGAATGGATCAATATAAATGCTCCTTAATAGCTTGGAAGAAATTTCTTGTTTTTTATTGGACGCCAACGATATTCGTGACTACATAGTGAACGTACACAGGGGGCGCTATTCGGTAACTCGGCTTCCTGTGCAGACGGAAGTTGTGTGTGAACTTTACGGTGCTTGAGCACCTACAGCGTCCGTTGGCGTTGAGCGTCCAAAATAGTCCGTCTATCTCGGTTAAATTAACGGTTTTAAACATGAGCCGTAAAAGGAACCACGGATTTATTGAGACGGGACAGTCGTCCGAGTCTCAGCCCGCCTTGCTGGAGGCCGGCGGCTCCTCGGCTCGCTCTGAGGAGCTGTTCTCCGAGCTGGAGGCTGATGAGGAGCTGGTGTGCTCAGTCAGCGAGATCACGGAACACCTCGGCAGAAACATCACGGTGGTGCTGGAAGCGGCCCTGTCGGAAATACGCAAAATCGTCAGCGTGCGAATCAAGGTGCTGAAGATGGAGCTGAGGGAGAAGACCGAGGAGATCGAGCTGCTGAAGGCGCGGCTGGAGTGCGTGGAGAGAGACGGCAGGGAGGCGTTGGGTCTGCCGGGGATGGACACGGCCGCCTTCTCCCGGAGAGCGGAGCTGCTGGCGCAGAAGTACGGCTCGGATCAGAAGAAGGCGAAAACGGGAGCGCCCGTGGTCAAGAAGGAGAACATCAACGCCATCTGCGACTACCTGATGAAGGACAAGAACGCGCGCGGCGGGGCTGCTGAGGTGGAGAGCGAGCATCTGGCTCAGAGCGCCGCAGATCCGGAGAGAGGCCTGTGGACGGACGGCGGGATGGGGGCTGGAGGACCCGGAGAGCCCGGGGGCGACACGGGGGCCGAGGACCTCTTCAGCATGCTGCCCTCGGCCAGCAAACGGCTCTATGACTACGAGTGGATGGCAGGAGTGGAGCTGAACTCGGCGGACTTTAAAGGTAAAGCTGGAGAGAGAAGCTGTCTGAGATGGACACCGAGCAGCATGGAACCTCACTGCAGTTACTTTAGTCAAATGATGAATAATTGCTGTTAAAAAGCAAAAAAAAAAAGTCAGGTCACATGCATCTGTCAGCTTAGGGGTTGAATCTTGCTGCTGGTCTTTTAATGATCTGTTTGGTTTAAAATTATATGAGGCTAAAAACTAAATATGAGACATGATTAACAGCAAAGTAAGACTGACCCATAGTTCCTAAAAGCATCTCAGCATAAAGATGTTACTCAGATGGTTGAACACTCTACCAGTTAAGATGATCTCAAGATTAAGACTCTCTATACCAGTTAAGATGATGCCCATATTAAGACTCTCTCTCTACCAGTTATGATGATGTCTAAAATAAGACTCTCTCTACCAGTTAAGATGATGTCAATAATAAGACTCTCTCTACCAGTTAAGATGATGTCAATATTAAGACTCTCTCTCTACCAGTTATGATGTCAATATTAAGACTCTCTCTCTACCAGTTATGATGTCAATATTAAGACTCTCTCTCTACCAGTTATGATGTCAATATTAAGACTCTCTCTCTACCAGTTATGTCAATATTAAGACTCTCTCTCTACCAGTTATGATGTTTATATTAAGACTCTCTCTCTACCAGTTAAGATGATGTCAATATTAAGACTCTCTCTCTACCAGTTATGATGTCAATAATAAGACTCTCTCTACCAGTTAAGATGATGTCAATATTAAGACTCTCTCTCTACCAGTTATGATGTTTATATTAAGACTCTCTCTCTACCAGTTATGATGTCAATATTAAGACTCTCTCTCTACCAGTTAAGATGATGTCAATAATAAGACTCTCTCTACCAGTTAAGATGATGTCAATAATAAGACTCTCTCTACCAGTTAAGATGATGTCAATATTAAGACTCTCTCTACCAGTTAAGATGGTGTCAATATTAAGACTCTCTCTACCAGTTAAGATGGTGTCAATATTAAGACTCTCTCTACCAGTTAAGATGGTGTCAATATTAAGACTCTCTCTACCAGTTAAGATGGTGTCAATATTAAGACTCTCTCTACCAGTTAAGATGGTGTCAATATTAAGACTCTTTCTTCCAGTTAAGATGGTGTCAATAGTAAGACTCTCTCTACCAGTTAAGATGATCTCAAGATTAAGACTCTCTATACCAGTTAAGATGATGCCCATATTAAGACTCTCTCTCTACCAGTTATGATGATGTCTAAAATAAGACTCTCTCTACCAGTTAAGATGATGTCAATAATAAGACTCTCTCTACCAGTTAAGATGATGTCAATATTAAGACTCTCTCTCTTCCAGTTATGATGTCAATATTAAGACTCTCTCTCTACCAGTTATGATGTCAATATTAAGACTCTCTCTCTACCAGTTATGATGTCAATATTAAGACTCTCTCTCTACCAGTTATGTCAATATTAAGACTCTCTCTCTACCAGTTATGATGTTTATATTAAGACTCTCTCTCTACCAGTTAAGATGATGTCAATATTAAGACTCTCTCTCTACCAGTTATGATGTCAATAATAAGACTCTCTCTACCAGTTAAGATGATGTCAATATTAAGACTCTCTCTCTACCAGTTATGATGTTTATATTAAGACTCTCTCTCTACCAGTTATGATGTCAATATTAAGACTCTCTCTCTACCAGTTAAGATGTCAATAATAAGACTCTCTCTACCAGTTAAGATGATGTCAATAATAAGACTCTCTCTACCAGTTAAGATGATGTCAATATTAAGACTCTCTCTTTACCAGTTATGATGTCAATATTAAGACTCTCTCTACCAGTTAAGATGGTGTCAATATTAAGACTCTCTCTACCAGTTAAGATGGTGTCAATATTAAGACTCTCTCTACCAGTTAAGATGGTGTCAATATTAAGACTCTCTCTACCAGTTAAGATGGTGTCAATATTAAGACTCTTTCTTCCAGTTAAGATGGTGTCAATAGTAAGACTCTCTCTACCAGTTAAGATGGTGTCAATATTAAGACTCTCTCTACCAGTTAAGATGGTGTCAATATTAAGACTCTCTCTACCAGTTAAGATGGTGTCAATATTAAGACTCTCTTTACCAGTTATGATGTCAATATTAAGACTCTCTCTCAACCAGTTAAGATGTCAATATTAAGACTCTCTTTACCAGTTATGATGTCAATATTAAGACTCTCTCTACCAGTTAAGATGATCTCAATATTATGACCCTCTCTACCAGTTATGATATCAATATTAAGACTCTCTCTACCAGTTATGATGTCAATATTAAGACCCTCTCTCTACCAGTTAAGATGGTGTCAATATTAAGACTCTTTCTACCAGTTAACATGGTGTCAATATTAAGACTCTTTCTTCCAGTTAAGATGGTGTCAATATTAAGACTCTCTCTACCAGTTAAGATGGTGTCAATATTAAGACTCTCTCTACCAGTTAAGATGGTGTCAATATTAAGACTCTCTTTACCAGTTAAGATGGTGTCAATATTAAGACTCTCTCTACCAGTTAAGATGGTGTCAATATTAAGACTCTCTTTACCAGTTATGATGTCAATATTAAGACTCTCTTTACCAGTTATGATGTTTATATTAAGACTCTCTCTCTACCAGTTATGATGTCAATATTAAGACTCTCTCTCTACCAGTTAAGATGTCAATAATAAGACTCTCTCTACCAGTTAAGATGATGTCAATAATAAGACTCTCTCTACCAGTTAAGATGATGTCAATATTAAGACTCTCTCTTTACCAGTTATGATGTCAATATTAAGACTCTCTCTACCAGTTAAGATGGTGTCAATATTAAGACTCTCTCTACCAGTTAAGATGGTGTCAATATTAAGACTCTCTCTACCAGTTAAGATGGTGTCAATATTAAGACTCTCTCTACCAGTTAAGATGGTGTCAATATTAAGACTCTTTCTTCCAGTTAAGATGGTGTCAATAGTAAGACTCTCTCTACCAGTTAAGATGGTGTCAATAGTAAGACTCTCTCTACCAGTTAAGATGGTGTCAATATTAAGACTCTCTCTACCAGTTAAGATGGTGTCAATATTAAGACTCTCTTTACCAGTTATGATGTCAATATTAAGACTCTCTCTCAACCAGTTAAGATGTCAATATTAAGACTCTCTTTACCAGTTATGATGTCAATATTAAGACTCTCTCTACCAGTTAAGATGATCTCAATATTATGACCCTCTCTACCAGTTATGATATCAATATTAAGACTCTCTCTACCAGTTATGATGTCAATATTAAGACCCTCTCTCTACCAGTTAAGATGGTGTCAATATTAAGACTCTTTCTACCAGTTAACATGGTGTCAATATTAAGACTCTTTCTTCCAGTTAAGATGGTGTCAATATTAAGACTCTCTCTACCAGTTAAGATGGTGTCAATATTAAGACTCTCTCTACCAGTTAAGATGGTGTCAATATTAAGACTCTCTTTACCAGTTAAGATGGTGTCAATATTAAGACTCTCTCTACCAGTTAAGATGGTGTCAATATTAAGACTCTCTTTACCAGTTATGATGTCAATATTAAGACTCTCTTTACCAGTTATGATGTCAATATTAAGACTCTCTCTCAACCAGTTAAGATGTCAATATTAAGACTCTCTTTACCAGTTATGATGTCAATATTAAGACCCTCTCTACCAGTTATATCAATATTATGACTCTGTCTACCAGGTATGATATCAATATTATGACTCTCTCTACCAGTTATGATGTCAATATTAAGACTCTCTCTACCAGTTATGATGTCAATATTAAGACTCTCTCTACCAGTTAAGATGATGTCAATATTAAGACTTTCTCTACCAGTTAAGATGATGTCAATATTAAGACTCTCTCTACCAGTTATATCAATATTATGACTCTGTCTACCAGGTATGATATCAATATTATGACTCTCTCTACCAGTTATGATGTCAATATTAAGACTCTCTCTACCAGTTATGATGTCAATATTAAGACTCTCTCTACCAGTTAAGATGATGTCAATATTAAGACTCTCTCTACCAGTTAAGATGATGTCAATATTAAGACCCTCTCTACCAGTTATGATATCACTATTAAGACTCTCTCTACCAGTTATGATGTCAATATTAAGACTTTCTCTACCAGTTAAGATGATGTCAATATTAAGACTCTCTCTACCAGTTAAGATGATGTCAATATTAAGACCCTCTCTACCAGTTATGATATCACTATTAAGACTCTCTCTACCAGTTATGATGTCAATATAAAGACTCTCTCTCTACCAGTTAAGATGATGTCAATATTAAGACTCTCTCTACCAGTTAAGATGGTGTCAATATTAAGACTCTCTCTCTGCCAGTTAAGATGGTGTCAATATTAAGACTCTCTCTCTACCAGTTAAGATGATGTCAATATTAAGACTCTCTCTCTACCAGTTAAGATGGTGTCAATATTAAGACTCTCTCTACCAGTTATATCAATATTATGACTCTGTCTACCAGGTATGATATCAATATTATGACTCTCTCTACCAGTTATGATGTCAATATTAAGACTCTCTCTACCAGTTATGATGTCAATATTAAGACTCTCTCTACCAGTTAAGATGATGTCAATATTAAGACTCTACCATTTAAGATGAACTTAAGATTTAGACTCTTTCTTAGACTTTCTTTACCAGTTAAGATGACATCAAGGTTTAGAATCTCTCTACCAGTTGGGATAATGTTAAGGTTAAGACTAGCTCCACCAGTTGGGATGATGTTAAGGTTAAGACTCGCTCCACCAGTTGGGATGATGTCAAGGTTAAGACTCGCTCTACCAGTTGGGATGATGTCAAGGTTAAGACTCGCTCTACCAGTTGGGATGATGTCATGGTTAAGACTCGCTCCACCAGTTGGGATGATGTCAAGGTTAAGACTCGCTCTACCAGTTGGCATGATGTCAAGGTTAAGACTCTCTCTACCAGTTGGCATGATGTCAAGGTTAAGACTCGCTCTACCAGTTGGCATGATGTCAAGGTTAAGACTCGCTCTACCAGTTGGCATGATGTCAAGGTTAAGACTCGCTCTACCAGTTGGGATGATGTCAAGGTTAAGACTCGCTCTACCAGTTGGCATGATGTTAAGGTTAAGACTCGCTCTACCAGTTGGCATGATGTCAAGGTTAAGACTCGCTCTACCAGTTGGCATGATGTCAAGGTTAAGACTCGCTCTACCAGTTGGCATGATGTCAAGGTTAAGACTCGCTCTACCAGTTGGCATGATGTCAAGGTTAAGACTCGCTCTACCAGTTGGCATGATGTCAAGGTTAAGACTCGCTCTACCAGTTGGCATGATGTCAAGGTTAAGACTCGCTCTACCAGTTAAGATGGTGTCAATATTAAAACTCTCTCTACCAGTTAAGATGGTGTCAATATTAAGACTCTCTCTCTACCAGTTAAGATGGTGTCAATATTAAGACTCTCTCTCTACCAGTTAAGATGGTGTCAATATTAAGACTCTCTCTCTACCAGTTAAGATGGTGTCAATATTAAGACTATCTCTACCAGTTATATCAATATTATGACTCTGTCTACCAGGTATGATATCAATATTATGACTCTCTCTACCAGGTATGATGTCAATATTATGACTCTCTCTACCAGGTATGATGTCAATATTAAGACTTTCTCTACCAGTTAAGATGATGTCAATATTAAGACTCTCTCTACCAGTTATGATGTCAATATTAAGACTCTCTCTACCAGTTATGATGTCAATATTAAGACTCTCTCTACCAGTTAAGATGATGTCAATATTAAGACTCTCTCTACCAGTTATGATGTCAATATTAAGACTCTCTCTACCAGTTAAGATGATGTCAATATTAAGACTCTCTCTACCAGTTAAGATGATGTCAATATTAAGACCCTCTCTACCAGTTATGATATCACTATTAAGACTCTCTCTACCAGTTATGATGTCAATATTAAGACTTTCTCTACCAGTTAAGATGATGTCAATATTAAGACTCTCTCTACCAGTTAAGATGATGTCAATATTAAGACCCTCTCTACCAGTTATGATATCACTATTAAGACTCTCTCTACCAGTTATGATGTCAATATAAAGACTCTCTCTCTACCAGTTAAGATGATGTCAATATTAAGACTCTCTCTACCAGTTAAGATGGTGTCAATATTAAGACTCTCTCTCTGCCAGTTAAGATGGTGTCAATATTAAGACTCTCTCTCTACCAGTTAAGATGATGTCAATATTAAGACTCTCTCTCTACCAGTTAAGATGGTGTCAATATTAAGACTCTCTCTACCAGTTATATCAATATTATGACTCTGTCTACCAGGTATGATATCAATATTATGACTCTCTCTACCAGTTATGATGTCAATATTAAGACTCTCTCTACCAGTTATGATGTCAATATTAAGACTCTCTCTACCAGTTAAGATGATGTCAATATTAAGACTTTCTCTACCAGTTAAGATGATGTCAATATTAAGACTCTCTCTACCAGTTATATCAATATTATGACTCTGTCTACCAGGTATGATATCAATATTATGACACTCTCTACCAGTTATGATGTCAATATTAAGACTCTCTCTACCAGTTATGATGTCAATATTAAGACTCTCTCTACCAGTTAAGATGATGTCAATATTAAGACTCTCTCTACCAGTTAAGATGGTGTCAATATTAAGACTCTCTCTCTACCAGTTAAGATGGTGTCAATATTAAGACTCTCTCTCTACCAGTTAAGATGATGTCAATATTAAGACTCTCTCTCTACCAGTTAAGATGGTGTCAATATTAAGACTCTCTCTACCAGTTATATCAATATTATGACTCTGTCTACCAGGTATGATATCAATATTATGACTCTCTCTACCAGGTATGATATCAATATTATGACTCTCTCTACCAGTTATTATGTCAATATTAAGACTCTCTCTACCAGTTATGATGTCAATATTAAGACTCTCTCTACCAGTTAAGATGATGTCAATATTAAGACTTTCTCTACCAGTTAAGATGATGTCAATATTAAGACTCTCTCTACCAGTTATATCAATATTATGACTCTGTCTACCAGGTATGATATCAATATTATGACTCTCTCTACCAGTTATGATGTCAATATTAAGACTCTCTCTACCAGTTATGATGTCAATATTAAGACTCTCTCTACCAGTTAAGATGATGTCAATATTAAGACTCTACCATTTAAGATGAACTTAAGATTTAGACTCTTTCTTAGACTTTCTTTACCAGTTAAGATGACATCAAGGTTTAGAATCTCTCTACCAGTTGGGATAATGTTAAGGTTAAGACTAGCTCCACCAGTTGGGATGATGTTAAGGTTAAGACTCGCTCCACCAGTTGGGATGATGTCAAGGTTAAGACTCGCTCTACCAGTTGGGATGATGTCAAGGTTAAGACTCGCTCTACCAGTTGGGATGATGTCATGGTTAAGACTCGCTCCACCAGTTGGGATGATGTCAAGGTTAAGACTCGCTCTACCAGTTGGCATGATGTCAAGGTTAAGACTCGCTCCACCAGTTGGTATGATGTCACGGTTAAGACTCGCTCCACCAGTTGGGATGATGTCAAGGTTAAGACTCGCTCCACCAGTTGGGATGATGTCAAGGTTAAGACTCGCTCCACCAGTTGGGATGATGTCAAGGTTAAGACTCGCTCCACCATTTGGGATGATGTCAAGGTTAAGACTCGCTCCACCAGTTGGGATGATGTCAAGGTTAAGACTCGCTCTACCAGTTGGCATGATGTCAAGGTTAAGACTCGCTCTACCAGTTGGCATGATGTCAAGGTTAAGACTCGCTCTACCAGTTGGCATGATGTCAAGGTTAAGACTCGCTCTACCAGTTGGCATGATGTCAAGGTTAAGACTCGCTCTACCAGTTGGCATGATGTCAAGGTTAAGACTCGCTCTACCAGTTGGCATGATGTCAAGGTTAAGACTCGCTCTACCAGTTGGCATGATGTCAAGGTTAAGACTCGCTCTACCAGTTGGCATGATGTCAAGGTTAAGACTCGCTCTACCAGTTGGCATGATGTCAAGGTTAAGACTCGCTCTACCAGTTGGCATGATGTCAAGGTTAAGACTCGCTCTACCAGTTGGCATGATGTCAAGGTTAAGACTCGCTCTACCAGTTGGCATGATGTCAAGGTTAAGACTCGCTCTACCAGTTGGCATGATGTCAAGGTTAAGACTCGCTCTACCAGTTGGCATGATGTCAAGGTTAAGACTCGCTCTACCAGTTGGCATGATGTCAAGGTTAAGACTCGCTCTACCAGTTGGCATGATGTCAAGGTTAAGACTCGCTCTACCAGTTGGCATGATGTCAAGGTTAAGACTCGCTCTACCAGTTGGCATGATGTCAAGGTTAAGACTCGCTCTACCAGTTGGCATGATGTCAAGGTTAAGACTCGCTCTACCAGTTGGCATGATGTCAAGGTTAAGACTCGCTCTACCAGTTAAGATGGTGTCAAGGTTAAGACTCGCTCTACCAGTTAAGATGGTGTCAAGGTTAAGACTCTCTCTCTACCAGTTAAGATGGTGTCAATGTTAAGACTCTCTCTCTACCAGTTAAGATGGTGTCAATATTAAGACTATCTCTACCAGTTATATCAATATTATGACTCTGTCTACCAGGTATGATATCAATATTATGACTCTCTCTACCAGGTGTGATATCAATATTATGACTCTCTCTACCAGGTATGATGTCAATATTAAGACTTTCTCTACCAGTTAAGATGATGTCAATATTAAGACTCTCTCTACCAGTTATGATGTCAATATTAAGACTCTCTCTACCAGTTATGATGTCAATATTAAGACTCTCTCTACCAGTTATGATGTCAATATTAAGACTCTCTCTACCAGTTAAGATGATGTCAATATTAAGACTTTCTCTACCAGTTAAGATGATGTCAATATTAAGACTCTCTCTACCAGTTATATCAATATTATGACTCTGTCTACCAGGTATGATATCAATATTATGACACTCTCTACCAGTTATGATGTCAATATTAAGACTCTCTCTACCAGTTATGATGTCAATATTAAGACTCTCTCTACCAGTTAAGATGATGTCAATATTAAGACTCTCTCTACCAGTTAAGATGGTGTCAATATTAAGACTCTCTCTCTACCAGTTAAGATGGTGTCAATATTAAGACTCTCTCTCTACCAGTTAAGATGATGTCAATATTAAGACTCTCTCTCTACCAGTTAAGATGGTGTCAATATTAAGACTCTCTCTACCAGTTATATCAATATTATGACTCTGTCTACCAGGTATGATATCAATATTATGACTCTCTCTACCAGGTATGATATCAATATTATGACTCTCTCTACCAGTTATTATGTCAATATTAAGACTCTCTCTACCAGTTATGATGTCAATATTAAGACTCTCTCTACCAGTTAAGATGATGTCAATATTAAGACTCTCTCTACCAGTTATATCAATATTATGACTCTGTCTACCAGGTATGATATCAATATTATGACTCTCTCTACCAGTTATGATGTCAATATTAAGACTCTCTCTACCAGTTATGATGTCAATATTAAGACTCTCTCTACCAGTTAAGATGATGTCAATATTAAGACTCTACCATTTAAGATGAACTTAAGATTTAGACTCTTTCTTAGACTTTCTTTACCAGTTAAGATGACATCAAGGTTTAGAATCTCTCTACCAGTTGGGATAATGTTAAGGTTAAGACTAGCTCCACCAGTTGGGATGATGTTAAGGTTAAGACTCGCTCCACCAGTTGGGATGATGTCAAGGTTAAGACTCGCTCTACCAGTTGGGATGATGTCAAGGTTAAGACTCGCTCTACCAGTTGGGATGATGTCATGGTTAAGACTCGCTCCACCAGTTGGGATGATGTCAAGGTTAAGACTCGCTCTACCAGTTGGCATGATGTCAAGGTTAAGACTCGCTCCACCAGTTGGTATGATGTCACGGTTAAGACTCGCTCCACCAGTTGGGATGATGTCAAGGTTAAGACTCGCTCCACCAGTTGGGATGATGTCAAGGTTAAGACTCGCTCCACCAGTTGGGATGATGTCAAGGTTAAGACTCGCTCCACCAGTTGGGATGATGTCAAGGTTAAGACTCGCTCTACCAGTTGGCATGATGTCAAGGTTAAGACTCGCTCTACCAGTTGGCATGATGTCAAGGTTAAGACTCGCTCTACCAGTTGGCATGATGTCAAGGTTAAGACTCGCTCTACCAGTTGGCATGATGTCAAGGTTAAGACTCGCTCTACCAGTTGGCATGATGTCAAGGTTAAGACTCGCTCTACCAGTTGGCATGATGTCAAGGTTAAGACTCGCTCTACCAGTTGGCATGATGTCAAGGTTAAGACTCGCTCTACCAGTTGGCATGATGTCAAGGTTAAGACTCGCTCTACCAGTTGGCATGATGTCAAGGTTAAGACTCGCTCTACCAGTTGGCATGATGTCAAGGTTAAGACTCGCTCTACCAGTTGGCATGATGTCAAGGTTAAGACTCGCTCTACCAGTTGGCATGATGTCAAGGTTAAGACTCGCTCTACCAGTTGGCATGATGTCAAGGTTAAGACTCGCTCTACCAGTTGGCATGATGTCAAGGTTAAGACTCGCTCTACCAGTTGGCATGATGTCAAGGTTAAGACTCGCTCTACCAGTTGGCATGATGTCAAGGTTAAGACTCGCTCTACCAGTTGGCATGATGTCAAGGTTAAGACTCGCTCTACCAGTTGGCATGATGTCAAGGTTAAGACTCGCTCTACCAGTTGGCATGATGTCAAGGTTAAGACTCGCTCTACCAGTTGGCATGATGTCAAGGTTAAGACTCGCTCTACCAGTTGGCATGATGTCAATATTAAGACTCTCTCTACCAGTTAAGATGATTTCAATATTAAGACTCTCTCTACCAGTTATGATGTCAATATTAAGACTCTCTCTACCAGTTAAGATGATTTCAATATTAAGACTCTCTCTACCAGTTATGATGTCAATATTAAGACTCTCTCTACCAGTTAAGATGATGTCAATATTAAGACTCTCTCTACCAGTTATGATGTCAATATTAAGACTCTCTCTACCAGTTAAGATGATGTCAATATTAAGACCCTCTCTACCAGTTATGATATCACTATTAAGACTCTCTCTACCAGTTATGATGTCAATATTAAGACTCTCTCTACCAGTTAAGATGATGTCAATATTAAGACTCTCTCTACCAGTTAAGATGATGTCAATATTAAGACCCTCTCTACCAGTTATGATATCACTATTAAGACTCTCTCTACCAGTTATGATGTCAATATAAAGACTCTCTCTCTACCAGTTAAGATGATGTCAATATTAAGACTCTCTCTACCAGTTAAGATGGTGTCAATATTAAGACTCTCTCTCTGCCAGTTAAGATGGTGTCAATATTAAGACTCTCTCTCTACCAGTTAAGATGATGTCAATATTAAGACTCTCTCTCTACCAGTTAAGATGGTGTCAATATTAAGACTCTCTCTACCAGTTATATCAATATTATGACTCTGTCTACCAGGTATGATATCAATATTATGACTCTCTCTACCAGTTATGATGTCAATATTAAGACTCTCTCTACCAGTTATGATGTCAATATTAAGACTCTCTCTACCAGTTAAGATGATGTCAATATTAAGACTTTCTCTACCAGTTAAGATGATGTCAATATTAAGACTTTCTCTACCAGTTAAGATGATGTCAATATTAAGACTCTCTCTACCAGTTATATCAATATTATGACTCTGTCTACCAGGTATGATATCAATATTATGACACTCTCTACCAGTTATGATGTCAATATTAAGACTATCTCTACCAGTTATGATGTCAATATTAAGACTCTCTCTACCAGTTAAGATGATGTCAATATTATGACTCTCTCTACCAGGTGTGATATCAATATTATGACTCTCTCTACCAGGTATGATGTCAATATTAAGACTTTCTCTACCAGTTAAGATGATTTCAATATTAAGACTCTCTCTACCAGTTATGATGTCAATATTAAGACTCTCTCTACCAGTTATGATGTCAATATTAAGACTCTCTCTACCAGTTAAGATGATGTCAATATTAAGACTCTGTCTACCAGTTATGATGTCAATATTAAGACTCTCTCTACCAGTTAAGATGATGTCAATATTAAGACCCTCTCTACCAGTTATGATATCACTATTAAGACTCTCTCTACCAGTTATGATGTCAATATTAAGACTTTCTCTACCAGTTAAGATGATGTCAATATTAAGACTCTCTCTACCAGTTAAGATGATGTCAATATTAAGACCCTCTCTACCAGTTATGATATCACTATTAAGACTCTCTCTACCAGTTATGATGTCAATATAAAGACTCTCTCTCTACCAGTTAAGATGATGTCAATATTAAGACTCTCTCTACCAGTTAAGATGGTGTCAATATTAAGACTCTCTCTCTGCCAGTTAAGATGGTGTCAATATTAAGACTCTCTCTCTACCAGTTAAGATGATGTCAATATTAAGACTCTCTCTCTACCAGTTAAGATGGTGTCAATATTAAGACTCTCTCTACCAGTTATATCAATATTATGACTCTGTCTACCAGGTATGATATCAATATTATGACTCTCTCTACCAGTTATGATGTCAATATTAAGACTCTCTCTACCAGTTATGATGTCAATATTAAGACTCTCTCTACCAGTTAAGATGATGTCAATATTAAGACTTTCTCTACCAGTTAAGATGATGTCAATATTAAGACTTTCTCTACCAGTTAAGATGATGTCAATATTAAGACTCTCTCTACCAGTTATATCAATATTATGACTCTGTCTACCAGGTATGATATCAATATTATGACACTCTCTACCAGTTATGATGTCAATATTAAGACTATCTCTACCAGTTATGATGTCAATATTAAGACTCTCTCTACCAGTTAAGATGATGTCAATATTAAGACTCTACCATTTAAGATGAACTTAAGATTTAGACTCTTTCTTAGACTTTCTTTACCAGTTAAGATGACATCAAGGTTTAGAATCTCTCTACCAGTTGGGATAATGTTAAGGTTAAGACTAGCTCCACCAGTTGGGATGATGTTAAGGTTAAGACTCGCTCCACCAGTTGGGATGATGTCGAGGTTAAGACTCGCTCCACCAGTTGGGATGATGTCATGGTTAAGACTCGCTCCACCAGTTGGGATGATGTCAAGGTTAAGACTCGCTCTACCAGTTGGCATGATGTCAAGGTTAAGACTCGCTCTACCAGTTGGCATGATGTCAAGGTTAAGACTCGCTCCACCAGTTGGCATGATGTCAAGGTTAAGACTCGCTCCACCAGTTGGGATGATGTCAAGGTTAAGACTAGCTCTACCAGTTGGCATGATGTCAAGGTTAAGACTAGCTCTACCAGTTGGCATGATGTCAAGGTTAAGACTCGCTCTACCAGTTGGCATGATGTCAAGGTTAAGACTCGCTCTACCAGTTGGCATGATGTCAAGGTTAAGACTCGCTCTACCAGTTGGCATGATGTCAAGGTTAAGACTCGCTCTACCAGTTGGCATGATGTCAAGGTTAAGATTCGCTCTACCAGTTGGCATGATGTCAAGGTTAAGACTCGCTCTACCAGTTAAGACTAAAATGCTGTTGGGAAGCTGGGCCCATGTTGATGGGCATCAGTTTCAGGCTGCTATCAGGAAGAAAATGCTGGATCGGATATTAGACAGGATAAAAGACTGAACACAGAGCAGTCCTCTAACAGTCTATCCGGATAGCCCCCTCTTACCCTGTTCTTCCAGGTCAGGACCCTGACTGAGCAGGCATTATGCTGGTGGTGAATCCCTCTCAGCACTGCAGTATCATGAGTGGATCAGCAGTGCTGCTTGGCTCTAAACAAGGAGACATTCCCAGTAAACAGTTTGGTGATCATGTCATAATCTGCCTGTGCCCAAGGCTTCCATTGCTACTGGTATTAGAAAATAAATGGAGGAATGTAATAGTAAATAAAAAAGATGTATGACCTTCAACAGTAGTGAAACCCTATAGTGTTTATAGAGCCATAAAGAAAGGTTCTTTCTTTAACCTTATGAAGCAGGTTTACTACCTTTTGTCTTCCCACTCGTTTGGAAAATACGGTAAATGGTTTATGAAACAAGTTAATTGTGTCTCTTTTGTATTCCCAGGTGAAGCGGAGACAAAGTGTGAGAATGTCACAGCTACAAGAGAGGCTGATGAAGAAGCAGCAGAATCAGAAGAGGGGAGAGGAGGGCTAGGCCTGGTGTCCGACACACATTCTGCATCTTTTCCTCTGGATACTCACGCTTCTTCAGGGGAGGATAGGACCAGCCCTGTGGGGGACAGTATGGACAGGTTAGATCAAGGTGAGTACTTGAAAGGTGGTGATATTTTTCCTAACAAGGTAGGAGGAGTATTTGGTCTGGGCAGTAAAAGAATACACGTTTTAGGGTTAGGCCCAAAAATGGCTAATACCCACACCTGATATTGTAATATTCCTAATGTATGTGGAAGACAGTGTATATGTGTCTATGCAAAGCAGCATATGTGCTGGGCTTTGTGATCCCCTGCAGACACAAGCATGCAAAGTTCTCACAGTGCCACATGGTATTTTATTTATCCAACCAGAAAGTGTCTCTGTAGTTGAACTTTTTTAATTACGTACAATTAGAAATGTGCACTAATACTAAAATCACATGTCATGTCTTTGTTACGTTTCATTATAAGACGTAAAACACACTAAGAAACTCTGATAGCTGCACCACCCAGTGGACCAGCCTAGTAAAGCTGATGTGTCTTACTAAGTCACTATGTGAATGACTCATTACCATTTTTTAAATGTGCATGCATCACTTAAGACAAGCAGCAGGTGGTGACACTACAATTGCCGCCGTCATCCTCTTTTGACAAATAAAAATAAAAAAGCCTACAAATAAAAGGCTAGCGAAAGTCATAGGTGTGGTGTTTTTTTGGTCGTTGTATAATACAAGTATTTGAGCTAAAACTGTTTCCGATCTTACTAAATAAGCATCCTTATATTGTTCCAGTTGAGGATATAGTCCCCAAAAACTAGCAGCTTGCCAGTAAGTTCACCAGAATGCAAATAATATTTTCTGTTGAAAGATTTTCTATATTTAGTCTATTGCTGTTGTATAGAATTAGTGAAGACTTTGCCAAGATTCCTAGTGCAGAAACTATAATGTTAGCACTGTTAGCATGTCAGCTAGCTGCTCAAGATTGAGTTCTTGTTTTAATACTGACCTAAAAAAGCAACTGAGGAGACTCTCACTGCTTTCAATCATGTTTGTATATACAGTGCTTTGCAAAAGTATTCGGCCCCCGAATTTCAACCTTTTGCCACATTTCAGTCTTCAAACATAAAGATGTGAAATTGTAATTTTTTGTGAAGAATCAACAACAAGTGGGACACAATTGTGAAGTGGAACGAAATGTATTGGATATTTGAAACTTTTTTTAGAAATAAAAAACTGAAAAGTAGGGAATGCAAAATTATTTGCGTTAATACTTTGTAGCGCCACCTTGTGCTGCAATTACAGCTGCAAGTCGTTCGGGGTCTCTATCAGTTTTGCACATCAAGACTGAAATTTTTTGCCCATTCTTCCTTGCAAAACAGCTTGAGCTCAGTGAGGTTGGATGGAGAGCGTTTGTGAACAGAAGTTTTCAGCTCTCTCCACAGATTCTCGACTGGATTCAGGTCTGGACTTTGACTTGGCCGTTCTAACACCTGGATACGTTTATTTGTGAACCATTCCATTGTAGATTTTGCTTCATGTTTTGGATCATTGTCTTGTTGGAAGATAAATCTCCGTCCCAGTGTCAGGTCTTTTGCAGAGTCCAGCAGGTTTTCTTCTAGAATGGTCCTGTATTTGGCTCCATCCATCTTCCCATCAATTTTAACCATCTTCCCTGTCCCTGCTGAAGAAAAGCAGGCCCAAACCATGATGCTGCCACCACCATGTTTGACAGTGAGGGAGGGTGGGTTCAGGGTAATTAGCTGTGTTGCTTTTACGCCAAACATAACGTTTTGCATTGTGGCCAAAAAGTTCGATTTTGGTTTCATCTGACCAGAACACCTTCTTCCACATGTTTGGTGTTTCCAGGTGGCTTGTGGCAAACTTTAAATGAGACTTTTTATTGATATGTTTTAAAATGGCTTTCTTCTTGCCACTCTTCCATACAGGCCAGATTTGTGCAGTGTACGACTGATTGTTGTCCTATGGACAGATTCTCCCACCTCCCACCGCTGTAGATTTCTGCAGTTCATCCAGAGTGATCATGGGCCTCTTGGCTGCATCTCTGATCAGTCTTCTCCTTGTTTGAGATGTTTAGAGTTTAGAGGGACGGCCGGGTCTTGGTAGATTTGCAGTGGTCTGATACTCCTTCCATTTCTGTGTGATTGCTTGCACAGCGCTTCTTGAGATGTTTAAAGCTTGGGAAATCTTTTTGTATCCAAATCCGGCTTTAAACTTCTCCACAACAGTATCTCGGACCTGCCTGGTGTGTTCCTTGGTCTTCATGATGCTCTCTGCCTTCAAACAGAACTCTGAGACTCACAGAGCAGGTGCATTTATACAGAGACTTGATTACACACAGGTGGATTCTGTTTATCATTATCAGTCATTTAGGTCAACATTGGATCATTCAGAGATCCTCAATGAACTTCTGGAGTGAGTTTGCTGAACTGAAAGTAAGGGGGCCGAATAATATTGCACGCCCCACTTTTCAGTTTTTTATTTCTAAAAAAAGTTTCAAATATCCAATAAATTTCGTTCCACTTAATGATTGTGTCCCACTTGTTGTTAATTCTTCACAAAAAATTACAATTTCATATCTTCATGTTTGAAGCCTGAAATGTGGCAAAAGGTTAAAAAGTTCAAGGGGGCTGAATACTTTTGCAGTATAACTGTCAATTCAGTTTATCAGTGACGTAATTAGTAATGTTTCTATCGCTTAATATGTAAGATTATATATATATATATATATATATATATATATATATATATATATATATATATATATATATTAGTTGATATATGTACATTCATAGTATTTGAGTAAGTAGCAACCTCATTTTTCATTAGTTATTAGTAGTTATCATCCAGTTTTTGTTAATTGTGTAAAATCAAGTGTGTTAATAATGATCCATATCATAAACATATGGGCGTCCACGAGAAATCCAGAACCAAACTTAGCTCTTCTTGCATCTATTATTGTAATATATGATTTGTTTCCAGTCCTGTATCATATCATATCGTGACCTAAAAGGCGAAGGGTGAGCGGCCATATGCAAAAAAAAAAAAAAAAACTCAAAAATCCACTCGAACCTCTGCTTCTTGTCTCCACCTCATGTTTTTCTTCAGGCCAGCATTTCTCTGCTCACACCTTCATTTGCCCGTTCTGTGGAACCCTCTGCCCCGACTCCACTTTCCTGGAGGAACACTTGAAGCTGATGCATCGGGACGAGAGCGTCCAGGCCATGCAGTCCACCTCCTCGGGATCCCGTGTTGAGGGCGCTGAAGGTGAAGTGGGTCGGGCTGCAGGCGGCTCGGAGGTTCCGCAGGTTCGGGCATCCAGGGAGAGGAAGGTGGAGGGGGGCTATGAGTGCGGTGACTGTGGTCGCCACTTCAACTACCTAGGCAACCTGAGACAGCACCAGCGGATCCACACTGGCGAGAAGCCTTTTGTGTGCCCCGAGTGTGGAGAACGCTTCCGACATGCCGCCCGCCTCAAGAGCCATCGTCTGAGCCACAGCGGCGCCCAGAGCCCCTTCCCCTGCCCACAGTGTGGGAAAGGCTTCCCTGTGCTATCTGGACTCAAACGGCACCAGCGCGTGCACACAGGCGAAAGCCCCTACGCTTGCCCCCAGTGCGGGCGGCGCTTTAAAGAGCTCGGCAACCTGTACACGCACATGCGCATTCACAGCGGTGCTACACCCTATTCCTGTTACCAGTGCGGCCGAAGCTTCCGCCATTTAGGCACTTACAAAAGTCACCGCTGCACGCCTGCTACACAGCTGCCTAGCGGCCACAGTCCAGCATGGGCTCAGGAGGACAAGGTACAGACGGGCTAATGAAGCCATACTGTTTTTTTTTTGTTTTGTTTTGTTTTTTTTTATTTTTTATTTTTTAGGTTCGGTACTACAGAGGTGTGTTAATTCTTCAACAGCAGTTTAAGAAATGGCTGGACCCACCGCACGCCACAGCTTTTGAGTTATGGATTGTTAAGGAAATGTTAATAAGAAAAGAAACATGTGGCCCACTACTCTTCTCTTATTTCTAATGCAGAAAAGCTATTAAGATTTCTTTACTAGGACAGTCTATACAGCGTTTTCAACCTTCTCTCAGTGTGCGGTACTCTTGATTAACTAGAATAACATTGATATTACATTTACTGTATTCAAACTCAACTCATTACTCAAAAGCTCACAGTAGAAGCCAGTGGACAGTTTGACATCATTGACTAGCCTATGCAAGTTCAAAACCGTAACCATTACGATTGACATTACAGGGTTTACGATGGACATGAGGTGGATGTCTCACCTGAATTGTAGGACTGAATTGTTTGGGAGAAAAGATGTGTTTTATCAGAACTGAATATTAGACTTTTCATATATTTATCGTTGGGTAGGTAGACATTGAGCTTGGAGTCAGTACAGACGAACTGCTTGGTACTTTAATGTTTTGAATTGTTCAGAAAAACTTTGTTTATATTTAAGTTTATATTTTATTGGCTGAAAACAGCACCAAATACTATGAAAAGAAATACAGCCTCTCCAGCACTAACAGCTAAAAACACAGCCCTTACTCTGGAAAAGTCCACCATTCCACCTGTATTTAGGCTCTTCAACATAAAAGCCTAACATAAACATTTCTTCTGAACGTACTTTCCACACGCAACACATTTTGTAGATAACCCACTGCCCTACTATTCTCTGGCTCACTGCCAAGAGATGCTAGTGGGCTTGGTAGACCGCATGAAGCAGCGCTGTGAGCACGACTGCTGAAGCTCTAGAGCCCAAAAAATGCTATTCAGACTAGACCTAGTGTTGCAGTTACGGTTTCAATGCAATTGGTTTCTTTACACTAAGTCCTTGTTTGACTTTTGTGCCATGAAATTCAGCATTTTTTCAGAATAGAGGCTTCAACACTGAATGTTCTGTACCAGATGGCCAATTTACAAACTCATTATTGGGTTAGATTTCCCCACTTAAAGACCAGGTTGAATAATGTATGCTATAATTACAATTACAGCTCATATGATTTGTAAACTCGGTCTGTCGAATTGCGATTTCATTATAAACTATTAATCCTTCTGCCATATTATAAAAGCTGTTTATATACCTTAGACTGAGCAATTCATGAAATAGAGGGTTTTGCTACGTTTACTGACTTCTGTTATAAGTGAATATAATGGACCCTATACTAATGATGCGACAGATGGAAATTGGGTTGAAAATTGCTGACGTGTTCTTTTAAATATCTGATTAAACAACAAAACAGTGGTCGGAGTAGAGCTGGCTGGTTTTATGTAGAGCCCACAGCCAGTTTGGAGTTGATAGGCCACCAAATTTGTACGATCAACCTGTTGCTCTTGCACTGGGTTTCTTTAGAGACTTACGGCATTAAATATTCTCACGTTAAATCTGAGCTGCATATATCAAACTTGGACTTGAACTTGCATGTTCATCTGTGAGAGTACTTCATTCATGTTGCTTTTTATTTTGAAAGCTTTCTGAATTTGTTCTATTTGTTGTTAGGACAGTTTTCAGTTTTCTTCTATTTCAAAATATACAAACGTAATCTATTTTTTTTGTTTTGTTTTGTTTTCTGCTTCAGTTCTGCAAATGACCTGAATTTTACAAGCTGTGCAGCCTATTGTGCTTTAAGTGTCCTTGTTTTCAAAGCGAGCGCACAAAAGAATAGTGCTGCCACCCTCTGGACCATGTGTGTTACTGTATCAACTGCTTCAGTTGGTTTTTGGCAATAAGCTGAACCGCCTGTGGCAATTATTAGTGTTATCTTTATAGGTTTACTCCTTTGTGTAATTTACACTATTAACACTATGTTTCTTTTACTTTCTTTACATATGGCCACCTTTTAATATCTAAGCATAACCTATAATGTGAAAAATGTGTGAAAAGCGAAAGCGTTAAATATTACTTTTGCAGCAATGTAAAGACTGTTATGTAAATATTTTACACAGTAAGAGAGGCAGCACTTAAGCTGTTGTTAAAAAAACAAGTACATCATAGGACTTTATCAAGAACGATGCTCATTTAATCTCAGTACATAATTGTATGACTGTTAAATAAGGAGATACAGCTGTCAGTGAATGAAATGATACGTTTGACTAGTCTTTACTAGTCATTGCCAACATAATTGTAACTCTAATAAACATTCATGTTCAAAGATTCAAAACTGTTTATCTTGTTGTGTCTACATGAATGTGAAATGGGTTCTTAACCTTTAACAGTGAGGAGCTCTTACTTTCATGTAGCTACAGTTGACGGTTAAATAGAGAGGTCAGCGGGTAGAGAGCAACGACGGATATGTTTTAGCTTTAATTCACAACATCAGATATCAATGTAACGCCTGCGTTTGCAGCCAGTGACTTCGCACACACACACACACACGCACTCTACCGCTTATAGGTTTAGGATAATTTAGAATTTAATTTCATGCCATTTTTATGCAATTCACAAACAATATTGTCCATTTCACAATTAAGCAAGTAAAATCAATGCTCGATCTGGTTGAGATCTGGTGATTGACTCTGCCATTGCAGAATATTCCACTTCTTTGCCTTAAAAGACTGGGTTGCTTTCACAGTATGTTCTGGGTCACTGTCCATCTTCACTGTGAAGCGCCGTCCAATCAACCTTGCTGTATTTGGTTGAATCTGAGCAGAAAGTATATCCCTGTACACTACAGAATTCATCCAGCTGCTTCTGTCTTCTGTCACATCATCAGTAAACACCAGTGATCAGTGCCACTGGAGGTCATGCATGCTCATGCCATGCCAGGATGTGGTGTGCTTTGGATCATGAGTTGTTCCAAGCCCTATGTTCTCCATAGTTTCTTCTGGGGTTTCTATTTTTGAGGCTGGTTAATAGTTTGCACCTTGTTGTGAATGCTCTGTATTTGCTTTTGTGAAGTCTTCTCTTTAAGGTAGACTTAGATTCTGTTACACCCACTTCCTGGAGAGTGTTCTTCACTTGGGTGGATGTTGTGAAGGGATTTTTCTTCACCATGGAAAGGATTCTGCGATCATCCACCACTCATGTCTTCCGTAGCTGTCCAGGCCTTTTTGAGTTTCCAAGCTCACTAGTGCACTCTTTTTTTTTTTTTCTTTTTTTTTCCCAGAGTATACCAAACATTTGTCCACTCCTAACATTTCCGCTATCTCTCTGATGGACTTTTTTCAGCTCCTTTGACTGCATGTTGTGGGTTAACAGCAACAGCTTCCAAATGCAAATGCCTCACCTGGAATCAACTCTAGACCTTTAACCTGCTTAACTGATGATGGATTAACGAGGAGAATAGCCCATGAAATAGCTTTTGAGATGGTTGTTTAATTACTTTTGGTTCCTTGAAAAAGAGGCAGCTACATATTAAAGAGCTGTCATTCCTAAACCGTTCCTCCAATTAGGATGTGAGAACCCTTTAATTAAAGCTGAGAGTCTGCACTTTAAGCCCACACTAATTATATAACAGTATATTGAATATGGTTTAGTAAACAGTAAAAAAAAAAAAAACTTGTCACTGTCCAATTATTTCTGGGCCTAACTGTATGTGTTTCTGTATATATATGACAAATGTAACAAAACAGTGTTTTCTTAAAATGAGTCACTTGGACAAAACGCACGTTTTTTTTTCTATGACTTGTGTGTGTGTGTGTGTGTGTGTGTGTGTGTGTGTGTGTGTTTTTGGTGTGTGAATTCTCCAGTTTTGTTACATTTATGTCATGAGTTCTGTGACTTTTAGCTGCTTGCAAACCAAAAAATCTGATTACTGCCTGATTCATGTAGAGCTGGAGATTCCTCTTAATCCGATTATCCAAAGTGTATGTAAATGTGGTGAACAGATTACTGACAAAATCTGATTTTCTGCAGTTATGGGATTATCAATGCACATTCGCTGTTGAACACTGGCTTTTAAACACCGTTTTTGCTTTGCAGAGAATAAAAAATAAGCTAGTCATCAAAAACCGAAAAACAGCAAAAAGCAGCTGTTATTGACGGTATTGTGAAAGCATTGCTACTAGGCGAAGTGCAGTTAGCCAGCGTTGTTGTTGTTGTTGTTGTTCTTCTTCTTCTTCTTCTAATAATCATCATTTACATACAGTACAGATACATGCAGTCACAGTGATACGGTCCCATATCTATTGCACTTGGATAGATATAGAGAGTGTAAACATGCCAACAGGACAGTGGCTTAACGAGCTTCTAGAAAACTATATATATGAAATGCAGGGCTCATGGTGAACGAGGCTGATCATTACCAGAGATATTTCACCTATGAGCAGCATTTGTGGATTGAATGTGGTGACTGTACACACAGCAGGTTAGCTGAAGTTTTCTCAGCTGAAGCTGGTGATGTTAATTAAAGGCTCTTTCACCTTCAGCTAGCTGCCTGCTCAGAGTGGACGGGCTCCTACTGATGAGGAATCCGGCTCTTTCAGCAGAGACAGCGACCGCTTCAGCCCAACAGGAAACAAGCCTACAAATCAACTCCAAAAAGAAAGCAAGAGCCTATACATGGACGCCAACAAAATTGAAAACGAGGGAGGGGAGGGGAGGGCAGGACAATGCATGCCCAATCCTGGTACCTGAGCAAAGCTATGGAAGTGAAACTGCACAGAACAGTCGGGAAACAGCTGCTATAGTGATATAGGGATGTTACAGCAACCAGAGAGGCTGTGTCTGTTTCACTCCCTGGTTCTTTCCTTTGTGCAGGGTTGCCAGATTTGCAGTTTCTCAGCATTATATGTGTTTGGATGTCTTACATCACGAGAAGCAGACAATGAAACCAACATTTAACACTAGTAATAGTATTTTATAGAAAAATATCCCTGCAGTTTTCATTAAAACTCTGAAAGCAAGTCTCCCAAAGCAACTGATGCTATAGTAAAGGCAAAGAATAGACATACTAAAAACTATACTTGCAGAAAAACAAATACGTTTCACTTAATGCTCACTAGGAATTAAGAAATTAATTAAGAAAGGGTGCTCTTTCACTTTTGCGCACTACATGGGC
Organism: Megaleporinus macrocephalus; assembly: GCA_021613375.1. Classification (NCBI taxonomy): domain Eukaryota; kingdom Metazoa; phylum Chordata; class Actinopteri; order Characiformes; family Anostomidae; genus Megaleporinus; species Megaleporinus macrocephalus. Next base: position 30,313,093 of record CM038708.1, on the reverse strand, counting down.
AAATTCTAGCTGTGCTGGTGTAATTAGAGTGTGATTATTGCATTATTACCGGTCTTATTCATAGGGCTCGTTCAAACACGGCCAGGTCTGAACACGTGTGGAGCTGGGCTCCCACCTCAGCAAGCAGATGCTTCTTCACGTTCATGCCAGTAGCCTCTGCTGATCTTCACAGACCGTTGCTGTGGCAACTGCATCGTCTAAATGATGTGGTAATGCAGACACAGGCAACGTGGAGCAATCTAGAAATAAAAGGCCGTATATCAGCACGGCAGCATGCAGGCATGTTGGAACTGACAGACAGAGAGAGAACTCAATTGTAACGCTCAGCTGAAGAACACGAGTCCTAATACCCGTTTACAACGTATAAGCCGCCTGTGCTCCTGTAATGTGCTTTACTGAGCCTGAAAGCACTGTATGCCTACCGTCATCATACAGGGAAGCCAGATAAACGTAATGAATGTTCCGTTAATCCATTAAATAAGTTCATGAAATTGCTCGGCCCAGCGTGAAATTCTATTTAAATAGGATCCAGATTGCATCATAAACCCACAACCTGTTAATACAAGCAGTGATTACTCGTTTATAGAGTGATGCTCTAATTTATTTTTTTCTTTGAAAGTGTACATTTAACATAAACTACTATTATTCATGACATTAGTGAGAATAAAAAATATGATTTTCTTTGGATTGTGTTTAAATACATTTGATCTTAAAGCTTTACTCACTGCTCAGTTATCAGGAATTGGTATGTACAGTACTGTGCAAATGTTGTAAGCAATTTGAATTTAAAAAGTAATTTTTTTTTACAGACACAAGCTTTTGATTGCTCAGCAAATACAGTGAGTAGTGGTTTTACATATGTCAGCGTGCTTGTTTAACCCTTTCCAAGCTTTTCCTTGTGGAAACAACCCAGTATTATTTGCAGTTCGCACCTAATACCTGCTTAATACTCAGTACTTCATTAAGCTAAATCAAGATTGCTGGAAAAGAAATTGAATAAACTCATACAATGTCTGGGGAGAAATCTGTAACTAAAGTTGCTTCTGGTGCACAAGATGATATCTACTTCTTTGAAAAAAAAAAGATATTCATGCTATTTTGTATTTTACATATGCTTATTTAGATCTGTTCTGTGGATGTGGTGTTCCTACAGCTATTGCTAAGAATGAGATTTTAAACTAGTGTACATTGCTTGTATAAACTGTGTGAGGGATTTTAGTTCATCTCAGTATTTCAAGCTAATTGCTCCAATGTATGTGTTAACTCCCATAAACATTGTATTACATTTCTCAAGAGCAAATAAGCAAAAAGCAGACACAGCTAATAATGCTGTTACAGCTAATAATGCTGGAATTGGCCAAGTAAGCTCATTAGCTCATGATAGTGATAGTTCTAAAAGACGTTTTATGCATGAAAATAAGACACGAATGACTAGCGCTACACTGTCTGTGGGCTTCAGTTGCATTTCCTCAGCTCTTCCCTTTTAAACACCCCCACATTTTTTATTTTTATTACAATATTATACTCAAGTATGTGCTCAGTTTCTATAAAGGAAATTTCCGTTTGACATGAAGGAAAAAATAAAGCCTAAAATGTGCCATGACGTTTTACACAGGACATGTTTTACGTTAAAACAATTTTGACAATTTGACAATTTTACGTTTTCTAAAATATTTTTTAACCGCGGAGTGCACATCTCTTAACACAGAGATTGCGGGTTCGATCCTGGCTAGCTGCATAGCCAGCCTTGTGACCAGAAGGTCACCTGTTCGATCCCATGAACCGACAGGACACGACTGAAGTGCCCTTGAGCAAGGCACCTAACCCCTGACTGCTCCCCAGGCACTGTGGTAGGGCTGCCCACCGCTCCAGGCAGGTGTGCTCACTGCCCCCTAGTGTGTATGCTCACTAGTGTGTGTGTATATGTGAGTGTTTCAATGCATGAATGGGTTAAATGCGGAGATCTTGAATTTCAGTACAGTATCTAACTAAAACAGTAGTTGCGTAAAGTTATGTTCTCTATAGAGGATGTGTTAACTGTTAATTATAGAAAATCTGTAAAAATACAACTTTAGCATAGAACTGAGCACATTACAGACCTTATATTGTTCCTAGTCTCATGACTTGTATCACAGAATGTGTTCCTGCCGTATTTATGTTTTAGACCTATTTCACCCTTAGTCACATGATTGTGAAGCGTAGTAAACTAAACTGGAGGGCCAACACAGAGGCTGTGTACAGGAACGGGGTGAGCAGACTCTACTTTGTGAGGTGGTTTAGGTCCTTTAATGTGTGCAGTAGGATGTTAGAGATCTTCGACCAGTCTGTTGTTGCAAGTGTCATTGTTTTAGCAGCAGTCTGTTGGGGAGGCAGCAGCAGAGGTGAAGACACAAACAAGCTCAACAAACTAATCAGGAAGCCTGGTTTTGGGAAGCTCGCTTGAGGGTTTTATGGTGGTGGAGAAAAGAAGAAGGTCTCTTAGTAAACTCACTGCTATGCTCAAAAACATATCACACCCTCTCCATGACCTACTGGTCAGACGGTGGAGCACCTTCAACAACACACTCATTCAGCTCTGCTGCAGCGTGGAACGGTGCAGAAGATTGTTTATACCAACAGCAATCCCACTGTACAACACCTCATTACTGCACCAGGACATTATTAAATACTGAGCCATGTCAGGACAGCTCTCTGAGTACCAGCTGAACACCATCTCAGAGCACCAGCTGGACATCATTATTACTACATCTCTTTACTCAGATCTATATGCACTGCCACTTTATACATGTGCCTCATATTGCACATCCATTTACCATGTAGTTATATATGCTATTTACTTACTTACTCTATTGTGATATGACTATATGCCGCGTCATCTGCATAATATTTATGCACCCTGCTTACTTATCTACTTACCACATGTTACACTTTAGCTGTTTTGTTATATTTTTATGTTTTTTTATTTATTTATGTATCTGTGCATGTATAGGAGGTTATTTTGCTACTGCTTGCTATTTGCTGTACTTCTGTGCTGCTGTAATACCTGACTTTCCCCTCTTGGATTAATAACCATCCATCCATCCATCCATCCATCCATCCATCCATCCATCCATCCATCCATCCATCCATCCATCCATCCATCCATCCATCCATCCATCCATCCATCCATCCATCCATCCATCCATCCATCCATCCATCCATCCATCCATCCAAAAAGAAGTCAGCTAATAAATGTGTCTACACAGGTACAATTATTAAACATGATGTACAGTTTGGTGAGAGTTGTTAGTAAATGAGGGAAGTCTTCAGAGAATTCTTGATTAAAAAGGAAATATGACTTCAACAAGACTCCGCCTGAATAACACATCAGCCTTTCAGTAAGTACGAACCATCTTCTGTAATGGTTTGATGATTACTGTGCTTTCCACAGAGCTCAGGCGGTAACGTCTTACAGAAACGGCCGAATGTATATTCAGCTACAATTTGCACATGGCCTGCATAGCAATTCACTGCTTTCATGAGACTTGATTGCTAGGTGAAATTAAAAACTAGATAATTAACTCATTATTGTAGTTAGAAAGTTTGATTTCATTTGAAAATGGGAATGAAATCCAATCAGCTCCTACAGATAGACTACCATTCAATATTCCGACCCGGCAGAAATATAATCTCACCCCCCAGCCAAGACTTACACATACAGACAGTGAAATTAGATACCGCCGTGGCATAACTTATTAGAACGAGCAGCTATTCATTTCTTCATTAACACAGAAACTATTTTCATAGCTTTCAGGATAAAGAACAGTATTATCATTTTGACAGCAGGATAAACTGTTATCACTCCAAACATTAAATGAACTGAAGAGACTTTCGTTGAGGTGGAAAATCAAGAGATAACATTTGGTTGATTGCTTATTTTAGAGAGACCAACAATTGATTGAATGTAGAATATCTTCTTCATTAGAACCACCTCTTTGTTTCTATTCCACTTACTAAACAAGTGCATGTCATAGTTCTACAATTACAGACTATTGTTCATCTGATCTGATGTTGCTTAAGTTTTTAAACACTGTGTCCACTCACTGTCCACTCTATTAGACAATCCTATCTTGTAGATGTGAAGTCAGAGACAGTAGCTCATCTGCACAGTTTGTGTTGGTCATCCTATAGTCCTTCATCCGTGGTCACAGGATGCTGCTCACAGGACATTGTTGGCTGGATGTTGCTGATTGGTGGACTATTCTCAGTCCAGCAGTGACACAGCAGCATTATTGTATCTAAACCACTCTTACCAGCGCAACAAAAAAACTGACACACCACCACCATGTCAGTTTCACTGCGGTGCTGAGAATGACCCACTACCCTAACAGTACCTGCTCTGTGGTGGTAGAAACAAGGGGACATACTTAACTGGTCGTAATACCTAGAACACATACATATGCTTGCAATTTCTGCTTCTCCTGATCCAAGTAACCCTAAGTAATGCATTCATCTGAGAGCAGCAGTCATGTTTCTTCTTCATTATCCATTTCTGTTTCTCAGTATTGGCTTATGGACACATCCTTTCAGAACCATAGTGTTTTCTTCTCACAGTGGAATGATGAACACCTGTAGATGTTTTCAGGTCTGAAGCTACAGAGTAGCTTGATTTTCTCTCCTCTTTCAAAGATAAAAGTTATCTGACACGAAGGTAATGGTGGTCTAGCAGGTCTTGGGTGGTTGTTAGGAGTCCCAGTTTCTCTGTATGCTTTATTCATTTGATGGCCTGAAATCCTTTTTTCACACTTTTTTTTAGATTTTCTTCTTTCCATCAAAACCCTCAGAAATATCTCCTGAAAAATGAATAACTCATTTGCCACTTTGATAAATCAAGGGTGGTCTCTAGCTTTTGCACAGTGCTGTGTCACCCACAAAGATTTTGGGTGACTATAGCCTTCCAATGCTTGTAAGCTGCATTGGCCTGGCCTGGTATCAGTCTTGACTGATTGGCTGTGTTTGTGATAGAAGGGGAAATTATGTAAATTGGATTTTTCATCCGAACTTTCTCTTGCTTTGATGTTGTCACATATTATCATTAGAAATGTTTTACATAAGCATGCAGTGAATGGGTCGGATTACAAATAACTCACTTGCCTACTTCTCTTCGCCTGTCCCCCTTGATGTGTGGCATTTTCATCATGTTGGTCCGAGTCTCTCCTTTATACTGATTTTGAAGACGTGCTTTTCTACTTCAGGCTCCATCAGCTGGCGTGATTCAGTTGATTTACTAGAAGCTGCACACTGACTGCACAGTATATCAGTACTGGACAGCTTGCCTGTTCTTATCTGAAAGTAGAAATAGAATGACTGGACGACTGAATGGCTGGTCTTCTCAGTTGTGGGTAGGCTTTGAGGCAGTAAAAGAGTCCAGGATAGTGTGTCTCGGAATGTGTGTAATCTGACCTGTCTGTTAAGGCTGAACAATAAATCACGTGTTATGCGTTATTGTGATATTGTTGTTGTTGTTTTTTTTCACTAGTGATATCACTGAAGGCTTTAATGTGCAAATGAGCCAATCAGTGTTTTTTGTGGGCTGTGAGCATATTGACCTATCACAGCTGTTGTGTTTCTGTGTAGGGGGGTGATGAATTCATTAGACTCAACAAAAGTTATATTGATGAAAATAATGGGGTCTGTAGCTCCTTTTCTCTGGTCCCATTGCAGAATGGCTATTCCACCAGCAGAATGGAAATCAACATTAACCCTGTCACAAGTATGGTTGCACCATTGGGATTTGCCATTAATGGACCCTAGGCAGTACAGTCCTACCGGTGTGACTCGAACACTGGCTTAGAATGTTCAGTTTTGAACACTGACACAACAATCAGCTTTAGTTCGACCCATACATCATATCTGTATGCTCAATCTTGTTATTGCACCACATACAGCTTATCCCCCACAAAACCATGCAGTCAACAGTATTTTTTAATGTATATTTAAAGACAAAATATAGCTAAATATTATTACATTATAGTTTTATTATAGTGATCAGTGTCCCTTCTTCTATAAAGCTTAATCAGATTCACCACCAAAGGTTTACAAAATAAAAACCAAACTATAGCCTTAAGTGGTTATGAACGGGTCCAAGCACGATCAGATCTTTAGATGCAGACTTTGAACAAATTAGTCAAATTAGCAGACAAAGTGTCCAATTTCTGAACTAGAGGGCCAACACAGAGGCTGTGTACAGGAAAGAGATGAGCAGACTCTATATTGTGAGGAGGCTCAGGTCCTTTAATGTGTGCAGTAAGAAGTTAGAGATCTTCGACCAGTGTCATTGTTTTCGCAGCAGTCTGTTGGGGAGGCAGCAGCAGAGGTAAAGACACAAACAAGATCGACAGACTAATCAAAAAAGCTGGTTGAGTTTTGGGATGCCTGCTGGAGGCTTTTGAGGTGGTGGTGAAAAGAAGGAGGTCTCTTAGTAAACTCACTGCTATGCTGGACAACATATCACACCCTCTTCATGACCTACTGGTCAGACAGCAGAGCACTTTCAGCCACACACTCATTCAGCTCTGCTGCAGCAAGGAACAGTACAGTAGATCGTTTGTAACAACAGCAATCCCACTGTACAACACCTCATTACTGCACCAGGACATTATTAAATACTGAGCCATGTCAAGACAGCTCTCTGAGTACCAGCTGAACACCATCTCAGAGCACCAGCTGGACATCATTATTACTACAATATGTATATACTATATGCCGCGTCATCAGCATCTGTAATATTTATGCGCTTATCAATTAATGATAAAAAAAAAAAATAATGTGTATTTTTTAAATAAACTTGTAAATGCACATTTGGTTGTGATTATTTTTTTACATTAAACCAAAGCAGTTTTGTGAATATGAATGAAAATATGTACATGTAATAAGCAATATTTACTACATTTTTGTGATTAGCGCCCTCCAGTAAGCCTTCAAAGGCCTTCAAACTTGACTAGTTGTTAGAAAGTGCCTACATAGACACACCATTGAAGTTTCATGATGTTTGGTCAATGTTAAATCTGGCAAATGCCTGCTGAATCTTGATTGACTGATGGCAGCCTTGTATTTTAGAGATTCACTTATAGTCTGTATATCAGATGATGCCTGCAAAGTTTCAGCTCGATCACATGTATGGATGCTGAGAAACAGTTATTTAGCATTTACAGCGCCACCTAGCAATATATCTGCACCAAAAGTGGCAGGCCACCTCAGAATCTAGAGTAATTAGCATATGGCAGCCATATTGTTTACAAAAGTCAAACTTTTTTTTGATAATTACTGACATTCAGGGTTTGTTAATTTTTTGCAAATTTTTCAGAATTTTTGGCCATAAGCCCTCAGACTAGTTCGCAAAAGTAGGTTTTGCATATTTTGCAAATTAGCAAAAGACTAAGTAGGCGGAGCTAAAAGTTCAGAATTACAAAGTGGTTCGTCTCGAGCCGAGAAATCAGGGAAAAAAGATTTTGTTTGTAAAAGCTCTTGTTCAGGAGTTATAAGAAATGTGTTTTTTAAATAATAAGAAGAAAAAAAGAAGAAAAAGAAAACCCTGACAATTATAATACATTTATATAATACACAATAACACATTTCTTTTTATTATTATTAAATGAAAACAACATCTGACCTCAGGGAATGTGTAAATGTGAATATGTAAATGTTGGAAGCAATGAGCAACAACAAACAAATAATACCTGGTTAAGCCATCATGGAGAGGATCAATAAGATTCCCAAACAGCAATGAACCTCACGTCAACTGCTTCTCGAGCTACACAGTGCCACAGAGAAACAGCATATCAATGCATTAGAAAAAGATTTAATTTAAGAATGATGTTTTCATTCTGCGTGAAAGTTTTAATATTCAGTAATGATAGAACAAAAAGATTTATTTTCATTTATTTTCTGATTACAACAGTATCATCACACTTAGGTCTCAAGAACAAGTCCACCTTATCCCAAGACTGAAACTGTTCATTTACAGTCTTGAGACCAGACTGCAGTACAACAACACTAGTTAACGAGTATGCTGCATTGGAGAGAGAACCCACTCTTAAGGGAAAAGAATCATATCTCGACACAAAAATGGCTGTGATAAACTTAAACGGTTGGTTACCTGCTGTAGCTTTAACTGCAGCTAAAAATAATTACTGTCTACAACAACCACAATTAATAACAGCTTTAAATCAATCTAGAACAGTTTAAAACCACTTGTTTGTTCCTACAAAGATGATGGTTTTGTAAAACATATACATTATTGAGGAAGAAAAGCTGAGGGACCTCCTTCAAAATTTACCATACTGCATTTTATTGGTTCACCGATGTATTTATAATATATCTAATTGTCACAATATGTAGCAATACAATTCTACAGCTAATATCTCGCCCATATTCATTTTCACAGAAATGAAATATTAATGCCAGTTTGATGAATATGCTTTCTCCAGGGTTCAGAGGCCCTTTAAAGTGTCTGTCAGTTTCAGCAAGGCACGGAGGAGTCACTGGGTAACAGTCCATATCCGTGTCCATCATGTTTCCCATTCAATGCCCTCTACAGTTGCTGACACTTTCATTTAAAATTTATATCCTACAGCACAAATGGCATAAATGGAAATAAATTTAATTAGTTCTGACTGTGACTGCTGTAGATCTAATGTAGAGGAATCTCAGAGTACATGGAATTAACGCCACTGATTAGTATTGCAGAAGTGTGTCCTATGTCTGTAACATATACGCCATATGCCATCTGTGGCCTTTAGCTGCATGACCTAACTGGAAAACGTGTCAGCAGACTTAATGTGACTGAAAAACACTGTAACTAGGAGGCAAATGAAGACAAATGTAATGAAAGTTTATTTCATTTTGTAATTATTCTTGGAAATTTATCCAAATTGTGGTCCCACAGTACAAAAGTACAAGAAAAGACTGTAATTGTAATATAAATAAGAAGTAACCGTGGGGTATACTGTTTATAAAAATCCATAAAATAGCCTTTATAACAGACGATGACTATTGGAATAAGAATGTATAAACATTTATTTAGGGCTATGTCTGTTGTCATGACAAATTTATGTAGTGTTATAAACAGTACCCCGCAGTAAAGTGTTACCAAATAAAAAAATAAAATTCAGTATTCAGTATAATTCAGTATTAACACCTTAGATGTGTACTTTGCTTACAGTGAAATTCTACAATAAAGATTTAGATGAATTGTAAATTCAACTTTATTAAAAAAAAAAAAAAACAACAATGTCCCATATTTTCTTGTCATCACCAAAACCCAAAGTTAGTTTTAGTTCATGGGCGGAATCTCATTTTAGCCACACCCCTGCATTTATTAGCCAGAAGAGAGACTGTAGAAAATCTGTCTGACATTAAAAACTGTCACTACTGAAACACAGTTTTCCTTCCATCAAATCAATTTTTAATATTTAAAGTATGACTTTATGTGTGTATATCTGTTTAAGGCTGTGTGTTAATCATGTACTGGCTGTTGTTTATAGTTTCTGCTTAAAATTAGCTAAAGCTGCCACTACAGCAGTCACTAAATCTGTAACAATTGTTGTAATGATTTTTGTGGGAGTGACGAAATGAAATGTTGAATAATTTGTCTGATCTGAAATATGGACACAAATTAACAGCTTTTAGTCTAAAGTCTAAGACTGTTAAAACTGTGGCTGAACCACTTTGGTAGATCCATATATGCAAAATATGATCAATATAAGCACATTCAGAACAGGGAACATTTTCTAGACTCTAGAGACCAATAACCACTAAAAGAGAGCAGGAATATAAAGAATATGAACATAAAGGCTCAGCAATTTCCAAAAGAGACAATACTTTACAAAACACAGCCTTTCCGAGCAGATTGAATCCTCCACAGAGACTAATGAAGTGAGTGAATAGGTGTCTGGAAAGCCTGGAAAGACACATTTCATTTATTAATTTGATAAACTTGGTGGTGTTTTGTTTCTCATCCCACAGTTATCTGTAATTGCTGAAGGATATGTGATGGATAAAGATTCAGAGACCCTGAAGAGGTTCTTCTGAGGCATTGGTCCAAAGACACTGTTAATGCTTTTGTTTTCAGGGTATACCGCTGAAGGGAGGAGTTGATGGATACATTTGTTTATGTTGTTGTTGCTTTGTTTATTCATGTATGCATTAGATCTTGCAAAATAAGCTTCCCTTGACCTCACACAAACAATATGCCTTTTCACAGTAATGAACACCTCTCAGATACAAACGAATGGCATGTAACCACTGAGAGAAGATGAGATTTGTTTTGGAAAACTGAATGTCATGCAGTTTGTCAGTATGATTTAGCGCTGTAGGTCTTCACCTGCCACTGAGCGATCAATCATACAATTGATTAAGATGACTTTAGAGAGCAAAATACCCTCTGATCTAATGTGTGTGTGTGTGTGTGTTTAAGCCTTTGTGATGAAAACTGAGCTCAGTGTTAAAGGATTGGTGATTAAGACACAAAGTATCGAGATATATGGGACCCCTTTTGTATGAAGGTCACAAACAGTCACAAATGTGCTTAAAAGAATAGTTGGAATAAAAAACATCACATGATTTTCCACTTTTCCCAAATACAGTTGATCATCCAAGATTCGCTTGGAATCAGAACCTTGCATCTTTAGTATATAACTAAAGCTATGAGGCTATCATTGCTAACAAACACTGGAAGTTAATAAGCACCCAAACCATTTCCATAAATATGTCCTCAAAAAGTGTCTCAACCAGCTCAAACTCCAGCAGCTCAAAAGCAAGTATACTCAGAAAATCAATACAGTGTCCCATTACAAATTTGGAAACCACGTCTTTGGCACAAATGTATTTTATATGTAAACTTAATTGTACACATGAAGAAATACATCAGTTGGATGTTGGACCCACCATGATCTCCACCCCCACCCCCCACCTCTTAACTGCAAATGGTAAGACAGTACGTGAGATCAAAGATAAATAAAAAAGTAAACATATGCCCCAGATGTGCTTCTCTAAGGTTGTGTCTATAAAAAATTACTTCTTACAGCTGTAGATTTTATAATATCCTTCTTTAATAATTGTCAGGTAAAATATGGTCAGTACACACACACAGAATATGCTCAGTAACTTTACTGAACATCTCTCTATCTAGAATATGGTTTGTTGCCAAAAGCCAGTTGCACACATCTGCATCAGAAGAAAATCTGGTAAAGGAACAGATCGCCAGTAGATCATTTTTGCAATGCAGCAATTTTTTTCCTCAAGTTTATCATAATTCAGTGTGTGGGTTTCTAACCCTCTTACAGTCAGCAAGCCCTAGATATCACTGCACCAATGTTATGTGCCTGCGTAGTGATGTTTTACAATATGCTCCCGCGCTTCAGCCTCTCTGAATTTGAATGTAAGAATATTAAGAATATTTATTACGAATAATGAGCATTATGCAGACATAATTTCAACTAAATCATACAGGTGAATTAAGGTCCATATGTGATATTTTTAAATAGTGTATTGTCATAAGGTGAAAGATTTTTGGCATATATATATATGTATGTATATATATATCAGTGGGGAACCGTCATGGCCCTCTACGCCCTCTCAGAGGGCCTAAAATATTCTTAACACACACATACATACACACACACACACACACACACACACACACACACACACAGATATATATATATATATATATATATATATATATATATATATATATATATATATATATATATATATATATATATATATATATATATATAATTTTACAAAAATTACAATTATGTGATACCAATTTCAAATGACAGTAAAATTGACCAGTCATATCTTCCCTCTTAGTGGGCGGGCTTAACTATATGATCATTTCCGCCCACTGTGGCAGTTAGCTAGCACTAGGCTACCACCGCTAGCTAGTTTACAGAGTAACGATACAAGCCGCTACAGAGGTGGACACCTTTGCGTGTTATCCAAGCCATTTCTAGATTCACTTTTAGTAAGTTGAGTTAAGCGGCAAAGGACGACCTACACCGGAGTTTTATTTGGTGCAAAAAACAAAAAACATCTGATTGATGTGTATGTCACTATGTGTATGGCTGCTGTATGTGTTGTATTGATATAAAGGCTTTTATGTGTTCATTTTGTGTTTCATTTATATATATATATATATATATATATATATATATATATATATATATATATATATATATATATATATATATATATATGAGACCTAAAGTAGTGCACAAAATATATTTTTTTAATATTTCATAATAACTAATTGTAAATAAAAGGCCTTGTTCAGCCTTGTTTGAAGATAAACATCAATCATTTGGTTCAGAAGCTAGCGAATAGTTAGCTAATCGTGCAGAACTACTCACAGGTGATATACATGAAATGTTTTTGTTTGATTTAAGTATGAGCTGCTATATATATATATTGTGGGGGCATTTTTCTGCCCCTCTTTTACAAACATGATTCATATTTAAAAGTGAAGACAAGAGTATTTGAGGTTTGTGACATGTCTTCTATGTACGTCCGTGTATTGAGCTCTCTCTTTCCAACTATGACAATGTAAATGCAGATTTACATTCTACGACCCCTTTAACATTTTCTAAGTGATACATTTATGTTGTTCATTTTCAGGTTTAAATTCATTTTGGTGAACCTTTGGACCAAGCACACTGAAACAAGCATCTCAATTTCATCTGAATTCAAACAGGGTAGCTGCTCTTTTCTGTACCTTGTGTAAAACGTAATAGAAATGCTACAAAATATGCTCTAAAAACATTTCCCTACATTAAAAGTAAAGATATTTTGCCTCATTCTATGAAGTTACTACTGATGATCTAACATTTGAGGACAAATAACAAAAATGTAGAGAGAGCGGGAGAGAGAGAGAAACAGAGAGAGAGAGAGAGGTGGCAAGAAAGAGACAGACAGAGAGAGAGAGAAAGAAAGAGAGACATGAGCAAGTGAGACCGCACAGTAAGAAGAACCAGAGCCTGCCATAAAGACAATGAGAGAGTGGGTGTAAGAGGAATAGAGAGATGGAGACTGTGTGTGTGTATGTGTAAGAGAGAGAGAGAGAGATAGAGAGAGAGAGAGAGGGAGAGAGAGAGAGAGAGAGGGGCGCAGCAGAAATGTGAGACTGAATGGATGAGAGGAAGCACACCGGAGGAGGAGAGGAGAGGATGTCTCAGCTCCGTCTCACTCTACAGCATCCTCAGCCTGAGAGAGCACAACGCTACCATCGCACTCTCACTGCAATCACTCCATCATTTTCTCCTCTTCCAGCCAGAGTCCTCCACATCAACTCCCATCTGTATCAAACCAGGTAAACCATTTCTTTCATCTTTCTGCTCAACTTCTACGCGAACACGTCTCGTGTCCTGTGTGTTTACCTGTAATTGGACACTGTACACTGCATTAATGTGAAGTGTCTGTAAGAACATTGCTTTTGTTTTCTTCTTCTGCTTTGCCTTATTTTCATACAGAATGCAGCCACTGCTTGAGAAAAGATTCTTTCTTAGAAAACATGTGCATTTCTGTACCATCTGTTACCCCCATAGACTGAACGTGTACTTCTACCTTGTTTTCTAATGAACATATTTGGGCATACAGATGAATGTGTCTGTTATATGAGGGGCTACCTGCGGAAACTCATCAAAAACAAAATGCTTGAGGGGTTAGAAAGTGAAAGGCTAGGAAAACAGAATGGTGTCAGGGAAACAAAGAGGTGAGTTTATGAGAATATCTCACAGACACTCGTCTTTTTCTGTTATTTTGCTGTTTGATTTTTCAGCCTTTCACTATTTTTGCCATTTATTATGGCAGACAGAGTTATCAGCGGAGCGTTTATGAATCCAGTAATGCTGTCAAATCAATCATCAGCTGCCTAGAGACAGAGGCAGGAAATGAAAGAACACTTTATATCTTATAGATGTCCACAGCTTCTAAATATGGAAACGGCAGGCTGTGAAAGGCTTCACACTTCTGTAGTAGGCTTTGGTCGCATGTGGGCTGCAAACTTCTGTCCTGCAGTAATCTCCCCTGCTAAGCATTAATATTACCTAAAAGAGTCCAGCTGTTAAGTCATAGAGCATTAATGGCTAATTAACATATTTACATATAATACCATTTAAGTTTGGATTTGATAAGGATTTGATTGGTGTAGACATTCGTTCTTATCCACTGATGGATTATTTATGTTTGTAGTGGCCAGCTGGACCTTGGCCATATTTCACAGGTGACTCACCTGGACAGCAAAGGACACAGCAATAAAAGGTGGCGAAAGGTGTTGGCCATTGAAAGGTTTGGTCCAGTAAGTGCAGTAATGTGGCAGAGCAGGATTGTGCATTGCTCCATTAAATCCCACAGTAAATTGTTCCCAATTGATCTCAGGATTCCTGTGAAACAGCCACTAAGTACAAGTCATTCGCTCCCCAGTATCAGCAGAGGAGAAATTTCACAGTAAATTAAACAGAAGCCTCAACAACTAAATACATTTTTTCAGTATCGTCGTTATCTATCACAGCCTCCATTCTTTTCAGGACACTTGCTTGCGGCTTTTTTCAGTAACGTCTTCTTGACAGCAACAGATCCTTTCTGACCCACGGTGCTGAGATGTGCTCTCACAGGAAACACTGTGTGTTAATTTTTGAAATTAAGTAGATCTTATTTTCTCTCAAAGATGAAAGCTTAGTGTTTATCTGTCTGTGACAGCTTTAGCCTAATTCCCATTTTCTATGTATCTTTTAATCATTATTTGAAGTCCTGGTTTGCAGAGTCCTGCCTTTTTTTCCAAATTCAAGTATTTTATCTGAAATCTAAATTAAATAATGAAATTATTGTTTTATTAAACTGGATAGTTTAATAGCACTCTCTGACATTTTACTGTAACCTTTAGAATCATACTAATGAAACCAGTTGGATTAACATAAGAATGCAAAAAGTCCTTCATTCTTACACCTGATTAGAAACAGACTTTTTGATATTTTGAGCATTTGAAGGCCAAAGATTATTATGATCTTTATGACTCAACCAGAGCTTTGCTAGGCTAGTTTTAGGACGGCCTTAGCCTGTAAATGTTATTTCGCTCTCCTTCTCAAATAAACATTACTTCAATAATCTAATAGACCATTCTCATTAATTCTTCATTATTAATACAAACTGTGATAGCAGTGTGACCTGGGGGGAGCCTGCTGCTGCTCTAATGCAGTGCTGCCTCTATCGTGCTGCCAAAGGTTTACTAATGTAACTGAGAAGTGAAACCCAGCTCAGCCAATCACACCAGACCTTTTGATTTTCAAGTCAGTCATATCAGCTCTGAGGGATGGTCTCTGCTTTTACTCCTTCCGGAAAATAACGTCAGTTGGCAACCAATGAAGCTGTGACAGTATGATGGCCCGCTAAAATAAACATTAGATCTCAGACCTTATATTCAAAATCTCTAATATACAGAGCAAAACAGTATGTAGTTACACAGTGAGGACTTGCACCTACCATATGGATTTGTGGAAACTTATGGTTAGTCATTTATTAGATAGATAGATAGATGGATAGATAGATAGATAGATAGATAGATAGATAGATAGATAGATAGATAGATAGATAGATAGATAGATAGATAGATAGATAGATAGATAGATAGATAGATAGAAAGAAAGAAATGGGCTAAGCTAACACTTTTTTAGAATCTGAAAAAGTGTCATATTGTTGATAGTAACATTTTATAACCCTTAAATCCTCCACCTGTAGATGGCAATGTCTATCTATCATATGCTAATTCGACCAATTGGTCATTTATCGAGACTGTTTCTGTAAAAGTTAATGATGAAGAGACATTTTGGGGGCCAATTAAAATACTTCTGGGGGACCATGACCCCATAGCTGCCTAATACAGATTTAGCCCTCTATCTGTTAACCAATAGTGATGCTCCGGTGACTCGATATTGAGGGTACAGCAACACACACACCTGTTTTTATATTCCTGTGATTTTTTTCTTTTGCTTTTGTAGCGTAAACTTGGTTGCTGTTACTGTAGAATGAAACCGTGACACTGAATAAGTCTTACATGAGTTTTGAAGGTTTTGCATTTATACAGACTGTATATAGACTCATTCGGGTCAGTTATGTGTATGCATCAAATATAAACTAGCCGCAGTTGTATGTGATTGAATTGCCTGGTAACCGGGTTGTAAAACTAGAAGTACTTCAAGACTCACCTTGAAAGGTGACTGACTGTCTCCATTTAACTAGCCTTAGAATTATCGCTTCCACCTACACACAATTTCAAGACCTTGTATAATAAGAGCTCAAACTGGCCATTGAATCTGTACTCTGAAGTTGTTCAAAGACTTTTTTCCCTACAATTTTCTATAGTGGTGCTGAAGCTACAGTACACTTTTTCTGCTCAGTGTACAAGCTCAACAGTAGTGATGATACTGCCCGCACCAGAAGAGAGTTTTCAAAGATCTTTAGCACACCTGTATCAGAGATATTGCTGGACAGTTTGAAAGGACCCCTATCTTACATAGTTTAATTCATATAAACTAAACAATGCTGTCTGTGGGGGGTGCATGTACCAAAAACAGCCCTGAACCATTGTCTTATATGAATCGCTTAGTCAAATCATACACCTTGTCCAGTAATATCACTCCAGCTTAATATCACACTAGGCTATGGTTTCAGTAGATGGCGTGTCTGGACTGGGGCTTGATTTATACATTTTTAACAGTTCCTTTTTGTGTAGTAGTGACAGTACTAAACACTAATGGGACACAGGTGAGCAAGGCGGGGCAAGGGCGGAGACACAGGGGCACATGACAAACACGAGAAATATAAACAGAGGCCCATCAGACTGACAGGATGTAAAAAGATACATGACATGGCAGGACATGACACATATGCAGTTGCAAGTGAACTCCTTGAAACTGCCTGTGTTTCTGCATTGAGAACTAATAAATTGTGGTCTGAACATTTTCATGTATTTTATTGAACACATTGAGGAAACACCCGGAGTGCAGATAAGAAAATGTCAGTGAACCCTTTAACTCAAATGCCTGTAGCCCCCCATTTAGCAGCAATCACCTCCACCAAATATTTATCGTAACTGTAAGATACACCCTTGTATCAAACATTCAATGTTCCCACAATGGTTCATAGGCATCCAGGCCCTGAAACTGTAAAGCAGCCCTAAACCATGATGCTTGACAGTTGATATGAGGTTGGGGTGTTGGTGTGCTGTGTCTCCTTTTCCTTAGTATTGTGCATTTGAGCTAAAAGGTCTACTTTGGTCTTATCTGCCCATAGTACATTTTCCAAGAAGCACTGTGGAACATTCAAATGGTCTTGGGTGAGCTTGAGATGGGGATTATTATTATTTTGGGCAGCAGCAGCTTCCTTTGTAGTGTCTTTCCATCAACACAATACTTGTTCAGTGTATTTCCAATAGTGGACACATGAACAAAGGTTTTTGTGTTCTGTAGATCATTTGCTGTTAACCATGAATTCTTTCTCACCTCATTCAGGATTGTTTAACAGGTACCCACTTCTAGGGAGAGTAGCTACAGTCCTGAATTTTCCCAATTGTAGATAGTTTGTCTAACCAAGTCTTTTAACAATGTTTTGTAGCCTTTTTCAGATGCATGTGTCTCTACAAGACATCTTCTGAGGTCTTTCCTACTTTTTTCTCAATGAGCAAAGCACCTGTGAGACCTGTGCTTTCCAGCTTATCACCTTAATTTACTTTTACTTCAACAACTTCTTATTACAGTTATCTTAATATTACAGTTTTTTGAGAAATCTTGGGGTTGGGTTATATATCAATAGTTCTTATCTACCATGGGGCAATATACTGTACAGATAGCAAGCCATCCTGCTGTGCTTGGACTTGCAGGAACAGTAGATAGAATTATAATATTTAATGTAGAAAATTGTGTTAAGGGTGTCATTTGTTTTAATTAGAACACTTGTTTGATGTTTAAATTGGAAACATATTTCAAATGCTTGCTGACAGTTGATAACACTACCGTCTACAAGTGAGTCTTCAGTGAATTCGATATATCTATTTTGAAAAGCAATATCAGTCATATTATATGGAAGCAAGTAATATCAAAGAAACCTGCAGTATCTTAAGTTGACCATATAAGCAAGCAGAGATATATATATCACCTTAGTGGGACATGTGGGCAACGGCAGGGAACCCAATTTAACGCCTTCTTTATGGGGTATCACAAGGAAATTCAAATGCTGGCCCGAAGATAACCCCGTTAGCCATCTCTGCAATACTAGGACCACTGGCAGAAAGAGGAATGAAGCTCTAAGTCATTTGGCTTGGCCCGAGGCGAGATATTGCCACATAAACTGATGCTGGGTAGTCAACTATATTAAAACCTAGTTTAAAAGAAGAAGGCCAATGATCCTCAGGCCAGGCTGCTGATTGCATACTTGGCAACCTCAAATCTGTATGTCATCAAAACAGTAAAATTAGAACAGTCATGTCATGTCATGTATATAACACATATTTCTTCTAGTTTATTCATGTGCGAACAAACTGCAGTTGGTGTTTTCTACTGGTGTAAAACATATACAGCACTTTGCAAAGATTTTAGTTTAGTAAATTATTAGTTATATTTATTTATAAGATTTAGCTTTATTGTTATTTTAGCATTAGTTTAGAAATTATATGTAAAAAGCTTTTTGTCTAGGCAGTAAACATTTATTTTCACACAAAATAAATTAAAATAAATTAAAAATTGACTTTATGTATGTCAATGAATTTGTTTAACCATTTCCAGGCCTGGCTTCAAGAAAGCCCAGTCCTATTTATAAATATCCTCAGATGCCAAGTTGGGCTAATCAATACTTCATTAAATTAAACTAGGTGTGTTGATGAGGGAATTTGCCAAATCCATCCATTGGCTGGGAATATCAAAGAAAACATCTGGTCAAACCAGATGTTCCAGGTAGCCCACAAGATAGCAAAGACATTTTATTCAACAAGTTATTCATGATATTGTTTGATGTTTACAAATAATTCTAGTTATATTTTACTGTACTCATGCTTATTCACATCCATTCTAACACTACATAGTGTTTTACAAGCATGCTTGCTGTCCAGGTAAATGTTTTAATCTTATCCAGAACAAAAATGTCTGGACACCTGATGTTTCCACTGAAGAATTTAAACACAGTTGAAATACCCTGCAGAAATAGGAACTGCCATATATAAATTACTCAATAATAATAAGAGAAATACCAAATAGCAGCTTGTATCAATATTTATTTCTCTCTTTGGTCAACAGTTTAAAGTACACCCACCCACCCAGATGCAACAGGGGTGGGAGGTTAATTTGCACACAGCATTACCACAAGGTGGAGTATGATCTCTCATTATGTTTTTGCAGAACCCCCACATGCACCCACAGTGCATGGCTTTACTGCACAATTATGCAAAGTTCTAGCAACAATAACCATAACTATGGATTTGTAACTGCAAGAAAGGCCTTTTTTCCAACCCTTTAAAAAATGACCTTTAATGTTCAAAAGCCTTAAGATGTCATAAAACTCATTATTGTCATTAT
The DNA here is from genome assembly GCA_021613375.1 of Megaleporinus macrocephalus. NCBI lineage: Eukaryota > Metazoa > Chordata > Actinopteri > Characiformes > Anostomidae > Megaleporinus > Megaleporinus macrocephalus. Next base: position 30,293,492 of record CM038708.1, on the reverse strand, counting down.
AGTATTGTTACAGTTATGCTTTAAATTGCTTTTGAAAATAATTGTGTTGATATATTTTGCTTATGTGAAAATGATATACATATTTAAATCCAGTAAATTCAAAGTAGCACTTAACATATTTAAAGAGTTAAGAGTAATAACCATGTCCCAGCTACAAAAACACTGATGTCTGATCCTCTGTAGTTTTCAAAGATGTATCTTTTCCTTTCTTATCTCTCCAAATTCTGAAAGTGTAAAAACCACAGTGACATGATTGATTCTCCACTGACTGCAGAACAGCTGTGGCTTGCCCTTAGCTTTATCCCCCACTATGTTAACTCCACTCAAGGTGCTATGCTCCCTGGAGTGACTTGTTAAGGGGTACAGCTATGCAAAATAATAGATAAGACTAATGATATACAGTGCCCTCCATAACGTTTAGGACAGAGGCATATTTACTGTTCTTTATACTGCATAATTGTGTACCCAAACAATTCACACAGTATTTCAATACACTTTGTTTTTACCATGTACAAATTACAGTACCATATTTTCTCTGCTGCCAGCATAGGAAGATTGAGCCACACAGGTGTTTTTTGATTACTTAAGTGCGTTTAATGGTGATTATTTGTTAATAAGGCGTGGCCACAAATTACTATATAGAAGTCAGGCTAATTTTTTTTATTGTTTCTTTCATGGCCTCAATATAGTAAACAGCATGATTAATATATTAATTCATGACCTCAATACAGTAAATAGCATGATTAATATAGTAATTTATGGCCTCAATATAGTAAATAGCATGGTTAATATAGTAATTCATGGCTTAATATAGTAAATAGCATCGTTAATATAGTAATTCATGGCTTAATATAGTAAATAGCATGCTTAATATAGTAATTCATGGCTTAATATAGTAAATAGCATACTTAATATAGTAATTCATGGCTTAATATAGTAAATAGCATGATTAATATAATAATTCATGGATTAATATAGTAAACAGAATGATTAATATAGTAATTCATGGCCTCAATATAGTAAATTGTGGACAGTTATTTGGTAATCTCAGTATAGTAATTCATAGCGTCAACACAGTAAATACATAGTAAAAAATCAACTTGTAGCCCAAAAAAACCAACTTGTAGCCTCAATATATTTATTTGTGGCAACATCTTATTAAAAAAACAATCACCCCATCACCTTAGGAGCTCTGTATAAAGCAGTTTATGAAAGAGTATTTTTAGTTTATGAAAGAATGTAATGAAAAACAAAAACTAAACGTACAAGTAATTCACAAATGTTAAAAAGAGAGTAATGAAGTGGTGACTGACATAAAGGAGATGTGAAATTAAGTATTAGCATAGAATCAAGCATTTGCCATGTGGTTTACATTTCACAGTCTTTATTGCGCTTTCTCAATATGTTAATCTCAGCAAATAAATAGAAACTCTACACCAACATTTAAAGAGGAATGGCAGAATTATGTCCTCTCACATGAAAAAAAAAATCAACAATGCATGGAAGTATTCAAGCATTTACACGTGACTCTATGTTGTACTGTATTTCATTCACAGAGCATATTGTAACATATAATACAGGATTTTCATAGTGGCCATTATATGCTGACATTAGTCCATAATCCTCTTTTATTTGACAGTGCGTAAAGGTTTAAAGCTTCTGTGCTGGCAGCCAGTGATATGGGACCACAAGCTTCTTCTGTTCTGTGCTTTGATCAGTTTTTTGACGCCCTTGTGAAATGCAGCCATGAAGTCTGATAGGAGAATGATACGACTCCAGTGCAAGCCACTGTATAGGGACGTGAGGCACATATGAATGAACAGGGGCTTCTTTTTCAATATCCCTCCCAACAGCTTGAATTTGCTGAGTGTCTTGTCATACATCAAATGGTATTAAGCCAATAAGCAACTAATAACAGTAGCTGCTCTCTCTCTCCCTGTCTCTCTGTCTGTTTCTTGTTCTTTCTCTCTTTCTCTTTCTCTCTCTCTTTCTCTCTCTCTCTCTTTATGCTGTAAGCACTGATGCTCATCCATAGTCCATTCTCCAAACCATCCAACAAACTATGCATTAGTATTGAGAGGAAATTAGTTATTAATTAAGACTACAGTCTAAGTATTAAGACAATAAGAGGTCCAAACCTTCTTTTAGCTACACTCAAGCAGCACTGCATGCACACGCATAATACACGTGTAAATGTGTATTATTTGATTTAACCTTCGAAGCTTCCAGCAGGCTTAAACCAGCATGAAACTGAGCTCTCACTAAAAGCAAAGCAAGCTTTTAGGATGTTGAAAGAAGGTAATTCTATCAACATGACAAAATCAGCTGTGTTGACAAAGAAAGAGAATCGCTGGTATATTAGAAACTGACTGACTAGTTTGAGAGAATTCTCTGCTGATAACTTTCAGAATATGAGAGTGATTACTTTAGTTTTCTATGGTCTTCAAATATGATTACATATAATTTGTGTCTTTTTTTGTTCCCAATTTTATTTTATTTTTTGCATTATTTCTGCATTACTTACACAACAAATGTCCTATATGTTGAGTGAAAGTTTCCTGATGAATGGACCAATAAAATTGCTGCAAAATGGCTTGGAATAAAACCTCTTTACATTAACATACTTGAACATACTTTTCTTTTAACAGCAATGTAGTTATTAAAAATCACTCTGTTATTAAATATGTAACACAATGGCAATGCAATAAATTACGCTTACATTTGAATGATATTAAATACAGACAGTTCAGAATCTATATTTATGACTTTTTTTTAATGTATAAAACAACAACATATATAACAGAAGGACTGTACACACAACAACCTTTCATGAAACTCAATGGAGTGATACCACAGCTGCTGATAGTGGCCTTATGGTATTCCAGGTGGTTGCTAGTATGTTGCTTGTTGGTTTTAAAGGTATTGCAGCTGGTTGCTAGGGTACTGCTAGACATATAGCTGTTTGCTATTGTGTCCCAGGAGATTGCTAGGATATTGCTAGATTGTTGCTATGGGGTTCCAGGTAGTTGTTAAGATGTTAAGGGATGTTGCCAATGGACTTGTATTAACATGAGATAAATTGGGTGCGCAAACCTTCCCATCCCAACCACCCCACGTATTCCTACGAGCGAAAAAATGTATGTCATCTTGAAAACTGTGGTGCAAAAAATAGTAACCAAGAAGAAAGATATACGTTCAGATAACAGTAGTGTTGCACATTGCTTTGCATTGCAAAATCGCTAATAACTCTAATAAACTGTGACCGTTTAGAGATTTAATCACACAGTAATGGCCAGAGAAAGGAGGATAGGAAAAGTGCAAGTACAAAGGACTTTAAAGAAAGTCTGTAATACAGGCTGAATAACACTCATCAGCGCTGAGAAGGAAAAGGCCAAAGTATAAAATGATAGAAAGTACAGGAATGAGTCAGTGATGTACCCGTGGAAGTGGCTTGCTCATCGCTGAAGTGACGAAAGGTAGCACAAAAAGATTTCAGGCAAGTACAAAGGAATTATTATAGCCTGTTTACTTTAAAAGGCCACAGACTCATTTTCTTAAGTGTCACTGTACAACGAGATGATGGTCAGAGAAGTTGAGTGACTGCACAGACTTTGCACTATAATTCTGATTCTGTAAGCCTCCAAATTGCTTGCCGTTGTTGAGTCTGCATGGATGTTTAAAGTAAATATCAAGACTTGATGATGCAAAGGAGCCATGCTTAGCATGGCTTTCCCCAAACACTATAACACTGTAAAAGCTACACTGTAGTATCAGCTATGTCTTGGCCCACAAGCCCAGGCTCCGTTATGGCTCTCTGCACAGTACTTAGTGTAGCCAAGCCCACTCGATCTAAATGAGAGACAAAATTAGCTTTCTGTTCTGACCAAGAGGAATGAGGTTGATTCTTAGGTAGGTTAAGTATCCTCTGGCTCTGAATAGTTCTTTACAGATGATGTTACGTCACTGTGTTATTATGAGCGTGAACTGCAGATGGAGGGCAGGAAGTGATTTTCCACATAGGGAGCTCACAAGCTCTCAAAAAGCCTATTATTTCTGTCATTTGAATCATTTTCACCGAGAAACCATGGTAAGCTTTTGTGGAGTCCAAACATTTCAGAACACAAAAAGGATTTTATAAGCTAATTTTTAAATACTTGCCGTTTTTTTTTTATTTGTTTGGGTGGTTAATAAAACGTTTTTCTGTAGTGTGATCAACTCAGAATACATTTAGCACTGCTTTTCCCATTTAATGTTTACAGACCCCAAACATGAAGACAATGAAGAAATAGAAATGTTAATGTTTACAGACCTAAAACATGAAGATATGAAGAAATAGAGAAGAAAAGCCCAATATTAGACACTAACAGCTTGTATATAGATTTTATATGCATTCCAGCTACACAAGTCACAAGTGTTACAAAGAAGTAAAGCAACTGTTAAACAGTTAAGCAGACACAATATGTCTTCCCAAAATAACACCGGATAATAACGGATAGTGGCTTTATGGTATTCCAGGTGCTTGCTAGAATGTTGCTTGTTGTTTTAAAGGTAGTTGCTAGGGTACTGCTAGACATTTTCATTATAGCTGTTTGCTATTGTGTCCCAGGAGAGTGCTAGGATGTTGCTAGACTGTTGCTATGGCATTCCAGGTGGTTGTTAAGGTGTTAAGGGGTTTTGCCAATGGACTTGTATTAACATAAAATACATTGGGTGCATAAACCTTCTCACCCCAACCACCCCACTTAACACATGAAGACATGAAGAAATAGAAAAGAAATAGAAAAGAAAAGCCCAATATTAGACACTAACAGCTCTTATATAGATCTTATATGCATTCCAGCTAATGAGACTGGAAATAACTTATTGAATTCACTATACATTTTTTTGTAAATGTAAAGTCACAAGTGTTACAAACAAGTAGAACAACTGATAAACAGTAAAGCAGACACAATATGTATTACCAAAATAAGATTTAATTCAGAAACCTGTATGTTACACACACAAGGACGTCATGGTGAATGCACACATATGTATGACATGTAACTTACTGAACAGGCCAATGACAGAGGAGAGAAAAATGGAGCTGAGAGAGAAAGATAGTGTGTGCTGAGAATATCTTGTACAGAAACAGAGCAACAGGTCAGCCTTTGTTTTCCTCGATTCACCTGGCCAATCAGCTTCCCGCTGCAGCAGTAGGCTGTTTCTCTTCACCAGACAATAAATAAACCCACCACCGACTGAGATGATCAGTGTTATTGACTTTCAGACTCTAGCTAACTGATTTCACTAACACATTCACAGACATTGTTCACTTGGAAAAATAGTCCTGCTTCATCTTCCTAGCGCAGCTGTCTCACATTTGAGTTAACAAACTAAAGAAATAGAATCATTTCTAATCGTCTAGAACTCTTTACTTACCTTTGTAGTTTCTGCTCAAGCCAATTCAAGATTTTTTTACATTGAAATAATGGGTAGATGGGTAGTTAGACAGACTATTCAGTATCATCAGTAACACTCACTTCTCATTGCAAACAGACAATAGCAGCCATCTTAGAAAAATTATATATAAACTTAGGCGGTGAGTGTTTATTGTTCCAAATGCTAATGTTAATTGTGAATAGCTGAAGTCAGAAAACAGTGTTCTTTTAACTATATTCATCTACATAATAAATAACTTCACTGCCAAACAGAACTTTATTACTACTGTATTTGTATTTATTTGTGTTTATTCTAATGCTATAGAGCAAAACAAATACATTAGACACTAGTGGGCGGATGCCTTGAGAGCATCAATTCATTTGAGATATAGCAACAGAATAAACATGCAAATTCATTCTTACCTTTTATGAATATAACATATTTTTTGTATGATGGCAGACCCATTTATTGTTTCCACACTGGGCCTACTGCTACAATCCAATGCTGTCTTTTTCCCTCTCTTAAACCACTAAGCTGCTAATAAATAATCCATTTGTTTGGATGCACTTAGTTTAACGAGCCATCTAAATTATCTAATGCTCAAACCTTGAAAGAAATAGTACTTGGGTTTAGGCTAGTAGATCATATTGGATTATATTTTTTTTTTCCAACATCCAGTCCAGTAATTTTGGCCAGAATTAGCGAGAGAGTATTGTATCTGTGCACTCCTAGTATGAACATTTGTAGGAATAAGTCTTCTGCAAATAAATCTTGTGATTCTGAAGTAAGATTTTAGAACTCTGCAAGGATGCCAGCAATCTTGCTTTACATGTTTTATTAAAATGACTAAAGTGAATTGCTTGTCCTGAAAGGATTTGGCAAAATGTATTTGATTCTGGAGACTTGAGGCTACAGCCGAATGATTTCTTACCTCAGCTAGAAGTGGCCCTTCAGTGGTCTAATTCAGTGCCCGATCTTATCCGCAAAGTGCCAGTGTGGCTGCAGCTGGAGCTCGCCTAACTCCACTTGTTTAATCAGTACCTCTCAGTCCTCAAACTGCTGATCTGATCTCCTGCTTGGTTGGAATAAAAACTTGCAGCCAAACTGGAATTTCACGAAAGATTGGACACCCCTGGTTTAGGCAAATCTTTACAAGTTCATTAAAATCACATATATTTTCATTGGCTTTCAGTTTGTTCAGCACTTACTTGCTCAAGCAAATTTAATCTCGGGCTCAACTTTATCAAGTTCACCGTTTTGGTTCCAGCAGGCAATGGGAAGCAGTGTATCCTTGTTTTTAAGTGACCTAATCCTGTAGAACATCCTGCAGCAGCAAAGGGGAGAAAGAAGCTTTTAGTGCCCTCATAAAAGCACCTACAAAGACCAGGCAAGTACATTTACAATACATATGCGTTTGTTAAAAGCATGTGCAGGCCACAGTTTTTCAGACTTCACAAGACCTGTTGGCACTTTCTAAGAGATTTCCCTTTATAATGTCATTTAAAAATTAATCACAGTTCTGTTTTTTATTCTTTATTTCATTAAAAACATGTGGTATACTGCATCACAGAGTGCAAATGGTCTTTATATCTAGTTCAGATTTTGCATGGAGATTTTTATGGTGGTGTGATAATTACATACTGCATATTAGCAACATACTGCCAGCAATGGTTTGAGGCCCTAAGGGTTAATTAGATAACATAAAGCTACAAGCTGTGAGAGTTTATGTGGTACAATGATGTTACGACAGCATTGAGTCACTTTTTATTCAATGACAACAGAATATTTCAAAATAGGCCAAAAATAAAATAATAAAAAAGCAACCTGTCTGCTAACGTGTGGTTTGTTAGACTATAGTTAAGCCAAACATTATTCCATCAACAGAACAATGGTTTTAAATACACTGCTTTAACTTGCTAGTGGGCCCTAAGGCTGCAGGTGAATATGGGCACCTGTATGAGTCTAGTTACAGACCAACCTCTTTGTTTTTAAAGAAGCTAAACACGCTGATGCTGCCAGTCAGTCACTCCAGCAAGGCCCCCCATTCCTATCCAAAACCAGTAATAAAAATTGTCAGTTGAAAATTGGCATCAATTGAAGACCACTCCCAAACAAAGCTGCTTTGTAGGGTTCCAATTTCCTGTTAAATTTCATGTTTTTTGTGCCACACCTGTAACCTTCTAACTGTAAATGTAATGAATCCATTAGCATAAACTGATGTTTAAAAAACCAACACTCATCAAAGCCAAAAACATACTACCATGGCCGGCATAAAAACTGCTTAAGCCCTGCCTTTAAGATACTGTACTAATGTCAGATTTTTGTTTTGATGTTTTCATGAAGCCTGAATGGCACCAGTTTTATCTTTTCAGCACGACTGGAGCTTCTATTCAAACACTGGCATGCTGACAAAAGACAGACGGCTTGAGGGGGATATCAACAACAGCTTAAAAAATAGGCTTATTTAAATATTTTTAGCTCTGTCGCCTCACAGCAAGAAGTGCCCGGGTTTGATTCTCAGCTGGGCGATCAGAGTCCTTTCAGTGTGGAGTTTCCTCCAGGTGCTCCAGTTCCTCCCACAGTCCAAAGACATGTAGCCAGGCGAAATAGAAATAGTAATCCCCCACCCCCCAAGTGTGAGTGTGTGTGAATGTGATTGTGTATGTCTGTGTGTCTTTTCTATGATGGACTGATGGCTTGACTCAGGTGTTGCCTGCCTTCCACCCAATGAGCACTGGATAGGCTCAAGTACCCCCACCCCCCAAGCCAGGAGGATAAGCCATTTAGTTGATGCATTCATTAAAATATAGTTTCTCTGTTTGATTGGATAAACCTGTGATCACTCTGGCCAGGCCCAGGTGGTCAAGGGGCTATAAATTCATCTAAAAAAAAAAAAGCAGCCCCCTAATTTGGGGCCCAAGAGCCTGTGCATTAAACCGCCACTGTTACAGAATTCAGTGAATGTGTGTGCATGCCATAGAGATACATATCAGGTACTTCAATCGTACGAGAGGACATGTTGATGAAGCCAGTGAGGTCACTGAGCATCCCCAATAGACTAATATGGATATCTGTGGTGCATAACAAGGATAATGCAGCTTAAAATACGACCTTGCCAGGCAGATCTGACAGGCTGTTTGTTTTATAATAAGAATTTTACATACATCTATTTGCGAAGGTGCTGTTCTCTCCAAAGACCACACCAGAATTTACTGTCTTGACATTTGGTTTTGCTGTCCATAGCAGTGGCCACGGAGTGCCATAAAGCATGATGTCTCTTAAGCCTGTAATAACAATTGAAACAAAATGTACTGAAAGACCTCAGATGTGCAGACTCAGGAACGTGGACTGCAGTGAAATAGCGGGTTGTTTCCTACATTGCCTTAATGGTCACTCAGTGTGTGCGCAGATTGTTCGAAATGACTCTGCCCTCCGTCTGAGATGCTCCACTGCTACAGTAATGCCTGTTCTTAGAAATGGAGAGCACAGAAGCACAATGTCTGATGGAGGATCTCAACAGATGCTTGGTTTCATTATAACAGAGATTGTATCTCCGCAGCAAAATGGCCCTGGAGATCTTGTAGAAAAGTGCCCGCTACCGCACAATTTTGAAACACCATCATGGAGGCACCCATATATTTATCAAGTCTATAGATTGCATTACACTGGAGAAATGATCTTGGCCAACAAAAACATCTTAAATGTACACAGTACACAATATATGTACATTTTCTTATGAGATTGTCTCTGTGACTATTCAACATATTTTCTATAGATTTTTAAAATATATTTTATATATACCATGTCCACTTTTTATACATTTGTGCAGATTTAAAGACAAATTTTTATTTTTATTTTTATGTCTCTTTTAATCTCCTGTACAGATTGGCTACAACATCCAGAAGACCTGGTTGAAACAATGCTTCTAACTTCAACATGAATTGGCGGAGTTAAACTACTGCAGTCTAGTGTTAGTTGTTAATGGTATCATAAAAATGCCTAAAAAATGAGAATGAAATTGTTTAATTCTTATCATGTTTAAAATGAAAAATACAGGAGAACACACACTCAGGAAAAGGTGCTGAAGTGTCACTGGGGTGACACCCCTCTTATCAGTGGTGATACTCTCAAGGGTATGTCTTTAGTGCTTTTAATTAAGGAACACAATTGCATTTTACTGCATTTTATATAACACAGTGATGTGTTATATACATAGGTTGGTACATAGGTTGATACATAGGTTGGAATGACTCCTGATATAATATTCCTTACACACCAGCTAAAAAACTTGTTTACACAGATGACTGTAATATAATTAATGGCTCAGCAGAACCTGTTGGTTTACGGCAGGAACCTCCCAAGGAAATCTGATCCAAGTACAGGCCAGTTGGACCTATAGTCAGCTCGACTTAAATAGGGTGTGTTTGCTGATTGAGTTCGACCTTTGTTAAACTTTCTCAGAGCATGTCTGTACCAGGGTATTTTCAAGAAGAAAGCATATATTTTGAACTGGTCTACTTTATTTTGACGGCAAGAAAAGACGTTACAACACCCTAAACATCCTGTCTTGGTACTGTGGCTTGAAAACGCTTTGCTGCCCCCGGTAAACATAAAACATTCTTTGCAACATGTTATCCAAGATTATTATATTTAGTGAATTATTTCTTAATATTAGAGTAAAAAAATCTAAGCTTTATAATACTCTGACTTCTCATACCTCGTCCCAACATTCAGCAGCCATGGGCTCTTCTAAGCAGCAGCCAAACACTCTGAACATTAAAATAATTGGCACCCACAAAGCAGCAAGAGACTATAAGAAAATAGCAGACCATTTTCAGGTAACAGTTTCCTCCTTTCATGGAGTAATTAAGAAAGGGCAGTGAACAGGAACTGTGGAGGTTATGTTAAGGTCTGGAAGACCAAGAAGACTCGGAGAGAACTGCTGTTAGGATTTTTAGGAAGGTGCATGAAACTCTCCCTTTTGACTGCAAAAGACCATCAGAAAGATTTAGAAGACTCTGAATTGAAGGGATACTCTTCTACTGTGCAGTGACACCTGCACAAATATGACCTTCATGAAAAAGTTATTAAAAGAAAATCTTTCTTGCATCCTCATCACAAAATGTATTGTCAGAAGTGTATGAAGAAACACCTAATAAAAGCCTGATGCATATTGTAAACATGTTCTGTGAACTAATGAAGCTAAGTTACAAAACTTTTTGGTCACAAAATGCAAAGTCAGGTTTGGAGACAAAAGAGTGCAGAATTTTATGGGAACAAATACAGCATTGAATCCTTAATGCTTTGGGCTTGTGTTAAAGACATATGTACCATTCATTTACCATTTCACTGGTACATGAAACAAACTGCTCAATTAAATACCAGAAAAAAAACAGAAAAAAACTTGATGAGATGATTCTATATCAGGATAATGATCCTAAACACACTATAAAATCCACATTAAACTACCTTAGGAGGTGTAAGCTAAAGGTTTTGCTATGACCCGATCTAAACTCATCAAAAATCTGTTGATGCACCTTAAAAGAGCAGTACATACAAGAGTCTTACACAACTAGAGGGCTGTGGCAAGGAAGAATGGGTGCAAATCCCCTAAACAAGAAAGACCCTTCATTTATCACAACCCTTCAAGTTGTGATATTTGCAAAAGGGGTGTTACTGACTGTGCATTTTGCTTTAGACTCTTTTCCTTTGTTCTTCTGACTCTGTTAAAGATTCAAATAAAACCAAATTTGCTTAAAATATGAAACAAAATGTGTCTTCTTTAACTGTGCATGTGTTTTAGATGAAAACAGGGCATCTTTTACTCTGTCAGATATTCATAGCAACAGAAACTTTGCATGCCACTGTACATAGATGGACCTTGAAGCCACTATTATACATTTAATGGTACACTTGCACTGTATGTGCCTTGAGGAACAAAACATGCACCTAGACTGCACCATTTTTCTGAAAATCCTTAGTCTTATTGGAAAATGTTATAATACGCTTGTGGAAAAAGTAGAAATGCTTTTACATTTATTGCTTATACAAAATGCTAAGTTCCATTACTCAAAGTGAACACTCTCTTTCTGCCGCGGTTCAATGCACCATAGCTGCATAAATGAACTTTTAGCCTCTATAACGTCTAGGATTTGCCATCGCAAATGATTTGGGATTTTTTAGCAATCTCAGTGTGCATTACCATCAAAACAAACCAAGACTCTGAATCGCCTCTCTTTTCGACTCCTCCAGCTCATGCATGATGAATTCAGGGAAAAGCTCTGTTAACAAGAGGCTTTCAGCGCTGGGCCCGCATCCATCAAGTCTCTCTCAGAGTAGCAGTCCTGCTTCTGCTTCCATTTGATCAGATCCATATGGCCAAATGAAACTTAGGGTCAGGCAGCGCCCTCTATAAATTTTGGGACAGTGAAGTTACGTTTGTTGCACTTTTAACTTAAAAAGATGAATGCAAAGCAAAACCACAAAATAGCCTAGCTGCAGTGTCCCCATGTTTTTAAAAGAGCAGTAATAGGCCTGTAAGAAACACTGACCTGGTCCTGATTTAAATATACACTGACAAATATGGCATCTGTTTTAAGACATAGAAAAAAAGCTTCAGCATAAACCACACCATGTAACACAACTTGTTTACTGATTGTTCACTACCTTATATAAAATTTCTTTCATTTTCTTGAATAGTCATGATTTTATTTGGTCATATAACTGGAGGTCAATTTATACTTTTGTTGTAAATATTTCTTACATACTGTCTCCGAAAACTTTACAGGAGACCAAAAACATACTTTACTTTCAATGTAAGTCAATGGAGCCAGAATCTTCCAAGCTATTTTGGTGTACTTATATTGGTCCATTCATTCAATTCAATGTAAATGACCATTTGCGGTGTTCAAATGATGTAGAAAACTCAAAATCATACACGTTTTTCATTGGACAGCGACAGTATAGATGTATATAGTTTACAGCTCATCAGAACCTGCTGTTTTGCGGCAGGAACCCCCCAAAGAAAAATGTCCCAAGCCCAGGAGATAACAACCAGGCCATACAGTGTCATAAAGGTCAATTGGTTCTGTAGTCAGCTGGACTTAAATATGGGTGTATTTGCTGGTTGAGTTGCGACCTTTTCCTTAGACCTTCTCAGAGCATGTCTGCACCACAGTATCTTCAAAAATAGAAGAGAATAGAAAAAAATAGAAAAGAAGTTACAACACTAAAGAAACACTAAAGATGTTAAATCACTATTTGCATGTTATACTATTCACCAGAGGACCTATTACGCTCATTTCTATTGATTAGACTTTGATTTTTGGGGTCTACTATAACAGATTTACATGCTTCATTATTTTTCTCATACTGTTCATCTGTATTCACACTCTGAAATGCTCTGTTAGACCTCCTGTTACTTCCCACTTACTGATGAGCCCAGTGTGCTCTGATTGGTCAGCTTACTCTGTTCTGACTGGTCAACTGCCAGAACAGCATACTGCTACATGTCCACCCCACCACACCCCCCAACCACTGCTGTAGCTAGTCTTGCAATGGCATCAGTTCTGTCATATCAGTTTGAGCCAGATAGAATAAACTGGTAGACCTAATCCACCTTCCTGATCCACCATGAGGTTTTGTTCCGACAGCAGACGTGAACAGTCTAGCAGTGATTATGAGAGTCTGGTGCTGTTTACTGTTTTTTGTGCTCCCACCTGAAACTCACTGCATTTCTGCTCGTTTCAATTATCGTCACAATTATAGATAAACATACAATAAGTAACATCCACAGTGAAGGCGAGAAATATGTGAGTGAACTTCTTTGTTAATGACTTCTCCGACAGCTAATTAGCAAAAGCTGTTTCAATTAAAGAGATGAAAAGTGTGGGTTTAAAGGTGGTTTAATCGTTAAAAACACAAAACCTGATTACTGGCAAATCTGTACTTCACCAGAAAGGTTAGTGTGAACCCTGCTGACATTCGAAATTTAGCTCTTTGTTAATGTCAATTGTACAACCTGTCACTGAATAGTACAGCATCGTTAAGGAATAATTGATTAACAATAATACAAATTTAATGAAAGGCCATCATCCTAAGAAGTCGCAGCATAAACAATGATCAGTTATTCTTTGTTGATTTCATATGTGTGTGTGTAAATGACCTCCAAAGCCATTCTAGTTGCAGAGTTCCAGCCTTTTAAGTGTTAATCAGTTGGACTTTGATTAGTCCAACTGAGCTCTTGCTTGGTTGGTATGAAAACATGCAGCTACACTGGCTCTTTGCAGACAAGACTGTTGGCCCCGCTGTATGCCTACTCTGAACTGGTCAGTGTTCTTGCTTTGAGATCTTTGATAAATATGGACCCACATTCCAGAGATCACAATGTAGAGACGGGATAGTTACAGTAATATTGAATATAGTTCTATTTAAAATACTTATAATCCATTCATATTGTACTATAGCAGCTCAAAGCTAAATCTCTCAAACTGCATCTAACAGTCTTTCTGGATTTTAAAGTATACAAATGCTGTTGCTTTCTCACATTGTCATGATACTTCTCTTTTAAGACTTTCTATAATATGCTGAAAGGTAAACATACTTTTCACTTGTCAGTCGAACTAGTTTGACTTATTTTTCTTTTCTTTTTTTCGTTTTTTCCTTCCCTTCACTGTGCTGCATTGTACTGCTAGTAGAGACATCATTGTCAGCTTAGAAAGAGAGAGAAAATGAAATCCAGGGGAGTTTGCTTCATATCTGAGGAGAGTGATGGAGTTCCCCTTTTCCCTTGCGGGAGCCATTCTCGCTTTTATTCACTCCCGCACTCTCTCTTTCATCATTGCCTCATTGCTGTGCTGTAATTCACTTTGGTTTCATGTGTGAGAAGGCGCAGTTGCGACCTGAGCTTTCACTCTCTGCCTCCCATTAGCTCTTGCTTTTTCTCACTCGCTCACTCTTACACATGCTTTGTCCTTGCCTGTCTCTATTTCTGCCCCTCTGCTGTTTCTCTGCTTGTGTCCAGCCACTCTTTGTTTCTCTCTCTGTTATAAAGATGGTAGTCTGTAGTAGTTGTTGCAGCCTTAAGAATGACTGGCAGAGATTTTCCTATTCCATTTTTTAATGTTTTATTAGAACGTCTTAGTCAGTTTCATAACATATAACATCTGGTCCAACATTTGTTGGGTGTAGACACTTTCAGGACATTGGAAACGATTCTGTATGGAGTGAGACAACAAGAGCTGCTACAAGTACTTTTATAAAAATGTTTTTACTAAATGTTTTTACTAAATACAGATTTTTTTCTAAATAGCTTACTGGTTTAGAAATACAGCCAACATTAACAATAGTTTCAAGCTAACCTCTTCTCGTATTAAGTCCTGTAATAATACTTAAAGTAAATTTCTCTTCAAGCCTAGCATATCATTCTATACATTAGTGAATACAATGTTTTTTATGATTTATACGTTATGTAACCTGTATGAATCCTGTATTCTCTTGCTTCATACAGGGCCATACACAAAATTATACCTACTTAGGAACAATTATACAAGCTCATTTCTGCTTCTATAAGGTATTATGGCATACCATACAATGCTTAATAATTTATTCATTATGGATACCGGATCCATAAAAAGTGTTATATTTTTTTCCAGTGCTATAAAATGTGCATTTATGTCATATACATCTCCCTGTAGAGGATGTGTTCATGTGTTGGACTATATTTCTTCATATTCACAATATATATGCAGTTTATGTCAATATATGTTTTAGTATTGAAATTCCAAACTATTAAAATTCTATACGTATACTTTATAATGTTGTGGCACATTATATTATGCTGCTAGTATGTGTGATGTATTAGAACTGCAATTCCAAAAGGATACGCAATGATTTTGTATTCGTGTGACATTAAAACTAGGATTTGGAAGAATGAAGCTGAATAGCAACAAATTCAGTTTTATATGGTATTTATTCATATCTTAGTCTTTAAATAATATTGTTATAATGTTAACTACATTTAGCTCAGTCTGCAAAATACCTCCCGGTATTCAGGGGTTCTCCTGTTGGCTTGCTAATCCAGCGTTGGCTGGCTGCTCACTTGCCGGAGCAGCACTGATGGCAACAATTGACAACAAAATGCTTGGTTTAGGAATAATTCTTCTGGAAATGCTCTGCACCAGTCCGGTCATGCACTCTTCCACACATTGACTCTGTCTTCAGTTTGAGAAATGAGTAACAGTTCAATCTTTCCGCCGTTCTCTTGGGAAAATTGGCCAAGTTATTAGATTTACAAATATGCCACGGCTTTTTTCAGGGGTATCTTGGGCATAGTTGCAGTTGCTAGACTATGAAGGACCAGATGGCTGAACCAATTTACTATCACCCTGAGGCAGAACAGTGCTGCATCTCTGGGTAGTCAAGAATACCAAAGACAGCAGCTCACCAATTGTGACCGAATCAGCTAAACAATGACAGCACAATGTCATAAGTTTATTTCCAGGGTCTCTTCATTATTTTGACTTCGAGACATTCAGGGT
Source organism: Megaleporinus macrocephalus (assembly GCA_021613375.1). NCBI lineage: Eukaryota > Metazoa > Chordata > Actinopteri > Characiformes > Anostomidae > Megaleporinus > Megaleporinus macrocephalus. The sequence continues at coordinate 30,277,536 of CM038708.1, read as the reverse complement.
GTGCAAGAGGTTTATTAATGGGTCCTGGACCAACAGGTGCCCCTGTATTTCATACCTTGTGTTTACTGACAATGTAAACACAGCACGTTGTAGTTCCTTCTGTTGAGCACAAATTAGTGTTTCATTGATTACATTGAAATTGCTTGATGATATTTCTTTTTTTACGCCAAACCTTTCTCAAATTTGAAAATATGCATGGTCTGGACCTTTGATGGAGTGAATCTCAGCATCTCAGTTGCTTAGACAGACAACATGCAGTGAGAGCACTTGCAGTGAGGAGATTATCATCAGTAATAATAAAGCGAGCGCTTGCCTTTGTCTAATCTGAACTAACTGTCTCATGCCAACCATCCAGCCAACTCTAATATTGTATCGAAGCTGTTCCCCCATTCAAACCTCATTTTGGCTTCCTTTCTCGCAACGAAAAACAATGAGAACATATGACAAAGCAGAGAACACGAAGTGATGACAGCTTTTGACGGCGTCTGATCCGCCTCTCAAGATTCTGCTCACAGCAACACAGCTTAGAAATGAGCTGTGATTACCCTTTCCCCTAGAACGACTCTAATGCAAATACAGCCTATTCATATTCCAGCCACGGATGTAATTAGTGTTGTGTTTTTTGTAATAACCTCGTATTTGCTATTTTTGTGGGCTGAGCCACTATCCATCCCCTTTTAGGTGGGTGGGTGGAGGGGGGTGGTGTTGTTTAATGGAGTCTTTTCTCATCTCCTTTCTGGGATCAAATTTTTATTTAGCAAGCATCCATCTCGTTCCCTCCGCAGCGTGTTTGCTCCATGAAGGCTTCGAAATTGGTGTCAAAGGTGCCGCTGTGTCATCAAGTGTCGTAATTTAACAGGGGAATAGCTGTGAACACAAGGACAAAGCGTGTGACAGATATACAAACAGACATGTGACAGTTTTTGCCTCTGATGTCTTTTTTTATCCTTTCCCTTGCACACAGTGTCGTAGTGTTACATGGCCACATCGCTGAGAATGCACTTTATGCTGTGACAGTTCTGTTTATGTGCATGTAATAGAAACACTTTACTCTTGATGTTTTTGTAAATAAGAGGTAAAAACTTATTTATATAATTTAATAATTATTAGTTGATTACATAAATGATTGACCTAACCTGAAGGCCCAACCCTAATCCTAACCCTAACCCTGGCCCTAATCCTAACCCTGGCCCTAATCCTAACCCTAACCCTGGGACTAATCCTAACCCTAGTTATGGCCTGAATCCTAACCGTAACTTCATCCCAAAAGCAAACCCTAAGAACAATCCTAACCCTAACTCTAACCTCAACCCAAAACCTAGTTCTTCTCGCACCCTGGCCCTAATCCTAACTTTATCCAAAAGCCAATCCAGTTGAACCCAGTTAAACCCAGTTACATGACGATGTCATTAGCATGTGTATAACAGCTTATTCCGGATGCTGAGATAATCTGTATAATACAGGTTCAGTGACTTCTCATGTTACCATCTATATATATAGGATAACTAGGATCCTCCAAATAAAGTAAAAACTGTTAAATTCACCAACCAATTCAACAACTACGCAATTAAAAACTACTTTGTTATGCAGTTGATTAAAGGCTTTTTTAAAAATCTGCTGAAAGTAATCAAATGCTTCACTGCTGATACTTCACTGATGTGTTGTTGATAGACTGAATCTGTTAAGTGTTCATTTAATCTATTAATTGTTGCTTTTTTGAGACTAAAAAATGCCATTTTGACTGAAAGTGTGGTCTCTGACTGCACAGGACTGTATAAAATTCATGTGTTTACAATGACATTAAAAAGTGTTGTCTCTTTTTGGGCCTCACAGGTAGAGCATGAGGAATATCACCATATAAAAAGAAAAATTCAATCACGCTATTCCTGTACCTGTGGATGCTGTGACATTATGCTTATTAAGCCTGAAGAGCCCATCCATACGTGACTGGATACATCGGAATCCAGCAATGACCACATGTCTCATGGAGGAGCTTCTCTAAAGGCAGGAACTCTCTGTCGAGTGCAGAGGGTATCCTCATAATGCTTTGATTCACAGACCTAGTTTCCTGATTAACAGCTGGAATGCACTCTTCTCGCCAACTTGGAGTGTTTGAGAGCCTCTGAGAGAGCCTAGCCCTCAAACACCTGCAGCACTCTCTTATAGGAGCACAAGTTTATTTATGAATGAATGTGGAATGTCCGTGCTGGAAATTCCAGAGATGAGGCCATTTAGCCAGGCAATTCCTATTTGCTGCAATCATTGCCAAAAAGGTCAGAGGGTGATCTTTTGATGAGTTCGCAACGGGCTGTGGAGCAGACCCCAAGGACTCGGCTGTTGCTTTAACCTTACCCACCTGAGGACACACTGGGTGGATTAAAGAATCAGCACATTATAACATTACATCTATGTCAACTTTGAGACAAAACATTGGTGCTTTTAATAGGAATGTATATCAAACTAAGCTTCTGTGAGTAGATTTTGAAAAAAAGAAAAGAGCACAATGGCAGAACTAGCAGGATATAATGGAACTGAAGACACTATGTTCCCAACAGGCATTCCCTTCAACACCACTGCCGATTATGAGGATTTCGAGCCAGAGTCTGATGCTAGCAAGATCATCATCCCCTCCATCTATGCTCTGGTCTGCTGTGTGGGCATCATAGGCAATGCTATGGTCATCTACGTCATCCTCAAGTACGCCAAGATGAAAACAGCCACCAACATTTACATTCTGAACCTGGCAATTGCCGACGAGCTCTTCATGTTGAGCGTTCCATTCCTGGCTACGTCTGCCGCAGTGCGCCACTGGCCCTTTGGATCGCTCATGTGTCGGCTGGTCCTCAGCGTGGATGGCATCAACATGTTCACCAGCATCTTTTGCTTGACGGTGCTGAGCGTGGACCGCTACATTGCAGTGGTGCATCCAATCAAGGCTGCACGCTACCGCCGCCCTACCGTTGCGAAAGTGGTCAACGTTTGCGTCTGGGGACTCTCGCTTCTTGTCATTTTGCCCATCATTATCTTCGCTGACACAGTCCCAGCGCAGGATGGAGGAGTAGACTGCAACTTCCTTTGGCCTGAGGCTTCATGGTCCGAGGCGTTTGTGGTCTACACATTCCTGCTGGGCTTCCTGCTGCCTGTGGCAGCTATCTGCCTCTGCTACTGCCTGATCGTGGTGCGAATGCGAGCGGTAGGGCTAAAGGCAGGCTGGATGCAGCGCCGGCGCTCCGAGAAGAAGATCACCCGCATGGTGTTGCTTGTGGTCGCAGTTTTTGTCCTTTGCTGGATGCCCTTCTACATCGTGCAGCTGATTAGTGTGTTCCGCCAGCCGCCGGACCCCATGGTGACTCAGCTGTTCGTCATCCTGAGCTATGCTAACAGTGGAGCTAATCCTATCCTGTATGGATTTGTGTCTGACAACTTCCGGCGCTCCTTCCAGCGAATCGTCTGCTTCCGCTGGTTGGAGAATGGGCTGGACGCAGAGCAGGTGGACTACTACGCTGTAGCCCTGCGGCGGCAGACGACATGTGGGCCACAGGACTTCCCCAAGGAGTGCCTGGCTTCTGATATGGTGTTTCGCAATGGAACATGCACTTCTCGTACCACCACCTTGTGAAAGCAGACACAATGACCTTTTATACTTTTCTCTGGCTAAATCCAGAAAATGAAGTCATTCTTAAGTTTGTTGATGTAATTGGGAACAAAAGAGATTTGATAAACAGTACTTTTAACTTGAAACCAAAATGAGATAAGAAAAATTATGCGCTCATGCTTGGCTGGTCCTTCATCATATGTCATGCTAACTGGTTGTAATCTATATTTTTGTAGAATCATCCTAACAAATGCCTGATTTGAAAACAAACTTCTTAAGCAGTAAACGTTCATCTATGTTTCAAGTCGAAAGTTGAACTGAGGTCATCATATTGTGAGTTAAGATTCAGAAGATATAAATGTCAGTGCTTTAGCATGTTGTCACTAAGATACTCAGTAAGATACGATAAGCCATATCCACATCACAGTTCTCGCTTAAGTAATGCTTTCTCATTGTCACTATTCCAAGTCGGAGCTTATGAACAATGTGTTGTAGCTTGTTTAATGTTATATTAAAAATGAGCAGGTTATGAGTTTGTGAATCTAAGTGTTGATTTTTTTAAATGTACTGGAGTAAAGAAATCCCTCCAACACATGGTACTTTGCAGTGTGATGAATTTTGTGTAATTAAGACAAGTAAAAACAATGCCTTTATTATCTGTTTACATCATTATCTGCTTTATTAACTCTTTAACTTCATGTGTTCCACTAAATCTTCTTAATAGAATGAAGTAGCTAAGGAACTGCTGTCGGTTGTGAAGGTTTATAATGGCTCTTTCAGTGGTTCCATCCATTGAGAGGAACGAAAAAGGATTCTTCAGGACTTTCAGCAAGTAAAAAATAAATCTTGTACTATATTAAGTACAAGTATAGAAGGTTGCACTTCATATGAATCCAGCATTCGTAATACTTTATAAATGCATCTACTTTATCTTATAATACAAGGAATACTGTAAAGGTATATTATTGTTTTTACAGAGTAATAACATTTTATAAAGTAATAGCATAGGGTCAGGCTCTATAACATATTAAAATATATATTCAGTTACCAGTTACCAGTTAGTTAAATATAAATTACTCTGTCAAATTCACACTGCATATAAAAGGTAGTCTTATGATTTTGGAATATTGCAAAATACGCACATAAAAAAGTGCTTCTTTATTTTAGCTGAGATAGTAGCCAGGAGTTGGATGGCTCTGTGGTATACAGGAAACATACTGGAAACCTGTTGCAAAGCACAGTGTTCTAATGTGTAGATATTATAATGCATTATGCAACCCAACATTACACAGTCATATTTTCTTGCTTTAGTTAGTGTTATGCATTTAACTATATCTACTTATAATGCCTTATAGATGCAGTTATAAAGCATTGTGAATACAGGATTCATAGGAAGGACCCATAATATCAGTGTCAAGAAACCACCTGTAAGTAACAGGCTTACAGATTCCAGTAGCACTGCTGTGTCTGATCCAATTACAAAAAACATTTACTAGCATGGTGCCACCACATAAATGTGACTGCAACACTGAGAATGATCCACCACCCTAATAATACCTGCTCTGTGGTGGTCTTGTGGGCGTCCTCACCACTAAGGAACAGAATAACAGAGAAACAGGGTACAGAGAAACAGATGTCTGTGATTGAAACTACAATCGAGAAATTGAGAAATTACAGTCTGTAATTGTAGAACTACAGAGTTGCTCCTATATGGTAAGTGAAGCTGATAAAACAGACAATGAGTGTAAATACTTAATGCACCTAATACAGTTGGCGGTCAGTATATACAGACTTTTGGTCAAAGTTCAAAACAATCGAAATATTCATAGACTTGCAACAAACAAGGTAACATTGTAGCTATATATTATATTATATAATATTGTAGCACAAAGGTATGACCCCCTTTTGGGCATACTCACCAAAACTGGTCTTTTATTATGAATTATGTCCGCTTAACGTGTAATTTTTCAACATGAGTTCTCTCAAATGGATTTAAAAAGAGCACTTTAAAGCGATGTGATAATTCTGTCTAACAGCAACCACTCAGCACCTTGAGCCAGTATTTTTTCTGCCCTGTTGATTGGCTAATTGCGCTGAACATAATTTGATGATGATGGAGAGTTTTGAATCCACAGGGCACCGAGAGCTTCACAGACAGAGACGACGATGAAAAGCTCCCCAGGCAGTTTCACGGATATACAACAAAAAAAAAATTTCCATTTAGTTGAAAAGTATAGAGTAAAACAATATTTGTACATTTTGGGTACATATTTGGCCCCTTATCTTCCCTTAACTCCCCTTAAGAACCACATGTTTTAAAAGGTATACTGCATGGCATGGCTCCAATCAACCATCTGACACTTATATAGTACTGACACCTACAGTGCACTGTTTCAGAGCAGGTAAACCATTACTGTCATTTTCACATGACAGCTTTCAGCAATGTCATCACCGCATCTGATCCTGTTTAGACATAACAGAATGATACAAACAAATCCATTCATACTCACAGCACTAATGCTCTCACAAGCAGATGCTTCCAGTTAGAGCTGTGACTCCTTTAATCAGTGATCAGACAAAACTTCTAACACTCCGTACAGTACTTCTCAGTTTTATTGGACCCACAACACAACTCAAGTCTCATGTTTCACCAAAAGAACGTCTCACAAAGCAAAAGAGTTTCAAGTACTTACAAAGAAGGAGAGTCTGTCGGTTCCGTGAGTGAGTTTACCATGTGTTCCGCTGCTTCCAATAAACCAAATCCCCAACAAACAAAAGAACAAATTGCAGCCCCTAGGAGAACACAAATCAAGCGCACATGTCACCCTCGGCGCTCAGTCTTTCTGTGAAGACAATGGAAAGAGAGACGGGCGGATTCGTTTTACATATGCGAAAGTCTAAATGTCAATGAGTGTAATTCAGCAAAACACATGACTTCAGACTGAGCAGTGATCAAGGAACACTTCACAGTTTCGATAAAAACACTGTGTTTTTGTGGAGTGAATTGTGAGAATATGGAGTTAACATTATCGAGCTGCGCCCGGTGACTCATGAGAGCTCGTCTATATTTCATACAATAAAACTGCAGCTGACAATGTGTTTTATATTGATCATACACAACAATAGCAGAACAAACAATCATGCATATTCAAGCTACTGCATCTGCTGCATATGATTGATCGTTCCCTTTTACTCGAAACTCACTAATAAAACAAGCCATTAGCCAACTGCTGAGAAATAGTTTCGCAAAACAAAACTAAACATGAATTCTTCCGTCTAAACTATTTGTAAATAAGGCTGTAAATCTGTCATTTGTTCTTTCAGAGGCGCGAGTAGTGAGCAATATTTCTTATTGATTATAGTTTCAAATTGACATCATATGGTCATATAGACATTTTAGTCAAGTGGTCTGTGTAATCCTTCCTAACATTTCATTTAATCATGAAATTCAGCAACAGCCCAAGGACTGTTATAGACTTCTATTCCAGAAGAAAGTTGGGACAGTGAAAGCAGGACTTAGTCAATTCTGTTTGAACTGTAGGGGAGAGTGCATGGCTGAGCTGTTACACTGTTAATATTTCCAACATCAGAGAGTGCTACTTAAAAGTGGAATACCAGCTGTGTGTGTTCTGGGTCTGATGTCATATCCTGTCTGGTAAAGGCAAGCTGAGGTGTGAGCTGAGGTGAGCACAGATTTGCCATTTCCCTCAATCTGAAGTAAAAATAAAATTCTAACATTCCATTTTTTTTAGAGAGAAAATCACAGTTATACATGTGTGCTGACTAGAGGAGATAATGAAGTGCCCTACTCTAGGCTAAGGTTAAATTATAGTCAACATTGTCTATATGATCTTGGGGCGTATTTTTTTTTTTTTAATTATAATTTAAAAATTCTGAACTTTTCTTCAGTGTTAAAAAAACTTCAATGTGTTCAATGAAATGAAAGATATAAAAATGTAATAAATACAAAATACATAACTGAGATGCAGTTCTTTTAATTGGTATATAATTTGAAACATTATGATTTACTGATGCCACAATGTTTTAAAAAAGTGTGAAAGTTGGCCCGCACTACTTATTTTCATTGAAACAGCCCAATTTAAGCAATTTGGAAAGCAAAATGTTTGCTTTCCTTATACAATCTTCAGCTGTACAACAGGCACAGTTTGTATGGAAGTCCAGAATTGACTATAGTGTTCTTGAGATTACATCTTAAGAAAATAGCTTTTGTTTTCTGGAGATCACAAGATAACAGTCTAGAAAATTATTACTACCACATGGCTTCTCTCGACTTCTGTTTTCTGTTTTCTGTTTTTAATGGGAGATTGATCTGGACTGCTGCCAGGCCAGTTTAGCACCTGCACGTTCTGACTACACCAGCTTGCTGTTAAAACACATGCAGAATGAGAGGCAGCATGTCGAAGAAAATGTTGTCTACAAGGCACTATTTGTAAACATGGACATGCCCTGGGCACTATAGTACACCCTAATACCATGACAGACCCTGGCTTTTGAACTTTACGCTGGTAACAATGTGGATAATCATTTTCTTTCTTCGGTACAGTGAATCTACACGGTTGACTCAACAGACCACAATGCATGTTTTTCGCTGAGCATCAGACAATTTCATATGAGCTCACATCCAGAGACGTCAACAGCGTTTCTGGATGTTATTCCACTCTGCAGTACAGTCCTACATTTGTGGATGTAGCAACTTTTGTTTTTATGGTTGACAGTGGCTTGTCAAAGTATTCTTTTCAAAGAGTTCTCAATGTATATTTACAAGCAACAATGATGTGGTTGAGTTAAATATAGAATAGCTAATCACTGCTTTCTTTTTTATTTACAGTATATATATATATATATATATATATATATATATATATATATATATATATATATATATATATATATATATATATATATATATATATCAAAGCTGGTACAGGTTTTCTATTTGTTTCAGTGTACAGTGAAATGGTAAATTCTTATTCTTTTCTGTATTATCACACAGCCTTTAGGTCACAGTGCTACTTATTCTCTCACCCCTATAGCCTCCAAACTCACTGAAGCACACTGAGAAGAAAGATGGCCCCCAAATGAGCTAGTGAAGGTGGAGAAGCATGCATGGTTTATGTCCTTCATGTTTTAGCCATTACCTCGCAACTGCACGTGACTCCGCTATTTAATTTACTTTCCAAACACTGCACTGACCATCAAAGACACAAGTTTACTAGCAGGTTTAAATCATCAGAAACTATTCAGTCATACACACAGACGTAAAACTCCCAGTTAATATTACTGTCATAATGTGTGAAAGCATGAGGACACATAGTTCCAAACACTGATAAATCAGTGGAGCAGTCTGGAGGAGGGAGATAGATAGTGAGGAAGGAAGGGGATCATTCTGAGGAAGAAAATGAGAATAATAAATCTAGTAGGATGCAATTTTCTAAATATTCAAGCAAGTCTTTGCCTGTAAGAGTGTAAGAGAGAGGGATAGTTAAGTATCAGATTAAAGGATATTAAAGTATTCCAAACAATTTAATTTAGAAGAATTTGGGTAAAACCTCGCACATACATTTGCACATGGATCGTTTAAAGTTATTATTTGCCATATTAGTAATTGTGGTTATTGTCTTTGGTAACAGTGTAGATAGTGTAAATGTAAAGGTTTTAAGCTAGATACCAGATGGTTATTTGTATTTAGGTGTTTTTGTTATATTTGAAATACGGTATTGTGCAAATGCCCGAGATCACTTATCATTTATATCATTTTAGGTGAAAATTGCACTATTTTTTATTATTCAATAAGAAAAGGGTTAAAAATAAAAAAAAATTAAATATACAAACATGTTCAAATATATACAATATAATATACAAATATACATATTTGACAAATAAAATACACAGACGCTTCAAAGCTGAATATATATTTTTTAAATAGTTTTTTTTGCCTTATTGCTGAAGCTTCTATTCTTGACCTGATTTTAAGACTTTTAGTTTTAAATCTGCAGAAATATTTTTTTACACATCCAAGTTCAGTCTAAGAAACTGTACTGGCTGCACTACTTCTCATAAATCAGATAATCCCAAACACACTCAGTGATGATGAGGTCTGAATAGTCCCTTTTCTCTAGAACATCACGAGCATCTTTTATTGGTTTGCCAGTGTTCCTCTTCTTTTTCCTTTTCTCAGTAACAGCTTGATAGCAACACATTCTTTCATGCCCATAGAATTGAGACAGAAACACCTGTCTATGTTTTCAGATCTGAAGTCTGGAGCTTGATTTTCTCCTTTCCATCAAAAATGAAAGATTTAGGTGCGTTTTAGCAGTCTACCAGTGATGCGTTCAGCCCTGACCAAATGTAGCAAAGCATTTATTTCAGTGTAAATGGTGGTGTGATGAATCTGTTGTGTTATGCAAGCATTGCAGCAGTGGGAGCTGAGAAGCCATTTTTGGTGCCCTTTTTTGAAGAATTTGCGTATACCAACTTGTTGCAAACACATCTGCAAAGAACTTTATTTACTGCCTTGTTAATACAGCAGGATACATGTACACGATGCTGCTGATGGCAATATCTTTGACACATTAATTACATTAAATGTAAAGCCAGTGTTTGTTCTCTCTAAGGTTGCCATTTTTATTTTCTTTGGACAGCGACAATATGCTCATAATAAACAGAAGCAGGTTTACCAGTGTGTTACATCACCTTCCCTATAACAGCACTTAATAATCATTTGGGGACCAATTGATCTAGTTTTGTAAGCATTCTCACACGGGACAGTGAAGTTTTTGTAGGCAGTCTTGGGCTGAAGGTTGTGGATTTGCTCTTGTGACCTTAAGGTCGCCGGTTTGATCCCCGAGACCAGCAGGACACGACTGAAGTGCCCTTGAGCAAGGCACCTATTCCCCAACTGCTCCCTGGCCGCTGTGGATAGAGCTGCCCACCGCTCTGGGCATGTGTACTCACTGCCCCCTAGTGTGTATGTTCACTAGTATGTGGGTGTTTCACTGCACTGGTTAAATGTGGAGGTCAAATTTTGCTGCTTGTAAACACAAGTGACAGAATAATTCTAAACTAAACTTTAGTTTTCCAGTCTTTGTCATAGTCTACACTTTATAATGTGTTTTCAGTAGGAGACATGCTTGCTGTCCTAGCACCTGTGATAATGCAGCCATGCTGTTCTAACTCACGTTGCTTGGTTTTGTCATGTTAACATAAGTATGGATGTCTGTAAAGAGATGGCAGCACCTTCCATCAAAAAAGTGCACGTCTACCAGCATTACCAGTGCAGAAGTGTAAGTTATCTATTAGCTATCTACCCCCGGGTACAATCACAGACACTGGGTTTACACATTACACCTAACAACCTAACAATCTGGATGGTCCATTTCTGCTTTGACCCAGAGTACACAACCTCCATTATTTCTATAAACAATCTGAAAAGTTACACTGCAATACACATTTCCACCATGCCCATTTCAGAGGAGCTTGTTTATGGATATTGTTCACATATGGCTTTCTCTGTACATAGAACATTCTTAGTATTTGCCTTTGTGGATGTAGCAGCAAACAGTGTTTATTAACAACAGTTGGTCAACATATTCCTAAATCCATGCAGTGATCTCCAGCCTAGAATTTGGTTTTTATCCCAAATCTTTGCAAACGCTCATTAAGGATTGTTGTTTTTGAACAGCTAGATTTTTCTTGCTGATGCCTTTTTGCTCTCAACCCATCCTTGCTCATAAAGGATGGGGCAGATGTTCCTTTCACACCCAAGCACGATAACATTACCTTTAATTGCTCCTGTCCCAACCTTTTTGGAAAGTTTTTGCAGGCATCAGTTTCAGAATGAGCGTGTTTACAAAAACAAGTTAAAGTTGTTCAGAAAAAACTGTTCCAACTTTTTTGTATATAATAAATTAAATGTACAGACTCAGGTGAAGTGTCACAAACCACCCCCTCTGGGCTCCTGGCGCAACCTTCTCCACACATCTACAGCTGATCCAGGACCTATTAGGACATCCATATAAAACCCTTTGTTTTTCCTTTGTGTTTTTTTTACTCTTGCCTGTTTTGACCACTGCCTTTTTTTAAGGACTCTGAATATTGAGCTGCCCCAAATAAAGCAACTCAGTACATGCAACTGAAGCACAAGCCTCCTACGTTACATGGATAAGGCAGAAGAAGATGTTTAAGTAGCAGCTATCCCAAGTAAAAGTAAGTATGTTGTGTATGAATAAGAATTTCATGATCTGTCTGCTTTCTACATAATAGTGAATGATACTGTTAGTGCAGTGCTCCATTCTACACAGAAAAGTAAACAAACCTGTTATCAATTCCCTACACAGACACAGACAATAGCACGATAAAGCCACACATTTAGAAACACTATAAACAGTGGAATACTTGGCTTTATAATATAGATATGGAGTAAACATGAATGCATCTGTTCACATTCAGTTAATTCCATCATTTACAAATGTAGTCTGTTGTGTGAGAATGAAAGAGCTGGCTGCATTATACTGGGTACATGAATAAGCCGGGTACAAAAGACTAAAACCTTCATTTAGGCTTTCCATTTGTATTGTTGGCCTTTGCCCTCAACTGTAGAGTCATTTATGTGACAAACAAGAAGACAAAAGCATGAGATAGAGCAGTGGATAGCACTGATGTGCTGATATGGCATCTTTCATCTGCAGTGCACAAAGGTTATTGGGTACATGGTTGAAGAAACATTGTAAAAAATCATCAGTAAGCAATGCACCATAACACTGAAGAAAAAAGACTTAACCTTTTATTCACTAGTCCAACACTAAAGACCACTTCATGATGAATTCAGAGATCATATTATCACTGTCATCTCCAAACATAATTACACAATTGCAAGAGTACATAGTTAATAATATAGTTAGGTATGCACATGAATCCATATACATCGATAAAAAACATTACAACATGCTTTTGTTATTAATGATTATGACAATGGCTGTTGTGAGTTAACTATAAAACTTAACCCTAAGTTGCTCCTTTACCACAAATCAAATATAAAGCCCATTGTGTCAACGTCTTTGTGTGGCTATAAAAGCTATGTGAAGAATGTGGATAAGCAGTATCAGCCAATAAGTGTACTAGTTTATGTTCAATATTAAGTTAGCATGGTCAGCATTATTGCAGATTCAGTTTAAATAACTATCATAGTATTTACTGTCCATTAACTTCATTCTTATGCATCCCAAGCTCCACAGTGACTTCTCAACACACTATAATCTCATCCTGGAATTCCAGAACAGGTTTGACATTTTGACTGTGTTATCCCAGTGAAACAGACTCATTAATATGTTGAATCAACTGACCTTTAGCTTCTGTTGTAAGTATGTTTGGAGCACGCTGGTTTCTGTTCTTATCTGTTCTGAAGTATAGGAAAAGGCTTTGTCCATAGTTATATGGTGGGCATATATCTGTACATGTATAACTGTAAGCTAATATAAATATAAATAATATTAATAATATTAAAATATAAATATAAATAATATTGCTGTCTCAATTATTGCATATATAACATAATCCCTGTAAATATTTAAACTGTGAATGCTTCATTGTATACATTTTTTTTTTACCTACTGTCATGCCTTCCTCCATCTCCGGCAGCTCTAACTCACCTCCTTGCCTGTATTTTTGACTTCTCGTTTTAGCCTTGCCTTTTGGTTCATGTTTTGTCAGCGCTCCTTTTTGACCTCCTTTGGCGTGTCGTTTGACTATGTTTCTGGATTATCCTGTCTTGAAATAATCTCTCAAACTGTTATTTTGCTGTACTCGTCTGCTCTTCCCCTGTGCGTATTACACCTACCCACAAGTCATTAGAAGTCTCTACTGTTACTGGTGATATGTACTGCTGTGTAGCGTTACAGAGTCACATCACATTCTGGTTAATCCTCAAGTGGTAGGGCATCACTGCTATCCTCAGAAAGCATTTCCTGTATTTCTTGCTGTTATAAAATCTGAAGTTTGGACTATTGTTCAAAAGTTTGTACAGGAATTGTTTTTTCACTGCGCTTAAGCCCAGTAGTGTTGATATCATGATATCTAGCGGTCAGGGTTTCAAAACAACATGAAGTGAAGCACTGTCTGTCACATATATCTGCATGCAAACTGTTTTTTAAAATCAATACTGACATTTTGAGAATTAATACAGCATCACAAAATATAATATTGAAAAAAACAAGTATGTCACTATTTTTTCTAGTGGTCATGTAAACATGTAGTGCAACACACATGATCTTAATTGTAGAATTATTAGCAGTATGAAGTATAAATGAAGTACATATTTGTACAGTATACAGCACACATAATAAAGCATGCTATTTCTGATGCTGGCCATGATCCAATAAGGAAGGCTTATACAAGCTTGGTTAAAAGTGCTTAAATGAGGGTTAGAATAACCTGGAAAGCGTGGAAGTCAGCATATCAGTCTGCTTTCACTTTCCTCACAGATACAAGAATTATCTTACACATTTATTTACATATACATGATGCTTTGCTTTATTATACCACTGTTTTACACTTCAAGGGGCTCATCAACAAATTTTTGTTCCCTAGAAGTCACAGCTTGTCTCCCAAACTAATGTTCCCTTGTCTTTGTTATGCTAATGCTGTTTGCATAAAACGCTAACTCTGATTTTGCTTGTGTGCATTTAAAGGAATTTTTTTATCTACAGCAACATCTTCCAAAAAAGTGATTGGCTGTCCTGTCAGTGTGCCAATGCCCTGCTACAATGAAAAAATGCTGCATTACCTTTTACAATAAACAGTTTGCAGCAAACAGTGTATTATCAGACAATGAACAGCACATCATACAGCTTTATCACAATTCCCTGAAGCATTATCTGCTAATAGAGGCATCTTCAATACACAATCTAAACTAGATAATGACTGTCGCTTGCCAGAAATATTATTAAAACTAATCTCAATTAGAAGCTCTTGTCTATTATATATATACTTATCATTCTGGTTATACAGGTGACAGCATAGCAGTAAGGCTATGGGACCTGGTATGCAGCCACTACAAATGCTATGTCTAGTAGCATTCGCTCGTAAACATAAGTTTCTAAATTGTTCTTGGATTGGGTGCCTGGCTCTAGGTTCTCTAAACTTTAACAATGTTCTTCACAATCACATATAGCATTTGCAACAGTTATTATTTAAAAGACCCACATTGCACACATATATTTTGTATTCTATTTTAATTTCACTTGATGTCTTTGTAGGTTTATGTGCCAATAATAGTCAAAATTCATTTTACATTACTACAATCCAACCTTCCTTTATACCTTAGAATTAAAGATTGTTTTGTACTGTGCCTTCTAAAAATATTGTGCACAACAGCAGATCAATCAGTTGTCATTTTATTAGTAGGCAAGTGATTTAAAAATAACTGTAGAATTAATGTAGAATTAACTGTTAAAAACTAGGCATTTTATGCAACATTTTAGGGAACACTTTGTCATTTACTTACATTCATTTTTGATATCTGCCTCGAGATTTAATCATTGCAGCTCCTCCTGCAAAGCTTTCTGACTATGAATTTTGTTTAGGCCTTCATTTTTTAAAGTCATCAACAGCTCTGGACACATCTAAAACATCTTCATTTGTACAGCTTTCTATGAATAATTAAGTTAAAGTTAAAGAAATTTTAGCATCATAAATAATATAATTTTAAATCAACAGTTTGGTTTTATATTAGAACAGTGGTTCTAAAATAGTGATTTCAAACTTTTTAATGGTCCTGTATTTGACACACAGTTTTTTGTTGTTGTTCCGTTGGTTTTTTTTCTTATATATTTTGGAAATCACAAAAACAATAAATCCAGAATAGAAAGAGTGGACTAGACCATCAAATGCTTATTTAGAAATTTTAACAATGTTTGCATAGTAAAATACTCATATTGCAAAAAATATGAAATATCATGGTATCAATATCAAAAAAGTACCTTCCACCTTTAGAGAAACTTTACATTAGCAGTGTTTGCTTTTAAGAGCATAGCTGAAGTCATTCTGCTATATATAATCATGAATTCTGTGGACAAATCAAGTGAAGAATGGCTGTTCTAAAACTATTTATTTGCAGGGATAAACTGAAATGCAGGGATATATACAAAGTGGTGAAGCAACAGTGTCTATAATAAAATGATGCCAGAAGGTTGCATTGGCCAGACAAGAATAAAACAGTGCACTTCTGCAAATCAAATAAAGAAAGAGCTCAAAGGTTTGTAAAATAATTCATGACATTATTCAAAATAAATGCACAGCTCTGTTGTAGCTTATAGCTCAACATCATCATCAACAACAGCATATGTTAATTAATTTATTCATACCTCATATTAATTTGTGTAACTCCAAGATATCCCACACACAGCTCCACAGCTGGCAGGGAGAAAACTCTCCAGACTGCAGTGAAAAATCTTTCAGCTGTGCAAAGTCTCCCAGCTCTGTCAAACTTTACTGCTACAGTTCAAAGTTTCCTGGCACAGTCAGGCTCTTCATCGCTATGCAAGGTCTCCCAACCCAGTCAAACCCCTCTGTAACTGTATGAAATCTCACGGCCCAGTCAACCACCTTTAACGCTGTAGAAAGTCTAATAGCCCAGTCTAACTCCTCTGTTACTGTGCAAAGTCTTCCAATCCAGTCAAACTCTTCTGCCACATTGCAAAGTGTCCTGGTACAGTTTAACTCCTCTGTGACTGTGCAAGGTCGTTTGGCCCAGTCTGATTCCACAGCCATGGTGCAGAGTTTTCCAGTACATTCAAACTCTCCAAGCTTAGTCATACTATGCTGTCACCATGCAGAGTCTCCTGGCCCAGTCAAACTCCTCTATCTCTGTGCAAAGTCTCCCAACCTAGTTAAACTCCTCCATAACTGTGGAAAGTTTCCTTGCCCAGTCAAATTCCCCTGTCTCTGTGCAAAGTCTCCCAACCTAGTCAAACTTCTCTATCTCTGTGCAAAGTCTCCCAAACTAGTCAAACTCCCCTAGCTCTGTGCAAAGTCTCCCAACCTAGTCAAACCCCTCTGTAACTGTACGAAATCTCACGGCCCAGTCAACCACCTTTAACACTGTGGAAAGTCTAATAGCTCAGTCTAACTCCTCTGTCACTGTGCAAAGGCTTCCAACCCAGTCAAACTCCTCTGCCACAGTGCAAAGTGTCCTGGCACAGTTAAACTTCTCGGTGACTGCGCAGGGTCGCCTGGCCCAGTCAGATTCCACAGCCATTGTGCAAGGTTTTCCAGTACACTCAAACTGCTCTGTTGCAGTGGAAAGTCTCCCAGCCCAGTCATTCTATGCTGTGACTATGCAGAGCCTCCCAACTTAGTCAAACTCCTCTATCACTGTGGAAAGTTTCCCAACCTAGTCAAACTCCTCTATCACTGTGCAAAGTCTCCCAACCTAGTCAAACTCCTCTATCACTGTGCAAAGTCTCCCAAGCTAGTCAAATTCCTCTATCTCTGTGCAAAGTCTCCCAAGCTAGTCAAATTCCTCTATCTCTGTGCAAAGTCTTCCAAGCTAGTCAAACTTCTCTATCTCTGTGCAAAGTCTCACAACCTAGCCAATCTCCTCTATCTCTGTGCAAAGTCTCCTGGCCCACCTAAACTTTGATGTCACTGTGCAAATTCTCATGGCCTGGTCAAACACTTGCTAACAAAGAAATGTCCTGGTACAATCAAACTTCTCTGTTACTGTACATGGTTCTCATGGTTTACTCAAACTGAGCTGTCACCATGCAAATTCTCCTGGCCCAGTCTATTTGAATCCTCAACAGGCAAAGTCTGCCAGCCTAATCAAACTCTAAGCCTAGTCTTCTGTACCTTTGTATGCTGAAGCAGTCTGGGATGAAAAAGTCGAACAGGTTCAGAATGCCACAGAAAGGAAATGTGGGTATGCGTTGGTTAGAGCAAAACTAAATTGCTTCCCTGACCAAACAGTTGAGATATTGAGCTGCTGTGGTACAAATTATAAACCATAAGCATATATAAACCTTAAGAATATATCAGAAAGAACTGTCTATCTCTCTCTTTATCTCTCTCTAAATGCATGCTAAGATTTATTTTAATATGTATTGAAGCACTTTAGTTATGCTCTGCATATCTGTTTTCATTGTAGCAACTGTTCTGCATGAAATGTAATGTTTTGGGTGGTCTTCATAATTATTCATAAACATTGTAAATTAAATGACTGCATGTGTGATTAGGATGCGTCTTGTTTATGGAAAGAGTATAAACATCCAACAGCTAAATCACTGCACCAGATACACATACATACTATCATGCTAAATAATTCACTTTGGTTTCCAGGATATACAAAGCAGCACAGGAAAGCAGTGCTTGCTGACTCTTGCGTGCCCAAAGGTAATCAGTAAGTGCATTCATCACAATTTACCATGAATCAAACCACCATTTCTGATGTATATTTCATGAATATGTGCTTCACATATCTTCAGATTGTTTATTTTTACTCACTTTTACCCTGAAGGCAAAGGCATCTTCAGCCTTCTGATGTTCTAAGCTAATCTGTCCACATTTAAACATTCAGCAGGTTTTCAAATTTAGCAATCCTCTGAGCAAAAAGCATAGCTCTCTCTCTCAAGAAATCCCATCAGGAGCGATATATAGCATGTATCTATACAAAACTTGGTTATATAGCTGGAGAGGAATGCCTGTCCTATGTTTATTAACAGTAAAAACATACCTAAACTGCAAAGCATAAGTAATACTGTCAGACTGAAAGTTAAACTAGTGAGTCTGTTTCTGCCTGAAACAGTGTATATAAATACAGGGGCTTTGAGCCAACTTCCATTGACTGAACAGTGCCAGGGTAGTTCTTGTGCTGCTGCACGCCTTGAAATTTCATTAGCAATTCAGTCGTCTCCAATGCACACCCCTGTTTGATATTTAGCAGGTTTTTCCCAAGGGCTTGAACTCTCCAACTCTGTTTTTTAAAAAACAAATTGAAAAGGAACCTTGAAGGTTAGAAAAGCCTTCACATATACAGACCATCCTGACTCTCCTGTTATTCATTACAATTCCCACCTGCAGGAAGACTTCAACCACAGTATCTGTTTTCACTATTGAAAGACAGTGTCATAGACTCATAGATAGAAAATGTGAAAAGTGTATTCATACTGTAATACATAATCCTATCTATCTATACATAAGATGCACCTCAACTAGGCCCAGTATATCACTGCTATATATATATATATATATATATATATATATATATATATAAATATATATATATATATATATATATATATATATATATATATATATGTATATATATATATATATATATATATATATATATATATATATATATGTATATATATATATATATATATATATATATATATATATATATATATATATATATATATATATATATAAATATATATATATGAACTTGAGTGACGCTCATTCTTAATCCATATTGTTTAATATGATGTCGGTCCACCCTTTGCAGCTATAACAGCTTCAACTCTTCTGGGAAGGCCTTTTGACCGTTCTTCCAGAAGCACATTTGTGAGGTCAGAAAAACTGTTCCCACAAAGTTGGGAGTATGACCTTATCCAAAATCTCGTCTGCTGAAGTATTAAGAGTTCACTGGAATCAAGGGGCCGAGCCCAACTCCTGAAAAACAACCCCACACGATAATCCCCCCTCCACCAAACTTTTAGCACATTTCAATCAGAAAAGTAGGATTTCCCTGGAAACTGCCAAACCCAGTCCATCTGACTGCCAGACGGAGAAGCGTGATTCGGTACTCCAGAGAACACATCTCCACTCCTCTAGAGTATACTGGTGTCATTTTACGTGGCTATCACGTTGAGTTGCTGTCGTTCCCAGTTGCTTCCACTTTGTTATAATACAACTGACAGTTGACTGTGGAATATTTAGTTGTGAGGAAATTTCACGACTGAACTTGTTGCACAGGTGACATTATATCTTGCTACTGCGCCGGAATTGAGCTTCTGAGAGCGACCCGTTCTTTCACTAATATTTGTAGAAGCAGTCTGCATATCTAGTTGCTTGCTTTTATACACCTGCGGCCATGGAAACGATTGGAACAAGTGTCCATGTAGAGGTAGCTCAGAGAAAAACTAACTCACCAACCCATAGCAATGCTTGCAATGCAGTGTAAGCTTTATAGAAACCCAAAAATCTCATTAAGCCTACATCCCATTTACAGCAGAATCAATGTAGTAAAGTATGTAGTGTATTTCTGAAAACAACTAGCTCCTATTTGCAAAGCATGTTGAGTAAATAGCTGGTACTGGTGCAGTCTGTCTCTGAATATTAAAGTGACTGGGGTGGAACTTCCCAGAATTCCTTGCGCTTTTGTTATTTTTTTGTTATTGTATTTTCTAACATTATATTCTTACGACAAACGTATGTTGGACTGCATAAAGGTCTTTAATGTTAGAATGTGATGTTCAGTTCACAGTGTGATTACTAAACAGTACTACAGAGCTGTGAAAAATGTGAGACGGTTCTCTTTGCTATGCCGTAGGCTGATAATGAATTACTTAAGAAAGTGTAGCTGCAGAAAAAAATATTTGTAGTTTGATACCAAAATTGCTGTACAGTGTATACATTTCCTACAATATTTGTTTAGTATGTGTGCCACAGAACTACAACAGTGCAGCACAGCACCTCTGCAGTTTTCAAAGCACTCATATGTTAGCAACACATGCACCTGAGCAAGTGGAGCTCCAATTTTTTTAGAGGAGGAGCAATCATAAGCAGTGATCCTGTACTTTTTATGCATGAAAAATACATCATGTTTTGTAGTGAGAATACCAACAAGCCATCTTTTCCATGGATGCCCAAACTTTTGCTCATGACTGTAAACCATGGGCCCCTACTTTCAAAGTCTGTCTAATGGAATTCAGCATCTCTGCCCGCAGACAGGGGAAGGTTATAAAGCCCATCACTACTTTTTGAGACAATGGAGAGAAAAGTAATGACGTGAAATGTTAATTATGTATTATTTCAGGTCCATTGATTTTAATGTTATGGAGAGCTATCGGTGAGGTCCAATGTCTCGGGTGTGCAGTTAGAGGAAAGAGTGAACGTTAGACAGGAAGCCAAACAGACAGAACAATTCACACACAGACAAGTGGAGAGAGACAGAGTAATAACACTAATCACATAATAATCACATAGTAACACCAGGAGATGAGCCAATACAGGAAACAGTAAAGGCGTTCAGAAACATCAAACGCTGACAATAGAACTAAACACACAGACTAAAGACTATTGAGTAGAGACAAAAACAAAGCTGCTGCTTTTTCTCCAGACGTGGTTAATCCTCTGTTCTTTTTCCTGACTATGGGGGAAAAAGCAAACGTATAGTGTGTTTTTGGAAGCTCCTGGCTCCTCTGTCCACATCTGGTTCTTATATCTGCTGACCTCGTGTCTTCCACTGTATCCAAGGACGGCCTCCTCATTGTCAGTGCTCACTGATGGGCTGGAACTAAATAAGCAAAGCCGTGAGAAAAAAAACTGACACATGAGAAAGACTTTGACAGGGGCAGGTGTTCAAATACTCAAGAAAACGCCATCAAACTGCCACCAAGGTATTTTTCAGCACGTATGTGTGTGTGTGTGGGTGTGTGTGTGTGTGTGTGTGTGTGTGAGTGTAATTCATCTGTGAGGTCAAGATGGATTTGACTCCTCA
The DNA here is from genome assembly GCA_021613375.1 of Megaleporinus macrocephalus. NCBI lineage: Eukaryota > Metazoa > Chordata > Actinopteri > Characiformes > Anostomidae > Megaleporinus > Megaleporinus macrocephalus. The sequence continues at coordinate 30,256,204 of CM038708.1, read as the reverse complement.
TTTGAAAAAAAAAATCTTCTGGTGTATGTTTCGTTTGGTATTTTTTAACCCTAACCCCAAACACTAACCCTGATGTGGAGGTTTTTTGTTTTTTTTTCATTTTAAGAAGGTCACATAGCATTCAGTAATTGTTCCTAAAAGATATGCAGCTATATGTGCTTTCTTACTGAGCACTTTATTAAGACCACTTGTACATCTACTCCTTCATGCAGCCAGTCAAGTGGCAGCTGTGCAGTGTATACAATCATGCAGATACCAGCCAACAGCTTCGGAGTGTTTCAGTACTTCAGTCATCAGACTTGAAAACAATGTGATTTTGACCATGACATGACTATTGGGGCCAGATGGGCTGCTTTAGTGTTTCTATAACTGCTGATCTCAGAACAGTGCGATACAAAAAAAAACATCCAATGAGTGATAGTTCTGCAGAGAGAAAGACCTTTTGGATGGGAGAGGTCAATTGAGAATGGTCAGACTTTTTCAAGATGACAGACAAACCACGGCAACTAGGATAACCGCGCTGTACAGTTGTGGTAAGCAGAAAATTCTCTGAATGCATGACCTGTTAAACTTGAGGCAGATGGCCTACGACAACAGAAGGCCACACTTTCTGTCAGCCAAGCACAGGAAGTACAGTCTACAGTCCTGGACAGTTGAAGACTGGAAAACATAGCCTGGTCCAAGCAATCTTGATTTCTACTAAAGCACACAGATGGTAGGGTCATAATTTGTTGCCAACAGCATGAATCCCTGGATGCAACCTGTCAACAGTCCAGGCTGGTGGAGATGGTATAGTGGTGTTGGTGATGCTTTCTTGGTACACTTTTGGTCCATTAATACCAAGTAGTTGTCCCTTGAATGCCACATTTCTATTTGAGTTGTTGGTAAGCATGTGCATCCCTTTAAAAGCGTACCACTTTCTAATGGCCACTTCCAGAATGATTTTACGCAGCATGTCACAAAGCAAACGTCATCTCACACTGATAATGAGTTCAGGATTTGAATGTAGTAACACCTGTAGGATGTTGATGAATGTGAGTTCTGTGGCATAAAGGTGCACCTGAAAAATCTGCAGGAACTGCATGATGCAATCACATCATCATGGACCAGAATCTCAAAAGAATGTTTCCAACATCTTGTGTAATCCATGCCACGAAGAACTGAGGCTGTTTTGAGAGCAAAGAAAGAAACTGTCCAAACTATTCAGACAACCCTTCTAAACAGTAAGTTTGCTCAGTGCTGAGTGTTCAGCTGTGCACTCACAGCTTGCCCAATAGAACAGGACAATCTGAAGAGCAGTGGAATTGTGTTCTCTAGAGCGATGCAGCACCATTCACCTTTAGGATGAGTTGGAGTGGAGACAGTCATCCAAAATTATTCAACATCAGTACCTGACCTCACTAATGCTTTTGTGGCTGAATACAATCAAATTGTCACAGCAACATTCCAACATTCAGTGTAAAGCCTTTTCTCTATTAATACCCTTGATTTCAATAGAAACCTGCATAAATTCTCTGTTATATATAAATGACATTTTGTAATAATAATAATAATAATAATAATAATAATAATAATAATAAAGAAACACATGCATTCTTCAAAATAAGGGTTTATTTACTTAAATCCCCAGAAGACATGTCCTTCACCAAGTTTTGATTACATTCTCTTTGAGCACACGGTCGTCATACACACTCTGCATGTTGTATGCAGTTAGACGTTTTCAGCAAAGAGGTCTTCAAATCTCCAGTTGTTTCAAAGTGAAGGAACCAAAAGTGGCTCTTTTATGACAGATCCTTTCATAGAGCCCTTCATATTTAAGGCTACAGCAATGTGATTTGTGGCCCTAAGAAATAATTCGTTATTCATTCCATATTCTTCACTATTTGTGCCAAAATACATTTACATAGTTTTTTATTTATTTACACCTTTAATTACACTTGCATTCAATTTGCAATGTGCATTGACATCTTTAAGTCAACGTATTTTCCTTATTTACTTATTTAAATGAAATCTAAAAGCTCACGCGTGTGTCCGCTCTTGCTTCGTCTGCTTGTGCTGCAACCTCACCAGCCTGACAATTCATGTATTTTCTTTTATTTTAACAAACCCAGTAGAATCCACATCTCTGGCAGAATTGCTTGTTTCAATGAGCTACAAGTGAGAAATAAACAATTTTGAATTATAGCAGACTTTTGTTATAGCCACGGATGACTGCAACTTCTTAACTTCTGTGAAGAGTCATGCTGAAGGGCAAAGGCTACACTTTGTGTAGGATTTACAGGGTAGATATAAGCAGATGAACACACGCACAGTACATCATTTTTATCTGCAAATGCTTTTCTCTATACGTCTCTTACCTTTGTATGTTAAAGACTCTCTTGGGCATCATGCTACCTACACAAAGGGTAGCATAAAGCTGGCTTGAGCTGTAAAATATCTACACAAATTCCTAGCTGAGGAGCCGCATCGCCAAGACACCTGCAGAGAATTTAAAGTACTCCACAAGAGTCTACTTCTGTCCTCAGACTTCTTTGCCGCACAGCATGAATCTTGCAAAAAAGACTCCTAAAATCATCTGCAATCTATATATAAATATCTCTATATCTATATCTATAAACGTATCTTTTAACAGCAGTCAAACATTATTTATGTTTCATCCAGATGTCATGAAATAGCAATGAGCGATCCAAAGAGTGTCAGGCCTCTTCTTTTATCAGTCGGAGAATGGCAGTTCACAGAGATGGTAGGTTTGAGGAATCCAAAGGCAGCATGCCAGCTACCTCTCAGTTCAGCCCGGATGGAATGCAACGTTTTATTATTATTATTTTTATTATTGCTCCACCTCTGTCTGGAGGTCATAAATCATAAATCATATGTATCATATAAATCATATATATCAAAGGGTCTGCAGCTGTGAAACTGGATCAGACATACCTCAGATTTTAACCCTCCCATTAGACACACTCACATAAACTCAGGATCAGAACCAGTAAATCTCGTTTTTACTCTTTTTTGCATTATAAATGGTTTTATTAGTCAAATTTAAGAAACACATATTTCCAAAGATGTCTCCAGTCTCCATCAACAAAAGACTTTATTTTGATCATGCACTCCAAATGTTCAGTCTACTGAGTATGTTTTCCCACACCTCCTTGATACATATGGGCAATTCAATTGTGTGGGCTTACTTGGACTTAAGACCAGCGGCCCAGTGTAATTTCAGGCCCCCAGTTGGTTATTATGAGCACCTGCCAAGTAAGCTCCTTGTTCTCCACATGCTACTGAACCAGCTCTAACCTCTACAAGACCTCTGAAGATGCCCTGCAGTACTTAAGTCCTATAAGCCCTGTCTGTGAAGTGGAGCCACCACAGATTAGACTTGTTGTTCCAGCACATCCCACAGATGCTGAATCAGATCGATCTGATGATTTTTTAGGCTGGGGCATCACCTTCAACACTTCATCATGTTCCTTAAGATATTCCTAAACAATGTGAGGTGTGTGGCTGGGCATACCATCCTGCTGAAAGGCGAGGCAGCCATAAAGAAGACCACAGTAATGTTTAGGTAGCTGACAAGTGTCCAATCAACATCCACATTAGTGCCCAGATCCAGGGTTTCCCAGCAGAACACTGTTTACACTCCCACCACTGTCCTGTCTTCTTCTCACATTGCTTCCTGGTGCCATCACTTCTCCAAGATGCACATGTAACAGGCTGTCTACATGATGTAAAGAAAACAGAGCTTCCTTCACTCCAAGGTCCAGCTGCTACGCTTGTGTGCCAACTGTAGCCATTTTAATGGTGGATGGGGTACACATAGGCTGTCTGATCAGTCTGGGTTTTCGCAGCTCCATACACTTGAGGGTGAGATGCAGTGTGTTGTGACACATTCCTCCTGTAACCATCATTAAAAATTGATTGGACTTGCTTCACAGTAGCCTGTGCTAGGAATGTGCAGTTCCGTCAGAGCCAATGCGATGCATTAACAACAATTCAATACGTCAAGGTACATATGAAACTACTACAAATGTGATACTATATTATTATTCATATTATATTATTTATATTATATTATGCAGTGCAATTCCACAAAATTACAATTCAGTTCAACACAATGTGATATAGTGTGATGCAAAAGAATATGATGCTTTGAAATTTATTATGGCACAGTTGTTTCTATTTGGTTCTTCTTAAGTCAAGCAGATGAAAAATCAACTGTAAATAAAAAATGACTTCACTTTATGTATTTGTTTCTCTAGTAATGCAACTTAGTAAGCATGTCATTTTTGCTGACCATTCACCTTTAGGATGAGTTGGAGTGGAGACAGTCCAAAATTATCCAACATCAGTACCTCAAGTCAAGTCAAGTCAAGTCAAGTGGGTTTTATTGTCATTTCAACTACATACATAGTACACAGTGAAACGAAACAACGTTCCTCCAGGACCATGGTGCAACATAGACAGTGCATACAAGACACAAGTGCAACACGAACAAACAAGTGCGGACAGACAACACAACACAACACAGTACAGACAGAGAATAATAAATAATTGCTGGTAGTGTGCAAATTGTGCAATGTGTAATAAATAGACTCCAGTGAGGTAGTAAAGTTATCAATGCAATGCTTTGTGCAAAAATGCTTCCCTTTTTTTTTTATTATTCTTTTATCTGGGGTAAATGGTTGGAGAGAGAGAGAGAGAGTGTACATGTACCAGAAGATATCAGTTCAGACGTTGAGTTGTGTTGAGAAGTCTGATGGCTTGGGGGAAGAAGCTGTTGCAGAGTCTGGTCGTGTTGGACCGGACGCTGCGGTACCTTCTTCCTGATGGCAGGAGGGAGAACAGTCTGTGTGAAGGGTGGGTGGGGTCATCCACAATGCTGGTTGCTTTGCGGATGCAGCGGGTGGTGTAAATGTCCAAGACGGAGGGGAGAGAGACTCCGATGATCCTCTCAGCTGTCCTCACAATGCGTTGGAGGGACTTGCGGTCAGAGGCTGTGCAGGTCCCAAACCAGGCAGTGATGCAGCTGCTTAGTATGTCAACAAGTCAACAACCTGACCTCACTAATGCTTTTGTGGCTGAATGCAATCAAATTGTCACAGCAACATTCTAACTTTCAGTGTAAAGCCTTTTCTCTATTAATACACTTGATTTCAAAAGAAACTCGCATGCATTCTCTGTTATATAAAAATTACATTTTGTAATAATAATAATAATAATAATAATAATAATAATAAAGACACACATGCATTCTTTAAAATAAGGGTTTATTTACTTAAGTCCCCAGAAGGCATGTCCAAATTTGATTACATTCTCTTTGAGCACACAGTCGTCATACACACTCTGCATGTTGTGTGCAGTTAGATGTTTTCAGCAGAGAGATCTTCAAATCTCCAGCCCTTTCAAAGAGTAGGAACCAAAAGTGGCTCTTTTATGATAGATCCTTTCCTGGAGCCTTCATGATTTGTGGCCCTAAGAAATCAAAGAGTTATTCATTCTTTAAATACATTTGTGCTTAAATACATTTACATAGTTTTATATTTATTTACACCTTCAATTACACTTGCATTCAATTTGCAATGTGCATCGACATCTTTAAGTCAACTTATTTCACTTATTCACTTATTTAAGGATGGCATTTTTGCGGATTTAAAAAAATAACTTATGCCCTGTTAAAAACAGACCTCTTCAGAAGTCCTTTTTAGTGCAAATAAAAATCAGACAGTGAGGCAAACCGATTTCACACGTTTTTGCTTGTCAAATTGTCCATCGCTCTTGAAAAAGGTCTCAGATTCAACGTCTCACAAACATTTACTTTGTAGCAATTCGGTGGAACATGTAGTTCTTCCTGATGCAAAAGAATATGATGCTTTGAAATTTATTATGGCACAGTTGTTTCTATTTGGTTCTTCTTAAGTCAAGCAGATGAAAAATCAACTGTAAATAAAAAATGACTTCACTTTATGTATTTGTTTCTCTAGTAATGCAACTTAGTAAGCATGTCATTTTTGCTGACCATTCACCTTTAGGATGAGTTGGAGTGGAGACAGTCCAAAATTATCCAACATCAGTACCTCAAGTCAAGTCAAGTCAAGTCAAGTGGGTTTTATTGTCATTTCAACTACATACATAGTACACAGTGAAACGAAACAACGTTCCTCCAGGACCATGGTGCAACATAGACAGTGCATACAAGACACAAGTGCAACACGAACAAACAAGTGCGGACAGACAACACAACACAACACAGTACAGACAGAGAATAATAAATAATTGCTGGTAGTGTGCAAATTGTGCAATGTGTAATAAATAGACTCCAGTGAGGTAGTAAAGTTATCAATGCAATGCTTTGTGCAAAAATGCTTCCCTTTTTTTTTTATTATTCTTTTATCTGGGGTAAATGGTTGGAGAGAGAGAGAGAGAGTGTACATGTACCAGAAGATATCAGTTCAGACGTTGAGTTGTGTTGAGAAGTCTGATGGCTTGGGGGAAGAAGCTGTTGCAGAGTCTGGTCGTGTTGGACCGGACGCTGCGGTACCTTCTTCCTGATGGCAGGAGGGAGAACAGTCTGTGTGAAGGGTGGGTGGGGTCATCCACAATGCTGGTTGCTTTGCGGATGCAGCGGGTGGTGTAAATGTCCAAGACGGAGGGGAGAGAGACTCCGATGATCCTCTCAGCTGTCCTCACAATGCGTTGGAGGGACTTGCGGTCAGAGGCTGTGCAGGTCCCAAACCAGGCAGTGATGCAGCTGCTTAGTATGCTCTCTATGGTTCCCCTATAGAAGAGGGTGAGGATGGGTGGAGGGAGACGGGCCTTTTTCAGCTTCCGGAGGAAGTAGAGACGCTGCTGGGCTTTCTTGGCTGTAGAGCTGGTGTTCAGGGACGAGGTGAGGTTCTCCGCTAGGTGGACACCAAGGAACTTGGTGCTCTTAACGATCTCCACAGAGGAGCCGTTGATGTTAAGCGGAGAGTGGTCCGGTCTTGATTTCCTGAAGTCAACAACCTGACCTCACTAATGCTTTTGTGGCTGAATGCAATCAAATTGTCACAGCAACATTCTAACTTTCAGTGTAAAGCCTTTTCTCTATTAATACACTTGATTTCAAAAGAAACTCGCATGCATTCTCTGTTATATAAAAATTACATTTTGTAATAATAATAATAATAATAATAATAATAATAATAAAGACACACATGCATTCTTTAAAATAAGGGTTTATTTACTTAAGTCCCCAGAAGGCATGTCCAAATTTTGATTACATTCTCTTTGAGCACACAGTCGTCATACACACTCTGCATGTTGTGTGCAGTTAGATGTTTTCAGCAGAGAGATCTTCAAATCTCCAGCCCTTTCAAAGAGTAGGAACCAAAAGTGGCTCTTTTATGATAGATCCTTTCCTGGAGCCTTCATGATTTGTGGCCCTAAGAAATCAAAGAGTTATTCATTCTTTAAATACATTTGTGCTTAAATACATTTACATAGTTTTATATTTATTTACACCTTCAATTACACTTGCATTCAATTTGCAATGTGCATCGACATCTTTAAGTCAACTTATTTCACTTATTCACTTATTTAAGGATGGCATTTTTGCGGATTTAAAAAAATAACTTATGCCCTGTTAAAAACAGACCTCTTCAGAAGTCCTTTTTAGTGCAAATAAAAATCAGACAGTGAGGCAAACCGATTTCACACGTTTTTGCTTGTCAAATTGTCCATCGCTCTTGAAAAAGGTCTCAGATTCAACGTCTCACAAACATTTACTTTGTAGCAATTCGGTGGAACATGTAGTTCTTCCTTATCCATTATAATCGGTGACTTGCCTGAACCTGCCACCAACTCACTCAGGACTTGAGTGAGAGGTTTGATGAGAATTGGCCACTGACAGCAGTGGAGAAGAGAGATTGCGCTTGAGAAACTGTTTTCTATCTAGAGAGGAGGAATCAATCTAAATATAAAATAACTGGTCATTAAAGGCAAAGAGCTTTGCCCCTAATAACAACTATATGTATAAACAAATTGGATTTTACTGATGCGCAGCTGTTAGATATGCAATAATGCAAAGTAAAAGCTAGATAAGAATTAGATTGACTGCTGTCTTCCTCATCAAGTGATGTGAATTGAGAGTGACAGTTTAGGAAATGTGTCTTTTGAATTTATTTACAAAAATTATTCAGGCAAGAAATGGAGAAGTGACAAATGCTATGTTCTGTTTGTTTTTTATTACTGTTCGCTTGAGCAGTTCAGCTATTTCTTTTGATATATTAGGCTGTGTCTCTATATTCTTATAATGAAAAATGCAGCTGTAAAATTTAATAAATCAGCAACATAAGCTTGATGGCCCACTTTTCTTTTCTTCTCAGAGTATGAATGCTGACCTTGGATCAGCTTACAGCTTTTATGTAACACTGAATAGAATTACATGAACTAATGAAACATGATCTTAGACCAATGTTCTTACTATTAATGCTTGATAAATGTGCTTCACTGTTTTCATCAGAAAAAAGCATTCCTTTCCCCCTGTGTTATATGATAACCAAATTATAGACTATAGCTTGAAATAGACCTGACTGATGCCATACAGAAGTTTGGACTAAGCTGCTATAGTGTATAGGAGGCGACTATTTTAAAGAGGGTAATTGGGCAATCATACAGAGAGAAAGCTAGTGTTTAAAGCTATTAGGACAGAAAAAATTACTTGGAAAAAGTTGTTGTTGTTGTTGTTGTCATTGTTGTAGTTAAAGATATCCCTAGTATTAAAGTGGGCAAAAGTGTATTGTGCGCCTATTTGCCAATAGCCGCCTTCACATTTAATGGATAGAGCTTTTAGTGCACTAATTGTCCAACACATTGCCAATGCATCAAGAGAGCTCTCCAACGGAAGTAAGTGCAAAGTGTTAGACTGGCCAAGTCAATCTTCCAATTTATACCCCATTAATCCTGAAATTTGCTGGCTGAGAATGAGACTGAAATCTACCATTCCTCAACTGCAATCACCAATAGAAAGTAACTGAAATACTTACTGAAAGACTTTTTCAAAGCATCTTAAATAATAATTGTTGGAAAATAGTAATAGTAATAGTGGTCACAAGTCCAAATTAGCATGAAAAACACAGGCACACAAATGCAGCAAACCTTAAATCAGAAAACATTTTGTATAGAAGAAAACAACAACTACATTTACTTTTTTATGTATTTAATCTTTACATTAACATTTTTATTTCATTGCAGACAGTATGAACCCAAGGGGATTCATGTTTTTTCCGCTCAACATCCATTCCTGCATTTCAGGCCTGCAACACATTCCAAAAAAGCTGGGACAGTAAAGGATTTACCACTTTATGGTGTTGTCATTGCTTCTCACAATACTTGGCACTGAGGTTTTCGGTATATTGTCCCTTTCTTTCTGCAAACACATCTTAAGCATTGGTATGAAGTCATTGTTTACAAAGGATTGCCATAGTAATCCCTTGCCTATGAAGTTATATCAGTTATTGTTGAATGACAGTTCCAAATGCAGCGCCTTCTGAGGGACTACAAGTCCTGATTCCTTGAATTGTTTAATGATATTATGAGAAATATGCAAATCCCTTCTTTTTTAAACATTCCAATAATCTTCTCATGCGTTTGTTGACAACTTTGGTGATCCTCTGCCCACCATTGCTTCTCAAAGACTTCATCATTATTTGTGGTAAATATATTAAGTTCATACTGTCTGCAATAAAATAAAAGTCAAACTAGATATGAGAAACAGTGAATTTCTTTTCCTTTTTCTTTTTTTTCCATACTGTCCCAGCTTATTCAGGGTTGTACTTTTCATGCTTTGTATGCTTACCTATAAAAAATGACAAATGCACCAGTCCTTCAATAGAATAAAACATCTTTCCACAAATAACAACATAACGTGTGATAGTATGCACTGCGTCACATTCCTTTTTAACAATGTAGCATCTTTAGTATTCTGCCCTTCACAAAACCCTTCTCAGTGTGTTGGTTTGATATTTTCTCATCTGTCTTTATAGCTTCTAGACATTCGCTACTTCATATGCACACCATTATCCCACCTTCTGTTTTAATGCTGCTAATTGACACAATCTTCCTCCTTTTGTGACACTAACTAAGGTGAGTGTGGGAAACACACAGCTCTGCACTACCTGACAGCACATAAGGTCTGAGAGTAGATGATCTTTCCAACACCATGGCTCGCATGATAGCCTCATTGGTTCAGCTCCAGCCTCATCAGCTGCTACTATCAGTTTGCACACCACCCACAGCAGTTATTTAAGATGAGACAGATACAACAAGCAGTTCTTGTTTCTTGTTAACCACCGTCTTGTTGGAAGGTTAGAGGCAGTGCTGCCTCTACTGGCACAAAGGCTTACTTTTAGACCCTTCCCTGTGGAGGGACATACCTGTCCTATTTTCTAAGCGTGATGCATTCCTCGAAGAGTCTCTTTCTGAAATTAAGACTACTTCTTTCTTGGAAGCATTCCATGTCTTTAGCACGTGGCAAAGGGAACATGGTGGATGCATCCCAGTTTGGCTTAGGACGAATGCCTACTGCAGACAATGGTGTCACCTCTGTCATTGGTATGTCTGACATCAGTGATGACTGGCTCTCTCCCACAGTCAAACAGGATGCCTGGATGCATTGGCACATGATTGGCTTAATTCCTCTCTCTATGCAATTACATTCCACTAGGATGTGCTATTTCAAGTTTGCCAGTTCTTTGGGTTTGTTTTGTGTTCTTTTGGTAGCCATGGCCAGCCAGCCCTTGCACTATTTCATTCACTCCTTGTCCTCTGCACTAGAGAGCAGATCTCTTCCAAATAGCACCCTCACCCAGAGTGCCTCTAATTATGGGTGTGACCTCTGGACATAGTGACCTCTTTGCAGACTCTGATCCAGCAGTGAAAAATATAATTGTGAATGCGAGAGCTCCATCACTGTGACTGCTGTATTCTATCCATGTGTTCTACATCTAGTTATTTTCTAGTTGGTGTGACACTCCAGGAATATCACCCATGAACTGTTTATGTGAGGTGTACATGGCTGCCATATCTGCCAGGCATGCAAGGGTGGAGGGATTGTCTCTGGGGACCCACAGACTGGTCCACAGACTTTTCTAAATGTGCTAGGCATCTCCAGCCGTTCAAGGCCCCACGTAGCAATCAACCTCAACGAACAACTGCCTCAATCGCACCTAAAGAATCACTTCTACTTTCTGTATAAAGCAGCCCTCTCTGGTGTCACTTGGTGGTATATTTCTTCTGGAAGTTATGTCACCATACTTTGTCAACCAATCAAATTGTCATCTTATTTTAACTTTTCTGATGAGCGACTCTTGCTTTTATGCCAAGTTTGGGCACTCTGTGTCAAAGTCTATCCATCAAACAGCCCAGCTCTATATTTGCTGTGGAAGCAGCACAGCTGGTGCACCACTCTCAAAGCATGGGATTTCACATTGGGTAGCTCAGGTCATAGCGCTCGCTTATAAAACAACTGCTGTTACACCCCAAAACAATGTGGCATGTCACTCAACTAGGGCCATGCCAGCATTACAGACTGCTCTTAAAGTGGACACTCTTTGAAACATTTGCGCTGCAGCAACCCTGTCATCGCCATCCACTTTCACTAGATTTTATAGTACCAATATGGCCTGAACTGCAGACTTGTGTGCTTCTGTTCTGTCAGTCATCAATCAGTGAGGGGGTATAACATTGTAAGCTAGTTATGAATGTAACTGTGGTTCTATGACCACCAGAGTAACCACGAGTAGTTTGCGAGAATAAATGAGTGTGACAATGCTGTTTATAAAGGAGGCTCCATCACACATGACTTTGTTTGCCTTGATCCTCGCTCTGATAGTCATCTGGTATTCAAGGAGCAACAGTTACATTTGTACCGACCATATTTCCTGCTAGTATGTTAGTACTGTAGAGCGTTCTAGAAAAGCTTTTGTATGCAGCATTTATTGCACTGGATTATCTTGCTAAAGACTCTCTTTGTCAAGGGCAGGGTTTGGAAGAGTGAGGGAGGTTGTGAGTATGTGTGAGCTGAGATAGAGCAGGAAAAGACGGAGATGAGACATCTGAGTGGTGAAACTATTAAAGAAACCTTTTGCTTATGTACAGCATAACTGTAGCTACCAACAGCTGGAAAATAAAACATAACAAGTGTGAAAACTGTGAAGTGAAAAACCCACTACACTTGCATAATTACACAACTGAAGATATGCCACTTCAGCTATGAAGACTTCTGTAATTACATGTGTATAATCTGGTTATACAAGTGTTTAGTTACATAAGTTCTACTACTATAATCCACCTGTAACAGCAAGTACACCAGTACTTTGTTATTGCGTGTATAGTTAATGTGTAACTGCACAGTTATTAGACACAATTACCACCCACTATCTGGCTACTTAACTAAGCGCAAAAATGAATTAAAGTGTGGAATTCTTCTGTCATAAAGAGATGCTGGCTTCCCTCTTGTCTTTACAGTTTCTGCTTTTACCAAGCACCTTGTTAGATGGAGTGAATCCTCCTGAGCTTCAATGGAAGGAAAAGAACTACAAAAAAAACTAACTTTTTGCTTTCTGTACAAAGGCCTGTACGTGGTCAGCAGCACACCAAATTTTAAACAACTTTTTTTCAAAAACAAAAGCTTTTCAAAGTCTCAGGCTTCTGCACCCCACAGTAAAAGTAAAAAAGAGAGTACAATGATAAAATGTTATACCAGTCTTTTTTCACTTTAATACCACAATACAATTACTTCCGATTACTCACATTACATTACTTAAGCATCAAAAGTACGTGTACTGTTTTCATTAGTAATCGTTATTGCATTTATATTATTTTGATCAACACTTTCTATTAAGTAGTAACACAGTTACTTGTTAGTCGCTACAGGTCAGCTTAACAGAAATAACTGTATTGATTGTTTTTCAAATGATGTAGAATTGATATATATTATTACCAAAAGGTTTTGGTGTTCACCCCTCTTGTAAGAAAACATCTTAAAAGCAACACCAGCGTAAACTCTTGTTTTGCATCTATCTCTCCTTTTTCCGCTACTGAGCGTGGATTCTTGCAGGGACTGGGTCTCGGCCCATTCTTCCTTTCATTGGCTGCGTGTCAAATCAACATAATTGACAAGAGGTTAGAATATTTCATTCTGTCATGTTGTCCTGATGGCAGACTTGATGCAGCTGTGACTCTTGATTACTATTGAGTACAAAGTGGTATTATGAGACAAGGCTATTCAGGTATAGCTAGTTATTTTAGTTATTTTAGTTCATTTTGGAATGTTGCAAACAAAAAATCATCTAAACTTTAACATTCCATTGCTTGGGAAAGATGTTTTATAACAGTGCTGTATATTCTGTCACCATAGGTCAGTGTCATTTGCCTTATAAATCATTATGATTACTGCCATACACTGATTATATACTCATTTCTTGCTTTACAAATGAGTTGTTCAGTGCTTATGCATATGTTATGAAGTCCCCAATATTGTAGCCTTTAAATAAAAGGCTAACAAAGACATTTATCATATGCCATAACATGAATTTTATCCCACTTTTTAATACTCTACTATGTATTTTTGATAAAGAACCACATAATACTATGAACTAATGACAGACTGTTCCTTTAATAGATTTGTCTCACTTGTGTTTGCATTGACTCACAGATAGAGAGCTATGACTACACCAGGCCTGATGTCAAAACACTGTGCAAGAGATTAAAGAGGTTGGTGTGGGAAAGCACTGTAGCATGACCTGCACATCTGCAAAGCGGCTTGTGAAAGCAAATGAATCAACATTGTGGATGGTGTGTACCTTGTCCACGAGACAGAAAAGAATATCTTTCGGTTATTCTTCTGGTAAACAAAGAATATGTTAAGATGTGATGACAGTGTTATAAAACGATGTATGAAATAAAGACAGGTGGAGATGCAGTTAGAGCATTAATAAAACATCGAAGTATGTGCTGTATATGAGAGACAACCTCCCAGACCTAGTGACCTAGAGAAAAGAAAGAGAAAACAAGACTGAAGCTGGCTCAAAGGGAATTCCATGAACTGGGCGGGTAATCCAAGTGCTTGAGAAAATAGGGCATGACTCTTTGACTTTGGCTTCACATCAGAAGAGGAGACATGCTGTTGGAAACAAACTTTAATATGCCATAGTTCAGTGGTGCTACAGACAAATGAATGATGTTTCAAGACTTGAAAGGCATTTAGCTTCAGTTTGTTTAGATGACACATTAATTTCCTGTGAAAGCTATGATGTGTCTTTTTCACAGGATATACCAGTACGGCCCATTCTGGCAGTACTCGGGTCGCCTCTTTTATGACATTTGGGTCAAAATGCAACACTATAATGTAACATGACAAACTTCCATTCTTCAAAATATCAGTCAAAAAGAGCAGCGAGTATCAATTTTTGGAGAAAATCTAGAGATTGTCTTCAGTGGTTTCTGTATAGTCTGATTTGAGGACTGCCCCTTTCTGTATGTCTGCTAAACAGGTTATTATTTTGCATGGCACTGAACAGGGGCGTAGCTAGCTAAATTGAGCCTCAGCCCCCCTAAAGATTACAGTAGAAAAAACACAGTTTTTTTTTCTTTTAACGTTAATTTGTCTCTGGCAAGCTAAAAATGTTAAAACTACAGAGAATATATGGTTAAACCAATTATTTTAACAACGAAAATACAGCAGCCCCCCTCCTTTGCCTTGCAAAATGGTATGATCCAGCTTCTCTTTCTCAGTGCAGCAGCGCACACATGGTGCCAGTGTTTTATCTGAGTGGTGTTGTGTGTCTAGTAAGTTTTGTAAAGTAGTATTTTTGTACTTTATCACTCAGAACCAACACATTGCAGTCATTGTTGGACTAGCTCAAACCCTAACCCATATTTCTGATGACTCTTTATTCTGTTATTGTTAGCTAGGAGTGACTATCTGAGGGTTTATTTTAGTTTAGCAGGCTAATGCTGCAGGTGGTCTGTTTACTGTTATAAAGGAGTGAGAGAAGCTGTAGCTGCTGTGCTGTTGGTTAGTCTGTGTGTTATTAAAGCTAAGGTGTTAGAGTAGTGCTGTCTGTTCGTGTATTAGCTAATTAATGTTATAGAATGATAAGATATGAAGAGATGATACTATAACGTAACTGTGTGTGTGTGTGTGGTCAGCAGTTCAGCTATAGATATTCAATTCCTTTTGCAGAAAAAGAGGCAGGTTCAGGTAAGTGAGTAACATGATCTTGATCATATGCTCAGAATTTATTGATAGTTGTAATAATAATGTTAACTCATTATTAGATTTGGTGTGTCTGATCTAAATTATTCTAATTATTCTGTCATGACACACTCACTCCAAGTCTCATGCCCTCAATTTCTCTCATTCTCATCACTCTAGCCCACAGAAGCTCAATATTCAATGAGAAAAATGTGTTAAATTGATATGTATTTGTAAACTAAGCTTTGTGAACTAAGGTTTTTTTAAGATTTGTTGATGTCTTTCCAGTCACAGTGTTGCCCCAACACTGATTTCCGATTGATAGTCCAAAATGACTTAAAAATGTAGTTTTTTATGATCTGTTGTAAAACCTCTAAGCCTACAGTCATCCCTGGCACTGAACCTACACAGATAATTAGCTTTCCCTGCCTTCTGCCAAATTTGAGTGTGTTTTTTCTTAACACCAAGAGTTTAAATAAAATATCCATTAATCTGAAAGTGCTTGTACTTGCAGTTTTGGACAGAAGAGTGAGGAGTTCTGCAGAGTGGTTCGGTGAAGCACAACTGGCAGGATTCATTCTATTACTGCCACACAAATCACGTAAAACTATGCGGTTGGCCTGAACAGTAAAGAGAGCTCAGAGATGAAAAATCCCAGATGTTTGAAGGGTTGAAACACAAGACAGCAACATAAGGCTACACAACACTAGGTCCATATCCATTCCAGCACTCTATGCATATCGTATCTATGCGTATCATAATTGGTATCAGTGTCACTGCACCTTCTTAACAGCATTTCAGGCATAATTGGAGGAGGAAAAAAACAAAAAAGGAGATAAGAAGCAGGGTACAGAATGCCTCTTCACTCCACTCAGGCATGATAAACCCAACCAATACTAATCCCCAGAGTCTGACAGGAAATGGAAAGGCAGCCGAAGTCAAGTGCCTCTTTTGATGACTCCTATCAGACAGCACGGCAGCAAACGGTGCAGAGGTGTAGAATGACTATTTGATCCCATCTATTGGGTAGTATACGGTTGTGATGTATGTTATGTCAAGTGGGTGTCCCGCTTTTGACCTCTGTGACCGTACACGCAGGGATGCTCATGGAAAGTGCCGGATTCACAGTAAGAGAGAATCTAAATTCTTATTTTTAGATGGAAGATGTATAAACATGGAGTAGTTGGTGCAGTATAGTGTCTTTCGTCATTTGTGTGGTCCGAAGTAACCTGTCTGCATTGATCCAGCCATTCAGTTGGCACTGGTCGGTGATTTCTCTCCTTACTGCTGTGTTATATAAAAGAGCATTCACCTGAGGTGCCATGTTTCCCGCGTCTTCTACATCAGCACCACAAGACTTTGCTTCTTCTTTTCTTTTTGGAAAGCTGCTTTTAAAAAGTAAAACACTGTTTAAAACTGCTTGTTCATTCACTCAACTCTCAACCAAATACTTTCCATAAGTCAGCAGTGAAGCCAGACTGACTCAGGAGCCAGAAATTAGTAGATTTCCAAAAGTTGTCACAGTGCTTTGGTAATGTAGCAAATGACCATGAAATGAACCTGAAAACTGAGGTAAATGTGATGATGGTAGTCAGGGCTGAACTGGGACAAAAAATTGGCTCTGGCATTTTTGTCAGTCACCACCCACCAAAACTCCATTCTTGAGGTCTCCTTAAATATGCATACCTACTGTGCTATTCCCCAAGCCACTACAAAACTGAGGAAGTGCTGAGGAAAAGTGGACCACTGTACTAACTCCCTCTTGACTGACTCTTTGGTGGAATGGAGTACACACTCTCCATACTCAAGTAAAAGTACATCAGCCATAGCTGCAACTGCATTAGGAAACTGAGCTAGCTAAAAAACAATTATAAATAGCTTTTGCTGCACTATTTGACATTGACTGAGTGACCACCAGCAGTAGGTGATGGTTTCACTTTTTGATTTTTGGCTTTGAGTCATGTCATCTCACATAATAAACAAAGAGAACAGAGGTGGAGTGGGGCCTGGGTAGTACAAAGTTAGTATAGAAAAAGCTTTATGGGCCATTTTTTAAATGATAAATGATACATTCAATTATTTTGGTCTCATGGTGCATAGGCCTACTGGGAAAATGCCCAATAATTAAGACTGCCTGTCCAGCACTGACCCTAGCTTTCCCAGACCGTTAAAATAACAGTACTGTGAGTTTGTGAGCTGCAAGTTTGAACCAAATTTGTCATGTCCTGGTTGCTCATTACAGCATCAAACACGAGTATATAACGTAATAAGTTACTACATCAAACATTATAGCATCTGTCATGACAGTTACTGCCAATGTTGACGCTGTTACATTACTGAACATAATCTGTTGTGGTGACCCGTGAGGCCTCTGACATCTGTCATGACTTGCTATGTCTGTGAATGCTATGAAGCAGGGTTCAAGTGAAGTGTTATAAAATATTGTGTCAGTCAGAAAGGTCTTAGCTACAGTAGTGCACATCATCGATACATAATGTATAGCACAGAAATGTTTAAAAAGTAATGAACCATATGAATCAAACTGTGCACTAAGATTTCAAACATCTCCCACAATGTTTCTGAGGTTCAAAATAATAAGATTTCAGACACAGCCTCTGTGTGTGGACCATAAGGGTTCAGTTCAGAAATCACCCTAGGACACTGCAGCAGAAATCCAAAGACATCCAGAGGGCACTGAGTTGAAATGGTCAGCAGCACTTTGAATACATGTCAGAAAAGCAGAGAAGAAGTGCTGCAGATATTGATAAAATGCACACGCTTGCTGTTACATCATCTTTGCACTAAAATATGTTTTTATATATTTGATTTTTAGCTTTACTTGAAGAGCATATTATTATTATTATTATTTGTATTTTAATGATGTTTAATTAATTAATCTTTATGATGGGTAGAATACACTTTCAGCTTAGCAGCTGTATCTAGTGTGCAATGATAATGTGACGGAATGTGTTTACAATCTTTCTGTCCTCAAACATATTAATTACCTGCGCTGTTCCCAATAGTGGGGTGTAAATATACAAAGCCACCCAAAGCTTTACTAAGATAAAGCCTTTACTGCAAACTGAAACAGAACAGCTTTTATGGAGCTATAAATATCTCCCAGCATTTTTCACTAGTCACTTGAAAAAGGTTGTGGCATCAATTGCCCAAAATCCCTTTGAGTTTGGGGTGAAGTTGCTGGAAGCTTGAAAAGAGTGCCTGTCCAAGAATACCACATGAACATAAACTTTATTATGCCTAATCACAATAACAGTACTGTGGGAGATGGTCATGAGGGGGACAGCATTGGGCCTCATTAACCAATATCTTCTTATCTTTTTTCCTTAAATTTGTTCCTGAGGAAAGTCCTGAGAGAAAACCTACGTCACATTTGTGACGTGTTCTCACACCGCTGAACTGTGCTCTCAAGTGCGTAGATTCTGTTCTGACCTAAGAACAAATGTCAGAATCTTTGTTCTTCTTTTTAGAAAACAAAGAAAAAGAGAATTTTTTGAAACTATATACACTTTTTTTTAAGTCTATACCCACTGTTTTTCTTTTTTTTCTATACAGTATGTGAAATATTGGTTTATTTTCTCAAAATGACTTACCTTCTTCAAATATGTAATTGGTTTGAGATGTCAATTCAGTATTTCAAGAAAATAAGTAATTATTTTAAGATACTGTCAACATAAAGTCAGTATATTATATTTTGAGGTATTTTCAGAAAATTATTTATAGATATTAATTCAGTGTTTCAAGTAAATAAGTCATTATTATTAAGATATTAACTCAATACTTTCAGAAATAATGAATTAAGTCATTATTCTGGTTACTGGTTATTTCTGGTTACTATAATATTCAAGATATTGTCAATATATGAAGAAGAAATGTCATTATTTCAGAAGCTATGTCAGTATTTGACTTACCGCGGACAGAAACATAGAAAAAGAAACAAACACAGGTGATTTCTTTCTCCTCTATCTGGAATGAGCTTTCATATTTTTTTATTGAAGCCTAGTTAGAGAACGAATAAATACTTGCCGGTAAAAAAAAATTGCACCTGACGCACCACTCTAAAATGTTGTTCTGTCATTTGATGGTTTAAGGCATCAGAGTCAATAAATAAAAGTGCCAATAAAAACTGAGTTATAAATTATATATATAACATGTAATATAGATTACATGTACATACATACAGTCTTATTTGCTGCAGTCAAGGCATTGTGAAGTTTGTAGGTTTGCAGAGAGCCTCAGTTGCGTAAGTTGTAAAGGCATCCGCCGTCAGCCGTCACTCATACTAGAGAGATGACCTATCGTGGGACATTCCCAGAACACTTCTGTTACAGCACTACACATTGCACAGGGTCAGTCTTCTGATCTAATGTCACCTAAGAGGTGTTAGGAGATATAAATGGCATTCGTTGGCGAGCTACTGAGTTCTGTGAAACCTATGAAGTTGTTGAACCATGAAATCATTAGCAAAGTGGAATCACACTCCAAAGCGAAAAAGAAAATGTTAAGTGTGGTTCAACAAGGACCAAAAGTCTTCAACATTTACAGAGTTCATTAGGTTTATTATTAGCAGTTCTTTGACTTAGCCATGCAAATCTGGCCACAGATAAGTCAGGAATGGTGGGTTTAGACAGCTCTGCTGAATAATGACATATGTGTATGACTAAAAACATGACGGGGAGTCCTTAATGAGCAATTCAGTAACAGAGTTCAACAAAAAAGCTCAAAATGGATTAGCACTCAGCCACAATTAAAGTACCCCCAAACATACAGTATGTAAATTCAGGAAGAGCTTGTTGCCATAATTGGATTCTCTGAGGGTGATTCATTATAAATTAATGAAAACCAAAATACAAACAACTGTGGTCAAGCAGTCTTACCACATGTGATGGTTAAACATCACTACACCACAGTAACAAACATACTGATGTCCAAGTGATATCTCTATCACAAACTTTGTCCATTTCATGGAAAGTATGAGGATGAATGCCTTTGAAACCATACAGTACAGCACAGGGTCCCCTTTTCTAGGTTTATTGGCAGTAAGTCTGGGATGCCAACAAATAATACAGAACAACAGAACAGAATCAACCACGTCTGGCTCAGAGAATAGAAACAGGCAGTAAAGATTGATATTTACAGAACCAAATGAGAAATGCTTAAACAGCAAATGACATGGCTCTCTCCTGTGTGGCCTAAAGAACACTATTCCCTTGGAATGCTCTTTTGAAACCAAAAATAAATATGTAAAAAGATTAAAGTGTCCTTTTCCATTAACTATGCCTGTGTAGTTGCTACATTGCAGTGATTAAGCAACCATCCCACAGGCCTGATCAAGGTGAGCAATAGAAGAATATGTCCTATTGTCTCTCATAGTACAGCAGAGAAATAGTGCTAGTGGCGTTCCAATTCCTGCATGTTCTCTCCCACACCACTGATAGATGTTCCATAGAAAACTCCTCAAATAATAAATGTCATTGAGGACAGATCTTCATCCATTCCCCTTGGCCCGGCCTCTGCTGTGAAAGTCTAAAACGTTATGTACATGTCCTTCCCCTTGCCCTGGCACGGTTTGGTTACACCTTAGTTAGGCCACCACCCGACATATCTGCAGCTGCTTTGTCACCAGCGCCAGCAATCCAGTGATAACAGTCAGTGGCGTTCTTGTGCTGTGGCTTAGCGGTGCACCGTGTACAGTAGATAACACCCAACACTATCATCACCACAATGAAGATAAAGAGAGGTACCAACAATCCAACCAGCAGCCAGCTGCTTCCCTGAGTCTGCTCACTGTTGCTGACTTCCTTAGTAGCTTCTTCCATTCCCTGAGTAGATGGGAGAGCTTGGGTGGAGGTGAGCAATTCTGGTTCAAATGTGGTGAATTCATAGTCGTAAACATCGTCTGTATGGTCCTCTGGAGCACTACTGAACCACATCCATGAACCACCTGATACAGTAGTGGTTGGGGGCGCTGTAGATACTGTGGTACTCTCATCCTCTTGGTACTCGGGCAGTGGAGTTGAGGTAGTGGAAGGTAAAAAGGCTTCAACTTCAGCTGAAACGGTTTGTCGATCCAAGTTATTCAATTCTACGTCAGTTGTCTCTGGGGGGCTTTCAGTAGGAGGGGTGGTTTCAGTCTCCTTCTGGTAAGCATTAGTGAGCCACAGCACGTCTGTGGGAAGCATTTCCACATTAGGAGGCTCTGTGAACAAATCCAGAGCATCAGTCTCGGTCTCAGTCTCATAGTCAGGCTCCGGGGACCAGTGGTACCCCGGGGCATCCCACATTGGGTCAGGAAGATGTGTGATCCAAGGGTAGGTGGCAGTTACTGTGGGAGACTTGTCCTCAGTAATAGGTGTACATGAATAGCTGTCTGAATGGAGTTCATAGCCCTCTTTACAGTAGCACTCAAAGCCTCCGTTGTAATTGATGCACATCTGCTCACAGGTGTCTTTGAACTGGCATTCATCAATGTCATAACAGCGACTTGGGTCCTCTGGCAGAGGAGCAAAGCCAAGGTGGCAGTGGCAAATGTGAGAACCCATTACGTTCTCACAATCATGCTCACATGGGAATTCTGCACACTCATCTACATCCTCACAAGTGCCAGCCTCATCTAACTGGTAGCCTTCACGGCAGTGGCACTCAAAGGTCCCCGGTGCATTCACACAGATGTGTTCGCACGGGCTCTGCAGGCATTCGTCCACATCCAGACAGTGCCGTTCGTCTGGTGCCAACATGTAGCCTTCGGGGCAGGCGCAGCGATAACTGTCCATCACTGCCAGACACTCTGATTCACAGGGGGATCCCTGGCAGGGATCAATTTGAACGCAAGTCATTCTATCTTCAGCCAGGATAAAACCTTCATTGCAATCACAATAATAGTGTGCCCCATCCTCTATGCACTTGTGGTGGCATCCACCTTTGTCCTTGTCGCACAAGCTTGCCTTGGGGCCATCAGAACAATAAGGTGGTTCTGCGTTCCAACCCACAGTCCCATCCTCTCTCTGAGTACACAGCAACGTCTGGTCATCCTTAGTAGGGCAGGGTACAGTTGCTAACGACCCGAATGGAATGTGGGTCAAGAAGGCAGAGACCAGGTGAAAAGGGGTAGTGTACAATGCATTGCCACTGCCTTCACTCCTAATAACTTGACACATACCAGGGAAAGCATACCTGCACAAATAGCCATCCAGAGGGACTGAACAAGGTCCATCCTTCCACTTTAAGTTTTGGTGGCGTTCCTGAGCAGCAGGAGTATAACTTATGCCCACACAGCGGGAGACCCAACAGGTGTTTGGGGAGTCTTCTTGCTCCCAGTTGGTGTACTGAACGTCCTGCTCTCCGGTGATCCAGGCGAAGCCTCGCATGGGTCGGGTGGGGGCACACTTGCGGGGCTGCCGCTGCAAGCCAATCCACACACGTATGCGCTGGTCCTCCCTCAGTTCCATATTGGAGAGGAGAGTCTCCACCATGCTTGCTTCCCCTTGGCTCTTGATGGTGACAAGGTTGCCACCCTCACGCTTACAGCTGCGCCAGGCGTCCAGGAAGATCTTACGCTGCAAGTAGAGCACCAAACAGCTGTTCTCATTGCACAGTGCATCTCGATCCC
Source organism: Megaleporinus macrocephalus (assembly GCA_021613375.1). Taxonomy (NCBI): domain Eukaryota; kingdom Metazoa; phylum Chordata; class Actinopteri; order Characiformes; family Anostomidae; genus Megaleporinus; species Megaleporinus macrocephalus. The sequence goes on along the minus strand of CM038708.1, from coordinate 30,233,342 downwards.
TCAACTCTTGAGTCCATACGCTACAGAGATACAGCAGTACAGAGAGCAGAGTCGCACCGGAGAGCACAGGAGAGCCCATTCTTCTTACAACTCTCTCTCTCTCTCACTCTCTCTCTCTCTCTCTTTCTCTCTCTCTCTCGAGCTGCCACTTGTTTTGTGAATAGCTGACAAATTTAAAAGCTATTCCGCATTTATGGACTTCCTCTTCATCTAAACTCTTCTGTCGATACTTTCTCTCTCAGCCCTCTTCTCTCTTTGCTGTCTAATAGAGGTTTAGCGCCTGGATTTGAGTTGCAGTCTGTCCCCTGACTTTCCAAAGAGGAGGAGTGGGGTTGGTTTGGGGGGGGTCGGGTATGAGCGATGGGAAGAGTTGCAGAAAAAAAGAATTGTATGTTTTCAGAGGAGGCAGGGATGGGGGAGGGCTATGTGTGTATATGTGTGTGTGCGAGTGAGTGAGTGTGTGTGTTGGAAAACTGGGGGAGGTGTAACAGTCTCCCTTTTTCTCAGAGTGTGCCGTATGGTTCTCATAAGTATGTGTATGGAAATGTTTTGGGACTTTGCCACCACCCCCCATCTCACTCCACCCATCCAGCTATCCTCCCCCACCAAGCTCTCAGTGTAGCTCCAGTTATATTACTCTCAACCGGTTTTTCTCAACTTTCTACTATTATTTAGGAAGGCAAAGTGTATCCTCGGGAATAAGACAAAGGATTGCGCTCGTGCCAAGAACACATCCTCTCTTCCAGAAACTTCACTTTATGAACCACAGTTTCTTGGTTTCACAATCTTCTTTTTATATCATCCTTAATGCTGAGTTTTTGCGAGTACCACCAGTCAAAAATGCGAACACCTTCAGAGGTTGGATACGTTCTTGTCCTTCTTTTAGTATGAAGGATCAAGTGTTCTCATAATAACAGAAAAACCTCAATGTTGGAAGCAATTTGTTGGTCTCCATTGGGAAATATTTCACATGAAACTTAAAAACATCAAAGATCATTGAAGTGGGGTTTAGGAACAAGCAAAGCACATCTACAGTAATGCACAGTTCAGTGGGAATCCTCCATTAAGACAGCAATGTGTGTGTGCATGCATGAGAACACATGATGCATCAAGCTATTCATGGCTAAACAACTGTTTCTATCAGAACTTCTTTGCAGAAAGTTTGGCATGCAAAACTGGACAAGCCTCGCTCTATGTAACCTTCCCGCATGACAATAGAAAACTGCTGGACGCACAAATGTAACAGATACCATTCACAGGCGCTACAACAGTATTAGCTGGGAAGCTGAATTGTCTTCAGTCCTGAAGTTGAAAATGAGGCCCAGATTTTCCAAAAAAAAGAAAAGAAAGAAAACAAAGACATGGGACCACTAAAAAAGAGGGCTCCATTTCCAAGTGAACCCTTAAGGGATCGGGGGCTGCAGGGGGTAACTGTGCAGCAGCCTGGAGAGGAAATAGTTGGATCCGTGAAAGCTCATTAAAAATCCTCCTACTACCCACACTGCTCAGGATCTGAGGAAGCTGATATCAGACCATCCCACCAGGAGTTAATATAGTGGCCAGTAAGTTGGGGGGGGGTGGTATGTGGTGGTTGTGGTGTGCATGTGTGTGTGTGTCTTGACTTTGTGCTCTTTGCTGTTTGGCAGCGGAGTTGTAAAACCTGAGACGGCACTGACCTGCCTATTTGCCCCCTGTTGTGCGGGAATAAAAAACAAAGACTTTAACTTGTGGACTTTTAGGGAAATGTTAAAGGGTTAAATGGTCTTTAATGGGGCGCACGCACACACACACACACACACACACATGATGCAGTTCACTATATCTTTTAACAAAAAGGAAGACAGTAAAATGTGTCTTAACTGAAACTCCAGCTGAACTGCCAAGGACATTGCAGCACTGGAACTTTTAACTCTAAGGCTAGCTTCACATGTTTTAAAAGTTACATGAAACAAAAAGCAAACAAAAGTTGCTGGCAATGCACTAATATTTCACTCGATTAGCTGCAATTTCCACTGTGAAGTCATCCATGTTGTGTACTTTTAATACCATCTATGTATATTCTGTCCAATATATCTGTATATATGTCTTTTATACTTTATTTATCTGAAACTCTTTAGTACATATCGATGTCTCACTTATCCTGTCAGAGATGCACTGTGAGTTCATTGTGGACCACTTCTTTTTTCTCCCAGTTAACTCATGGCCAGTTCCACCTGCTATAGCTAGATCAAACAAGCAAGGGTTGAAGATGTGCTTCCTCTGTGAAAGATGAAGCCATCTTTCCAAACTGCCCAGAGGTGAACGGTGACTATTAGAGCCAGGGCTTCAGTTCAGCTCATAAAAGCCAATACTTGGTAAAAACATGAGGCCAACCTCTAAAATAACAGATCATATGATTCCTATAAAATTTTATTATTGTGTTAGCACTAAGCTAACAGTAATTTGCATGAAAATGAGACTTGTCATTGGACAGCATGCTTCGAGAACATTAACAACTGTCAGATTTTTTTACGTTAGCTAACAAATACCTGTGATGGTCTTTTTTCCTCACAATGAAGTCAATGATCAACTCCCCCTGCTTGCTGGATCTCTTGCTATCACCAAACTGGGGCATTGAAGATATGCTTACTCTGAAAATTATGAAGCTATCCACCACATATTTTTAAACCAGATGGCAAACTGTAGCTATTAGGCCTTCAATTCAGTCCGTACATCTTAAAACACCCACTTTGACTAGCATTGTGGACAGAGTGATGGGGTGCTAAGGGAGCGCTGTGCTATGAATAATGAGTTATCTACAAAACCTCTTGAGTCCACACTTCTTGTTGTCATGTTTGTTTTGATAGCAAGCAACAATAACGTTGTGTCAAAATATGTGGGTTTTTTTTCTGTCCACGAAACAAGACCAGTTGTCAGCGTTCACCAACCGTGCCATTAATCATACTATTTAATTGTCACATAGTATGTAATAACTGCATTGAATGTCTGGTTGGTTTAAAAAAAAATGCTAGCGGAACTGTAGTTGGCTGACCAGCTTTGTCAGTAAGACATACAGAATATTTCATGATTATAATATAATAATGTGTCCCAATAAACATTTTCACACATGCACATTTACCCATCAAATAAACATCAAATAAACAAGAGGACTCGTGTGGTTGAAGCTGATACATTACTGGGAAGAACAAAGACATCCAGATTACAGTCAACAAAGCCAAACATTTCTCTAATTCCTTGTGTGTCTAGTCTTAAAGTCTGTCAATAAACGATGGGTCAATGTTGATGAGTAACACTTTGCACTTTTTAAACCAGCTTCACTCAACCCATCCTCAGGTACACAAGTTTTAAGACAACAACAGACTATGGTAGTCATCATCTGGTCAGCCTGCTGAGTCTTCAAGATAATATTTCAACAATGTGTCTTTATTTTTCCTGGAGCTCTCCACCGATGGTCTGTTAATGACATTCTCTCTCCTTCTTCTAGATCTCTTGTTCAAAATGGCTCTGGGGTATCGAGCCGCACGTTATCCCCTTATTCTGTTGCGAATGAACTCGCTGACTCTTTCTGCTGAAATCTGTTCATTTCTTCCGTGAAGCTGACAAACATCTGTTGGTTTTGTGAGGTAGACATGTAATCAGACATGCCCAGCGGACAGATCGAAGACATCCTGCAGAGATTGAAATGAGATGTAGTTAGAACTCATGAAAATACTGTCCTGTTCATGCTATTCGATTGTAACATTTGTTTTTATCAATGTTCATTATATATATTTCATGCAGTTCACAAACAATATTGTCCATTTCACAATTAATTTAAGTGTATCAGATGATTTTTAAAGAATATAAATGTTTGTATTAAAGCCTATTTTTGTATAGAGGCTTATTTTGCATATAGTCCTATTATCAGCAATTCTCAGTCCTCTGCCTACATCTCCTGGTACGGCCGCCAATCCATTGGATTGTTATTGGACTAATTGGTTGTTAGGACTCAATTGCTCAATTGTGATGCACAGCTGAAAAACATTCTACTAATAAGTGAGTATAAAAGGAGCACACCATTCTAGGTTAGTTTGGTTTCTGAAGCATCAGCAGTTGATGGCTTGCTAACAGACTCAAAATGACCAGAAAGAAACTACTTTCTTTAGAGACCCGTCAGTCCATTGTTGTGTTAAGGAAGGAAGATACTCCATTGAAAACAAGAAAATTTCACTGTGTATACATATATACACTATGCCATTGTGCATAGAGAGCTTTCCCAGCTCTCTGAGCCAATATTTTTTATTACCCCATCCAACAGCAGGCAAATGGGGAAGGATGATAACAAAGCCTGAAACATTTAGCATATATTGACAACAGGCAAACTAAAAACCCATTAGTTGGTTAAGCCTCTTTAAGGCGACATGACCTAACCCTTACTTTTTAGAGAAATCTCTGGTCTCCAGTTTAATAGCAAGAAGCAAATGGAAGAGGTAAATAACCAAAATACCCAAATTTTCAAATGCACCAAAAAACAGAACATAAGCAGAACATAAGCCTGTGTTTACTCCTCTCAGAATAACAGCAGAAATGACTGTTGACCAGAACAAATGGCAACTGTGGACACACAGCGCCAGAGCTGACAGCTGATTAGTTGTACTGGTGAAATTTTGTTTATAGGACGCTCACACCAAAACATATTAGAATTTTATATTCCTGCTTCCTGCCAGAACAAGTTTGATGTAATATATAAATGTCACGAGTTGCCTGGAGCAGGAGCAGCCGAAGGCAGGGGCGGAAACACACGCAAGCTTTTAAACAAACTGGACTTTTAATAAACAAAGCGAACGGGAAACAAACGGGCAGGTACAGAGTCAGTCGGGCACAGAAACACAGGGTACAGAGACAGGGTTACAGAAACAATGACCAACATAACCAGACAGCAAACACAGGCTATAAATAACACAAGCTAACGAGAGGGAACAGGAGTCCACATACAGAAAAAAAACTGTCAATATATAAATATTCAAATTCAGTGTATTTGCAATGCCTCCATCACTCCAACTCCACCTATTTGCATGGATGGTATAAGGGATGCTTTAGTCTTGATGTTTTATATGTGGCTCAATGCTGGATAGCCAATTAAAACAAACATCATTTACATAGGGCAGACTTATCATATCTGCTGTCCCAGAGATTATAAGATTTTAAATTCAAATAAAAAGCACTAAGATGTAGGTGGATGGAGTGTAGTTCTGAAACAAAATACAGCATGAGCTCTGCTATTTAACATATTTTGTTGTGGCCATACATTTTTTGAGCGAACATTTTCCAGCTGATGAAAGTTAGTCTCAACTCCAGTTCAGATGAACAAGAAAACATGATCATGAGCTTAACACACACCCAAAGTCACCACGTTGAGCTCATACTGTCCCTTCATTGCTTGGGTCACATAAACCAAGCGTAGACAACTTGTGTAACATCTGTCTGCTCAAAGCACTAGGAAGGCTTTTGATCCAGGTAGAAATGTTTATGTGATCATATTAACAAGGGAATGCACACATTACATTGCATACTTCTTTCTCTCTCTCTTCTTATCTAAATGTTGTGATTATAGAAGGGAACATGTCACGAGTGCATACCAGCTCTTCCGCATCACATCTTAAAACATCATAACAGTGTTTTCGCTATGGCTGCAGCAAAGTCCCTGGTGTTAAATGAACACCTACTGTGCTGAATTAACACCTGTGGCTTTCATTTAACCAGACACAAATGGACACTGTAGGAAATCAGTAAACGTTGCTGTGGACAAGGAATTTTAGAACCAGTTTCAAAATAACTTTAAAGCAGGCATATTATAAAAACATACTTTTCAGTTCTTGTGCTCAGACATGTGGGTATCTGGCCTTCCAACCTACAAACTGTGAAATAAGACCACCTAGTCAGACCACTTTGTGTCTATCACAAAGCAGGAGTTGCCTCTTTTGGTTATTTTAGTAAATTTTTCAATTCCATGTTAATTCCATAATTCCATGTTCCATGTTAAGCAGCAGTTATACTCTGGTGCCTCAGAAAACTGCAGCACCATTTAAGGTGGAATGGGAAAATTAGAAGATGAAGCTTGCAAATGCGAAACCACTTTTAGTTTCACATATCTAACTTCATGTTTTCCAACCTAGGTCGGTAAATCATAGCACTGGCGATGAAACCTTTACTAAAAGAAGGATCGTCCAGGTCAAAACTGGAAATGTAAGCATTTAAAAATAATTCTGCTAAATGTTTTTAGCTGTTTAACACAAGCTAAAGTTCTTGATATTACTCAGTACAGGATCCACAGTAACGTTAATGCTCCTAGTTTGCTAGTGGAATGTCTGCAAGTTGAACTTGAATAAGGTGAGAGTAATATAAGAGAATGGGTGTAAATAGAGTTGGCCCACCCCATGCAGTGAAGAGGGGGGTGGAGTGAGCAGTGACTCATTATCATCTTAAAGCATCAAGCATTGAAACCGATCGACCTGAGCAGGGTTGTTTAGACAGGGGGCGACATGCTGTCGTGCTTCAACGTTGTGGTATTTTGATTAAAGCGCGTCACAGACATTTCATTAAGGCCCCAGGCTACTCTGGAAAAGGGGTATAATATGTCATCTTTAAAGTCAACAAGCTCTTAGATAACCTCTAGATGATAATTACCACAACCAGTTTCATTTATATAAGTATACAGTCTAGTCACATTATTATGACCACTTCTTACCTTCGACAGCAGCAGCGCGTAGATGGCAGGGTTATGGTCTGGGGACTATTTTCGTGGCATTCTCTGGGCCCACTCGCCCATGAGGGAGGCAGTCTCAACCCATTTGGGTATAAATTCACGCTTGAAGATCACATACGTCTATACATGTTTATTGTCTTCAGTGGGGCGGATGGGATCATCCAGCAAGGCAATGTGGCATGTCACACAGCTAGAAATGTCCCACATTGGTGACCAAGATTTCTAGGTACTATCCTGCCCCACTAATTCCCCAGACAGAACCCAATTGGGCATCTGTGGGACCACTTCCGTCATCATGTTCGCTCTCCAGTAGCTGTGGGATGCACTACAGCCAGCATGGCTTCAGATACCTGTGACAACCTACCAGGACCTTATTGAGTCTCCCAGTCCGTCTAGCTGCTGTCTGTGCTGCACACAGTGGTTACTCTAGATATTAACTTATATATATATATATATATATATATATATATATATATATATATATATATATATATATATATATATATATATATATATATTCTTTTACAACTGTTGTTGTAAATGTAAACAAATTCTACAGTATGTTGGCATATTACACAAAGTCACTGTACACTACACAATTTTAGTGCAATTAGTACAACTCAGTACAGCCTGACTTGACATTTTCAACATATTTTCACAACTGGAATCAAATTTCCAAGTCAGGGGCTTCCGACTCCAGAGGTGGCTAATGAGGATCAAAGAGGAAACAAGGTAGCATTTTGTCCTCTGATCTAGCACTAAATTCAAAAAGTCAACATACAGCATATCCCAACCTTGTGATCTCTGTCATGCCTAGAAAATAAACATCATTTGAAATAAATTTCATCCAAATGTGGTCATTGTGACAAAGACTGTGTGCTACATTTCTTCATTATGCTGAATGATTTTATTTTTGCCAACCTTTCTCCAACCTGGCAACATCTGCCATACAAAGACATTCAAAGGTAGAGCATAATAGATGAACTGAAATCCAACTAAAGAGTTTTACAGACTAGCGGTAATAACTTCCATATTTCACAGTGATGTTGACAAAGAGTGGAAGACAACAATGATCTTAACAGAAGCCTAATCATAGTGCACACATGATAAGAATGAACAGATGTGGGCTTTTTTGGTATTACTGGAACAATCACCATCTTATATCAGGGCCTGGTTAGATGGGCATACAGTGAGTTTGATTAGAAAAGGGTGGGAGGGAGGTGGTTTTAGGGGGGGCCTGGAATGTTGAGGAATCGGGTGCCCTCCTCGATTTTGGCTCAGTGGCCGGGACAGGAAAACAGTCTTATGGGCCGCAGCCAAAACTCTCGCACACATATGCACTGCACACATAGTCTCACACACACAGTGGACTTCTACCTGTCACACAGTGGCCCCAGACAGCCATTAATCTGGAGGACTATATTTCAGTCTGATAATGTAGAGGTTTTTGGGTCCAGAATAAGCTTAGTGATCTGAATTTCATAGCCCTGATGTATTGCTGTTTCAGCTAAGCCCCAAAGTTTAATGGGGATTCTCTGTTAACTCTCCATTTTTGGACTAAGGCTAAGTCTCTTCTGCGTCTGGTGAGCTAAACCATTATAAGAAGAGAGCCAGTGTGTGACTCATGTCAGTGCTCTCCACTTTTGTGTCTTCCAAAACTATTGCTTAAGAAAAAAAAAACTATAAGTGCATGAAAAAAACATTTCAGTTAAAAGAGGAAAACAGTTTTTTGAAGATACTATATTGTTCTGATCATGTAAAGTTAAAAAATAATAATCTGATGGCACGTTGACACATCAGTTGAATAATAATGCAACAAAAATATACTATGATTAAAATACATTGAGAGAAAAAGAGTTAACTTTATATACATAGAAATCAAAGCAAGTAGCCATGCTTTACCCCATTGAGTTGGGGGAATTCCCAATGGGCTGGTAACATATTGGGACCATTACTGTGTCATATAAACACAAGACTGCACAGGCAATTAAAAGCCTCCTCCTCAAGTGTTACGGCCAAGTTTTGCTGTTTGTAATTGGCCAGCTAATGAGTCTCTATTAGTCTTTTCCAAATTCACCGTCATGGTAGGAATTCTTTCTTAGAGTTTCTACGGATCATGTAACTATTTGCATGAGTTGCATATAAAGCAGTTTCCCTACGTGAATCATATCAAGACAAACAACACAAAGATTGAAAAAAATATTTTGTTTGACTCATTATAGCAAATAAATAAGAGAAGGAAATTAAGAATATAAAACTGCCAAGAAACTGCCAAGAAGCTACCAGTTCACTGATAGCTAATAAAGAATTAGCCATTTTCAGAAATGAAAAAAAGTAATTTGCTGTAATTTGAGCTTTTGATTGCAGTGCGTCTTATAATTTTGGTCTATTATAATTTTGGAAACCCACTCCAGCCACTCCAGTTCAACACTGTTAACAGCTAACGAATTAGATAAAACAAAGCTTCTTGTTTATATCACTTCCTCCATTGTTGCTTCTTTCCTGCTGTAAATATTTAATATATTTAATCCCTAAAGCATACAAGAACATATCAAACGTTTAAGGAACCTTCACAAAATGTAGTGGGTCTTTACCAATTCAACAGTTTTTCCTAGAACTGTTACATGAGAGGGTTCCTCAAACTTGTTCTATAGCATCATCCAATTAACTCTTTCAGACTCTTTATTTTAGCGGTTAATGCAGAAAAATAAGATATAAACATATAGATAAGAGAGGGGGTGCTCAAAATACAATGAAAAATCAAAATAAGAAGCCGCGCCTCGTCCCATTTAATGCAGTTGGTAATAGCTCATGTCTTTCAGATAAAGCGTGAACAATCTATATTCCTTTATCTATGTTAGGCCTTTTGAAATGACATGCGTTTCCCATGGAAAACCAAGGACCTGCCCCCAATCCTGATTACAGTTCAGCGCAATTATGCTCTTTTGTTTGTACTCCAAGATTACAGTGCATAATCAAATTTCCCATGAGTGTTTCCTGTTATCATTAGCATGCATCGCTAACACTGTGAAATGAATGATGATTAACCCTCTCGGAAAATTGCTCTGAGTTTGAGGTTGCAGGGATTCTTATCTTGGCTGGATCCAAGTTCCCAACGCTATGCTAGTCTGGATTGGCTGCGTCTTCCCGACGGTTTAGTGAGGAAAGGGTTGATGTTTTTGCTGTACTTTAGACTGCTGAAAAACCGCAACCCCCTTAAGCACCACTTTCTTTACTTTTCCAGCATGACTTTAGAGAACTTTGCTAACTTTCACCTTCTGTAAGCGAAACATCAAACTCTCCTACACACGCTGCTTCTCCAGCACAGCACAGGCACGCGCACTCCCATGTGGTGCAATCCAAAGACCCTCAAACTGACAGGCCTGTAAATGTTCACATGTCCCACAACAGAGAAACACTCTGGAAAAGAAAGATGTGAAAAAAGGGTTATTTGGTGTAAAGCCAGAGAAGAACGGTTTTCAATTCCACAAAGAACCTTTAAATGAATGGTTCTTCGAAGAACCACTTTTGCAATCGAGATGCGTGAGTTTAAAGAACGCTTAGGGTGTACTCACACTAGGTAATCTGTATTGTGCCCAAGCACACTTGACCCCCAAAATCCATTAAGTTTGACTAGTGTGATTGCTCTGTGCAGTGCCGGGGGTGCAATTCAGGGTACTTGGCCCAGGCCTGCATCTAGTGTGATCTCTAACTGTGCCCGAGCATGGATCAATCTGTCCCATTAAACAACCACAGCAGCAAAGGCATCACTCTGACTACCGTTAGAGAAAATAACTGCTGCACCATTTAAGGTGGAACTGGAAAACTTGGTAAGCTTAATCTAAATCTCAAGAATCTGTGTGATCGATGTTCTCAAGCCCCAGCAACTTAATACCATATGTTTTGGTCCTGCCCTGCTTTAGAATTCTTCTGGCAGTCTATATTTAGCTGCTTTTTCTTCATACTTCAATCTAAGATGGAACCTTGTCCCTTGATTGATATATTTGGTTTATCACCCAAAGACTGTACTGTTTCTGCTGCTGATGCCCTTGCTTTTCATACCCTCTTAGGCAGACGTCTTGTTTTGATTCAGTGAAAAAGTGCCACTCCACCTTCATTTGAATGTTGGCTTAAAGACGTTGTGCTAATTCTATACTTGAAAAAAATTAAACATACATTTAAAGGTGATACTCGCCAATATATTCGCACATGGACACACTTCTTCACCTTCTTCTCTAATGTCAGACATTCTGGCAATACATCACAGTAATCACAACTTAAGTAATTTATTTTATTTTTTTAGTCCCCTTTTTTCTCCTCCCCAGGATTTATTATTATTTATTTTATTTTATTTTTTTTTAATAAGAATAACTTGTCAAGTATGGCAACAGTAAGTGACAGGTGGGTGAGGGTGGGTTGAATAGGATAGGTTGAGTGGGTAGTGTTTTGTGAGGGGGTTGGGATGATATATTTAGGATATTAGATGGAAATAAAAATGTGTATTTATCAGACTGCTGTTTGTAAATCCTTGTTTTCCCAATAAACAGAATTTTTTTTAAATTAGGTGGAACTGGAGAATTCGAACAAGAACCTGGCAAAAAGGAAGCTACCATCAGCCTTGTGTGCAATTAGAGCATTAGAGGTCGGGATAATTCAGCAGTTCTGTGGCTGTGAAGAAGCAGAGCAGTGAATACTTTATGTTTTGGCAGCTAGTGTGGCGCAAAACTATGTAAGTGAATATGTTTATGGTTAACTCTTCCGTCACTGCAGTGTTCTTGGTAAAATGATCAAATCTGTCTTTCATATACGCACCTGCTCTGCACATCTCTCTTTACATTTGTTCAGTTTGAATAATGGCGGATGCCAAGCATAGGTGCACGACCATGCACCACGAGTGTATATCATGTGGGGCCAGCGTGCAATGTAGGCGCTATGATTGCATAGTTTTTGTATGTGCACACTGCTTCAGGTGTAAACCTAGATTTGATGACGTAAGTGTGCTCGAGCCAAACATTACGCACAATGTGAGCGCAGGCCAGTGGGGGAGTGGGGAGGGAGGACAATCAAGCTTGGGCATGGTAAATGGCATCCGGGCCCAGTGTGAGTACGCCCTTAGACTAAATTACAAAAAGCTGCAAAACTGCACAGCCAGTATAAGAACTAATTGGGAAACTTGCAGTTTTAAGCAGCAAGAAAATATGAACTATTTTCACTTAATCTTTTCCCGTCAAACCTGCACTAAAGACATCACAATGTCATTCAAGGCTTCTTTTTTTGAAAAGCAAAAGGAAAACAGAGTTTAATCACATCCTTCAGGAGCTCAGATTTCATTAGATCTTTCACTTCACAAGCCTGAATGCCTGCAAGTCAGTCTGAGCTGCTTTCGGAGATGTAGTGGAAGTGTAGCTCCACATGTGATGAAGCAGAGGACCAACTAATTGTTTTAATGTTTGTGAAAAGTTTTAGATGTGATCCGTCAGCTCTGTTGTCCCAACGCCGGAAACAATAGTGAAAAAAAAAAAGTTTGCCATCCAAAAAAATAAATATACAAATAAATAAATGTATAAAGAATAAAGTCAAAAAAGGTTTGCCGTCCAAAAATAATCTTGGATGAATCACAATAAATAAATACACAAACACACATGATAAATAAATAAATAAATAAATAAATAAATAAAAAAGCTCTTAAATTAAATGGCCACAATCAGTTAGCAGGGCTAGACTGTTATACTCTTCTCTCGTATAAGAATTACTATGTCAGTTTGCATTACTTTACAAGTAGCTACATTCTTTAGTCCTACGTCCTGTTTGAGCGGGATTAGTTTTCCCTGAGGATGTGCTGTAATTTCAACAGTTACCAGTGAACTTTGTGATTGTGAATCTGCCATGTCTGTAGTTTTTACAGGTCTGTTAGGTAATAATTCCAGATTAATACCCTTCATACCCTAATCCTCAAGTGCATGATAAGACTACTTAAATATTTGGTGAAAGCTGAATAAGAAGGAGAATGAAAATTAAATATCTCAAAAGTTCCTTCCACAAGACAATGTGTATTCTTTCTTTTTGGGAGGTGTTTGGTTAGTTGAATTTTCTTTGCTAGCCTAAATCAAGGTTTTATCATCGCTGTCCAAAGAAAAAAATATTTTTTCTGCATCATTTGAACACGATGTTAACATTGTGTAAAAACTTTATAATGAATGGGCAAATAGAAATGCTTTAGATTGGCTTGGAAAAAATTCTGGTTCCATTGACTTACAGTGAAAGTGAAAACAGGTTTTGGTCTCTCCTGTAAAGTTGGCATTTTGGAGATACTTGTCTTTCTTTGGACAGCGACAATATTAGCTGCACAGCATGTTGTTACTATCCCGACCTGCTCTGGTGAAACAAATCCAGCTCAAATTGGGCTTTGGATAAAACAGGCCTGATTTGTTAAGTGGTTAAGTTTAACAGTCTCATTGTAGTTGCTGAATAATTTGTTGTTACTGGATAATCAGCTCTATGAATTATAAGAACGTAATGAGGCTTCAGTTGAAGAAGATTTCTCTTCTAGTGACATAACTGCACTTCATCACTGACACCAGGCACACAAGACATTCTATTCACAGAATAACTTTAATTAATTTGTAAAAAAAAAAAAATCATTACATTTGTGTGCAAATCTACGTTCATGCGGGAGATAAATATCTTATTAGTTTGAGAGATTGTGTATGTGTCTTTGTGAGAAAGAGAGAAAGAGAAAAGGAAGAAAACTCGAGCTGCAGAGGAGTGAGAAAAATAGAGGCACACAAGGAAGAGGAAATTGAAAATAAAAAGGAAATTTAAGAAGGTAAATGAGGTCAGAAATTTATTAAAGCTCATGAAGAGATGGAGAAAAACAGCTTCAGTCTCCGGGAGACTGACATTTACTACCACAGTTGTTTTAATGAATCTATTTACTGTAAAGCAGAGACACAGCTGTTCTCAGTGTGTAACAGAAGACTTGACAACCAAATATTACAGAAATACCTGCTGCTAGGATCGGTCTGAATTAATGGACAGCAGAAGCTTTTTATTTCTGATATTCAGAAAATCAGTTGGAGGCGGAGACCGTACAGGCCATCGTACAGTCTCTTGACTAACATTCAGATTCTCTCCTATTGTCTTGTGTCTTGTCTACACAAGAGCAGTGAACTCAGAGGTAAAACGACAGACTTTTTTAAATAATGATCCCTAAATGGTTCACTAAGATATGATGAGACTGTTTCACTTCGCTTACTTTTTTATACAGACTCAGTCAGAGACTGCCTCTACCTGTGCAGTTTCTAAAGCTTTTGCAATCCGGACTTGAAACAGATATTCTCTTAGCCTTTCTTTTTTTTTGTTTGACCAGAGGAGGACGGGTCTTGGTTCCTCTCAAGGTTTCTTTCTCCAGTCTCGAGGGACTTTTTCCTCACTCACTGTGGGGGATACATGTTGCAACTGCATATTTTCAAACTTCTGTAAAGCTGCTTTGTTACAACACCGTTGATAAAAGCGCTATACAAATAAACTTGAACTGAATTGAATTGAATTCTTGGGAGAACGTTTGAAAGGATTTTTAGGTGTTCTTCTGTGGCACCAAACCTCTTCTGGCAGATTCATTATTTAGTGTTATTAGAACTTCAGTGGAAAACACAATCATCTTTGTTATGTTCACTGCAATAGGTGAAATACCCCCTGGTATTCAGCTGCTGAGTAACTTGCTATAGCGGTGCTGATGCAGCTCCAATAGCAATAAAATGCATGGTTTAACAGTAACAGTTTTCTTCAGGAAATGCTTTCTATTGTTCTGATTCAAGAACAGTAATCTCGGTACTGACCTGCTACTGGCTTCTAGGACCCTGTGAGGTCTGGCCATGCTGATGGCCACACCACAAGGATCATGGGAGGTGCGCCTTCTCCTGGAAAGAGACTTTTTGGTTGTTAATGTTGTTTTCTGTCACTTAAAGGGTGTGAGGGGTGTTGTCTGGGTTTTTGTGTTGCGAGTGGTCATTATATGAGTGAAGGGTATGACTGAAGACAATCCCCCCCTTTTGTTCAGTGTTCTGTGTGTGCCTTTATGCATCTATTGAATAAAGAGCACCTTAATTTGTGTTGATGTCAAGATTAAAAGTAAGTAGCTTGTACAGGTAATGTTAGATCTGATCTTAGCAAGGTCTAATTTACACAAGAAGACTACACAAGAAGACTTATTGTCACTACCCATTTCCATTTTTGCCAATTTTTTTTTCTCGATAATTTGAACACGAAAGCTGCCATTTACACTGTGTGAACTTCATGAATTGTGTGAATTACATGATGACTGGACCAATAGAAATGCTCTGAAATAGCATGGAAAAAATTCTGGTTCTGTTGACTTAAACTAAAAGTAAGGTTTTTGTCCTTTTCCATAAAGTTGCTATTTTGGAGATACTTCTTTTTCATTGGACTGCAATGATTTACTCTCTGTTTATACGGAGGTTCTATTACATTTTCCTGTCATTGTCTATTTTAACATGTTGCTTCTGCATCATCATCGTGGTGTCCCACTGTATACCAGCCAATCAGAGCACAACTCATCAAATTATTCATGAGCTCACCAAAAAAGAGAAAACAGGTTACATTCTAGGACCAAAAGGTCCAAACTAAACTCCAATTAAAGGCATGTACCTTCTATATAGACATCAGAGAGCAATATAAAGACGTAAGAAATACATTTATTGCTCTTATTTATATTATGTCAGGTATCCTCACTACATGTAGGAGCTGGTTGACACAAGATCATGCACTAATACAATAACATTAAAAGTTTCAGCCCATATTAGTTGCTAGATGAGTTATTTTAATGTGCAGGATACATGGGATAAATAGCAGACAGTGAAAACTGTGGCACTCAGCTCTGTTCTACCTACAGCAGATACGGATTCCAACCTACAACCAAGCTGTTCTCATGTATTATGCGACTTTCTTTATCTACAAATCTTATATTATGATTTCCTTTAGTTGCCTAAGATGTATATACCTGGAAGAAAATATAATACTCAGAACAGTATCTGAATCTCAAAGGAAATGTTGAACAATAGGCAAAACTTCACATTGCAAGGACACCAGATTTCAGAGAACTATAACTGATGCAAAATTCACACTGCTTGTACAGATAAACACACACGAAGAAGAAGAATAAACAAAACCTCTTCTAAACACAGCACGCAGAACAATCTCTCTCTCAAGTGTTTGCTTTCCTTCAGCTTTCTTTCCTCACTCTCACTCCTCTCTCTGTCTCTGTCTCTGGCTTTCAGATCAGTCTTGGTGTGTCTGCAGCAGTTAACCCCTCCTTATCTCCAGCCCAGAGAGCAGTCAGGCAGAGTTCTGTGTGACCTGTCTAATGGTTATAGCGTGTGTCTGCTCTTCCTCGAGAGGAAGAATACCGGTTTCACAACTGCAGATGACTTCTCCACACAGGAGAACAAAAGCTCTGGATTCAGTTCAGGTTCTGCATACTTCTGCTTCTAACTCTCAAATGAAAGCAGAGATCTTGTAGATGAATCACTCAATAACGTAATATTTAACTGTCTGGCAGGATTGAGGTGGAGGTCTTCAAAAGACATTGACCTTTTATCCTTTTTTTTTCTAGGCAATATAACAGAATTCCATTTTACAGATACATTAGGGTGCAATTAAACCTACAACGCATGAACCAAAGAACCTACACACATGCATGAATGGCATTAAAATGACTCATTATCAGGGCTGGACTGGAACAAGAAATTGGCCCTGGCATTTTTGGCTTAGATCAGTCATAATTAGCGGAGCACAGCCGACCAGTAATGTATGTATGTGTTCCGCAAAGGAATGTATTTTACTATTATCATATAATATTTATCAAATAATAACAGCATCATATTAAAAATAACTTGTGGCCTTATCAGAAATTTACAGTGAATCATTACTTTAGAATCTTATTAAATAAGCATTGTGGAAAGCAAATAAGTAAATTTACACATACTGTAGTTCTAGCACTTTTGTCGACTCATGTATTTACTAAATTTCCCAGATTTAGCAGCTTAATTCTAATTCTTCAGGTTAAAAGGTGCTCCCTTCTTTAAAAAGCTAGAACCTGCATTTGGATCAGGCTAAAACAGACAGCGCTGCTTTGTGAACTCATGCAACACATCAGCATTTGACACTGTCTTACTGTGGACATACCTTTTACTAATAATACTTTTATACACTTACTTTAGTAAAGCTTTAATAGCAAAGCTTTTACTTCATTTAGCAGTTTTAAGATCTGGTATTTCACTTGTTTGTGTGTTTTTAAAACATGTTGAACTGCAGAATAGAGGCTACAAATTTAAACTACTGTGCAGCCTTTCAACACACCTTTAGCCTAAATAGCTAAAATGCTATGATGTAGCCTAAAATGAAAACTTGCTGCTCATCCAACACTTCTCAGTCTTGACCTGAAAGTTCCTGTGTTATCCTAACGTTACTACCTACTTACGTACTACACTTTCCCGCTCAGTCTGTCTCTGGGTTCTCTGTCAAAAGCCTGTATCTCTGGCTGCTCCTCTACCTGCCCGCTGCTGCTGTCTTCAAAAAAAAGGGAAGAAAAAAAATTTGGGGCAAATTCCCGGTACTACAGATTACCAGTCCAGCCCTGCTCAAAAAGGTCTCCTGTTTTTATCTTATTTATAATCTAATTATGTTTCAATATTTAATACAGTATATAAAGATGAAATTCAATTCATTTTAATTCATTAGATGTTTTCCTCAATTGTCCTCAACTATTGTCCTCTTTCATCCTAGTTTCCTCCACCATTATTATTATTTTTTTCAATAACATATCCAACAGGCATTCAGTTGAACAACACTCTGAATGTACTAGCTAGCTATGTATTGGGTCTAGTAGCTTGCTAGCTAGACTACGTTTCAAAATCTGTCTGTCATATATTTTTGCTGAACTGTAGTAAATTAATTTTACCCTTTACACATAATGAATAGTCATATCCATAAAATGTCAAGGAACAAAATTTTCTTTTTAACAAAACTAACCATAAATACATATACGCCAAATTCTAAGTAAATGCATTGGTATTATTTTGACATTGGTATTATATAATGCATTGGTATTATTGGTATTATTTTGACCTCCTTGTGAAGGTTTGGGGTAGTCTAACCAAAATAGTATTTTTTCAGAACCTATGATAAAGAATTAATATTTGTGATTCTCAGAAACAAGATGAATTACACACAGAATAAAATGTTTTTATTAATAAAACATATCAAACATCACACACTACTGGGACAATTGAAACTTCCTTATGCGTCTTGGCATTAATTAATCAAATCCTTTAAGGGAAGATAATAACACTTTTGTAAAGCCCTTTTGAAGCCTTATCAACCCAATAGTAATCAAACTGTAATTAACTGACTGTTTCTTACTATTGGTTAAGCAGAATCTACAGTGAATTATTTTTTGTGTATTGCACATCACAATATTCTGCAGATCATTTGAGGTAAGCATTATTATGCCCTTGTTAAGAATTGAAGCCATAACTGGTTAATTAACTGGCTTTTGTTTTTATGCCTTTGTTAAGTATTAGAATGAATTGAGCAGTAGAATTAATTGGTTGAAAGCATCCAACCCAAACCTGAGCTTTTGGTCCTTAATGTGTTTTTTTTGTATTTGATTCATGCCTCAATAATAAATCACCAATTATCTTATTATCCAAATGGAGATAATCAAGATTGATGTAGTAAGAAGATCTGTGTGGTGTGTGTTTGTCGGGTGTGCATGAACTGTGCTTAATAACGCCAAAAATTTTAGGCAATTCCTATTAAAGCACAAGCAGCAGTTTCATCCTCCTATCAATAAATACACAAATTTACATATAATGCACAAGAGTGCTCTGGCAAATGCCTTATTCATATTTTAACTGCATAATAATGTAGTAATGAGCAGCATGTTAATTACAAGACGAAGGGGATTATTATAATTCCCCCTATACTGAAATCCGTACATAAAACAGAAGGAAGTCAATTGACAAAATTATATTCTCTCTCTCTCCCACACTTCCTTCTCCTGTGAGAGGTGCATTTCATTTAGTTTTAGCTAATGGCAATTCCTTGTTTGCTTTGTTTACTTCGCAATATTTCTTTTAGAACCTATGTTCCCCTCAAGAAAAGAAGCATTTGCTATTCTAATTTATACCATACCTCCCCTGAATGCCTGCTTTTTTGCTGCTGCTCCACCAGATTACTCAGTTTTTTAATCAAGAGCACTTCCTACAGGCTGTGTTCATGTTATGATCTTCAGCAAACATCCTTTACCCTTGATTTGTAGCTGCTTAGCAGAGGTACAAATTATCTGACATCTTTCTGACAACCTAAGGTTATGGGGTTTATGTATACCTCACTGCTGGACTATTTACATAAGCTAAATGCATGTCTTGAGACCCAGCTTGAAGAAACGGTAACACACATTTCCTACATTCCTACGTCTAATTTCTTCCTAAACCAGGACCAATTAGTGGAAAATTACATGAATGGCTTCAACTCTTATTTCTGCACTTTGAAGGAGCTGGCTGGCCTCTAGGCTTATATTATGTTGTGTAATTGTGCTGTGTATAAAGAGCAAAGAGAGCGTAATGAGTTCGGCTTTAAGTTACAAGATAAAACCAAGTTTGTAATAGCACTTCCACTGAGATAAACTAGACCACTGTGTTTCCCACAGTTCAAGGCTCCCTGTGCACTGACCTCTGGAGTTCCTCAGCAGTAACCTTTGTCCTTTTGGCTTATTCTTTTTATCAAACAGCCCATAAAAGAATGCAAGGCTACAAAGAACAACCAGATCTTTATGAAGAGACAAACATAAACAGTGAGCAACAGAAAGCCCCAATCTTTATTTTGTTGCATTCTTCCTTCACAGCCCAGTGAATAAGAAATATAGTGCCATTAGCTTACAGCTAACACTCACCAGTCTACCAAGGCAGTGTGTGGGAACCAGACAACCTGACTGCACACCAGCGAGGCACTGTCACGTTAGGATCCATGGCCTTCTGGGGGTTTGTTATGACGGGTCACTTCAGGATGGATTCCAGGGTTACACCATTCATTCGTCCATCCACAGATCCAGCCATGCAGCATTGACTGTTATTCTTAGGTTAGTCTAATGGTATCTGTGTTGATCTTCCAAAGGCCCTGGTCACAGTAATACACGTTATCATTGGAACCATATTGTGTTATAAGATTATGTCAGCCAAAATACTGTTGACATAGCTGAGTTTCCATGTAAATATTTGGTCCTTTCAAAGGCAGAGCCTCTCTCAGGATTTTGTAATGCACATCTGTTTAGGTCATATTTAATCAAAATAGAAAAATTAACAGGTTACGTTTTTTTTTATGAATAATTCCACTAAAAATATTATGTATTGAATTTCTTTGGTTTAGATTAATTTAAATGATCAGGGGGAAAACATAAAATAAAAGTAATTGTGCATTAAATGATGTGTACTTTTTTTGAACTTGTAATTGACCAGAGTGCCCAAACCTGCAGATTTGTCCTGACCCAATGTACAGTCAATGAAGAGCAATGCACAGGGGAGGCCATGATGCTTCCATAAGTAAGTAAGTGCTCTTTTATTGACACTAGCAGACAAGCGCCATTAGCCATACACTTTAACCTCACAGTGATTAACCCCCAACACAAAACACTCACACAATAACCCCACACCCTAACATGGAATAGCACAAACACCACATACACAAACTACACTTTATTTAAATCTTCTAAGCTTCGCCAGGCCAGCACCACCCAGTAATCTGTCACTAAAATAATTAAACACGGAATAGCACAAACACCACATACACAAACTACACTTTTTTTTAATCTACTAAACTTCGACAGGCCAGCACCACCCAGTAATCTGTCACTAAAATAATTAAACACGGAATAGCACAAACACTACATACACAAACTATACTTTTTTTTAAATCTTCTAAGCTTTGACAGGCCAGCACCAGCCATTAATCTGTCACTAAAATAATTAAACACGGAATAGCACAAACAACACATATACAAACTACACTTTTTTTTAAATCTTCTAAGCTTCGCCAGGCCAGCACCACCCAGTAATCTGTCTCTAAAATAATTAAACACGGAATAGCACAAACACTACATACACAAACTACACTTTTTTTTAAATCTTCTAAGCTTCGCCAGGCCAGCACCACCCAGTAATCTGTCACTAAAATAATTAAACACGGAATAGCACAAACACTACATACACAAACTACACTTTTTTTTAATCTACTAAACTTCGACAGGACAGCACCAGCCAGTAATCTGTCACTATAATAATTAAACACGGAATAGCACAAACAACACATATACAAACTACACTTTTTTTTAATCTACTAAACTTCGACAGGCCAGCACCACCCAGTAATCTGTCACTAAAATAATTAAACACGGAATAGCACAAACACTACATACACAAACTACACTTTTTTTTTTATCTACTAAACTTCAACAGGCCAGCACCAGCCAGTAATCTGTCACTAAAATAATTAAACACGGAATAGCACAAACACTACATACACAAACTACACTTTTTTTTAATCTACTAAACTTCGACAGGCCAGCACCAGCCAGTAATCTGTCACTATAATAATTAAACACGGAATAGCACAAACAACACATATACAAACTACCCTTTTTTTAATCTACTAAACTTCGACAGGCCAGCACCAGCCAGTAATCGGTCGCTACAATAATTAAATGTATTATGCTGTTGTATCAAAAACTCTTAGCTTAATTTCTTGCTATTATTATTAGCTATAAATGCCATTACACTTACATCTGTAAATGTATGGAGTAGGCAAAAATATATTTTAGACCTGTGAAAAAAACTTGGTAGATGTAATTTCTAAATGACTTGCATTGTCATTTCATTAGGCTACAGCCAACTCCTGACTGTCATGCAGTCATTACTCTATACGCCTGTTTAAGCGTTTCAGCATTGTGTTGATACAAACCAATAGCAATCAACCAGAATGCCTGATTCATATAAATGCAACCGAAACTCTGGGCTGTTTTTCTAATAAAGATGACATGACTAAGACAAAATTTTGGTAACACTTTACTGTAGAGTACTCTTCATAAGGCTTCAGGACACCTACCTAAGCTTGTAATGATAACTGACATAACCCTAAATACCTGCTTATAAAAGCTTATTCCAATGGACATCATAAAGGATACTTTAGCTAACTTTGATAAAAATTGGCAAATGTAACCTTTATAATGAAAACAATATAGAGAGACACTGGAACAGTGCTTTTATTGTCTATAATACCATGACTAATACTGACAGTGCTCACAAAAAAAAATCAAATTTCATATTTCATTATCATAATTTTATTAAATAAATATTCTTTCCCTGTTTTTTGGAGTAAATATGATTAACCTGGGTAAATTCAGCCTCACCTAGGCCTACCCATGGCTACCTAAAAAAAAAGTTTTAATTTATATTTTATTGTTGTCACACTTCACCATATTTAACATTGACATAACAATGTAAATATTAATGCACATGTCCCAGTATGGCAGTTCAACATGTGATATGTTCAATATGTTCATGGCATTGTTATGTCAATGTTATAAGGTGAACCAGCTTGAACCAACTTTTCTCATTCATGGTTTGTAACAGCAATAAATTGTTGATCATGTTGTAAGTATGTTCTCAAATATTGTCAAAAACTCTTGTCACTGTTTTTTTTGTTTGTTTGTTTAATTGCTGTTTGAAATTGTTCTGCATTAAAATTACACATATCATATCTGAAATAAGACTGAAATCACAAAGTTACCCCTCTGCCTGGCAGTGACCATTTAGAGGAGAAAATCTGACTCAGGGAAGAAGCAACATCATCAAGCAAGATTTTTGGAGCGTCTTAGGAGAAGTTAGAGTTGGATTGTATGTTCACACATACAGTGCAAAAGCAGTTAAGATTTCAGCCAGACAAGCAGTAGAGTGAGCACTATTCAGCTTCTTATCGAGGGAATGTTTGCAAATATCCTCAAAGTATCTAGACAGACAGACAGACAGACAGACAGACAGATGCAGCTCAGATACTATCTGGAACACCATAAAAGAAGCAAAAAATTCACTAACCAAACTGACAGGTTGTTTAGAGGCCTTATTGGTTTTGCCTGATATAGCCACTTTCTCTTTGCTGAGTGAATGTGACATCCTCAAATCAAGCATCCACTCACAAATATAAGTTTCTAGCTATTGACTGGAACTCAATAAATGAATTCTGGCCTGAAGCGAAGAACTTTTCTAATTATACGGCTGCTCTCACATTTTTCTCCTGAAACTTAATAGGTCCTTTCTAACTTCAGTTTTGTTTTAACTTACTCCATTCTCTTTATAACTTTGTCCTAGTTCTCCTCAAGAGAAGGAGAGAAAGCATTTGCCATTATAATTTGTACCATATCTCCCCTGTACTCCACCCCTCAATCCATTAGTGTATAAGATATTCCGGAAATATCAAAGCCACCACCACTAGCCTTGTTAAGAATTCACATGGGTCTGACTTTGCAGAGATCCACTGGGGACTCAACTCAACCTCACAATATCAGTCATTAGCCTGAAGTAGCCCCTCAAGGTTCAAAGCTGAATTCTCATTTTCCTGCCGCCAAACATCTGAAGACCTCCCTTCTGCCTCTAGCTTCAGTGAAAACAGCTAATGGACTCTTGGTCAAGCAGAAAACAACAAACTCGCATTCTTATACGTCATGGGCTCTTTCCTAATTGACTTGTTTTACTCTGTATTGGCTATTTTTCATATTCTACGAAGAAAACCATCCAATTAAAGACTTACACCTTATTATGAGAGGTTATGAGAGTATCCCAAAAATGGTTTTATACTATTATATTTAAAAATAAGTAATGGCTCTGTTGTTATGCATTAACAATGCATGCAATAACAATGTAACTACTGGCGACATATTCGCTGTTACAGATCCATATAGCTACAAGAAAAGTAAATAAATAAATAAATAAATGACCACATGATCATATCAAGTCTACTTTATTTTCTCAATTTGGATAGGTTTTCAGTCCAGTACATTATAGCTTTGTTTCTTCAATTAATGAAGTTAATTAATATTTTTTAAATTATTACATCATAGTAATGGATTGTTAGTGTACTGTTTATGAACGTGTTATGAATCCTATATATAGTCCCTGTAAAGTGTTATCAGATGAACTGCTGTTTATTTTTTTTAATACACTGTAACAGGAGATGTTACACAATCAATACAAGTGTACTTGCCTAGAAGTGTACTTGCACTGCATATTCATAGGAAATGACAACTTTCTTTATATCTAGCGATATCTGTAGTAGTACACTGGTATCACTTTAAACCATAAAATAATGTGATGCTATAGAGCAAAAGCACAACTACAGTAAGTTTTAAAATATTTGTTTATATATATATATATATATATATATATATATATATATATATATATATATATATATATATATATATATATATATATATATATATATATATCATAGTATAACATAAATAATCCACAGTATCTACATAAAACTCACTGAAATAAGGACAATTTCTGTATAGTCATGCAGGTAGTGTGAAATTACAGATTGCCAATCCATACATCACTTTTTGGGGTAGCGTCACATAACGCATACTTTTAATTATGAATTCATTACATTAAATAGTATTGACTGTGCATTTTCTTGTTTCTTTTATAATAGGTTGGATACCACAGCTTTCTGGTAATATCCTGTCCCCAATATGTTTGGAATATGAATTTGATGGAAAGTGTGATCTTCCTTTAGGCAACTATTACATGTACTAATTACTTTAATAAAAAAGAGGATGATTTGTTTGAAAGTTTATATATTTATATCCTATAGTATATTTATATCCTCAGTTGGTAACAGTAGAATCACTAGTACTCCCATTCTCTCTGCATGTATTGTTAATGTGTAACTAAACAGTTATTAGACCAAGGGTTCATTGAGCTGTTTTTTGTTTCCACCCATTCTTTGGGGATCTAAAATAAAACCCATTTTGCTACTTTTATTTTTAAAAGGTTAAATCGCACATCATTATTTTAAGATTTCGAAGTGAATGACTGGATGAGTCTCAGAAGCTTAAACGGGTGTGGACCGTTATTAATTGCACTCAAAAGACATCTACATTGCAAGACTATGTATCATCTACTATTCAGGCTCCATGCAAACAAAACCTCAATGGATACAAACCAAAGCCAAAGAACACAAGAATCCAATTAGAGCTTCAGCCAATGGTGTCCCACTAGGCCTTGATCTACTCTTACAAGTCTAGACCAATACACGCCTGATTTTTCCTACTTAACTATGGCTTTAGGGTTGGGGGGTTTGCAAGTAGTGACCCCTGGTGCCCCTAAATCTTGTCAGTGAGCTCTTCCCTGGACACTTGCTCCATAGAACAGAGAGATCCTGTGGCTGAGAGTTATGGAGACAGACGTGTCAACTCGTCATTGGGGTGATGTTTTGTTGAGCAGCTGGATGTTCCTGTAGGCCGCTGGTTTAAATATCACACTGTGAGTGCAGATGAAGAGAGTGGTCCCACTGCGGGTGAATGGTGCTATTGTTTCAGCTGAAGTGAAATCCAATCTCACTTCCCCAACTTCTTTTTCTACCCCTTTTTGCTTTCTTTCTCTTGCTGAATGTCTTTCTACTCTGTTTTTCTCTTTTTCCTTCATTCTCATTCTCTTTTTGAACAATGTATGCCTAAAGCTTTCCCACTTAAACCAACGTTATGTAGAAATACCATTCCTGTTGGAGTGTACATTCCAAAATTCCTTCACTCTCTCCTCTCAGCTCTAGCATAAATATGTTCCCTGTTGTACTCTGGTGTTTGTAAAACTGCCAGGAATTCTCAGCGAGTTGGAATCCTTGCTGACACAGCATTATTACTCCCTTGCCCATGGCAACCAAACTCTTATCCTGAAAGAAAAAGACTATAAGCAAAACATTCTAATGTGATATGAAAAATACTCCCCAGTGTCCCTTTGTTCAAAGTCAAAAATCAAAACAT
This sequence comes from Megaleporinus macrocephalus, assembly GCA_021613375.1. Lineage (NCBI taxonomy): Eukaryota > Metazoa > Chordata > Actinopteri > Characiformes > Anostomidae > Megaleporinus > Megaleporinus macrocephalus. Next base: position 30,207,483 of record CM038708.1, on the reverse strand, counting down.
TTAGATCATTCGGTTAAGGCAGACAAAGACTAAAGCTGTAGTGGTGAATAGACTATTGGCAGTAGCTTAGGCATTTAAACCACTTCCTTGACTTTGATACATTTCTATGGATTACATTTGGTGAATGTGCTTTTTCACTAAACTGGTGCTAAACCAGTTTTAAGCTACTGCCATCCATCATGACAGCTTATACCAAACCTGTAGGTTTCATGTAGTCCCAAACACAAGCTTTTCATTAATAGACTACACGAGAAGTGTATGAATGATTTTGACAGAAGGAATTTTCATTCATTTATCATCTGAATCGCTTATCCTCCTGGATCTTGGTGGGTGCTGGAGCCTACCCCAGTGCTTACTGGATGAAAGGCAGGAAACAGCTGGCTATTACAGAGCTATTACTGTAATTACTGTTTATTACTAATTACTTATTACTGCTGTTTAGTATTTTATTACAGTACAATTACATCATTACATAGTTAGTTATATAACAAATTACATTTACTTCTAACTTAAATCTTGTGTCAATACGTTTGAGTCTGCACATGTTTTCTTTGTCATGACACATCTCCTACTTCTACTCACCAATAGCCAGCGCTTAATTTGTGAAACATCAGGTAATGGAACACTAAAGGTGGGGTGATCCAGCAAGTGGCAGTGATGGAAAAGGTCCTGGAACGCATAGACACAACAGTGCTTCAAGTGTGCATCTAACATAGTAGCATTCTATACAATAAAATAATCCTGGCTTTAATGAATGCAGTAAGGAGCTGCAACCATAAAATCTCAGAGATGCCACAGGATGAATAGTTTTTGGTGTTCTACAAAAAAAAGGTGGTGGATCCACATAAATAAGTTCTGGAACACAGGTGCCTGAAATATGAGAGGTGCCGGATTTTGCTGGAACAAATTAAGCACTGCCAATAGCATATTGATAATTATACATAACTCATCCTCATTAGGCCATCCACCTAGAAAGCCAAACAATGTTTCCTTTTACTGCTCGATGCTTATTTTTTTAGGGTTGTTTGGCCAAAATGCTGGATAGATATTTTACAGTGGAGGCACCAACTGACAAGGAAACAAACCTGAAAATAAGCTTTTAATTAGATTTATTATTGAAATATTGTGCTAATCTGTAACAAAAATGTAATTGGTTTGTCACTACTGGCCTAGGACACTGACTACAGTCATCCAGAAATGACCCATAGATTTAGACAGATGTTATCTAATGTTAACTAATATGTATTCACTTCTTCTTTGGCAATGACAAACTTATTGTCCTGCTCGTCCCTCCCTGTCTAAGTCCCTGTTTACGTCCTGTCATGTCCACGTGGTGTTTGTTTTGATCATGTGCTTCTTGTCTCCACCCTAGCCCTGCCTGTCACACCGGTTTCTCGTTCGTCTTGAGTCCTGTCACCTGCTGTTTGTCGGTCATTGTATGTATATGTATGGTGTTGTAGTTGTTAGCTGTTGTTGTTACTCTTACTATGTTTCTGCCCATCTGTTTATTAAAATCTGTGTTTGTCCGCACTTGCCTCGTCTGCTCCTGCTGCAGCTCCAGCCGTGACACTTATTAACCTCCCAAAAAGCTGCATTACTGGCTCATCCACATCAAAAATCCATATAGTTGTTTGTACCTTTGTAAGCTCGTATCCTGGTGTCAGAGTAAAGGGAGGGACTCTCCACAGGATATGTGTAGCTAAACATCACAGAAGTGGAGCTCTGTCAGGGACGTCACTGTGTGGCTGGTGTTATATTGGAATTGCCCAGAAAAGTAGAGTTTGTTCTCATATGTTTATTTTTATTCTGTTGATAGTCAATCTTAAAATTGCTTGGAACAGATGATAAATGAACAGGCCTGTGCAAAATTAGAAGGGTTTTTTGCCTTCCAGGTTTCTGTGAAAGTCATGTGACTGGAAATGACATGAACAGGCCATGAGGGTTGAAATGTCAATGACAAAAAGAAACTCTTTGACTTGAATTCTTGAGTCATTTACAAGATCAATATCTCATACAATAACAACAATGAGCTCAGGGTCTGGAACATGGAAACAAGCTCTCTGTATGTTTTACCTGTACTGAATCCCTCTATACAGTTCTAGGCTGGACTTTGGTAGTTTTGACTCCATCTAGGTAATTCAGAATGACATCGCGATTTAAGGATCTGACATAACGAATAGGTCACACCGTTTTCGTCTTTCCTTCCTCCTGCTGCCAGAGTCTGGGCCTGCATAATGCATTAAGCTGCCAAGCTCTGGTGTAATCCAAAAACATCAAATGAATTAGATAAAACAAAGCTTTTTTTGTCTCCTGAGGTCTCAAATGTCATAAACAAAAGATGACAAGCAAACAAAAGAGGAAAAAGACTGAAAAGGGTCACGTCTCGCACGCAGCTGCTCAGTGACTCAACATTAGCATGAACAAAAGCTAGGAAGCTGAAAGAGAATGTCAGAGTACCATGATATTACACACAGCATGGAAATGAAAGGAGATTAATCTTGAGACAATGGCTTTCTGCACAATAAATGAAGCATTATGAAAATGCAGCGACTGATACCGCTGTAGCATAACTTCATATCTACATGCTAAATAGCCCCTATGCTAATAGAGACAAATTGTTTAATTTCCTTCAGACTCCTTTAGAAATCTTTAGAATGGCATATCTTTCTTTTCTACAGTCATATCATGTCTAGATAGATGACACTGTTTTTTTTTCTTTTTTACAATATAAAAAATACAAAAATATAAATAATTGTGATTATTGTGAGGGCAGGTGGAAGAGTACAGACATCTTGTGGACGACTTTGTGTTGTGGTGCCGTAGGAACAACCTGCTGCTGAACACCTCCAAGACCAAGGAGATGGTGGTGGACTTCCGCAGGGCCAGGGCCAGGCCACTCACACAGCCTGTCTCTATTGAGGGGGTTGATGTGGAGATGGTTAAGACCTACAGGTATCTCGGTCTGCACCTGGATGATAGACTGGACTGGTCAGCCAACACAGACACCCTGTACAGAAAGGGGCAGAGCCGGCTTTACTTTCTGAGGAAGGTGGGATCTTTTAACATCTGTAGGAAGCTCCTGCGGATGTTCTATCAGACTTTGGTGTCCAGCTGTCTTTTCTATGCTGTGGTGTGCTGGGGAGGCAGCATGAAAAAGAGAGACTAGATGCGTCTGGACAAGCTGGTCAGACTTGCGGGGTCCGTGGTTGGTGTGGAGCTAGACTCTGTGTCTACGGTAGCAGAGAGGAGGACTCTGCACAAACTGCTCTCCATCATGGATGATGATGGTCACCCACTGCACACCATCATCATGGAACAAAGGAGCAAGTTCAGTGGCAGGTTCCTGTCACAGAGCTGCTCTACAGACAGACTCAGGAGATCCTTTGCTCCAAGAGCCATCAGACTCTTCAATTCCTCCCAGTGGAGCCAGAAGAGGAAGGAGGACAGATGAGGAACAAGTCCCTTAATTCACATTACAGTTTATTTTTATTTGTACTGTAATCACATTACTGTACATCTGCACTCCCGGACACTATTGACACTTTACTGGACATCTTATGTCAGCACTCATAGACACTATTGACACTTTACTGGACATCTTATGTCAGCACTCATAGACACTATTGACACTTTACTGGACATCTTATGTCACCACTCATAGACACTATTGACACTTTACTGGACATCTTATGTCAGCACTCCCGGACACTATTGACACTTTACTGGACATCTTATGTCAGCACTCATAGACACTATTGACACTTTACTGGACATCTTATGTCAGCACTCATAGACACTATTGACACTTTACTGGACATCTTATGTCAGCACTCATAGACACTATTGACACTTTACTGGACATCTTATGTCAGCACTCATAGACACTATTGACACTTTACTGGACATCTTATGTCAGCACTCCCGGACACTATTGACACTTTACTGGACATCTTATGTCAGCACTCATAGACACTATTGACACTTTACTGGACATCTTATGTCAGCACTCATAGACACTATTGACACTTTACTGGACATCTTATGTCACCACTCATAGACACTATTGACACTTTGCTGTACATTCTGTACATTTGCACTCATAGACACTATTTGACACTTTGCTGTACATCCTGTACTTTTTGCACTTCTGGACACTATTTAACACTATTTAACATTTACTTAATACAATCTTTGCACATCCATTTATTTTGTAATAAAAATCCCAGTACTGTAATATATCTACTGATATCTACTGATACCCGTTTTTTCTTCTTTGTACTGGGTGTTGTACTTTGTTTTTTTTTCTGTGTAACTGCTACTGGCTGCTAAATTTCCTTCAAGATCAATAAAGTATCTATCTATCTATCTATCTATCTATCTATCTATCTATCTATCTATCTATCTATCTATCTATCTATCTAATTATTGCATAATAATTGTGAAAAGTCACACTTCAGCTGTTTATACTAAATATATGACAGTCTGGGAACTCCTGAACCAGAATCCATTTAGAACTGTCATCACATGCACACACAAAGAAAGGTTTGCACAACATAAGATAATCCTGAACTGGTCACCAGCATGGCACATTTAGTCACCATAGTATTTAACATCTATGATAACTCATTTGGTAACTCTGTTATACGATGTATCTGTGTTACTGCACTATTGCTTGTTTGCACATTATAGCATATTATTTTGCACATTATTGCGTTTTCCACATTCCACTCTAAAACTGCTAGTCGTCTCCTCTGTTTTCTAACGTCCTGCACTGTTTCCTGCATGACAGTCTTGTGTGCAACATATGCTTCTAGAGGAATGTTTAATTTTACTGTGTAGATGGTTGAAATGACAACATAGCATATTCCTACATATCTAACTGCTCAGTTACTACAACAGCCATGAGTACTGATCAATTAACTAGAGGCCTATTTTTTTGCTAGAGGCAGACATGGATTCACATGGTTATGGGCCCCTGGGCCCCCAATACCTAATAGCTCACCTTTCTGCAAGCATAAATGTTTTGTGCAGCATGTTTATGCTTCTATTTATGCATCAAGTAAAATAAGGTGGCAGAATGTGAATACATTGATCTTCATTTATTGTGGATACATTATTTACATTAAGTAGATATGTTGTATTGTTGGTCAAAACCTAATCCTAACCCTCACCATGGTCCTAATCCTGATCCTAATCTTAACTTCATCCCAACACCTGACCCTAATCCTGACCCCAATTTTAACCTTAATTTAAATCCTAACCCTCTCCTGGCCCTAAGCCTAACACTAACCTTTACCTCAACCCAACACCTAATCCAAACCCCAATCCTGACATTAACTTTAACCTCAATCCAAATCCTAATCCTAACCCTCACATTGGCCCTAATTTCAACGCTGACCTTAAGCTCAACCCAACAACTAATCTTAATCTCAGTCCTGACCCTAATTTTAACCTCAATCCAAATCCTAATCTTAACCCTCACCCTGGCCCTAATCCTAACACTAACCTTAACCTCAATCCTAATCCTAACTCTCACTCTGGCCCTAATCCTAACACTAACCTTTACTTCAACCTAACACCTAATCCTAACCCCAATCCTGTGCCTAACTTTAATTTAAACTCAGCACTTACTATCAACCTCACCCTGGTCCTAATCCTAGCCCCTAACCTTGACCCAAAACCAAATTCCAACCCTTACCTTGAACTCTAAACTTAACCCAAGTCTAATCTAGTTGACCTCCAGTTACCAGATAGTATCCGCAGCATATCTCTAACAGCTTGTTGATGGTGTTGAGATGTTCTTCCACCTGTTGCATGTTTAATTCTACAGATGTGATCCTGGACCCTCCAAATAAAGTGAAAAACAACTGAATTCAGTAGATAATTGATAAATCGTACTTACACATATTTAAAAGTTATTTAAAAGTCTCTTGATAATCTACTGAATGTGATCAAGTGTTTAATTGTTGCTACATCGTTGATATGTTGTTATGTAACTGAATAAACCATCACCCCATTCACCCCAGCAGCACTGCTGTGTCTAATCCACTCATACCAACACAACACACACTAACACACCACTATCGTGTCAGGGTCACTGCAGTGCTAAGAATGATTCACCATCCAAATAATGCCTGCTCTGTGGTGGTCCTGTGTGGGTCCTGACCACTGAAGAACAGGCTAACAAAGTTTACAGTGAAACAGATGGACTACAGTCTGTAAGTGTATGTGGTCAGTGAAGCTGATAAAATGAACAACGAGTGTAAATACAGAGAAGTGTACCTAATGAAGTGACAGGTCAGTGTAAATGCGTCCGTTGTAAGTGACCATACACTGCAGAGGCAGCAGATTTAGACTAAGTTTAAAAATGCTGGAGGTATTTCATTTAAACACAACATTGAGTTTTTTGCTTAGGGCTGTGTGCAAAGGTTAGCGGAGGGGTAAGTTCAGCCAGCCAGACTGTGAGCTGTGAAAACTGACATGAGTAGCACAACAGAGGGATTCCCGCAGAGCCCAACTGCAGTGCGGCTCATTTTAAAAACAAATTGCCTACTTTGAACATTTGGGAGAAGTCATCTCTCCCCTATACTCCCTGCAGATCACACCTGTGGTTTCTCTAATAATATTCCAGTGAGAGTATTGACAACCAGCCTTTTTCCAATTAAATTTTTTTTACTATCCAATCTCTACTCCTCTACCTCCTGCTGAATATAACCACAATTCATTCAAACACTGACTCTGGAGCTCGATTTAGGACTAATCTGTTTGCTCAATCAGTAAATCATCACCAGCATTCATTTAAGCGTCCTTTGAAGCACTGCCACAGAATGACCACCTAAAGGACCCTTCAATGGGAGACCATATATCCTCTTTCTGCAAGCCCTCTAGAGAGGTTTGCACGAGATTGGTTCATGAGTCCCGCGTGACCTGCAAAGTAATTAGATTCATTTTAAGGCACCGCTGTCATTGCAGGCACACAGCCAACAGGTTGTGTGGAAGGGCAATATGCCTGGCTGGGTGGGGCAGGCTTGGACAGTTATTACCTACCTGTAGTGAACAGGCAATCAAAAAACAATCTGTAAGTGTGACACAAACAAAACACGTTAGTAACTACAAGCAGCAAAGCACATGAAGCTATGTAACATCAAGTAATCTTCTCTTCCACAACAACTTTGAAAACTCTTTAACCTGCGTCACAGGCTCAGCATCAACCTAATTTCAGCTGACAACACATATAAATAATGTCACGTGGCTCCATTGTTTTTCTTTTTTGTTGTTGTTGTTCTTGTTTGGCTGTGGTGCTGCCAGATGTCACATGATGCAACTCTGATTGTTTGGTACCACGTGCAAGTTCACATGGCATTGTTTAGCCTAAAGTTACACAAAATATTTACTTCTATTTTGTAACATTGAAAGGTTTATTTGTGCAGCTGTGTGTGTGGAGATGTGGTGAGTCCGGAGTTTGAGTCTCAGGGTTTGCAAGGACATGTCCCAGCAGGGCGGATTACAGCAAACATGGGTGGGAGTTGAAGAGGACCGCATGCATAGCCCAATGTTGGCAGTTTTAGGTGGGCACGGCAGGTGCTTGAAGTGGGCAGGTGCGGCCAAAAACTGGTAGGAGTAGGAGGTAGGAGTGTGCAAGAATCACACTAGGTTTTGTAGGTGGGCGTGATGGTCAGATGTGGTCAATTGGTCAGATGTGGGCATTAATAATCAGGCCAGACGTCTACTCTAGAGGGCATTTCACCTGCTGAAAGGACATCAATTTATATATATATATATATATATATATATATATATATATATATATATATATATATATATATATATATATATATATATATATATATATAATGGTTTTTTTTTTTCTTCAACTCGGTTAACTAAAAGACTGTTGGCCTATGAGAACCTATGAGAACCACAATTCAAACCCTTCTACAAAGATGGCTGTGTTGTATAACTGCCAAGATGCTTGCTTGCTGACCTGTGAAGGCAAAAACTCTCTGTAACTTGATGTGATATAAAGGATCTATACTACTTACAGTTTTTTAAAACTGTATGTACAATTTCACAACTGTAGCAAGGATTTCAAAACCAATGGACAAATGGACCAATAGAATCGGCCCAAAGGTACTTACAATGCAATTGTGTTAGCAAGTAACGTTAGTTGAGAATGTTTTGGTCTTCTCTATGTAAAGTAACCATTTTTAAAGATACGCATTTTTTGTTGTGACAATATGGTACACTTTAATAGGACACAGTGCTGTGACCATGAATTCTACAAACAATGTACAAATGTTCCTTTCTTCAACTGACCCGTCCATCTTCAGCCGGTTTATTTACTTTCCGAGGAGTGAAGAGTACGTCCCCACCGGACAACAGCACAGAAACACACACGTTGCTATGTGGGAGGTCTAAATACCCCCCAACACACATCTACACACATTCAAACACACACACACATACACACACACAGACGTACATGTTTACCGTCTCCTCCTGCCCCATCCCCAGTCACACCTATTAAAATATATAGACCCAATTACTGTCACCTTTACATATTTACAGTCTTTCTGTCTCACACATACACCCGTTTCTCCTTCTCCTCCACACACAGCCCATGGGAGGAGTGTTTACAGATCTCTGGGCTTTGCTCAGGCTTTTAATTCACACAGTGTGTGGGCAAACCCCAGGCAGGCTCGTTAGTTTGTTTTACTGGACAGAGGGAGGCCATTTATTGAGCTGTGCTGGAGCAAGCATAGTTATGTACTGTCAGAGTAAGTCTACATTTTTGACCCCCTTAAGATTCCAAAAGTTCTCACCACAATAAAACGATTCCAAAAGTTTTTAACACAAACTTTGGAAAAAAGTGAGAAGAGCATTCAAGGTGCAGGAGGGAAGCAGGACAGAGCCATGGTAGCACATACAGGTTATTAGCACAAAATCAAGTCTGGACTTACCTGTGCTTTAGTCCAGGGACCCTGAATAATCCAGGCTTTATTTAAAAGTTTGTATATCATTCACTCACTCACCCACACACAAACCCCAATGATTATTTTAAACATTTCACATATCATCGCTGTCCAATGAAAAACAAGTATCTTCAAAATGGCAACTTTGCAGGAGAGGACAAAAAAGTCAATGGAACCAGAATTCTGGAGTTATTTTGGAGCATTTTTATTGGTCCATTTAGCATGAAATTCAGTATTTCACTCAACATGTACGACTTATGTGTTCAAATGACACAGAAAAATAAAAATCAACAGAAATATAGATACATTTTTCTTGGGACAGCACTGATATGTCATGCATACAGTTTGAACAGCCCTAGTTTTAATTATTTCTTAGTGAAAATGAGTCCCTCCGAGATGAGTCCCTGCAATTTTACTGCACAGTTTCTATTTATTTGCTACATTTTATGTATTAAAAAAACAAAAATAATCAATTGCCCAATAATTTTTCTGAAATCTATATATTACATTGTATTTTTTATGTCAAAGTCAGTAAATAAGCAGTAAGCATGTTTAAAATGTGCAGAAATGTGTTCTCTTTATTTTAACTAAGAAAATCTACAAAACAGAGAATTTGACCAGGAGAATTTAAACTTTTGCCTAACACTATTTACATCACTGTTGACTGACCATGTAAGACGAACCAGTTCCTTCAAATGTTCTATTACAATGAATCAGACATTTTGGTTGTAGTATAGGACTTGTCAACTTGACTGCTCAGCGATGACGCTTCAAGCTTGATGTGGACTAATCAAGTCACCAATCACACGATTATGACACTGACAACATAACAACCTATAACACTTGTTGGAAAGGACACTTGTCTTGCTGTAACTACCCTGTGCATGTATTTCAGGCATCAGCAATTTATCATAACGCTTTCCAACACAGAGCTGTACTAAACTCAGGTGTCTGTAGTTTGAGTTGTATTAAATCTCTATCGACAGGATGCTAAATTAGCAGTGTGGCCTATAATGGCACTATTTAGACACCATGGCTTCAAAGACCTGTTCTCTTCCATGTAATCATTCCAAAGCATGCCTTTCTACATGACCTCTTCAGGTTCACATGCATAGAAATGCTGAAAATCCATACTGGTTTGGATCAGTAAACTCTGCTGTATTGGCAGGTGTTGCTGTATGAGCTACTTGTACACATGGCCAAGACAAAGTCTGCGCTCCGCTCCCCACTGCTGTGGCCGGTTACAGGGCCGAGACCTTGCCTGCATTAGCAAGACCATATAACCGGCATTCGCTGCGCTAATAGCAACATTCGTGCTGTTTGAAAGGGGTGCGGTCTACACTGCTCATCATTAAAGCTGAGCAGAATCAGCTGTGCTCTTCCTACATCCAAGAGAAACAAGCGAACCACTCCACACTCAGACGGGGGACTGTAATCCCTGGTAATCCACACTTTAAAAATGTTTAAAGTAGCTGCCAATGTCTTGGATGCCAGACTTCAACAAATTACATGATCAGAAAAGTTGTCTACCTTCGTCTCACCTCTGTCTCTTGAATGCTACTCACTCCAGCTGGTGAAAATATTTCCACTGTTCATTTGTGAGAAAGGGCTTTAGGTTTAATGACTTTTAGTTTTAAGACATTATTTTATATTTATTACTGAAGCACTTTAACACCGCGCGCCAACGCTGCAGCACAGGACTCATTGCTTCTGCCTATGAACTCCATTTCCAAGCAGCGAATCACGTGACTCCGGACTCTCAGTCAGCTGAGCGGGACAGATCAGGCTCACCTGAGTTTTGATCACATGTTAGTGACCCATATCCGTTTTTCGACTTCTGCCTTTTTGCCTTGCCCTTCTTATATCGGTTGCCAGGTTTACTTGGTTACATACCTTTTGCCTGTCTTTGCGTTTATGTCTCTGCTTAGTCCTTTCTGGTTTGGTTGCCTGCTGATCTCTGGTTTCCGATTTCGCCTTAGCCCCGTATTGTGTGTACTGCTACTGAGTTGTAACTGGTGTATTTCTGTTGGTGTATTTGTGGAGACACCTATCTGTTGTATAACCTTTATCCATATCCGGGAGTGTCTGTCTGGTTTGTCAGTGTTACAAACACAATGTCAGGCTAGGGGTATGGAGATGAAGACAGGACGAAAGGGCAGACGCAAAGTTTTAGGCCAAGACATTTAATAAATACAAAACAAAAACAAAACACAAAGCACTACAAACAGTAACAGGAAACAAACGGCAGAACATGAGAGACATCAAAGAAACAACCATAGAAAACAAACCACAAGGCAGGGAGGAAAACAAGGGCAATATATACACAGGTTAAGAGGGAACAAGAACAACACCTGAGAACAATAGGTGGGGCCAGAGATGGGAAACAGGTGAGGGGCGGAGACAAGGAGCACATGACCAAAACAGGAGCACATGGGACTGACAGCACATAAACAAGGACACAGAGCAGAGCGTGATAGGCTAGGATGAGGGAAATGACAGGAGGAAAACGAGGAAAACAGGGCAGAGCTTGACACTTAACTATGAAATGTGAACAAAGTGAGTTCCTGAGTAAAATTTCCACATTTTAAAAATGGGCAAAACTTTTTTATTTTTATTTCATTCATATTGTGTGAAACATTATGATGAATGCACCAATAGAAATGCTCAGATTTTAATTAAATAAAAAGTCCTTACATTAATTTACACTGAAAGTTAACAAGCTTCTCCTATAAACTTATCATTTTGGAGACTTTTTATTGAATATACAATAATTATTTTTTCACTATTACACAAAACAGATAGAGAAATAAAGCAGTATGCAGCATAAATATTTATAGAAACATTTCAGTGTTGGCCGTATGGATTTGTTTGCCAAATGACAATAAATGCCAAAACAGTACCGCAGCAGGAGGATGAGTGGGTATTTATCAGTTAGTCGACAAAAGTATACGTAAGCCGAATATGTAAATACTACATCAGGTCAGCACTGGAAGTGTGAGAACTCTAGAACTTCAGTCCTGTAATTGCAGTGGCATTTTATATGTTTATTTCCATCACTCAATGTAAATAATCCAATGCAGTTAAAGCTTCAAACATGATTATAAATGACATGAGTGGCTTCCTTTCATGGCATGCATTTTCAATTCAATGCAACTGCTTACTCAATTTAATTTCGTAGACTGTTCATAAAAAAAAAAAAAAAAACACAGCTGGCTTCAAAACACCCAGAAACACTTGTACACTTGTGCCAGTTGGAGAAGAAGCTGCACAATAAAGACGGCACCATAAACAGTTTTCCACCTAAAACACTGACGCCGGCTGACCTGAAGTTAAACAAAAATATAATTTAGTCAAAATAGAGTCAAATACTCCCAGACCCAAACATTTAGCATAATAAAGCACAAGAAACGCAGACTTTCATGGCATTTAGAAACTGAGCTATGCTCTCAGAGACCTGCTGTAGTACATCTGGTGAAGTGGGTACCACCAATCTGCCAAGTAACACTGAAGGTTATTAGCTGACGATAGAGCTAATGGTTTGCTTTGTGTCTATGCCACTGTGGTGGTGACAATAGTGCTTATGCTTCGGCGTACCGCTGAGATGTTGTGGTGGTATAGGCTGGTTTGAATGCCTCAGAAGAACATGTTTTACAAAATGGGAAGTGTGGTGAAACCACAAATCTGTGTGATGACAGAGTGCTGTTAAGCTACAGCCTTGCTATTTCCTCCCACAGCCTGCCTTCCTTTCCTTAACCACCCACTGATCCACTGAACACTACATCATCTCTGCAACACATTCAGACAAAACTTGCCATTTCAATTGTACTGTCAAACAGATTCATGCATTCATTAAATCCACTCTCAGATGCTGCAGTGCTTTTTTCAGTATCATAAAACTGTACCGAAGAAAACATCCAATCCCAGTCCAGAATGCATCCATGACACTATCCTCCTAACAGACATGAATATATTTGTATCTTTTTGTATCTATATTTTTCAATTTTGATGTTTTTCCATGGTTTGAGCTTTTTTACACTGACTTGCATTAAAAATATAGTATGTGTTTACCCTCTGCTGTAAAGTTACCATTTTGGAGATACTTTTTTTGGCAATATGCTACATTTCATTTTGATTGGATGGCTTCATACTTCCAAAGCTTTGCATAGTCTTGCTCCAAAACACTTCCAGGATATTCCTACACCTCCAGCTTAATTCTAAGACCAAAAGACTTTACTTTGCTTACCCTTTGAAACGTGTTACTACACCCAGCAAGCAGAAACAAAGGGAAAGTTCAGGAATGAACTTTAAGTTGGCTAGACGAAGTCACTGTTATGTGTAGCTGGGCCATGGTGATCGGCCCCAAACACACCATCATGCTATTATTGTATATGCTCTATAAAGTTTCATGGTTCTACCTTGAAAACTGTGGCTCGTTCAAACAGTACAAAACATGTAGAAAAATAAAGAACGGAGAAAAAAAAGTTGGCTCAGTGAATCCAACATGACAATATTCAAATAACATTTATGGATACATTGAATAAACCCAGTTAACAAATAAGTGTTCAAGAAACTTCAGCAAAAGGTTCTCTTCAAAGGTTTTTAATGGTTTATGTTTTGATGTTATCTTCTTGCTAATGGTTAATTTTGATGTTTTTTGGATAACATTATTGTGCTTTCTAACATTTGTTATTAAACATTAAGTAAATGATTATTGTAGTGTATTTAGAACCACTACTTTTAGATAATACGTTTTTGAGCCATCAATAATGGTTGATTTTACTGGCCAAAGAATTTAATGTTTGGGTCGTAATTTTTAGAGACATACAAGCCCAATTCCAAAAAAGTTGGGACACTGTGTAAAATGTGAATAAATGTAATTGCAATGCAGTGTTTTGCCATATTTCCATTCACAATAGAACATAGAACACATTTTACTATTTCATTAAAATTACTAGCTAATATAGACGGCAGCAACACATCACAAAAAAAATGGAACATCGACAATGAAGGGCTGGAAAAGTAAGTTGTACTAATAAAAACTGCGGAAGGAGCAAAGTCACATAACTGGCTAAAACTGGCTCTCAGATAGCAAGATGCCAGATATTTCTAGAAAAATATTCCACCATCTACACTTCATAATATCATCAAAAGATTCAGAGAATCTGCAAAAATCCCTGCGCGGAAGGGACAAGGCCGACAATCAATATTGGATGCTCGTGATCTTTAGGCCCTCAGACAGCACTGCATTAAAAACGAGCATGATTCTGTATTGGAAATCACTGCATGGGCTCAGGAACACTTCCAGAAATCATTGTCTGTGAATACAGTTCGCCATGCAAATGTTAAAGCTGTATCATGCAAAGACAAAGCCATATGTCCACGTGATCAAGAAAAGCCGCTGATGCTTGTTTAAAATGCACTGAGGCAACATGTTTTGTGGTCAGATGAATCCAAATTATCAGTGCACAGACTAAAAGCCTGTATCTCTGATGGTATGGGGCTGCATTAGTTCCTATGGCGTGGGCATCTTACATGTGTGGACAGCCAATATCAATTAACATTATACAGAGATTTTAGGACAACATATGCTTCCATCCACACAATGTCTCTCTTTCAGGGAAGATCTTGTATTTTTCAGCAAGACAGTGTTAAACCACATACTGCGTCCATCACAACAGCATGGCTTCGCAAAGGAATAGTGTGGGTGCTGAACTGACCTGCCTTCAGCGCAGACCTTCAAAATAAAACATTTGGCACATCATGAAACAAAATATCTGGCAGAGAAGATTCAAGAACAGGACAACAGTCCTCTCCCAAAACTCCAGTGACTGGTCTCCTTACTTCCCAGACGTTTACAGACTGTTGTTAAAATAAGATGAGATGCTACACCACAGAGGATGTGGACCCATCCCAGCTTTTTTGAGATGCGTTGCTGCTTTCAAGTTTTCATGAAATTGTAAAATGTCTCACTTTCAACATCTGATGAGTTTTTTGTTCTATTGGAAATACAATATGGATCTATAAGATTTGCAAATCATTGCGTTCTGTGTTTAGCTATTTTATTAAATTTACACAACATTTTTTGTAAAATACTGCAATCAACATAAAAGGCATCAATGTAAATGATTTTGTAAAGTATGCTTAAGACTTATATAATAGTGCAATAGTTAATACTGCATGTTACACCCATACAAAAGATCAACAATAACTGAAGCTTTTTTTCTAAATAGACAGAATACTTTATTTTTTACTGAGACTCTTGAAAAAACATGATTTGTAGCAGATTTGCCATTTATGGAGCAACAGCATTAGAGGAAAACCTGCATGTCCTATAAGACTCAGATGCATATAACAGACCTGTTTGTAGTATAACAAACACTTTTAAACAACTAAATGTCCTCCCTTAAAATTCACAGCAATGGACTATTGTCAACTGTCCCAGTTGCTGTTTCAGCCAATCTTGATTTGATAATTTGTTGATTCCTTAATGTTCATATCAATTTTATTCATCTTGGCTGTATTAGCTTTGGACAGTAAAAAAGAAAGTACATGGGCTTCATGAATGGAATGCTCCAAAAAGGGATCCAAAAGCCCAGGACAGAATGTGCAGTTGAATCTAGGTATTATGTAGACAAACACACAGCAATTATTTACAAAACAGGATGAAATATACTGTAATTATTTAAACATTCAGGTGTGAAGTTCAGACCAGTGGTGCTCAGTCAATGGAGAAAGATAGTCAGACAAGACGGTAATAGGTTCGATGGTAATGTGTCTGTAGAACTTTTTGGATTGTGTTGTTTGGGCTCTTCAATATCTTTAGGAGAGCCCTAACTGGTACCTTAAAGTCACATGTCTCTCATGTATGTTAAAAATAGAAGCATTACCATTATGTTTGTTGTGCTGAACTCAGCAAGTGCTTTAGTAGCTTAGCGTTAACATGGAATTATATAAATCACGTATCCAGGGTAATGTCAGCATACCACCAATAAGGATGAACCACATCCAACAGGATTAACTGTGGACGCAAGAGGAAGCTGTCTGAAAGGGATGT
Organism: Megaleporinus macrocephalus; assembly: GCA_021613375.1. Classification (NCBI taxonomy): domain Eukaryota; kingdom Metazoa; phylum Chordata; class Actinopteri; order Characiformes; family Anostomidae; genus Megaleporinus; species Megaleporinus macrocephalus. The sequence goes on along the minus strand of CM038708.1, from coordinate 30,191,457 downwards.
TGGGGTGCTAATTCGGATTGTATCCAAAAAACATAAAACCACGGCTGCCCAGATCACAGCAGAATTAAATGTGCACCTCAACTCTTCTGTTTCCACCTGAACTGTCCGTCAGGAGCTCCACAGGGTCAATATACACGGCCGAGCTGCTATAGCCAAACCTTTGGTCACTCGTGCCAATGCCAAAGGTCAGTTTCAATGGTGCAAGGAGTGCAAATCTTGGGCTGTGGACAATGTGAAACATGTATTGTTCTCTGATGAGTCCACCTTAACTGTTTTTCCCACATCCGGGAGAGTTATGGTGTGGAGAAGCCCCAAAGAAGCGTACCACCCAGACTGTTGCATGCCCAGAGTGAAGCATGGGGGTGGATCAGTGATGGTTTGGGCTGCCATATCATGGCATTCCCTTGGCCCAATACTTGTGCTAGATGGGCGCGTCACTGCCAAGGACTACCGAACCAATGTGGAGGACCATGTGCATCCAGTGGTTCAAACATTGTGTCCTGAAGGCGGTGTTGTGTATCAGGATGGCAATGCACCAATACACACAGCAAGACTGGTGAAAGATTGGTTTGATGAACATAAAAGTGAAGTTGAACATCTCCCATGGCCTGCACAGTCACCAGATCTAAATATTATTGAGCCACTTTGGGGTGTTTTGGAGGAGCGAGTCAGGAAACGTCTTCCTCCACCAGCATCATGTAGTGACCTGACCACTATCCTGCAATAAGAATGGCTTAAAATCCCTCTGTCCACTGTGCAGGACTTGTATATGTCATTCCCAAGACGAATTGACGCTGTATTGGCCGCAAGGAGGCCCTACACCATACTAATAAATTATTGTGGTCTAAAACCAGTTTCAGCATGTTCAGTTTCATTGTCCAACCCTTGTATATAACCCATATGTGTTAGTGGATAATCAAACTTTGAACATGAAAGTCTAATTTATTAAATATTATGTATTAAATGTATTAAATTTGCAAAATATAAACAGTAATGAATTTAAAGTACTTAACTCAGAAATATCATTGCATGAACCTGTGTTTGACAGGTTTTGGCAAGACTGTTTCAGTGTAATGTATTCTAATCATTAAATTTCAGGATATTTTATTGTATCACTTTTTAGACAAATGCACTTTTCTGTAATTCCACACTATTCAGACCCACATCCTGTATATCCCCATGGAAAGGAACTGAAGAGCTGACGGTAACTGCACCACCCACAGTCTAAAAATGGTGCAGCGAACCCCCGACTTCCACTCATTATCATATCAGCCCATGCTGAGCTCTGCTGGATGCTCTGTTCTGCTCGGCTGCATTTAACGCCCGCTTGCCGTGCCGGACCCCACTCAGGGATCACTGAGCAGAGCGAGCGCAGTTTTTCAATGTCCAGTGTGGCTTGTGTTGCTTGCCAGGCAGTTGACTGCTTACCATCATCCCTTCTGGCCATTCTGCTGTCCTTAATTCATCCAGCCTGGAGAACCACAAATTGTTTGATTTCTCTTGTGGAAGACTTTTGTTCCCACACTGGATGTCAAAAGAGCTGTGGAGAAAAACAGAACACCAAGGACTTAGTTGTTTCTATCCCGTGTTCTTAAAATGTTCTTATAAAAGAACCCTTCTGTCAATGTAGCTTTAATGATTTTTACTGAGAATTAAGTTTAGTTCTTTAATAAAGCTTGAGTTAGACATTTCTCAATGGATTATTCACTACAAATGAAACTTTATTCATGTATGACATGTATTTGTATATAAGTGTTATATAAAACTCTAATACTTCCAAAATTAGTTGTAAACAAAAATACATAATGAATATTTTGTTGAGACCTTGTTATGTGAAGTCCTTTAAAAAGTCCCAGCAAAGACTAAAGTCTGACACATCTAAAGACAATGTGTGATGGCTTTTAGTCACAGACTTTGATTTTGCAAAGACTGGAGATCTTGCAGGGTGTGGTGGCCAGTAAAGGCGTACTGTTCCTTTAAGAGGAATGTAGCATGCCTGTACAGAGACAGTGTTTGTGTTGAACTGTTTTCTTTCTTTTATTTAATATTATTTTTGTAAGTAATGCCAACGCTGGGACTAGTTTTAGTTCATGTATGAATGGACAGGTAAAGCCGTAGTCAGGTAGTTAATAAATGTTGTAGTTGAAATACTAACAATGTGTGAGTCACTCATTGGCATCCAATCCATGTGTCATGTTTTATCCTCTAATTTCTCATCATCAAAGCTATTTGACATCTGGATTAAAGTAAAAATTAAAATTAGAGTCCAGGCATTACAGTTCTCCCTATGTGCACGAGCCAAGAAGAAAAAACTTAAGATAATATTAAACACATTGGATTTTATTGAAACGTCAACACAAAAAAAGATTTAAGACAGCTATACTGACCACCTTACACCAAGCAATCAGAGTATTTTAAGTTCACTTGAAGAAAAAGGCCTTTTAGAATAGAATAGAGGTTTCTATATTATGCCATGAAAATATCACAAATAAGTTTTGAATATGTGATGCAAACTGATATGTTTGGCACTTTGTGGGAGTAATATAGGAGTAAAAATCTTATGAATTATCTTATGATTATATGAATTGAAGTAATTACTTTATACTCTGTAAAACTGATTTACATGTACTTAACAATCTAAGAACTGCACAAAATCAGACATTGTCAAATAATGGGAAACTCCAGGTCAGGTAGTTATCAGATTTCTGCTTTCCGACCAACCAATAAACACCTAGAATAAGAGGTGATGTAAACGTAAAAGTTATATTATCAGAAAATATGAAAATACATCATCCAGAATATTAACATCCTACATTTCATCAGGCAGGTAGTTGCAGTTTTAGCAATATTAGATATTGCCATTTTGCAGTTCCTGATTGCTTATTTATGGTACTGTGGCTTTCTTAGCCGAATTTTTTGCCATTAATCCGATCAAATAAATCACTGTGCTGTTTACATGACCACTGAAAATCTAACTGGATGATCAGATTGTATGTAAAAGCACTCACAGTCATAACAATGTTTTTATTGTGTCTGATTAAAATAAGTAATGTTACTACAGGTGTTTGTCACATAACAGACCTCCAGTAATGTACTAATACAACTTATAATGATTAAAAAAAGAATCTAATTGAGCTTCACTAAACAAAAACAGAGTTAAATAGATCCTAAAGTTTAGAGAAGCTCCACATAAAGTAAAGTTTCTATACCAATTAAAGATGATTTTTTTTTCTCTGCGTACCTACATGTGAGCTGAGAAGCAACAATTGATCCTTATTTTTATCAGTGCAAGCCATATTCGCTCAGTTCTGAGTTTATCCTTTTGTGCATCCTACAGCCTGCTAGACTCCTCATTTACACACATGGAAGCTATTAGCTAAATGTCATGCGGTGAGTAATTGCTGAGAACACGATTGTGCGCTTGTTGCATCTCCAAAAACTGACCAAGAGGAGAATCCCATTAACACGTTTTCATTTCCTTTTTCTGCAGGCAAAAAACGTACAGCCTCCGATCGGGGAGAGCTCCTACATTAAAAAGCTGGGGTGGAATTAAAGAAATGTCTAAGGGAGGAAGAAAGAAAGATAGAGAAAAAAGACACTTCTGTCAAATAGGAAGAGTAAATTAATTCCCGCAAGAGAAATGAAATGTTCCCTTCAGTTACACATGGATGCAATTTCGAAGATTACTCATTACTTTTGACACGTGAAGCACAAATGGCATTATTATAAGTGTGGGAATAATGAGAACAGGAAGACTTGAAATTAAAGGGTGTGGAACTTTCCCAGACACACGTTTGCTCACTTTAAAAGCTGACTGATAAATTTGTTGGGAGAAAAATGAGCCGGGAACACTGAGCTAAGCTGAACTGGGCCAGACATGATTGAGTTCAGGTAATTAGATCAAGTTGAAGGTGAGTGAACTGCGTTTGAGTGAAACCAATTCTTGGCTGAAGCAACTGGGACGACATCCGCTTGGTGCTCTAGGACTCGTGTCGCTACAGCCCTTCTCACGCTCCCCTCAGCATCCCCCAAAAATATGGCAGGAAGTGGAGGGGTCACATTTTGGAAGGAGCACTCAGCCTTGGAGGCTGGTGGGGGCAACAGTGTGTTTGTTTATAAGAATGTGCAAGTGTGTGTGTGCGGATGAGAGTGCCTCATTTTCTCATTGCTTGCTATATTTAGTCCTTCCGTTCCTCCAGCTGAGAATCTTCCGGCACACCATAAATACCAAAACAACAACAACCCATCAGCTTCTACTCCAACCTGAAGATAGAACACTCGGTGTCCACAAACACCACACAAAAGTTTCACTATAGCTCGAAGCCCTTAACTCACTGTAACTGGGCTAAACAAAAACAGAACTCTGGGCTTCGAGCTGCAGCTGTAGGGTTTCAAGACATCCAGTGGAGATATCAAAGCTCAATGTTTATACACATATTCATATCTGTGTAATTAATGGGGTAATAAACTACATTAGTGGATAAGTGGTTACCAAGAGACACACATAGAGTCAGATAAATGGAATGAGCACAGCGGATAAGAGGGATGGGGCAACCTCCATTAGCACTTGAGTTATTGCTAAAGCCTCTACTGAAGGGGCCCATGAACCACTGAGAAAAGCCAGAAGCTTGCTATAGAGATTGAAACTCAGTAGTAAGTATGGCGTCTATGCAACTAAGCAATGCATTCTTAAATAAGCTTGCAACTATCATCTTATATTGGTTTAAAACTTGACATTACTATCTTTAATCTTAACCTTCACAAATCTCATTTTTAGAAACAAAATGATTCTTTGAGAGACCCTCCACAGAAAAGTTCTTAAGGGAACCAAAAGTGGTTCTTCTATGGACACTGCTCATCAAAAGCTTTTACATTGATCTTTTTGAGAGTAGGGTAACACTTTATTTTGAGTGGCTCCTTGTAGATGACTAATAATCTCTTAACTGAGTATCAGAAACACATCAACAACACATCTGAGAAGTAGCAGTAGTGAAGAATCTGAATACAATGATGTAAATATCTGGAACTTGAACTGAAGTCTTAATATGTTACTTTCATGAAGATAAAACTAGGCTTACCCCAACCCTAATCCTAACCCTGCTCCTAATCCTAGTCCTAACCTTAACCTCAACCTTAATCCTAACCCTCACCCTAACTACAACCCAAAACCTTACCCAGGTCCTAATCCTAACACTAACCACAACCCAAAACCTAACCCTGACCCTAATCCTAGTTATAACCTTAACCCAAAACCTAATCTTAACCTTAACCTTGACCCTAATCCTAGCATTAGCCTAAACTTTAACCTCAACCCAAAACCTAATATATTCCTGACCCTAATTTAACCAAAACCTAACCCAGTTAAACCCAGGAGCCAGCAGCATGAGTATAACAGCTTGCTGAGAATGTTAAGATGGTGTGTCAACTAAATAGTGTCACCAAAAACCTTTCAATAGGTTGCCATGCTGCATGAGCCTAACATGCTGATATTTTATTATGATCAATGTTGAACGTTGCACAGTAGTTTAACTGAAGTTAGTCTCACACAGAGCTATAGGTCTTTTCTTTTTTCAAATCCGTTCAATGTTGTGGTGATACACAAACATTGTTGTGATGTAAATTCGCCAGCTCTAATATTAAAATATATGCATCAAATAATAATATCTACATGTCTAAAGTAAGATCTGAACACACAAAGGCTAACAAAAGAAAACTTGGTCACTACAACCATTATTCTTTACAATTAGTGATCAGTGTGATTTTATACAACACAGTAAGTTAGAGCAGAAGGGACAGGGAGGTGCTGTTCTTCTACCTTTCCACTTGCCTTATTATGTTCTATGACAGGTTGATAATTCATTTCTTTTTCATTAACTTACTTTCAGGTTAGTGTTGTGCTGTTTCAACAAGGGCTCATATGTCTTTCAGAAGCTTTGTAACCCAGCCTTGAACTTATTGGAGAAATAAATCCATAATGATAAATCCAAAACCAGATGTTCTATGTGACTGTCTGTTTATCCATGAAGAGTTCCCTGTTTAGCTGTTAGGGGTCAACTGTCGCCTTGTCAACAAATCAGAGGCCGTGTTCCTGACTTCTTGGTCAATCAGAATTTGTGTTCCTGACCTAATGCTCAATCAGAGGCTGTGTTCCTGACTTGTTGACCAATCAGAGGCCGTGTTCCTGACTTAATGCTCATTCAGAGGCTGTGTTCCTGACTTAATGCTCATTCAGAGGCTGTGTTCCTGACTTGCTGACCAATCAGAAGCTGTGTTCCTAACTTGTTGGCCAATCAGAGACAGTGTTCCTGACTTGTTGGCCAATGAGAGACAGTATTCTTGACTTAATGCCCATTTGTAGACTGTGCTCCTGACCTGTTGACCAGTCAGAGACTTTGTTCCTCACTTGTTGACCAATTAGAGAGTCAGTGTTGCTGACTTGTCGATGGAACAAGGCTACACTTCAGGGTAAATTAACAGTTATTCTCCAACATGCAGCGTTCACAAGATATTTATTCATTGATGTGTGATGTTCTTTAATCTTGCATACAACATTGTCAGCCTAAGAGGGTTAACTTAGTCTCACCCGCTCATAAACACGAATTGAGGCAGACGCTTTGTATAGTTCTTAAAAAGAACATAGCAGTAAGACAGCTTGATGTGTAATGTCACAGCCATGGATGTTGAAGCATTAAATGCTGGTTAGGCTAGAAAAACAAGTCCTTGGAAGAACTCTTAATATTGCACTTGGTTATCTCTGAAAGAGTGTCTCTCTTAATAACAATCTTTGCAATACACAGTAAATTACATTAAGTTTAATTCACATTTAGATTGCATTTTTTCCCCTTGGGCTCCTACTTCCCAATATGTCTGTGCACAGACCTACTCAGTCTTGACTCCACTATTCATAAATGTGGGCAATTTCCAACCAATAGCCTTACTAAAAGCAACTACAACTGTTGAAGTCTCCCCCATATATGACCATGTGACAAATGTCCTTGAGACCTCTCGTGAGGATTTCGTGCAATACGTGAGTGTTCCAAAGGGGGGTGGGGGGGCGGGCAGTTTCAGCCACTTAGTCATGCACATTCTCAGCGCCAGAGAAGCCTGAGAAAACAGCTTCCTCATACTATATTTGCACATCTTCCTCACTAGAACGGTAGCTTGTCCATTCCAAAATGTAGCATGTCATCTGAAAGGAAGAAGCAATAGAGCAAAAAGATCCAAGCTAGAGAGGCAAAGGTTAAACTTGACTTAGAGCTTCAAGCAGGAGATCAGATCCCCAGGGTCCACCAGCCCAAGTCCTTAAAAGGGAAAAAATAAAGAAGCTCAAGTGAAGTGCAGAATATGATATGAATGGCTGAACACTACCCCTCCCAAGGGGTCACAGATTGCAGGGACATTGCAAAGGCCTGACACTAGCATGGAATTTGGGGAATTATTTGTGTTTCAGTACTGGAGCTGGGGAAAAGAACGGAGAAAAAAAAGGTAATGTAAATAAGATCTGCCCTGGAGGATATAGATAACTGAGGAGAAAACGAGAGAAGTAGACCTGGAGGCATTGGGGGTGCCATGTTCTAATTGAATTCTGAGTATGGCATGTCTGAGTTTGGCATGGTTAAGCAGAGGAACTTTTCCTCATGTTAATTATTCAAATAAACCCCTGAGTGGGGTTCAGTAACTGCTAATAGCGTTAATGTTTTACAACATAATATAATATAACATATATCAACAATATCAGAAGACAGCGTTCAGATGGTGCCTGGTTAAACTCTCTTAAGCACGTTTATTTTCATTGTCTTCTATGAAGCAACCCACACAGTGATTGAAAAGAAGTACTTTAATATACATCACAGATTGTCAAGCAATATCTAGGATGTCTTCTCTCTAGTCACTAGTCAAGAGAAAGATGGTTTTGGCTGGGCCCAAATTGTACAACCATCAGTGCAAAGATTACCACAACCTGATGAATACCTCTCAGTCTGTTGTGTTTTGTAAAATTGCTGGCTTTTGTTTACCTTCTTGTCCGTCAAATGCATTTTAAAAGCTTACTTCTTTTAAAGCATGAGACATGATGTGCTTCTTGCTTCAAGTCATCATCTGAACACCCATTTAGCATTCAACTCAATGTTTATTATGTTATCTCGCAAATTCTGGGTTTGTTGGGGTGGTTTGGCTAAGACTAGTGGGACTGGTAAAGTGGCACATCTCTGTAAGCATTGTTATCTAAGCCTTGTGATTGGTGAAGGGAATGCTTGTGGAAGTATTACCCAAGATTGAAAACACTTTACAGTGAGACAAGGTTCTCACGGTGAAATATATCAAGAGCATTGCTGGCCTCTTTCTCTCTAGGTGAGTAAGATGGCCTCCTTTTCCTGCTATCAGATAGCATGATGTTAGCCAATGTAGGCATTTGTTAGCCGACATACCAGAAGTCAACTGATGCTGTGTTAGTGGTGGTTTAAAAAGATGTGGTGGAAGGCTTGACGTGTCTCAGAGGAATCCCAGGCAAGCCTTAGCCCTCCTGATAGAACTAGATGTAGATGGTGCTATGACCTGGCCAAATTTGGGTAAAAATCCAAGATCCACTGAAAAGCACTCTACTATACATCATAACAGCTAATGATGTAAACCTCTCAGTCTTTTCTTTTATGTAAAATTCCTTACTTGTGTTTACCTTCTTGGCAATGAAATGCATTTAAGCACGTGTGCTGTGTGTTTAAAAAGCCTCCGCTTAGCTTAGTTTCTTTGGCTAAATCTGTTCTAAATCTGTTTTGTGTGGGAGGAGTGAGAGACAGCTTTCTGATTGGTTAGGAAATGCTTATAAAACCGTTACTCAAGATTAGGACTGCCTAGTTTATATAAAGATATATATCAGTCGTTCGTTGCTCATTACTAAAGTGGAGAACTGATAAAGTGTATACATAATACATGTTTACTGTTTGACTGCAGGAACAAGATGAACAAATTAGAAAGAAATCATACATTTAAAAGCAGAGATTTGGCAAAGGGACCCTCATTCACTCAAAGTGTGCATCTAGAGGTAGAATCAATCATTTCAGTTATGATGAGTTTTGCAGATGCTTGCGAATTAACTGGAATTGAGTTTAACAAACATGTTAGAGCTCCCTTAATATGAAGAGCATGTGCAGTAAACCCTGCCTTGAGTTACAACTAACAACATGCTTTATTTGTCTTTATAATATTTATAATATTTACCTTTCATTCACCATAAATTACTTTAATAGAATCATAGAGCAACGAAGCAGCAAGATAAAATAATTCACACAGACAATAACAATAGCTATAAGAACAATACCAAAAACATACCAGAAAATAAAATAAAAAAGTAATGGCAATGACAGTGAAGGTAAACAGCAGTAAAAGTAAATGCAGTAATAGTAGTAATAAAAATGTCAGCAGAAAAAGAAAACAATGAAAACTAAACTTTATAAAAACTGTTAAAAATGTATATATTTTTTTTGAATACGCAAAAACAAAAGCTCCCCTCGTTAACTTCTTTTGGTGCAGCAAGCAGGCCTGCAGTGATGGATCTTGGAGAACAGTTATAAAGGCTACTCCTGATGTATGCTTGTCATAAATTCACATAATGCTCTAATACAGCCACAATCCTCACTACTAGTTCAATCTGAGCAGCTACAACTTACTAGATCTAACTGCACAACAATTGTGGGGAAACATATTCCCTTCCTCCAGATTTTCTAGTGGACACAGTATCTTGATAACACAAGCAACCAGAACGTTATTGCAGATTCAGATTTAATGGAATCATTCTGATTGCTGCAGCCAAGAAAATGATGTAGAGGAGGGCAATGTTAAAAACTTTTCCAAAGGGTAAACTTGCTGCACTCGTTTAAATGAAATATTCTCCCACCACACACACTTCATCTTCTGGACTAACCATTTTCTTTAATTGTTCCACATCCTGACCAGGTCCCGTTGTCCTGCAATTTAAAATATTGTTCTCTTTGCTTGGGGCTCCAATTTGCAATGTACTCTAGCTCAGTGTTTTTCTCAACCCTGGTACTGGAGGCCTGCTCACGGCCCTGCACTTATTAGTGTGTTTCCTGCTCCCAACACACCTGATCCAATTAATCAGCTCATTAACAGCCCATTATCGAGTTAAAGTGGGTGTGATAAAGCAAACAAAACACTAGAAAGCTGTCACTGGCCAAACAAAAAACTGGTAACTTTACAAGAGAGGCCAAAAACCTTCTTTACTTCTAATGTAAGTCAAGTCAGATGATGTAGAAAAAAAAACCAAAAAAAATTGAGATATATGTTTTTCTTTGGACAGCAACAATATGCAGGGCAATGGACCGGTGTTGAGAAACACCACACTAGCACACGCTTATGATGCACCACAGGCTCTGACATTTGACTGTCGTGTGACAGGCCTTCACAGTATTCAGGGCGTGTGGAGGTTAATAACAGTTGGACCTACCTGCTTTCGACAGCAGACCCTCAAATGGAGGGCGAGCTGACTTCATTTGAAAAGATTAGTCATGATTCACCTTGTGGAACCAAAACCTGAAGATATTTGTGTTGTCCACCTACATCTACAGCATATCAGTGTGACTCTAACAAGAACCAGACACTCAAAACACATGAAAGCTGATTAAAGACACTGGTTTGGATCTTTTGATCCACGGATGCAGTAGTGAAAGATTTGGTCCAGAAGAGCGGAGGTTCGTCTGATTGTAAACTACTTGTTAGAAAATGTATGGTTTTGTGTGTAGCCTACATTACATCCTTTACCTCTTAGATTTATTACCATCATTATAGATGCCCTATTAAAATGTAATTACAGTACCACGTATTTAATTATATAGTAAGATACATTGCATTTACAGATTTGCATTTTTGTACACAATCTTAAGTCTAGGCTTTTTAGATTAGTTAAAGTTAGGTAAAGATAAACATAACACAAAAACAATATAAGAATTAGTAAGATTTAGACGTTCGTGGCATTGTTTGAAATTTTAGAAGGTGCACATTCAACAGAATTTATTTACTGGTGAGAAATCATTCAAGCCTTCACTTCAAAGTTATGAGAATTATTTGTAATCTTTTCCGGAGAAAGAAACCTTTTCTTCTGGGCGTAGCATGTTTGCAACCCACTTAACATGTGTGTAATATAACGAACAAACACTTAACGTTCTGTCTTTCCTGTTCAGGTTTCCAGTTTTAAACATTGTTGAAATATAAAAAAAATAATGTAAATAATACTTATGGCTCATTTAGTGTGATTTAATTTAAAAGGCTCAGTTTGACATACAACAATGTTAAAAAAGTCCAAATAAAATGTGTTACATATGCAGCTTTGATCAATGTACATAAAAAATAAAGCATGATGTATAAGGGGTGTAAAAAGTCAATTACACTAAATATTGATTAACATAGTATTAATGATATTGAGCCAAGGATAATGTTAATGGAGAAAAAAATGTAGGCTATTGTAAGTACTTTCAGATGGTTGAACATACATCAGGTCAGCCTGAGCCCCTAAAATAATTGCTGTTAATTACGACTGAACATAACAAATAGGGTTAAGATTACAGAATTTTGTGATTGATTAAAGAGAAATCTAAGACTTAATGTGCAGTGATGTGCCAAATTCAGAGGCGACCCTTCATGTTCTGAATTAAGTACAAGTCATTCGTTTCAGTATAAAAAGGTACTTATAACTACATATAATATATTTTATAATATGCTAATCTGATTATATACATATGATTACATTAATAATATATATACATATACAGTGATATAATCATAGGACTACGTATGCTATATAATACAATTTATCACAGCTTCCATTTTTTCTAGACTTTTAGTTTTTCCAAGAAATCTGCAAACCCAACTCCAAAGGTCAGTCTTAAACGTTAGTTGCACTCCCTGCAACACATTAAGTAATATTGAGGACCGGCCTTTGGTGTGGTAAAGCCATTGTTCTGAGAACAGTTGAGTTGTTTTGTAACAGTGAAAGGATGAACATGGAATTGTTTTAGATCTGAAGCTAGACTGGACCAGATGATGATAGTTTTGGTGGTCTACCAGGTCTTGCACAGTTATTAGGGCGCCCGCATTCTCTGTCTTTTAATTATTTTACTTGGAAATGATATAAATAAAGGTTGCTCTCTGACTTTTGCACAGTAGTGTATCTCCACTAGGATGAGAAATGCATTTCTTCATCAAAAATAGAATGAAGATGCATTTCTTGGTCCATCTGTTGTCCAACTGGATCCACAACAGTGATCTAGTCTCATTGCCCACTTTTTATGGCTTATTCTATCAGAGAAAAAATGAAAGAGTTTAAATGAATATCTCTGAAAGCCTCCTAATGAATGCAGATGTAGCCACTGTGGGCTTAATGGCCCATGACACAACTCACATCTGGTTGGGTAGCCCGAGACCTCCTGTTTCTGTATAAGGGCTTGATACTGAAAGAGGACACTTACAGATTTTCATGAATGATCCATTTTGAGTGGGTTTCTGTTTGTTGCCCTACATTGATTTTTTGTTAGCCCGCCTACTGGACAGTTCATATAGACTGCTGATGTGCTTGAAGATGTGAAGAAATGTGCGTACATGGGAGCAGCTGTCACATCGTGTGCGTAGCTGATATCAGAAGGCCTCAGCGGGGTGGATCATAATGTAAGCTCACAATAGGGTGCTCCATTCAGCTTCATAGACGAGTGGGTGCTTTGTGTCCACAAGAATCACAGCGGCTTAGCCTTTGATGAAAAAAACAACAACTCCATAACGTGCAAGAATCTGGAGGAAAGCTGAAGGCATGAATTATTCATTCTTTTTCTGTTGGATACTGATACATTTATTAAGAAATATAATATAATATAATATAATATAATATAATATAATATAATATAATATAATATAATATACAACCCAACCGCCCAACTTTGAACACCCCAGAACATCTCATATGTACAGACATACACATGCCTTTGTTTTACCATAAAATGCCCTTCCTTATAAATGTGTAGGGGCCCTTTGGGGGTCATGCCTTAGCAGCGCAGAAGGTTGATTTATTTGAAGGGAAAGCTCTTGGAGGCTCATATCCCAAAGGCCATTGAAACGCTTTCAGAGAATTATACCTTCCGACAAATAGATGACCAAAACAACGACAGCACAGGAATGTCAATGAACTCCTTGAGAACTGGTGAAGATAATAAAGTCTGGTCTTGGGAAGTGATGGAGGACAAAAAGCAGAGAGTAGGAGAAACAGGTCAAGAGTCGGAGAAGGAGCATTTTTTGGTGTGGTCCATTATGGAATGCCTGCCCTCCTGCCCTCTTGATAGCAGTGCAGGGGAATGGTGTTTTTTGCTGATGGAGATGAAGTATCTCAACCAGGTTATCAAAACCTACATTCCTAGGAATGCAGACAGATTAGAAACAAACTTTGACAACACAAAGAGGGGTTTGCTAGAGCAGTGGTCTACAGGTTCATGAAGGAACATGAAGACATACATGCTACTATATGGTTCTATATGGTAAAGATTCTTCACACCCTCCTCTAACATGTTCTTTAGGGAACAAAAATGTTTTTTCTATTGCTTCCAAAAAAACCCTTCTGGGGCCTTTGTTCATTTTTAAAAGTGAATTTGTTTTTCTTGGCCTAGATTTGGAGACTTAAAGGCTTGACCTCTGTGGGTGCAGCTGTTTTTGCTGAATTTGCTGATATAATCAGAGGTAATTATATGTTGTTACTTTATTTAATTGATTTATTTTAGATGTTATGTACTTTGTAGTAAACCATATGCCAAATGTATGTGGACACACCTTCTAGTTATTTAGTTAGGTGTTTTATCCATAATTATTGCTAACAGATGTCCACCATTAGTGCCTGACCCTACAAATGCTATTTTAAATGAATGGACACAAATTCCTACCGACATGTTCACACATGTGCTGGAAAACCTTCCCAGGATAGTAGAGGCTGTTTAGCTGCAAACTTCATATTAATGGCCTTGTTTTTTAGAATTCACCGGTATAATTCTCAAAACATTTATCCAAGCAGTCCTGGCCCAGATGCAGCAAAACTTGCCCAAACCATGATGCTACCACCACCATATTTCACATGTGGTATAAGGTCCTTATGCTGGAAAGCAGTGTTTCCTTTCTCAAGACATTTGAGACACATTCTCGTTAAAAACTAAAAGTTTTATTTTAGTCTCATCTATTCCAAAAACATTTTCCCAAAAGCTTTCTGGCTTGTCCATATGACCTTTAATGAACTGCAGAGAGGCATCAATGTTCTTTCTGAAGAACAGTGGCTTTCTCCTTGCGAGCCTGTGATACACACTGTTCCTCTGACAGTAAACCCACAAGCATTAATGGACTATTAGCAGACTATTACCTCTGGAGTGATTTTGGGTAATCGATCACTCACTTCTTCCATTTGTACACAGTCTGTCTAACTATAGATTGGTGGAGTCCAAACTCTTTAGAAATGGTTTTGTAACCCTTTCCAGTCTGATCAGCATTATCAACTTTTTTTGATGTCCTCAGGAATCTCCTTTGTTTGTGACATGATATCCTACCACCAACATGTGTTATGATGTTTTTTGTGATGTTTTGTTGTTATTCAAACTTACGAATCAGATGGAAAAATGAATCTGATGGAATAACTGATGGACAAATTGAAGGGAATTGTTGTATGAAATTTTACTTTTCTCTAAACCATGACTATTAGAGCTAGACCATCAATGTTCAAACTCAGCAAAACATGAAAAAAAGTTTGTAGCGCTGTGAGAGACGAGGTAGGCGGATATACATGCAAATGTCCTTTATTGGATTCCATAATAAACAAAAGACGTGAACAGACAGACGGGAAGCCACGTTAGCGGTACCAACACACATACACAATTCTTGACCAAGAAGGGACAGAGAGGGGAAGCTTTATACAAACGCACGAGACACTAAACACAGGACACCTGGTGAACATAACGTGAGACAGGTGGAGGGTGGAGACATGGAGCACATGACAGGAAGCTAAACAAAGACCACACGGACTTGACAGGACAACGTAAACAAGAGCACATGGGGCAGACGTACAGACATGTGACGCAGGGCAGGAGAAGGACAACAATGACAGACAGGCTGGGAACAGGACAGGACGTGACAAAGCTCAACATAAAGCTAATCAGAATTTCTGCTAAGACATCCCATGTTTTACAAAAAGCTTTTAACAGACATATTAGCATATATTTGATCTCAAAGTAGTATCATAGTCACATAGTCACTAGTACAGGACCACCACCACTGTTTTTCATTTGTAGCAACCCACTGATTAGGCTGCCTCTCAAATTTAGTCAGTGGAGTATCCAGAACGTTCAGAGGGATGATTGTTAATCTGACGCTTTACATTCTGTTCACCTCTTGAAGTTGTATTTAGTCACCTCACTTAGCTACATTTACCTAGATACCACAAAAAGAAACCATTCCTGGCTGAATAATTCTACACTGTGTGTTAAATGAATGTATCAGTTTAGCTTCCATCTATACTGAACAATAACAGAGGAGGAGTACTGCAATACGAGTCTGATTCTATTGAATAAAAAATGAATAAGAACCTTAAAGCTTTCTCTCAAGACTTAGAAAGCCCAGAGGGTTCTCCTTCTGTCTAGACTTTATATTGAATTTAAAAAGTGTGTGTGCAGTTCGATTGGATCCATCACTAGTTAGAGTTGTAAGAGTATTTTCTCTTTTTCCTCTTTTTTGGAGGAACTCTTTTATTTCCTGAAGATTCAGGTCACTGCAACCTTTTGAAGTCTCCATGACAGTCTTGGGAAATGTCTGGCTCAAAACAACTTCTTTTTTCTAACATCTACTTCCCTTCTACTCTCAATCTGGGTTTATTCCTGTGTGTCTTTCTTCTTTGACTTTGGATAATAAGGATTTCTAATCACATTGCATAAACATTTTTGAGGAAATCCATATTTAAATGCTTTATACCAGAGGTGTCCAAAGTCTGGCCCGCAGGCCAAATGGGCCCGCAGACAGAATTTCTCTTGGCCTGCAGCATCACTCGTAACAATACATTATTGGTGGCCTGTCGGTACTTTGCAATTATTCCTTTCACCTGACGGGGGCAGCAGTGCATATGTGTATAGCATGGTTCACCGCTGTGTTAGCAATTGAAGTTATCTAAACCTTAGGACCGTTATTTTTTTCTCCTGAATTTGCCGAACGACATGCAGTGACGGCTACGCCAAAAAAGAGTCTTTTTAATAGAGAGACGCTACAAATGCGTTTGTCTCTTATACCAAGAGACTATTGCAGTAATGAAACTCTGTAAAGCTGCTTTGAGACAACATCGTTGTAAAAAGCGCTATATAAATAAACTTGACTTGACTTGACTTGAAGGAGTTAAATATGAAGAGACATTATGAAACAAGGCAGGGACATTATAGTAAATACTGAGGGGACGAGAGGACAGTGAGCCCTGCTCTCACAGCAGCAACTGTTCTTCATGGCACATGGGCCGCAGCAGAATCTGAGAGCCACACGAATCAGTCACACTGAGGTGTTTAAACACTCCAGCAGCACTGCTATGTCTGATCCACTCACACTAGCACAACTTCCATCAGTATCACTGCAGAGAAACTCACCATAAGAGAAAAGTTCTCCATACCATAATAGATTATGTGACTTAATAATAGGACTTGCTGTTATTGAGGTCCATAAGATTAGTAATGCAGTGACTGAGTGATATACAGTCTACGTGAGAACAACTGAAGATACTTGATGCAGAAATGTTGTTCACATGTTCAAACAATGTTTGCAGTATGTTGTAACATTGTTTACTCGGTTGATATTCTGCTGCTGCAATTACAGTAAAATTAAATTAATTTGTTTAATAATTATTCATTATTCTGTACATGTGTGTGTGTCTTTGTATTTTGAACTCTCGTATTTATATAATGTATGAATAATACTTTTGAGAAGAGAGACCGGCTCTTAGGTGTTTTGATATTGTACAATCTGGCCCCCTTTGAAAAAAAGTTTGGGCAACCCCTAATTTATACATTATATCATGCCCTTAGAAACACTAACATGTTGTATCTAGTGATGTTTTAACAACATATTTACTCAATAAACTATTAATTACACATTTTCCTAATTTGATCCTGTGAACTGTCAGCAGTACCTCTGTTCGCATTCTAATTGTTACTATGATAGTGTTACAGTCCCACATGTTTGCAGCGCTGTCAACATCTTCACAGACTGTGATATATAGTACCTGCCAGAGAACTTTGAATAAAGGAACAGATAGCTAACTAACACAAGTAGCAGCGAAGGCGACCGCTTTGGCTCTGCTCAAGGCTGTAAAGTTGCTATTGTGGAGATACTTGTGTTTCTTAGGACAGCGACAATATGCTCACATCCAGACATCTCTTTCAGGGAAGACCTTGCATATTTCATCAAAACAATAAACAAAATACTGTATCCATCACAACAGCATGGCTTCACAGAGAAAGAGTCTGAGTTGTGAACTAGCCTGCCTCCGTCTAGACCTTCAACATGAAATCATGAAATGCAGCTAGAACCATACAGACAAGAATGGGACATCAGTCCTCTACCAAAACTCCAGCAATTAGTCTCCTCCTTACCCAGATGTCTACAGACGGTTGCTAAAAGAATAGAAGATGCTACACAACAGTAGACGTGACCCTGTCCCAACTTTTTTTAAATGTGTTGCTGCCAAAAAGTTCTAAATGAGTTAATAATTTTCATAAAATTGTAAAATATCTCATTTTCATCTGATATATGTTTTATTGTGAATAAATTATGCGCCTATAAGATTTGCAAAGCATTCTGTTTTCATTTACATTTATTTACATTTGGGACACAGTGTCCCAACTTTTTTGGAATTGGGGTGTAAAACCTCCCAAACTTGTCCTACAATGTTTATTCTTCACTGCAGACCTTTTGTTCATTACTAATATACATGTATAATAAAATACACATTTTGTAAAGAGTACAAAACTAATACGTAAATGTGGCCCACACACAGACTCTCAGAGGTTAAGATGGCCTTAAAGTGATGCAGGAAATGTGTGTTTATAATTTTCACATGAATAAAATATACGTCAGCCTTTCAGTTTACTAATTTATGCCAGTAACTATGTGATAATTAATGTGATTCATGGTGAAAGTATGTACATATTTGAATCACTTGAATTAACACATCAGTTTTTTCAGTGTTCATGCTTGCAGCTTGTATAACTAGTCATGTTTATGTCTGAGCACGTCTGTGTGCTATACAACAACTGGCTTTTTTCACCCTATAACCTCAATCGCTCCACTGGACTCACTCAGCAGACCTGTCTTGTCAGCTGTGACATTTACTTTTCAAGGATTCTGTCTTTACTGCGTTGCCATTCCAGGCCAAAACTGCCATTAACGTTCTTTACAGCCAAGAATTTGCAGGAATATTGAAGCTTTGTGGTATTCAGTATGTCTTGTTCGAGCAAGACATGTGGGTTCCTTTCCACACTGGTTGTATTAAACTCTACGCTGACCTGAAAGATCCTGGTCAGTTTTCAATAGACAGATTAATGTCATGGTACATCATTCAATTCACACATCAGTTTTTTCTTTATTTCTTTATGGTGTGGTGATGTGAACCAGAGGTCTACAATGCCAAAAAACACAAAAACACCACCAGTGAACATCAAGGGAGTAGGAGCGGGTTTAACATTGGAGAGACACATTTGCTAATATGAATCAAAGCCCACCCTTTAACGTACTGTTGCTACTGTTAAAGGGTGTGGGACAAATCTACCTGTTTCTGATATTGGGTGGGACATGTCTCCCCCATCCCCCCCGGTTCCTACGCCAATGGTGAACATACATGTTATTTCTGAGATAAAATAAAAAGCGGCAGTACTATTTATATGTATTGACTGTATACATGATGTATAATATAATAGTCATAGTGTAAAAACAACTGTGTAGTCATTATGATATATAGTTAAGTATAATAAATATAACATACAGTTATACTGATAAATCTTTAAAATAAATATATAATATGATACAATAAAATAGTAGCTATAGTTCCTTTTGGGAGCTATTCTGCCTGCCTTTCTTTAAAAAGATACATTTCAGGCCAAAATATTATCTCACAAATATTTTAAAATAATGTCACAGACACCAGACAACACATTCTCAGTCACTTCATATAATAACTTTCTGAGAGGGAGCTTTTAGAGACATTAAATGTTTCACACATCTGGTTCCTATCACCACCACTGTGAGCAGTTTGATTTAGAAACCATCTCTAGAGCATGGTAGTTCACACCAAACCTCTCTGAATGACTTTGTTTACATCTTAGAATTTAATTATGCACACATTTTTTGGAAAATCAGCAGACCTGCCATTACATGTACATGCATTTTCACCAGTTTGCCCTAATCTGTGACTGTACAGTGTGAATTCAAAACAGATACGGTGTTTGAAAGTTTGAGAACACTTTGTTGTGTTGTTAGTCTACAAAGAATTGTTAAAGCAGAAGAACTGGTGCATTTTTGAATGACTGAGTCAAAGTTCAGACCTTAACTCAACAGTAATGTTGTGGCCTTCATGCTAGAAAGCCCATCAACATAACAGAGCTCTTTAAGCAACGGGCCAAGATTCGCAGGGCTGATTCACAGTTACAGGAAGCTTTTGGTTGAGGTCATGTCATGGCTGCCCAAGGAGGTCACACCGGTTCCTGAAAACATACTTTTGGCAGCAAAGATATACAATGTTTTGTTTTGTTTTTTTCAATAAATGAATAAAAATCTATAAACATGTTTGTGTCTTCTCTTTAACTGTGTTCTCTTTATCTGTTGTAATGAATTAAATCAGGATGTAAACATATTTTAATGTACATTTATGTAGAAATTTACAAAATGGTAAAGGGTTTGCAAACGTTTAAGCAACAATACATTATATTTTAGCAATATATGCCCTAGGATATGAAAGACGTCTAACCAAAGCCTGGAAAAGAGTAACCCTATGTCCACTTTTTCCTGGACATGGCCTCTATTGGGATCTAAACAATGCCTGACATTTGGCTTTGCTCTCATGTTGACATTTGTTTTCCACAGTGTGAACACTTTACTGAAAACACTTTGTGGAAATCTTTGAAGGATTTATTCACAAACAGCTCATATAAACACAAACTGACACAATTCAGTATCCACCCCATAGCTGGCATTATAAAAAGTATTCTGAGTTTTTAAATGTTATTGTCCATGATAATCAATCATATCATCACTGTTCAGAGAATTTAACTCATGACCACAGCTTTTATGACTAGTTGATTTTGTCTTTAAGCGCATCATAAGGCTTGTAGGCTATAAAAAATAGATTTTTTTACTCTATAACCTCAATTACTCCACTTGGATAAACTGTCATTAACGTGCTTTAAAGTCTTTTTTGCAAGAATATTGTAGCTTAGCATGTTCAGTATGTCTTGTTTGGGCATCTTCAACGCAAACTGATGAAATTCAGCATCCGCCCTATAGCTGGTATTATTAAGTGTATTTTGAGTTTTTTAATATTTTGGGAAACATTAAAATAATTCTCAATCATGATAATCAATCATATCATCACTGTCCAGAAAAAGCAAATATCTCCCAAAAGGTAACCTAAAGGAGAAAACAAAAACAGCCTTAACTTTGAATTGAAGTCATTGTAAAGAGGTTTAATCAGAAGTGAATATTTCAGTTGGCCCCATCATTTTTCAATTTATCACACAATGTATAGGATTATGTGCAAATGATTTGGAAACATAAGAAATGGAGACCAATTTTCACTGGTGCAGCAGAAATAAAGCAAGTCTGGAACACAATCTCCAATTGGTCAACCAGTCAGAAACACAGACCCTGATTCATGGCTACAGTCGGGAAAACAACCTCTGATTTGTCACCAAGTCTGGAAATTAGCCTCTGATTAATCAGCAAATCAAGAGCACAATATCGGGTCGGTCGGCAGGTCAGATGCGCAGCCTCTGATTAGTCAAAAGACTCAACCCAAGATGTCAGTGCACCACTAACAGCCATGCTAACAACACTAGGGGTGTGTCCGAAATTCAACGCAACCTCGGACGCACTACGTCCGCCATTTTACCAACGTCCTGTGACGCAAGACATCAGACCAGCCCCCGCTACTCATTTAAAAGCCCCCTTTACTGACGAATTTAGATACTTTTTGTGACAATGTTCTGCATTTTGTCTGGATATGTGCTCACACAGTGTCTAGCTGTTGCTCAGAGAAGACCAATCAGGAGGAATTGAATCATTGTTTACCTCAGAAGCAGCGCTAACTTCTGTAGCGGAAGTTTACTAGCCGTAGCCACATACACACAGCAGGCATACCGCTTTTTACTGCGCTTTCTCCTCCGCTTTGAATTCCTCCGAGGCTCAGATGGAATCCTGGGATAGGACAGTGTGCTGGTCTGCCAGTACAGTACGTCATCCGGGGACTTTTCGCGTACTGCTCGACGAATGCTACGTATTCGGACACCCTAGTCACTCTCACGTACTGCTTTTGCGTGCTCTTCAGTATGGAAGTACAGACGCACACTAACTCTTTTCAACCCTGAGAAATGGATAAATAATCACCAATACATTTAGCGTTGGATTAGCTGGTATGGACAAGGTCTCCAAAAAGTAACCAAAAAGACAGTGCAGTCCAAAGCTGGATTACAAAGATTCTGAAAGGGATACGATCACATGAAAGCCCTCATTGGAACACACAATGCTACCCTTCTGAAAAAATAAAAATATGTTTCTCGCATGCAGCCTTCCGGAGATTTATTCTTTTGAGTATGACCTTCTTTAAAGATGTATACAACATTGTTGACCTGAGAGGGTGAATGCTGACTGGAAAAAACAATTCTTAATTACTGAAACTGATATGAAAGTGTAATCTACGATGATTTGACATACGTCATTGTTAATGTGGTATAAACCTGAGCTCAAGGAGAACAAGTACTCAGTATAGGTCATGTTTTATTTCCCTATAGAAAACTGTAGATGATATCTGTGACAGCATGAAACATGCAAGCCTGACATCTGTGCTTTGGACACGATTTCATAGAACTCTCCCTATTTTCTGGTTCAGTGATCCAAGTGGCACTGGACCAACAAAATTCCTGAAAATGACAGATCCAACTAAAAATACAACACGGCCTCGCAAAAGCAGACAACACATTTTGAGGCCCGTCCACCTCCATTATTTGGAACTTACTGCTGTTTGTCTGGCAGTGGAGGCTAAGAATAGTCATGTTACTGATGACAGTTACTAATGTGGTGCTGAATTTGCTCTCTGCTCAATCTAACTTCGTTACTGCAGATCAGTATCAACACTGTTTCTTGAATGACTGTCTTTTTATAAGAAAAAAAAGATAATAATTAATGAGCTCTGACCCACACTGTGACAATAATTAATGAATTAATTAACTTTTCATGTATGCCTTAGAATTATTATATATGTTAATGATCTCTGTTCCAATTGGCTGCCCTGTATTGTGCCTAATGACAAAAGGTGAATTAATCATTGAGTAACTCCTTGTAACATCACCTTAACATGGTGAGAATGAATTGTTAATGCTGAATAAGCGGATATAAGCCAAATGTTTAGTCACCCCTGTTCAAATAATATTTTTTTTGATTTGTTGTTGATAATAATTGTTATTCAGTAATAATTCATACAGTGGAGATTGTAATTCTTACAACTACACACAAAAACGTGAACCAGATTTACAGTATATTCAGAACAGCATAACGGTAGGACAGAATGAGGAATTATTATGAAATAATAAGATATCAGTTTTTATAAGATTTCCAGGTTTCTCAAATATCACTTACAGCTCTGTTTATCACTGAACTGTTTTCATGTTACATTTTCTTAAAACTCACAGAATTACTTTCTGCATGTATCTTCAAAGAAATTGATTTTATATTAATAAAATCAGTGACCCCAACTTTTCAGTACAGATCATCTACAGTGAACAGATTTTTGCACACTTACAGTGGAGTTACAGTGTTTTGCAGAATGTAACATATTAAATATAAAATGCTGCCTTTCTAAAAGTAATGACACACATTTTTTAAGTTTCTTCTCTGTTTAGTTAGATAATTCTTTAGTTAGATACATCTTTTTAATGTATATGTACACTACTGTACTACTGGCCCATTGTTTAAAACCCTTTATCTGAGCAGTAAGTGTATTTGTACCAGTCAGAACACCAGATATCATCAGACATAAATAAACATAAATACAATACAAAGTCACATGACAATCTTATTTTAAAAGGAGTAGATTATATCTTGGGCTCCAGTTTGAATAACAAAGTCCCAAATTTCTCCTGGATGCCCCAGACATTGCATGCATTTATTAAATTCCTTCACCAGAAATTTAGATTTAGCTTAATGAATTACTGAGCAGTCAAAGCAGGTGATAACTGCAAATAATTCTGGGTTGCCACAAGTTTTGCTGAGAAAATAAATGCTGCCTGACTGTAAAAATAGCTTTTTAAATATAATAATGTCTCCAATTGTCTAAATCTTTTGCATATTTTAGTATTTTTGTACTGTACACGTAAATTTGTGTTGGTTCAAAATGTACTGTACACGTAAATTTTTGTTGATTCAAAATAAAGTTCATTTTCAGATCAGTCTCTATGTATGGATCACATAGAGTGGGGAGAGAACAGCATGCACTGAGATTGGAAATAATGTTTTATGTTTTTTTTATGTTTAAACGTAATTCTTTGGTTTGAAAAGAGATAAAAAATATATCTAAAAGTTGAATCTTTTCTAAGAGCTGATATAACTGGTGCACAGCTCGACTTCAGCAACTTCTTTTGTGAACTTATGAAACATTTAACATGCTGGACGTTTTCAGTGCAGTTGGCAATAGAGAATCAACATGCACTACAAGTAATAACGAGATGGACAATAGAACTAAGAAAAAGAACTAAATTAAAAACTGTGATGTCATCTTTGGACAACTCATTATTATCTCCATTATACTCTGATCCCAATCTAAAGTAGCTGTTTTATATTTATAGATATGCATGAGACTTTTGTCAGAGAGTCTAACTACCCAAAGCCGTCCAGCAAGCATGAAGGTCAGACAAGAAATGCATTTTCATTACAGTGCAGTGTGTGAATTTCTGAAAGTGGACACTAGCAAGGTCAATGGACATGGGCTCAGGGTCTCACAGCCTATTACTTACAACAGCCTGAACAAAATTCCATAAATATATTCAGCAGCAGGAATCTGATTTCAAGTAAAAAAGCTAAAGCAGAGCTTTCTAAAGCTAGTCTGAATAAATCATTTGAATGGTGCAGAAGCTCATATGATATACACACACTGGGATGGCTGCAGCACATACAGATGTGAGGAATTTGAGAGAGAGTGAAAGTTTTAAAAAGTTGTTTAATATAAAAAAAAGTTTATTTGGATGCATTTATTTAATGTAATAGTCTATTATCATTACACATAGTTACAAAGTAATAACATAGTTATTATATAACAACTACATCTCATTTACATTCTCTTTTTAAGAGTCTGCGCTGGCTTTTGTAGCCCAATCAGAAGCCATAGGTGGATAAAACCATCCACGATGGAACAGCAGAACTCTGGGACCAAGGCCTTCAATGCAGGAGGGAGGAACAAGGGCGAGTACAGGGCCACAGCTCACGGAGTGAACAGGACGGTAAGAAAGGCAAGGTGACTCTTCAGGAGGGAACTAGAGTCACAGTTCTAGCAATGTAGTTCTAGAACCCAGTGGCAGTGGCTGCAGGCGATGATGGATTACAAAAGCCCACTCTGTGGATTGGTGAGTGCACACAATTCTTTGACATATGAACTGAATTAACACTCACTTAGAGCGTACTCACACTAGACCCGGGTTGCTCGTTCCGTGCTGGGGCCCGGTTATCCCCCCTCCCCCCTTCCCCACTGGCCTGCACTCACACTGCCTTTATCAATTCGCGCCCGAGCACGCTTACATCATCAAACCGAGACTGTTTTTGGAAGAACACGATGGAGTTCATGATTGTTTAACATGAGCATCGCATCACTGACGTCATGTTTGAGTTTCAGCAAAATGAACCAATCACACGAGGCTCCAAGTGGCCCCGGGCACGGATAGCGCTCACACTAGAAGCAAACCGAGCCCGAGTCCAAGCGAATCATGCCCTGGCCCACCTCTGGCCCACCTGGCCCACCTCTCCGTCTTTGTTCCTGTTCCAAAGAAACCCCAGCCAGCCTGCCTCAATGACTATCACCAAGCAGAGCAGTGGAGATGAAATGCTTTGAAAGGCTGGTCAGAGCCTTTACCACCTCTTTCTTCACTGCTGGACTCAATGGACCCACTACAGTTTGCATGCTGTCACAACTGCGCCACAGACGATGGCGTCACGCATCTGCTCCACACTGGATACCTGGAGGAGTAATTCTATTAAAATGCTTAGCATTTAACACGACTGTCCCTTCAAAGTCACCACCAAATTGGAAGATCTGGGACTTTACCCATCCATGTGTCCCTGGATCTTCCTGACAGACAGACCACAAACAGTAGGGATAGGCAAATATGTCTCCCTACCCTCACCCTGGAGGGTTGTGTCCTGAGCCCCCTGCTGTACTAACTGTAC
The DNA here is from genome assembly GCA_021613375.1 of Megaleporinus macrocephalus. Classification (NCBI taxonomy): domain Eukaryota; kingdom Metazoa; phylum Chordata; class Actinopteri; order Characiformes; family Anostomidae; genus Megaleporinus; species Megaleporinus macrocephalus. The sequence continues at coordinate 30,165,756 of CM038708.1, read as the reverse complement.
ATTTATGACTGCACTGCCACTTCCAACTATGCCACCTTGGTCATGTTGCTGATGACACTGTTGTGGTGGGTTGTGGTCTCTGAGAATGATGTGAGGGTCTACCTGGAGGAGTGTCTCTACCACCAGATGCCTAAGGGACTTCACACTGTCCTCCAAGGTGCTGTGGAACATCTACACCTGCACCACTGAAAGCATCCTCATTAACAAGTATATAATTTAGTATTATTTATAAATTAATATAATAATATTTTAGAGACTCTGTATTGTCATGTCGTGTTATGTGCATGGGAAGTTGTCAAAGCATTTTACTGCTTCTTTGTACTGTGTATGTGAAAATTTTGATTTGATTTGATTTCAATCTTAAGAATCTATTTAAAAAATGTTTTAACACTTGAAGAAGTTTGTCCATGTAGACTGGAAATGGAAATGGTTAGTATTATTTTATGAATGTTGACCATTTTGTCATCATACAATAACATATTTATGTATATATGTAGCAATATTGAAATTTGAAACAGCCAATTGGAAACACAGCCATTGTCAAATATTGACAGGATTTCTGAATATAAAGCATCTGCACAAGCTTTTCATCAATAGCTCCTAATAATATATCTTCTATTCTGCTTATAAACACAAATAAGGCATTAAGTGAAAGTTGAAAGTTGAAACAGAATCCAAATTTCTCTTCTTGTTTATAGGACATATGAGTGATAAATAATTCATACCGAATTAGTCATGCTTCTATTATCTCTGGTGCTTACCCCTTATTCCTAGGGGTGAAGAAAAGGTCAAGCAATTTCTCTTCACAAAGAAAAACTGGTGTTTGATTAGAGCTCTTAATCAATATATTTAAAAGATTTGTTTAAATTTTGCATTAAAGAAAGCATCAAAGTAGACAGTGAAGTTGAAGATGCAATGCCTGGAACATTGCTTTGTGTCATCCATTTGATGCATAAACCAGTTTGGAGAGTCTGGGAGAAGCAGAGTGCTTCTGACTTCAAACCACACAGATCACAGATTTGTGGCTCTTTTATCTGAACCTGATATAAGAGTTTACCAGACTTTCATGAAGTATCTAAAAAGTGTTCTCTGTGAGGCCGGGATTGCAAGGGTTATGAAGTTCTGTAATATAATTAACCCTCATGTGTCAAGAGGTATTACATTTATTTTGCTGTACTATTCCAATTACATCATACCATTACATCACATCTACATACTGGTTCAACAAGTTATAATTTCTTCCACAAAACAAGACACATATACACAACAATATCCTTTCATCAAATTTAAATCCTAATATCTCTTCTTTTAATGATGAACACATATGTTCTGAAAACTAATAATGATTAAGGTTCGGTTTTTGTTATCTCTGGCAATACATGTAGGGTTTAAAATACATATAATATAAAGTACACAGAAAACATTAAAGCAACTTTTAGCGCCAGGTTATAATGTAGATCAAGACTAGTCTTTATAAAAATGACTTAATTTTTATTTTAAAAAGTGAATCTTACAAGTAAAATCAACTTATTTTTGGAAGTAAGTTGACGTATTTTATGTATTACTCAAAAATGAAATGTTGGATGTACTTAAAATTATATCAAGTGGTTCAACAAATCTGGGTTAGTAGCTTTAAGGTGTTTAGTTGGGTAACAGACTAGCTGTACACAGTAAACATAATTAGGTTACAGTAAAAAAAGAACATTCAGTTAACAGGCTTCATATCATATCTACATAACTTCATGTTGTACCTCTAATCTATTGTAGAATTGCACATAGTAGTAAATTATACTAGTAGCTGGGAAGTTCACTGAGATGCATAAGATACAGGCATTAAAAAGGTAGGCTCGGGGGTAAGGGGGTAAATAAAACAAGTGAAAAAATATACAAGTAGGTGAAGTCAGGAGCCAATGGGAAAGATGTTTTACTCAACAAGATTGTGTTGACCAAGCAAACTCCCTTAGATCCAATCCCTTAATTTCATTAAAACAACACAACAAAGTCAGCTTCATTGACTTGCATGCGTTTGATAACTAACATCAATAAAAAAAAGCTGATTAAAACCAGCGATAGAGTGACATTGTCTTTTAAGTGTACATACTTGATAGAGACTAGATATATAACAACAGGAGTACATGTACTACATATTATTTTACATAGAAACACAGGAGATTTCTGAATTATACCACAGTTAGCTCTGGCCTTGCAATGTGTTCGGCTAAGAGGGAATCTGTACCAGTATCTCCTGATAATTGCACTTCGACCAAATCTCTAAATATAATTTCACCTCATTTATGTGTAACCTAGCAACGGATGCCAGCAAATAAAAGTAACAGCAGTAAAAATGTAATAAGTTTCAAATTACAAGTAAAGAGCCGGATGGAACAAACTGTAATGAACTCACCAAATATTTTTCCTTTGATGCTTTCAATGTGAATGATTAAACTATTAAAGGCCAGCCTGCACTTAAATTTACTTAAAACAGTCTTAGGTCTGTAAAGCTTGCTTGCAAAAAAGCATCTAGATGTGTCACAAAAAATGTAATATATAGCAATAATAACACTGTGGCATGTTCACTGATGATAGTACGGCATGAGTCGAGTGTATTACTGTGTAATTAATCAGAGGCAACAGGTGCATAAATTGCTTTACTTCTATTGTTTTTTCAGGGCAGATACATTTATGTGCATTTTCCAGAATTGGCATATTTTTCATTTTCTTTTTCACATTGTTTTTGTGTGGATGTATTTCGGGCATTGGGAGGTATTTGGAACAAGGTCAAATGCTAGACTGACCTAGAAAAGCCAACTAAGTACAAACAGTCTTGAGAGCTATAAGCAATTTCACAATAACACCAACCTGTTATTGCTTAAGCCCTAAAGATTGAGCAGATATGACACTGTGCTTTATTGTGACCTTGGTTATACATTTATAAAAAGAATGGTCCTTTATTTAAACTTTTTACAGTTTTTGAAAACTGGTAAAGAAGATTTACATTATAAGTTAACACTGGTTTCTCATGGTTATGAACCATTATAAAGTAATATTACATTACAATTACAGTGGTTAATGAGTTCCAAACATATAATACAATGAACTGAAAACTTACCAGTGATGTTTGGTGTAAACTTCAGGATATTATCCTGAATACATCTGATATTTAAAAGATACATTGCATATCACATATTACATTAATTATCGATTCCACATTCAGAAAACACATTCATGACTGATACCAAAATAGTGTTAATTATATGCTTTATATATTTTTAAAATATTTATTAATATCAAGAATGTATTATATGTATACAGTAATATGAAAAATAGTTGTCTTTTCACTCGATTTACTCTTACAATTACAAGCAGGGACAGTGAGTCAACATACAGTACATTCTGGCTATAAACACATTATTTTAATTTGTAATAAATGACTCATGTAATAATGCAATTTGTGCATTATAAAGTAATATATTTTAAAAACGTAAAGTGCAGTTATTATGCTGCTGTTGTGGTGCTGCACAGACTTTATGTAACCTACTGTGACATCATAACAAATTCCCAGACCACCTAAAAAAGGTAGCTAATTAGTAGCCCACCAAAGATTTGTGTCCAGTGGTCTGTATTTAAAAGATAAAGTTCTGCTGATAAACAGTTTAGTACTGCTTGAATGTTCAATCATTTGTTATCAAAAGATCACTAGATAGATTTGTGCAGGTATTTGTACATGTTTTACTATGTTGGTTAGTAACATCAAGAGTCTTCAGACAGCTGTGGGTTCACATTAGAGCCCATAGCTGAACATCATAACTACAGCATTACAGGGAAAAAACATGCAGTCATATACTGTATTTAGAAATATAGTGATGTATTATAATTTCTTGTTATGGTGTATAAGTGCTCTAAATCAACAGGACACTGTGTCTATTACTATTAAAATAGTCCCTACCAAAACATTTAAGATGCAGTACACTGAAAGTTTAGCTAATGCTTTGGTAGTGATTGTCTCAGTAGCGATAATTATAGATCATTTAGATCCAGCTGGTACATGCCGAGCACAGCTTTGAACATTTGAACATATCATACTATTTTTCCTCAAATCACAAATAGTTTTACTTAACTGAAGAAAATATGACAGTGACAGTGTATGTATGATCTCCTCCACTTCGGCTATGTGACTGTTGTATTCAGAATGTTATTAATACTTCTTGTACATGGAGTTCCTATAAAGCGTTACCCAGAAGTAAGATGTTCTTTAGGGCTCTATTATAAAAGTAGCTCTATTATGGGCTCAAACACTATTTAACAGCTTTATGTTAGATATTTACATATTTACGAGTGCTTGAGTCACAGAATGAGACTAAGATAAAAGAAAATATGAATAAGTAGAAGAGAAAGTGTACATGTGTGTGTGTGTGTGTGTGTAGGCACAGAGTGGCAGCTGATGAAGGACAGTGAGCTCCTGTCAGCAGTCTGCAGCGGCGCTGTGGCAGTAGGCACCACTGAGTTAATCCGCTCCAGATGCTGACCTGTGGTGACCGCTGAGCTGCCACAGCCACCTTGAGCTGCTGTCCAAGAGTGGAGCACACAGGAATGCCACTGAGGAGGCATTCACACTCCCTCAGGGCCTCTCAGTAAGCAGGGTTATTCAGCCAGAGAACAGGCCAACCAAGGGGCAAAAACAGAAAGGTTAACTAAAGGGAGAGGCCGATTCTCACAAAGAATGGTGATTACGGCATCTGGTGAGGGTAAATATGGGGGATGGGAACAGCAATGACATCACTCCCAAAAAGACCAAAAACCTAATGCACCCTTCATCCCACTTCAGCCCAGTCTTTATCAAAATATGATACAAGAAATAATGTAGGATTATGCCCCTTTGCCAGTCTCAGCAGAGGTACCTACACATTGTTTACAGAATAAGTAACATTAACTAGAGCAGGGGTTCCCAAACTTTTGCAACCCAAGGCCCACTTAATCCACCCCAAAACTTTCCACGGCTCCCCAGAATATTTTATATTTTTTTTTATATTTTATATTGCCAGTGGAGAATTATCCAATCAGATTTTTTTCTTTGTAGTATCTAGGTAGATGAAGTCTAGTCAGCTCTATCACTGGTTAGGACCTCAGGAGCTGAACATATTAGGAGACCTAATATGTCCACAAACATACTGATAGTGGAATCAACCATTTTTTGATTTGCGATAGGTGAGACTAATTTTGTAAGAAAAAAACGTCACTATGGGCCGTCAGGAGGTGCTCAGTACTTCACTGACCAGGATTAGACGCTGCAGTCTGACCAGTTTTCAGTCATTTGTTAGAAATTGCAAAAACGCCAAATTGTTACCATATATTTGTCAAGTGAGGTCAAGATTTATCTGTATAGCACCTTTTACAACAGATATATTCACAAAGCAGCTTCACAGAAAATCCAGGTCCAAGCCCCCCTATGAGCAAGCCAAGGCCAACAGTGGCAGGGAAAACTCTGAAGTGACTCTGAAACTCTGAAACCTGAAGTGGAACCAGACTTAAACAGGGGAACCCATCCTCCCATTGGTCGACGCTGGATAGCAAATCAATTACAAATACAATACAAAAAGGATAAGATTTATGCTCATATTTATAAATTAATGTAGAGAAAAAGAAAGACAACTCCCATCAAAGTAGCAATGAGAAACAGATCAGTGTTTTGTGAGGCAGGAGAAGAAAACAACTGAATTACATAAGCAAGCAGGATCTTGTTTAAAGTCTGTTATAAGATTCAAAATAACACATAGTGGATATCTTCTACAAGTTTTACATGTAAAAAAGGTTAAATGTGAACTGTTGTTAACTTAGCAGTAACATGAGATACACACTATGGTGGGGGTGTTTTTTCTTTTTTCTTTTTTTTTAATTTATGCGCAGAACTAAAGGCGTAATAGCCAGAGCTCTCCACTGGAGAACTACATGCCTAAAGCATCATACATTTGCCTCAAACTGTGCAGAGCTGTGAGGTATCTCAATGAGACATGCTCATGTGGTTTCTGACACTTCATGACACGTTCATATGTACAAAAATGGAGAAGTGTGATGATAAAATTCCGGCTAATAGTATCGTTTTCAACTATAGTCCATTATTCACATAGAGAACTATCTAAAAGGTAGACAAGAAAATATTACACTAGACCAGCAACACAGACAAAGCTTATGCTGTGCCATAAACTTCTGTTCATTTGATAAATTTAAATCAAAACTCTCACATACAAACTCATGCATGAAACAACCAGCAGTGAAATGCTTTGATTACTTACATGAAACAGTAAAAAAAACATAGAGTATCTGAAATATTAATATAAAAATAAATAAATAAAATAAAAATAAAAATGGGAATAAGAAGGAAATAAATGACACAGACTGAAGTGTACAGCGGGGATGAAGGCTGTTGAAATGAAATCACTGACTGAAATGAATGAAAGTGTATGTCTATGATGTGTGTGTGAGGTGGGCCTAGTTGCTGCCCTAGTTCAGGGTCCAAATGGCCTACGGGAAGGAGCGCCCCCTCATCCTCTCTGTGTTCGCCCTCAGGGAGAGAAAACGCTTCCCTGACTTCAACAGAGAGAAGAGCTCATTGTTGGGATGGCTGGGGCCCTTCACAATCCTGCCTCGGTCCAGCACCACTTATATTAGATGGTCAGCAGGTCAGCAAGCTTGATCTGAATGCTGCGCTCCACTGGACGTAGAGACGGCTGTTTGAGATACAGTATCAGAAATCACATGAGCAAGCCTGTTTAATCTATACAGTGTAAAATTAGTTGACTTTATTTGAAAAGAAGTCATGCACATTTTTTGCCTTGAAAAAAGTTACAGCTTCAGGTTTAGAAATGGTTTTCATTTATAATGCTGGCAGTACTCGACTTCTTCAAATCCTGTTTACTCCTGAATTAATTAGGTTTATATAAGCAAATATTCCACTTTGTGTAATGTATGGCCATAAATTAAAACAACTCCATCAAACTAAATGGATTGTTTTGTACAGTAACAAATAAGTGGCTTAGATAAGATTAGAATCTCCCATTTCTGAGGACTCTAACAGCTTAATGCATGTTTGCGATTTGGTAAGTGTTCAGTGGGAAACCTAAACACAAAACATCATCACAGTGATAAGAACAAAAACAAGTATCTTTATTCTTTGCAATCTATAGTTTTCTGCATATTTTAAGCTGAGGGAAATGAGGAATGGACCAGCATCAATGCTCCAAAATTGCTTTAAATAAAACAAAAAATTACACTGAAAGAAAAAAATGTTTTGATCCTCTCTTGTAAAAGTATGTTTTAAAGATTTTTTTTATGTTTGTTTTTTCTTTAGACAGCAGCAATATTTACCACTCAGAATGCTGGAAAGCTTTTTGAGCACAAGAGTCTTCAGTCTGTAGGATTTATCCAAATGAACTGATGTGAATTAGATTTATCTACATAACTAAGGGTTGTATGAGCAATAGTTCTATTTGCTTTAGTAATTGTAATACATTATTACACTAAACCAATGAATAGTGTAGCTATTAATATTTACAGTGTAGAGAGCTTCTTCAGTCCTGTTTAAGATTTAGTCCTGATTTTTACGTGTTGTTTCGATTATGAAATGTTCATCATTTTGTTCATAGTTTTTAAATGTGGCATTGTCTCCTCCAACTAATCAAATGTCAGAAAAATAGAAAGATTGTGATATAATGTGTTATATGTAAACCACTTAAAGTAGAATTATGGTCTTGGGATCCCCTTACAGCTGTAAACAACACTATTGTAAATAGTGGTGCTTGGAGGGCCACTCATGAACAGCTGTACACATGCATTTGTTGAAGGATATAGAATCCACCTTTGTGTGGACGTACAACACACGGGCATGTAGTCTGTAATTAAACTCGCAATTTCAGTTGTTTCTATGTGAATATGTTAGCATGATGCGTAAGCATGTGAGAGGCAGTTGGAATTCCAACATTAGAATAGAAAGAACCATGATGAAGGAGGAGTAATATTACAGGTTTTTATTTCTGGAGGCTGTAACGTTTTATTTGCTGTAAGCTAGACAAAGACTGACCAAAGTTTTTAGTGTCAGGTGAACCTATTATAGGGTAGCCTGAAATGGTACTGAGGTTAGATAACTTTTGGAATCAGGAAATACTACAAAATTTCATGAGACACGGATGATACAGATAAAGTTACAGGCTACACCGCAATTTTTTATAAGTAACATTGGCACTGATATACAGTCTGCTGCCAGATTTTCATTGCTTTGCCCTTAGCAGTAAGACCATCTTTTATTCTTTTATTGAGTAAAAGCCAGTCTGGGATTTACTCTGGACCATTTCTGTGTCACTCAATCTTTTTCTCCTCCTTGCTTCCTCTGACAATGTTTTCTTTGGTGTCTTCTCAGCCTCTGCCATGATGTCCATGCTGAGAATAATAAGCTAGCTTCTTCTTATACTGCGCTGAAGGTCCATAGTTATTGGTATGGTGACCACTCCTCTACAGTTAGTAGTGTTCTAAGAGTCATTCTGGGCCGGGAGTGGCAATGACAGTGGCAAATAGAATTATATTTATCACCCACCACTGGTTTGAATTAATCAGGAGGTAAAATGGCCAATAAACACCAATAAATTTACAGTTGAGAAAAGAATATATATACAGTGAGGAAGTATTTGAACACCCTGCGACTTTGCAAGTTCTCCCACTTAGAAATCATGGAGGGGTCTGAAATTTTCATCTTAGGTGCATGTCCGGAAATCACAATGTATGATTTTTTAATAATTTATATGTGTGTTACTGCTGCAAATAAGTATTTGAACACCTGCCATTTGGATGATCCAGAGGAGTCATGGGAGAAAGTTTTGTGGTCAGATCAGATGAGACCAAAATAGAACTTTTTGGTCTTAATTCCACTCGCCGTGTTTGGAGGGCAAAGAATGATGAGTACCATCCCAAAAACACCATCCCTACTGTGAAGCATGGGGGTGGTAGCATCATGCTTTGGAGGTGTTTTTCTGCACATGGGACAAGACAACTGCACTGCATTAAGGAGAGGATGACCGGGGCCATGTATTGTGAGATTTTGGGGAACAACCTACTTCCCTCAGTTAGAGCACTGAAGTTGGGTTATGGCTGTGTCTTTCAACATGACAATGACTCAAAGCACACAGCCAGGATAACCAAGGAGTGGCTGCGTAAGAAGCATATCAAGGTTCTGGTGTGGCCTAGCCAGTCTCCAGACCTAAAAACTTTAGAAAATGTTTGCAGGGAGCTCAAACTGGCTGATCTGGAGAAGATCTTTGTGGAGGAATGGGCCAAAATTCCTACTGCAGTGCAAACCTGGTCATGCACCTAAGATGAAAATTTCAGACCCCTCCGTGATTTCTAAGTGGGAGAACTTGCAAAGTCGCAAGGTGTTCAAATACTTATTTTCCTCTCTGTATATATATGCTGACCTTTAAAGCAATCAACACACAATCGAATCAAAAGGACAATCTCAAACTGTATACATAATAGCTCAATTGGTCAAGGTGCACATTCTACATATAATCTAAATAGAACAACACCAATACGTATGTATTACCAGATGTTATTTAACATATGGATAAAGCATTGCTATGATCCCTTTATTGACCAAAATATGAACCTTCTGTTTATAGGTGAACTCAGGCACAGCTCAATAATATACATCTATAGAGCAAAGACTTTGGTTGTTCCTCCTCTTGAAACTAAAATCACTTCAAGATGTCTTTCAGGGAGCACCACATTAAACACATGGTATCGCTTTATTTGACATGGTGGGTATGACTCGTCAATGACAGTTTTTTCATCCCTCAGCACCTTCAGCACCACATAATATAGCATATCTCCTCGTAAAAGTAATGGCAAACATATGAGTAGGAAGATACATCCTGCTTCCTACAACTGCCTGAGTAATGGGGAATTCATGCCTGGTTGAATGTCCTGTTAGATCTGTCATGGTCAAACTATCTCCTTTACATTTAAGATTATAAATGTATGTGTTATCCTAATAAAGCTTATGAGTATGTATTAGTTTTGCTGTATTAGATTGATCCGACTTTAGCTTTTAGATGGTCCTGTGTGCTGAGTAGCCCACTTTGGTCCATCATTAACACAGTCTTCAGAATGCCTGGCATAGCCATAAAACAGCAAGCAAGATGTTGTTATAGCTTCAATTTCCCAACTTTAAGACATCCAAAACCTTTATTCTCATTGCTTTGATATGTGTGTTGCCACAGAGGAGCGTTATTCTGCAGGGTATTGAATCACCTCAAGGTGAAATAATCTCAAAGAAAACATTGTGGTGTCTTCAGTCTAGCTTCCTATTACAAAAATGATTCTCACACTTTCTGAAATGATCCATAATAGATATCTGTTATACCTTCATAATGAAAATCATTTAAAATGTTCTGTCTATGACCATTTAATTCAAATATCCTTCAAAGAATTTTCCATCATAATCTGGCTTTAGTTACAATTTCACAGATATTGCAGGTATAACAGAGAGGATAGAGTACATAAATTAATGGGAATAGAAGCATTACCTGACATAAACGAGCTAAAACACAAAACTGTTTATGCTATTGAACCATGTCACCAAATGAGAAGCATGACTCGAAAAACAGTAACTCTTATTCCTTCCTAAAGCCACTGGAGTGCTAATCTCTTCTCCTAATGGATGATAAACAGCCTGCTAAACATGTCGGAGTGAGTGAATTTACAAGCCTTGCAGAAAAATATCAGTATAAGAAGCGCAAGCTTTGCTTTGTTCAAACAAACCGCAAGTTACACTGGCCATCATTTCTAAAGAAACTTTATTTATTTACATATGTATATATACACATGTATATACATTATATGATTCTATATTTATACAGATATAACTATATTTAGGAAAATGTAGTAGGCCAGGACTGAGCAATTTTATACACTGTACGTCCTAAAGTGTGTAGATCCAACATTGTTTCCTGAAATCCAGGGAATTAATAGTTAATAATAAGTAATAATGCAAGAGCACATACTGAATTTACTCCAACTCATCCTAAACACTTGAGAGAGCTCAGTTCCACTGCTGCTCAGCATCTAGCTGATGCTTGGCACTGCTCAAAAAGGCCTTAAGGCTTCCACACACTGGGCCCGCCGCATCAGGGGTGATAAACTAGTATACAGAGTAGCGTCATGTACCATCTTGTAGCAAAGCAGTACTGTAAAATGCTGGCAGGCGAGATAATAAGCACCAAGTTCAAGTTAACTTTTATACTGTACTCGTATAAATAAAATTAGTATAAATGAAATAAAATTAAGCTTTCAACATCACTTATGACACTTAGTGTTAGAAACTTACTATTGATATGTTTATCTAAAAGACTAATCATCTTTTTCTGGGTAAATGTTAACAGTTGGAAGTGGAGTCTTTGAGTGCTGAAAGCAAGTAGTTCACACTACACGATTTTAGCCTGGTTTTTCAGTTACCGACAGTTTTTTGTAGAAAAAAAAACCTCTGCTCAGAGGCACATCGGCGACCACTCTGCGCTCGCTCAGTCGTGTAGTGTGAACGGCTGAAAGAATGTCACCGACCTGTCGCAGAGTGCTCGCCAACTAATCGGCAAATGCCCGGCAAATATCTAGCATGTTTAATATCTAGGCCAGTCGGCGACTGTTAGTCAACAGCAGCGTCTAGCTACAGCCAATGGGATCACATAGAGAGAGAACCGCCTCATCGCCCACCAATCTCTCTGCAGCTTGATAAAATATTTACCTCCAGCTCTCTCTGCAGAACAGACAGTCCCTGCTGGCCCCGTGTCTTTATCCATCTTCGTACCTTTTTCTTCTTTCTTGCTAATCATCGCAGTAACAACTCGTATCGCTGGTTTGTTGACGTCCGTTTTGGAAATAGTGTATGTTCTACGTGGTAACGCTAGCACTCGCATGCCTTTAGTTTTTGTGTGTTCTTGCGACAAAAACGTGTTTTGGAAGCCAGATGAGTCTGTGATTCTCCAGAGTGAAAATCGTGTAATTCTTGACCCCGTGTTGCTGATCAGTCATGTAGTGTGAACGGCACAAAAACCTGATGACTCAAACAGTCGTGTAGTGTGAACCAGGCATAAGTAGCTGGCAAACAGAGGTTGCACTGCACAACGATTTTACGCTCTTCGTTTTTTTTTTTTAACTTGAAAATAACTTGAAATAAATTTGAATTAACGTTATAATGTATTTCCAAGACAGAAATGCATTTCTTTCATTACCCTCAAGTGAACAGGCATGCAAAGTGCATGCATATGTTTTATTCCAATGGCTTGTGGGAAATACATGGAATCACTGCAGCTTGATTTGAAAGTGAATAAACATGTTGTACATCCTTTCATGTAATCTATTAATTTCACTAATGTAACTGTTTTCTGAATGTTATCTATTTACATTGCAACAGTTACTAATGTTTGGTTTTCTAAATACATCACACTTTTACATGTATTTCTTTACTCTTCAACACTGTGGCTTTCTGTGTTCTCAAAATTTCTTTTAAAGTATGTGAACATACTTTGTCAGCACTAGTGAGTATTCTTCCATTAAAAACAATAGTTTCACATTTTTGGACATAACGCGGTACATCCAGTATGCGGTGGCCTTTAGGCTGACGTGCAGCTGCACCAGAGCATCCCATTTCTATAGGTCAGTGCTGGAGATTATACAAGCTGTGTGTGTGTGTGTGTGCAAATGAATACCTGTGTCTGCAGTGGGTGCACTGCATTGACTGAATTGAAGAAGCTGAACTGACTAATCAGTGGAGGATATTTTTGGACATGTGGTGTATGTAATTTAGCTCATGAATGTGATTTTTTATTGACAAAGGTTACTCTGTAAGGAAAACAGGCTTTAAATTAGTTTAAATTGCTTTTTTATTCAATGACAATTGTTGTTATTCTCTGTAAATAAAATTGATCCACCTATTAAATTATCCACCTTAAGTAAATAAATCATAAAGATGAACAGCCTCAGAAATCAAATTAATAACATAACACACAGAGGAAAATGCTGCTGTCCATTCTGGGCTGTGGCAAAAAGCAAGAGAGAGAGAGAGAGAGAGAGAGAGAGAGCGCATGCAGCACGCTTTAGCACACCGCCACTCCGGCATGTGTGCTCATGTGTGATAAAGAACGCGGCACATGCATGACAATGAGGCGCTGAAGGAGGGACCTGTTTAAATACTGAAGCAATATCTCCTGAGCCTGAGCAGAATGGAAAAGAGCATTCCAGGCAAGCTCCCTGGATGAAGGAGAGGAGTTAAACAGCTGAGAAACTGTCAGATGAGATAGCAGCGAGGGAGGTAGGGATAAGGGATGGAACAGAGGGAGTTAGAGAGGAGAAAGCTGAAGTGGGCAGATAAGTAATGACAGGTAATGGTTGTTCTGTACTGCCGTCCGTCCTTTCCAGCATCTGCCGCAGCTGCTGCGTTTAGAACGAACATCTCCAGCTTTTTTAGAACAGGTAATGAATCTTGCATGATCGTTGCCTCACAATGTTTTGGAGATAATACACATCAGCGTAGTACGCAGTGCAGTTGGTAAGCTTTGACACAGTGCCTTCGTGTTGGCTTTGAAATGAAACTATGAGATTAATGACTTAAACTGGAAGGGCCTGTAAGGGGGCCTCAGATGTTGAAGTACTTTCACTATAACGCTACTATGACTGTATTATTAGAGAAGCATAGTTTTCTCTGCAGTGATACGTTTCCTAATATAATTATTTTAATGTTACTAAATGCCAGTGTTGTGGGGTAACAAGGTTATGAAGTAACATGTTACTGTAATCACAAAGGACAAATGTGTGATATACCTCTTTTATGTGATTTGTGCATCACGTAAGACACAGAGTTATGCAGCGAGAGTCCGCAGGGTTTCTGTTATTCACCGCCTCTTCCGCCTTTGTGTTAGAACTTCCGCTCAGCTAACCAAAATGAATACAGTTACATGGGAGGGGAGCAAAGAGGCAATAAGAATTTCGAACGGGACAACACTGTCTCATCTGAGGTTATTAACACAGTGGGTGGATGATATAAAAAGGTGGTCTGAGGTTACCTACGGCAACGTTTTTAATTATTTTGTACTCTCGGAAGGTGTAGACGGTTCGGCAATAAAAAACTATACACGTACTGAAGCGTATCAGTACCTGCACAGTGGGAAGGTCGGCCGATTACTCCTACATAAAGATGGTGAGTTTATATTTCTGAAAGCCGGTTAAACCCAAGTCAAGCCAGCTGCCCGAGCCACTCTGCGTGGGTGTTAGCTACATCACAGAAAGGTAGGAGCAGACATACAGAGGTTTGGGGTGGATGTTTTAAATTCAGCGCCTTCAGTCGTAGACGCAGGTCCTCTTCTTTGGAAGGCGGCTTTACAACACTCTGATCTTTATGTGCTGTGTTCGTAACTCTGTTGTTCTAGCCAAGTTTTCCTCTTCTTCCAATTATTGTGACTCCCTCTAACTGAACATATTATGCTATTAATTTTATATGTTTATTGTCGTTTTGCTTGTAATTAGTATTAATGTATTCGCGGGCGCCCCGGAAGTTCTAACACAAAGTAAACAAAGATGGATGTCCCTGTGTTGTCATGAAAAAGAGCGTGAATAATCCTTGTTGTTGGTTAGAAGAGTACAGAATGTAGCAAGTCATGTTAGAAAGTAAAGCCTTACTATAATAACATTGTAATCAGTACTCACGTAGTACCTGCATTCGCATCAACAAAAAGGCTAGAGATCATTTATTTTTAACAAGAGCTGTCTATTAAATTTAACTAGGCAAATTAGGACTGAAACAATGTGCCCATTATCAATTATCAAGCATTGAGTACTAAGAAGGGAAGTATGCGCTTTATTCCTGCCATTGTAAAACAGTATGGTCTTTTTTTATATATTTGTTCCTAGTAGAGATGTGGGGATCCTCCTATCAGTCCTCTTAGCAGCGGGATTTGTGCTGATAAGGCTTATAGGCTATTATTAACTGGCAATTATTTGACAATACCTCTCAGCCAATGTTGCAAAGTAATATAACGTAGTAAGTATCAACCCCAGCACTGCTAAATACGCTTTATGTCCAACAGCTTGAAAAAACATGGCTATCCAAAGCTTCTTCTTAAAATCAAAGCTATTTATGGGAGGTTTTGCTGCAGCAACAGCCTCCACTCTTCTGGGAATTTAGTGCATCCTCTATGTTACATTTCCTGGAAACGTATTTATTTATTTATCTTTTTTTTTTTAAATCATGAAATATACAAAGTATCATATGATCCTATAGGTTTTATTTGTTGCCCAAACAGAGGAAATAAACAGTAATTGTGAAATAAAAGGTGAATATGTGCGTTCTCTGTAGAGGATGTGTAACTTATTTTCAATTTAAAAAGCAATAACACACAAAACATTTACTTATAGTTATCTATATTGTATATCTATATTGTACTAATCCACCACTGACAGGCTATGACCTGTGTACGCTCGGGAGGCATAGCACACAGACAGCCATGTGTGGAGGATTATGGTAGGCACAGGCACAGTTTAATATTGTTATACACCCTTGTTTGTTAAGTGTGCGTTGAAATGTGGGTTTTGTGTGCGACTGTTATTGTGTGTGGCTGTGGTTTGGACCTCCCATAAGAGTAGCAGTGATCTGAATGTGCTTTTCTTCTATTCTCACAGCAGAACCATGGCCTCCCCTTTGTCTTACCGTATGACGCAACAATATTGCGTGAACAGCCCTTCTTATACATAATTCCCCAGCAGGGCTAAGTGGTGGCCTGCTGTGAATGGCAGGGGTAAAATTAGGAGGAATGTGATCACATTAGCTCTATTCATCAGAACAGCAACAGAAAACACAAGGACAAAGTCATTGTAGCATATGGTGGTTAAAAAAGAGCAATGATCTCGTCCTTGTGGGGAAGAACAAGCAGCCATTGTTTGTATGAGCAGTTTTTGGTATCTAGAGTAATGAAGAGAGAGAGAAAGAGAGAGCGAGAGAGAAGAGCAAACATGTGGTGGAGGTGTCATACAGTATGTGGTATTCACTGTCGGTAAAAGCTGGCCTAACAAGCAGTACCTTAACTGCACCATCAGATGTTTGAAATAGTGTTTTTTTTGCAGATACATTACTGTGGTATGTACAGTACTCAAAATCAGGGGACCTCAATACCTTACATACTTTAAAACAGCCGTTATTTACAAGTTTTTACATTTTTCATTCAGTGTCAGAAAACACAGCAGTAACATGCATTGCACAGCAACTGATCACTTAGTGTCCATCCTTTTTCTTTATTGCAGCTTCTGTTCTTTTCAGTGGACATCTGCAGGGATATTTTTCCATAATTCCAAAGCTCAGTCTTGCATTTCTATGCTTCTCGTGATCCAAGTAATACCAAGCACAATCAGCGATGCTGAGGTCTGCACTTTTGGGTGGTCTCTCCATTGTTCTGAAAAAAAAACAGCTTTCTTTTTATTAGTAATGGCTTCTTAACAGCTACACATCCTTTCGGATTCATAGTGTTAAAGTGTCTTCTCACAGTGGAAGGATTTGCTTTGGGAAACTTCTGCTTTTTACTTATTTTAAATTGACTGCCCCCTCCCATATGTGAGGGAATAATTTATATCTATTTTTTTTCTAAATTTCAACATAATTAAATATTATTAAGATGATCTGATGTGAATGCTTTGTTCTAAATAAGCATGTCAGTGTTAAGAATTAGTAGTACAGGGATTGTTCATGGTGGAATCTGTGTTTAATGCCTCTAAAAGCCCCCTCACAGAAGGTATTGCGCTAAATAGTTATGTACACACCACCTGGTGTTTGAGACATGTGGAAGATCACTGGTGGCTTTAGAAAGTAAATAAAAGGCAATATTTGTGTTACATTTGTGTAGACATTGGTAGTGTTCTATCTGTAATCTCTCCGTATAGAACAGATTATTGAGAAGCTCTAGTTAGAGAGTGACAGCGTCATGGCTTGTTCCCGCCCACTGCACGCGACCAGTCAGCTATCCAAAACAATAGCCTGAGGCTTAAAAATCTGCTAGCATAAATGCTAATTGATCGAGTATAAAACTGCAAAATGGTCAACGACTTGTTGCAAAGTTACTACTAAAATACTGTTTTGTGTGATTATATGACAAGAAACAAATTAAAACATCAGAGAGAATCAAAATAATTTACATTTTAAAACCACCTCACTGCTCGTAGCTTTGCCTGCGTTGCATCATAGTATTGCTTTAGCGGCTGAGGAACCGTTTGCTACTTCCTTAAAATTAGGCTGAAATAAGGTGCCTCAGTAGACAGTATGTTTAGATAGATAGATAGATAGATACTTTATTGATCCCGAAGGAAATTTAGCAGCCAGTAGCAGTTACAAACAGAGTACAAAAAAGAACCAATAAGGTATATAAAAGTTAAATAGTGTTTAAATAGTGTAACACGTTTAAAAGAAAGAAAAAGTAAGGAAAACGGCTAAAGTCTAATGTTTAATGTTTAAGATATCTAAGAATTAGGACAGCCTACATGTCGGGAGCGCATACTATGACGTAAAATGCTGCCTATGTAGGCAGATCACTAGGTTTTGAGACACACCCATCGTGACCACTGGTTCCGTATCAGCATCACTGTAAGAAAAAACAGTCAGTGAATCACTATACTGGACCATATCACATCAGACTGTGCTGAATGACTTACATCTCAACCACTAAATTATAATTAAATGTAGGAATTCACTTTTAAGTAATCTCAAACAGATTTGTGTATGTCGTTGAGAAAAGTGAGGAAAGCAAAACTACTTGAGGATTGCATTGTGTTGATTGGTGGCTCCATGCTGCTTTTACTTGGGAGCTACATTAGCCTTGTAGCTCCAGTGCTAAATCAAAGAAGAAAATGTCTGATACCTAACACGTCTTCTCTGGTCGCTTGTATTTAGAGTAAGCTGTGTATTGTGTACGCTGGAGTTCTGCTCAAACCAGCTTGTTGTGCCCCTAGCTGTAAATATTCTCTGCTGTATAGCAACATGTTCTTATCTGATTCAAGAGCCTGCGGTCTATTCCGATCCATGTCTCTCACATGATTGGTCGCATGAGAGGCAGTGGCAGAGGTTTCGCAGAGGTGCACTCGGTTCTCAAAAGCATTCAAATGTGCAATCTGGCCTAATTGGCCTTTGCAGTTTGGACAGAAACGTGACCCGCAGGATAAACTGCACCTCATCAGCTCTGCTGCTCTGATCGCACCGACTTTCACATAGAAACCTCAGTCTCACACGTACGCACTGCAGTATTCTTGCTCAGGCAAACCTTGAGTGACCATATCCATTATGTAAATACCAATTACGCTCTGTACCAGTTGCGGAAGCAGAGGCACTCTGTGCGAGGATGTACATACGAGTGCACAGATGTGAGCATGCATGTGCATCAGGACTTAGGTAAGTGCAACAAAAAGCCTGCCTGCATCACTGATTCCCAACGCTGAACACAAAGCTCCTCACGGCGGCTGCTTTTGGAGATAATGTGAAACAGTAGTGACGGCTACTATCTCAGCGCAAGCTGCAGCCACACAAGGCACGCAAATTAACACATCCTTTACACTCGCAACACCTGGGTCACTTACTCAAAGTGTATTAAGCTTCAGACATTATTAAATCACTTCACATTTTAAGAGGGGAGACAGCCCCCAAGCCAGTCGAATTAATGGCAAGTTATTACAGAACCATGCTGCTCTATCCTAGAATGCTTACAGTTTAGTGGAAGATATTTAACCTCTTAAAATCCCAGGCTTATTACATCCCAAGGCATATTTAATCAATAGAAGGCAAGAAGTTGTGTGTTTTCGCAAATAAAATCGCATGCCTATGATTTGGCATATGACCTCAGGTGCTCTGTTGTATTTATACAGCATTTCTGTAAAATAAAGAAAAAAACAATGCACTGAACATTGCATTAAATGTGCTTTAATATGTTTGCAATGCCTTCCTTAATATCAGGTTCAGCCCTGCTTTTTCCATACCGATTAACCGGGTTTTGGTTCCAGTCTCCAGTACAGCATTGCACAGCCCATCTTCTTTGCTGGCTGGCTTACCAGCTTATGAGCAACAGCAGGCCTCCAAACCTGATGTGATCCTGCTGTCACACTCTTCTTCGGATGATTCCAAACAGGCTGCAGATCAGAAGATAAAGATATAGAAGTTATCTAATGTACGAACTATCGGGTTTTGTATGTGCTAAAGTAGAAACATACAACGTGTCTCAAAGTGAAGACTAAAAACAAGGTAAGAGACATCGTACACCAAGACTGGTACACCAGGCTTCTCTCACTCATGCTCCATCGAGATGATCTGAATAGACTGTTCTCACACGTCAGAGCTAACTGGTGTAAACAATGTGACGTGTAATTGGAGGCCTCAAAAGATGAACGAGTGGAGGCCTTGATTTCGCACGAACAAAGGAAGCATGTCTCAACCCAAGGGCGTAGAATTAGCATGGGTGGAAGTGACGTGTCGCCACCAGTAATTTGATCTCCTACAAAAAACATGATATGTCAACATCTTATTAACCTAGAGGTGCAGAAAGGGTTAAATCAAGTTCTCTACTTGAGTCCTACCTCCCCGTAACACATATGGCCAGTGTGATTGGCTGTGCTTTTCCCTGCTGTAGGAAAGCTTTCCAGTCATATGTGAGACTTATTGTGCAAGAAGAAGGTGGACATAAGGAGCTATTTTTCTAAGAAACGTGTAAGTCAAGTTCTGTAATGAAATGAGTCTATCATAACTAGTTTTAATTATAGTGTTAGATTCTGCCGCACAGAATACAGGCTAACATCGTCTGTAGCTGTGAATAACATGCTTTGGAAATTACCTGCTCAACAAACTGTCAACTGTCAGTTAATTGAAAATTATATAAGTAGTTAATTAAATTATGAATTGTTATTGAGAATAAACACGTAGAATAGCAAATTTAGTATTTCAGTGCTTCATCGTTTTATCACAGAGCAAAGTGAAAACAACAACAACAACAACAACAAAATGGCAGTTGGTGGAGTGGGGATGTACGTCCCCACCAATGTCAAGTCCAAATCTACACCCTTCTCTCAACCCCTAAAACGAGACAGGCTTCATAGACGTAAGGAAAAAAGAAATGTGGCCTTTATTAGTTGCAACTTAATGAAATAGTTCAGTGAAAAATCTAATAAGCATGATTTCTCACTTGCCCAGCTCAACAGCCAAGGCCAGTTTGATATCTGATGTCTGCTTCTCCTGTTATTATTAACATTAAATTAGCTAAATAACGCTGGAGGTGGATTGTCACCAAACTCATCTCCATAAATACAATCCAAAAAGTCTCTTAACCCACTTAAAGCATATTCAGATATTCATTTGTTTCACACAGACACATTCAAGTGGTATAGAAGACACACTTTAGTCTATAAACACAAAAATAAACTTTTGTGCTTAGAAGTTTAACGGGGGGCAGCCATTCTATCGCAGCCCACTATGTGGCATTATTCGGGGTAAGACGGCCAAAAGGTAAGGTACCTTGGCAGAAGAGATAAGCCTTAATCAACCCTTTATCATGACCAAGTTTTTAGCCCAATATGTTTCAATTTGAGGACCCACAAAGAAACTCCTCATCTGGACGCTGACCAGTGACTCACCAGGGCAGCTCCTCATACTAATTGAGTTTTCTTGTGGAATACATGAGGTGATGCCAACTGAGATCGAGTGTCTGTACTGTGAGGAGTGGGAGCTGTTGATGGCAGCGTTTGAACAAACCAGCATTAAAAGGTAAAAAGATGTTTATTTCTACTACTGACTTGCCAAGTTAGCACAACAAACCGGCAGCCAAGACAAAGAAGAAGTAAATAAAGCTTAACTTAAATCCACTTCTGAAACACTCTCTGTTTTGATGAAGTTGACGTCCGATTCTTATTCTAAATCTTCTGTTCCACTTTAAATGGTGCAGTAATTTCATTCTGGCATCCGTCGAGGCACTAGAACAAAACCGCTGCACCATTTAAGGAGGAATGTAAAAATTTGAATCAGAAGCTGGTGCAGACAAGCTAACAGTTTTTATTTAACTCTTGCTAGTTCATGGTTTGTTAGTCAGTTTGCATGTTTTTGCATCAATAGACGAATCAGTGTACATACAGTCGATGTCACCAAGGGAGTATAATTAGCATGGACGGAAGTAACGTGTCCTGCCAATATCCAGCGATTTTTTAATTTTCCCCACCAAAAATGTGATTCTCCCTGAAAGAAAACAACCTGTCAACATCTAACCTAGAGGTGCAGCAAGGGTTAAATCAGGTTAAATACTACCTCCTGTTAACACATACAGCCAGTGTATGTCACGTGAGATTCTGTAGCTATGTTTGGTTGTTAGCAGAGCCAAAACTTTCCAGTCATATGAGACTCGTTGTGATGATGACAGCAAAAAAGGTGGACATAAGGAGCTATTTTTCAAAGAAATTTGTAATAATAATGTTATTATAACGTCATAATAGCGTTAATGGTGATGCTAGACTTTGCCGCACAGCATACAGCAGGCTGAAATCGTCTGTAGCTTTGAACAACATGGTTTAGAAATTAACTGCACAACAAACTGCCAACTGTCAGTTCTCTTACAGTCTCCCAGAGCAGCAGGTCTAACTTCAGTTGAAACTCTCTGTCAGAGAAAACTGTAGCCTTGTGCAGTGATATTATTAGCTTACATAGTCTGTTAACATTTCAAACGTGTGGGGGGGGATTCATAGGTCCCCACCAATGTCAAGAGCAAATCTACACCCTTGGATGGCACTAAATCTAGAGTTCTTGTTTGCTGTTAATACTAAAAGGAATGCAACTCTAGCTACTATGCTGATATGACTGTGTAGTTACAGAGGAGTATGGTGGGGCGTTATGTGGAACATTAAGTAAAGTAAATAAATATGGTGTATCTGTGCCATTTTACATATGTTTTTAATTTATTTACACAGTTTTTAAACAGACCTTTGAAGCAAATCAGTTGAGATTTTGGAAATGTATTTCTAGTGTGTCTTAGCAATGTTATCCTAGCATCTCCTGCTGTAACCTGGGGAAGCAAACGTCAGAATCCTATTTAAATTTAAATCCTGCTAATTTCTTTAAGCCAAGGTATTTTTTTCTAGAGACGCAGCTACAGTAATGGTTAGCTGCTGTGTAAAGCAAGTGCTTCATAGAATTATGTGGTTATTCATAGAAAATAATGTGATGTTATCACAAATAACAACACTTCTCAACAAAATTGCGACATTGCAACTGATTATTGTATATACTCATTAACACAAACTACAATGCAAACTGGCTTATTCTTCAGTTATATAAGAGTGTAATAAATAGCTGATTCAGGTTGCAGCCCTTTAACTTTTCTTCATAGAACAATGTTAATTCTTAAAGCTCTTATCTCTGTGATAGCTGTTATAACATTCATTTTGATTCTTTCCAATAGTGAAGGATAAGCAACCATGAGTAGGAACATACTTCACACATCCATTGCCTTTTATAGTTACTCTAGTGTAACAGATATAATAAGCATATAATTAGATCTATTCTGTTCTGAATATGTGAACAGGCTTGCTCGGAAACTGGAACAGTGCATACAAAAATACAAGCAGCATCAAGTTTCTGTTATACAGTTATGACATACATTACATTTCCATATCCAAGGTGTAAAACTATTTCAGGGCAGATACAGCATGAATTAGTGACAGCATACAAATAAAAAGTCTGAGAATGCTTATGCTAAGATCTTAAGTAGAACTGAGATTATTTTAATTGTTGAGGTGTGGTGGACTGATGTTACTTGACTTTCTTTGTAACTGTATTCAGGATCAAACTTGCTGTTGAACATCTGTGCTGTTCCTTGTTTAGGTTTCCACTGAATGAATGTTCTTGCATATGCTCTGAGACAGGCAATTAGACAGGTGTTGAAAATGCCCCAAAATGAAAAAGGCTTTTAAGGAAATAAAATTCAAAACAGGAATCAATGCACTGAATAATCGTCTAAAAAGACTAAAGTGTTAGCAGCTGTGTGGTACAACCCAGCCAAAAGTCACACACATAGAACGACCAAATAGATCAGTTTTATGAGTTTTAGAGAGACTGTTATGAGAAATGGACACTGGTGAATATTACATACATCCAAACATTTACACTGTAACAGAAAAATGTCAAACATTAGTCACTTAAAATTGTGCTTAACATGTCAGACACACGTTTTGCTCCTTTAGTTCAAAACAGTCGTCTCAGGAAAATTTTCCAAACAACTGGTTAATTAAATAGGCTGTTTTTGTTACTGGGCCTATAGGACTGGCATATGTCACTAAGCTCTGATCTGACTGGTATTTGGTATTGTTTATCATTCAAAACACTCCTTACAACATCAGCACATATAGAAAGGGCTGAACTAAATAAAAATATTACAAATATTAGTTTTATCACATCACAGAAAATAATGAACTAATTAAAGACTGCATTGAGTGAATGGATGGCTTTTACCTCTACATATCCCATGTCCTACATTTTATTTTTTCTCCTTGAGGCTAACTTATACCATTTGTGAGCTTTTATAAACCAAAAATGGCCACAACTCATCATACATGGACATTTTCCAACCTCTCCTTATCCCTTAGAATGAATCAGGCTGTTACTGTGCCTTTAATACTGATCTAAGATAAGTTAGCTTTGTTCCCATTGGCTGCCCTGTACTGACCCCCCTTCAGAAAATCTCTTGGAGCTGAAACATTCCTTCGAAGATGGCCTAGATTGCCAGCCCAGATCTGATTTTTGGCATATCCAGGTTATATCTAGAAGGATCTTTCATAGTTCGGGCAGCTAAAACCACATGAAATCTGATTTTTGAAAATCGGATGCAAACCACATTTAGAGGTGGTTTGAAACACGATTCCAATCAGATTTTTACAGATGCCTCTCAGTCTGGATGTTCTGGCCACCAACATCAGATTTCAAAAGTCACCCACAATGCAACAAATCACGTCCTTGACAGAAGGGCTGTGAAACAAGACGAGTGCCAGAGATTCATGTGAGAATTTCTAATCATATGCATTATGGAAGAAAACAATTTGCAGTTGTTTAGATGCATAGTCATCCCTCTTGCATTCACACTGGAAATCTGCATCACTCTTGTTACTGTCTTTACTGACTCCTACACTGTTAGCACAGAGACCCATACAGACAGGTTGCTTATATCTAGATGCTGATATCTATCACTTGCATATAAGAGTGTAGAGAGATCTGAGAAACAAATCTGATTTGTCTATAAGTGGACAGCACTAAACTTCTGTAGGCTGAATAGATACAAGTACGTAAATAAGTTGGTTCCTGTGACATCAAAGAAACAATTATTTCAAAACAGGCCGTTGCTAAAACTTAGTTTACATACATGAACTGTATAGACTGAGGAGTAAATGGTAAAACCTTTAATATTTACAAATGACTATTTTAAGAGGTAAGGAAAATTCAGTGTTCCATGATATGGGCCCTTTGAATACTCTTTTATTGTAAAAAAAAAAAAAAAAAAAAAATCATGATGTCAACCCTTTAAATATTAAATGTATTGATTAAATGAATGATTTATTAGATATAAATGCAGCACATTTTTATTTTAAACCAACTTTTTCCATCTTTACTCTGATGGCAGCTTCATTTCTTTTTTCATGCTTGTTTGTCCTTGATTTTTTTAGGCACATTTTTGGACTAGCTTTAATTGTCACTTTTAGAAACAAGCTGTCCAAATGTAATGTGTTACAGCCTTGTAGGGACTTACTTGCTCAGTCTGTCCTCTATGTTTGTGTGCTCAGAGCCTCTAGAGGATGCTGGAATTGGACCTTTTACTTCCAGCCTACTCATGTCCTGCACCCCCGTGGCCTTTACCTCATGTCTGCATCACAACAGCAGTCCACATATATCCGCTGGGTGGAAGCTGAGGGGCTCCTAGTGACTGGAAGGACCACAGGCACAACACTGAACGGACCCAAGACGTTTTGGTGGCATGGCTTGGCTTCACATGCAATCATTGCTCATGTAGGAGTTCATTTCACCACGTTAAACCCAGACAGTGAAAAGGCATTATTTACTCCATCTGGTTTAAATATGTGCCGGCCGCACTTTAGAGCGCCAAAACAACGGCTCATATTTCTCTCTGGAAAGCACTTTCGTTATCTTATTTCCTAAGAACCTGAGAGTTAGTTACATTGCTTCACCTCTACAACATCTATATGACAAGTGCAGCATGAACCAGCATCTTAATGGTAACAGAGACAAAGTCAGAGATAGCGCTAACAGGAGACTTCCCACTTCCAAAATAAACATGGCGGACACTTTTTACCCCTTTACTGCAGCCAAATAGCCAGTCAGGACGATGACTGTATATATATATATATATATATATATATATATATTTTTTTTTTTTTTTTTTTTTTTTTTTTTTTTTTGTGCTAGTAAACTCTTTAAGAGCTAAGGGTTTTTTATCCTGCACATGCTAATCAGGAAACATTAGGGGCTCTGGGACTTTAGAGAAGGCCTAATTGACGTCTGTCGTTTTTAGTTCATTTAGACTAAATAAAGTCATCATGTTGTGCATTTAAACTCTCCAAGTAATGCAATACTCTTCTTTGATTGTTAAAGGGGATCCATTGTGCCAGTTTTTCCATTTGTTCTTTAGTGTGTTTGTGATAACGTGGGGGTGAGGGGTCAAGAGGTAACCTGAGAGAGGTGGCGATAAGGTGTAAAGCGAGGCTCAAAAGGCAAGTTTCTCTTTTCCAAAGGGTTTATTGTGACAACCCAACATAAAACACATCAAAACACAAACGAATACAAAGCAGAAACAAAACAATATATACAAGATCTATACTATTTATATTTTTTACACTGGTGGGAGATAAGCCTTGGTGGATTATTAGCTACCATCCACTACGATGCCAGGTAAGTAACGCTCAACCAAATACTGTAATATAGCTAGACTCTCCTGCAGTCTTTTAGCACAGACTCTACAGAGTGTCCTCCCCAACGCTGTGATAACCTGCCAATTTATAAATTAAAGCCCTCACTGGATCAGAGTAATCAGTAATTAGTTCCACCGGCAGGTA
The DNA here is from genome assembly GCA_021613375.1 of Megaleporinus macrocephalus. Taxonomy (NCBI): domain Eukaryota; kingdom Metazoa; phylum Chordata; class Actinopteri; order Characiformes; family Anostomidae; genus Megaleporinus; species Megaleporinus macrocephalus. The sequence goes on along the minus strand of CM038708.1, from coordinate 30,139,602 downwards.
CACAACAAAAGTGTCAAATCACTATGTATAATATTCACATTCACTAGTATTTACACAAGCACGCATGCATTTCTAGATGTTTCAATAACTATCTACATGAATACAATGTTAGATGTTTCTAATACTGTTTCTGTTTCTTCTTCATACAGGTACCCAGGCTTGGTATGCCCTCTTAGAGGGTATTTTGGTCCTCACAGAGAGCAAGTAAAAATTTACCACTCTAAAAACTCCCAGTCCAGTCTAGCTTGCAAAGGTGAAGCAAGTCTACCAGCTTGTTCTACCTGACTTTCAGGATCAGACTCTGAAACTGATCAAACTGGCTGAAACTGATACAGCAAATTGATGGTGTTGTAATAATAGCCACAGTGATGTGGGGGTGGTACTTGTAGCAGGATGCCACTCTGTCAGTTGGCCAATTAAGACAGAATGGGCAAGCTGACCCTTCAGAGCCCACTGCCCTCAGAAAGCAGAAAACAAAGTTACACAAATGTTAAATTCTAGAAACACCTAATAGCAAATTGCCTGCTCAGAATTTATTTTCTTTTGGACATTAAATAGTCAAGCTACTTCTCTCATTGGCTTGGACATCAGGAGCTAAACTGGAGCTAAAGGACTTACGTTTACGTTTACGTTTACGTTTACGGCATTTAGCAGACGCTCTTATCCAGAGCGACTTACAAAAGTGCTTAGTGTTCAGTCAGAGTATGACCCTCTATCTAGTACAAACAGGTTTAAGTCCAAACCACTCTTATACTCAAACACTGCCATAAACACAGGGCCAGTGCTGATACCTAGAAACAAGACAACGCAATACCTAGCAAGACAGGAACATCTATAAGAGAATAAATACAAGACTACATACAGTACAAGTGCAGTACTTAGCCAGTGCTCCTAGAAGATAAAGTGCAATTACAGTTTGTACCAGTACTTTAGTATATAGTGTTTATAAGTACTTTACAAAGAGATAGGTCTTCAGTCTGCGTTTGAAGACCGCGAGAGAGTTCGCTGTTCGGACAGCCAGTGGAAGTTCGTTCCACCATCTGGGTGCCAGGACAGAGAAGCGTTTTGTTGCATGTCTTCCATGAATCTTGAGAGATGGCGGGTCAAGCCGAGCCGTACTTGAAGCGCGAAGGGCTCGAGGTGCGGTTCGACTTTTGACCATTGGGAGAGGCCTGCCTTAACTATGGATGTTAAAAATAGAAAACAGCATTAGAACTCAAACTGCTACAAGCCAAAAAATTATTATGTTATGTTATTATGTTAAAATAATGATGTCTTTTGCCGCCATTACAAACTTCAAATGTCTGTGTTCAATCTAAAACAGCCCAAAAGATGAATGTGACTCACTGTTAGCCTAGTGCTAACACACTATTAGTGTCCCATGAGGCAAATTATGTTAGCATTATCACAGAGGTGGTTTTTTTTTCCTCATTTTTTGACATTCGCATAAGTAGTTGAAGGCCTGGCTCTTATAGTCGTGGTTTACCAGAAGCTTGCGTGAGTGCTTCTACTTAGAAAGGGCAACACAAATGTTCCTTGATTTGTTCTAGAAAACAACTCTATTTTGGTAATAGAACAGCACTGCCTGAATGTCACAGTAGATTTGATGAAAAAAGACTAGATAAGACATTAGAGCAGATGTAGTTAGCATGTTATGATGCATATTGTAAATGGCAATGAGCACATAGCGTAGCTTAGCTTAGCTTAACACACAGCAATGCCAGCAAAGCTTTGTGAGGCCAGCCACTCTCAGCCCTGCCGAGGGACGAAGAATCAGCCACGGCTCAACAGTATGTTAAGTGTTAAAAGTGTGTGGTGTGTGTGTGTGGGTGTGTGTGTGTGTGTGTGTGTGTGTGTGCGTGTGTGTGTGTGGGTGTGTGTGGGTGTGTGTGGGTGTGTGTGTGTGCGTCAAGCAGACAGCTCACACCTTCATATCAGCTGTCGGAAAAATGTCTGACCTGAGTACGAAAGACATGATCTCATAGTGTGGATGCTGTGATGAAATGCCTGAGAAAACAAACGGCTTTTTATATCACGGGGGCTTAAGATATATCACTACCAGACAGGGCCTACAGCAACGAAGCAGCTAATGTGTCAAATCTATGACGGCAGGCCTCTCTCATGCCTAGGCTAGACTGGAGCACAAAACATGATAGCGCAATCAATTTAAAAGGTCCATAAGCGGCCAGTCATCCTGCCTCTGATTGCATGACCTCGTGAATTATAGGCGAACGCTGCTGAGCTAGCCATAAGTTTGGAAGTAATATACACGGAGGTGAGCACAAGTACCTAGCGAGCAGAACCGTCACATGCTGTGCAGCAGAAAAGGGCAATGAACTGAAATGAGTGGGCACACAGCAAGACTTCTTTCACAGCCGGCTCAGGCATCTGCTCCTCAAATTAAGGCCAAGAATATCTGCTGAGATCAATAAGTGAAATGAGCCTGAAACCCAGTAATATTATTTCAAAGTATAAGTTAAGGTGCGGCCTGGTCAACACTGTAACAATAACAACTAGAAGAACAATAATGCTATCCTAGGTGAGCATTGAGGGGCTTTTTTGCTTTTATTAAAGGAGCAATATGTAAGATGATGCAATTTGTCAAATTTATACTCCACAAAGTCCCCCCTCCTTCCTCTTCACTCCTCCCCCCTATTTACTTAGCAGTCTGATGAAATATTGAGCATTCAAATGAAAGCAACACCAATGTTAATTCTAATTTTGCTGCTGTTTTTGCTTTTAAGTATGCTTTCCTGCCAAGAGTACGCTAACATCAATGCAATTTCAAGCCAGGTGGCAGTTTATTAAGAAACAAAAACAAACAAAAAAACAAATTACAAGAAAACAAGAAACTAGAAACACTGACTAATTTGTAAAACTATAAAAGAAACCAATGAGAAGAAGAACATGAATCCAACTAACAGGCAACAAGGGTTTTCACTGAGGTAAAACAAAATACAAAATACATAAAATACAAAATAAAACAAAATACCAAGCAAAGACTAAGAAGACAACCAGGGATATATACAGGACCTAATAACAAACACCTGGGGCTAAAAAGACGGAGACAACACGCAGCAGGTGAGGGGTGGAGACAGGAGGGCGGAGACAAGTAGCACATGGCAAATATAAACAGAAGCATGTAAACACACACACACACACACGGGACAGACACAGGAATGTAAACAGAGACAGACAGGCAGGAAAACTGATTTTGTTTATAATAATTTGTTAACTTTGGAATGTTTAAAACCAAAAATCTTGCATATTAATTGTGGTATTTTACATATTGCTCCTTTAAAAAATTTTGCATACTAATTGTGGTATTTTACATATTGCCCCTTTAAGATGTCCTTTAAGAAGATAAAAAAGCACAACTCAGTTGTTCCAGTCTATTCTTTTAGATTTGTTCATTATCATCCTGTACATGCTAAACATGCTATACCCATGTATAGACATTGGTGAGGTTGAAAGTATATAGATCTTGCATGTATTTTCCTCCACTTTCCACTACTTGTTGGTTCCATTAGCTTTGTAGCTTCAGTGCGAAATAAATGAAGAAAACTTTAGATACCAAACATGTCTTGATTTTTCAGATGTCCCTTCTGGGAAAAGGACGTGCTGGGACATGCTGGGACGTGCTGGGACCAGACAAGATTTACTGGCTTTTTCCTTCATGCATGGTGAACGCAACCAATCGATATTTAGCTTTCCCACATTTATCAGTGACATTTTGTCACATCCAGCAGAACAAATAAAAGACAAGCGTAAAGTACAATAAAACTAAACTGCATATTTTATGGGCAGCTGTTTATGGACCGAACAAAACGTCTTCACAGGAAAATGGAAAATGCTAAATCACACAGCACCCACAATACACTTAAAACAACAGCAATAAGCAATATCACAGCAAACTGCCACAATACGACACACAAACATAGTCAAATACAATACTCAGACAAGCAAAGCACACAAAATGAGAAGAGTGAGAAGAGAGCTTAACAATCTGAATCAGCTAGGAGTTTAAAAGATTTTAGGAAGTGATTTTTTTCATAATCAAGAGAGGGGGGTTCACTGTGGACTCCAGCAATGCACAAAAAGACTCATCCATAGATTAAGGTTCTGCTGCAAGGTGAGGGTACCTACTGAGGGGAGAGAACAAGAAAGCTGGTAGGGCCTAATTAAATCACAGAGGTATTGTGGTGTGATACCGTGCATATAACTCCCTCTTTTATAAGCACAGGAGTGATGTGGTGACAAGGGGAGGCATGAGAAAGAAGATATTGTTTTTTGAAGAGATCTTGTGAAGGTTAGCTTAAGAAAGAGGACTTGCAGTAGTTAATCTGCAATAAATGTATAAACGGTTGCAACTCGGTATGATGTGGACACGTTTATATTCATATGTTTCTAATATATGCATCTATCAGCCATAACATTAAAACCATCTCCACACATTATCTATTTCATCAGCTTCACTGACCATATAGGAGCACTTTGTAGTTACAGAGACTGCAGTCCATCTGATTTGCTGCATACATTGTTTATCCCCTTTCACCCTGTTCTTTAATGGTCAGGACCACCACAGTGCAGTTGCTATTAGGGAGGCGTATCATTCTCAGCACTGCAGTGACACTGACATGGTGGTGGTGTCTTAGTGTATGTTGCGCTGGTATGAGTGGATCAGACACAGCAGTGCTGCTGGAGTTTTAACCACCTCAGTGTCACTGCTGTATTGCAAATAGTCCACCAACCAGCAACATCCAGCCAACAGTGTCCTGTGGGCAGCATCCTGTGACCCCTGATAAAAAAAACTAGAGGAACACAAACTGTGCAGTAAGAGATAAGCACTCTGACTTTACATGTACAAGGTGGACTCGCATAGGAGTGTCCAATAGTGGACAGTGAGTGGACACTCCAGCAGCACTGCTGTGTCTGATCCACTCGTAACAGCATAACACACACTAACACACCACCAACACGTCAGTGTCACTGCAGTGCTGAGAATGATCCACCTTCCTAATAGTACCTGCTATGTGGTGGTCCTTTGGTGGTCCTGATCACTGAAGAACTGGGTGAAGGGGGGGCTAACACAGTACACAGAGAAACAGATAGATTACAGTCTGTAAGTGCAGAACTACACCTGTATTGTAAAAGGAGTTGATCAAATAAACAATGTGTGTAGATACAAAAAGATGGTCTTAATGTCATGGCTGAATGGTGTACATATCGTAGCTGTTCAATGAAAAACGAATCTCTTTACAGCTTTACAGGAGAGGGAACCAGGTTATTTTGGAGCAGCTATGGTGTTCAAATGAAAAATAGAGAAATAAAAATTAACAAAAATGGAGCTACATGTTTTTCTTCAGGCAGCGATAATATATATATATATTAATCCTCTTCTCTCTTCTGCAATTCAACTCCAAGCTTTCTATTTGATTGCAAGAATACCTGCTGTTTCCAGATGCTACCAGTAGGGAGCAACACTGGCTGTGCGTTGATTATCTACGGTGGTCTCAAAATTGACTCTCGGACCAGAGAAGCATTCGTTAAAGTAAAAGTAAAAGAAAAGAACCAATATTATTGAAATCACTCCTCTTTAAAAAACTGGATAGCTGCTGTCTAAAGATCTGATAGGTCAATGCCAACGCCTAAGACCAGTATTTTCTATCTTATTAATATGAGACACAAATGATTTTATTAAGTGCAGTTGTTATAGGATCAAGCATGCAGGTGGGCGTTGTCATATTTGCTCCCAACATGGAGATAAATTCAGCATAAGTCATGTTGACTTATCAAGAGACTGTTATCAAGATAAAGACTTGGATCATTGAAAGGATCAAAAATAAAATAATACAACAGTGCATTACAGAGCCCAGTGGATGAAGAGGAAGGAGCATTGTTAGGCATACAAATCTGCCTGGGATTAGCTTTGCCATCTCTGATGATTTGTAAGTAATGAAGTTAGCAGCTTTATGAGCGACACAATAATCAAACCGATGTTGTTCAAATATTTGTCTATGAACAAAGAGACCTGATTTTTTTTTAACGGGTGCGCAAGTCCTTTGTAAACCATGGATAAGACCTGCAAAAAGAAACAGCTTGCTCTGTATTTAACTGTATTTAATTATAGTTGAATAAGGAGAGTTCATTTCACATCTGCACATTTCTCTTAGTTTCTCTAATCTTGGACAATATGAAGGGGGGAAGACCAGAGCAGACATGTGGTTTGTGGTATTTTTCCCAAATAGACAATAACATGCATTCCCTTCCACAGGGACCCTGAGGACCACAGTTATATTCCCTCACTTGCGTATGGCGTCAGTTAAGGAAACTACAGTTAATAAATATCTTCCTCTGAGACGCCCTGCGACATTATAATAAAGCATCTTTGCCTGATGGGTAAACTTTTCCGCAGCTTCCAGCCACAACTGTAAACTGTTATTCCCTGTGCAGTTTGAAGTTAGTTTCTAATCAAGTGCCTAGGTTTGGTCTTAACATTGGTGGGTATGTAACAACCCACATCTTAAAACATATGATTAAACTATATATACTGTAGAGGGTCATTTTAAATATTACATATATTTTATTTATATTTAGTTTATTCAATATAAACTCATGACCAAATATTTTGAACTTCAAATGTTGTATTAGCTGTTAGCTGATGCCTCCCTATAATTCCATATCAACTATAATTCATAATCAGGACCCAAATTTGCTTGTTTCCTCATCAGTCTGCTCTACGTCTCCAGCCTGTAAATTCATTAATGGTGACGTGATGATGTGATTTCTAGTCATAAAATCAACTAAGAATTTGATACATCCACCCATTTCTGGTTTACTCTTTCTAACAACCTGACTACTAGCCTATGATGACAGAAGCCAGGGTTAGCCTGCTGGTTAATGCTATCTGACATGGTTAACTGAGATCAGTGGAAAGGCTAGTGGTGTTAGCTAGTAGGTTTACTTTTGAAATAAACGTGGCTACTGGATAATTAGTTTACTACCTATTACGTAGTGCTCTGGTTGCTGGTTGGACATTGTTACGTAAGCCTTCAGATCAGCCCCCTTTGTTTTAGCCAATCAAATGCTACCATACCTAAACATACGTCTATGCTTCCAGTAAAACATTTTACCTCCCTCTGGTTTTGAATCTCCCCTAATGTCTCTAAATACTCTCCTGTGCAGTCCACTTTGCAGGGACCTACAACAGGAATGGACTAATAGAGAATGTTTTATCACTGGGATGATGATAGATCGACGCTGACTCAGGCAAAATATCCCCAGGCAGCCAGCACTGCACCTGAGGAGCTATCAGGGAACCTAAGCTGACCCACAAGCAGGCCACCTGTGCATGTGCCTGAGGACAACCGAAGTCATTTCTAATTTCTGTGATGAGTCTGAAAACATTACATCTGCGTAACAACTTGAACATAGAGCTCCTGAAAGCTAAATGCTGCTAATGTCCTTCACATCTGAAAGGACACACCAACCAAACGATCTTGACTCTGGAGGCCTCATGGCTCCCTCTCACTACGATCCTTGCATAAATTAGAAACCTCCTTCATCTCCTGGGAGGGAGTTTGTGCTAAGCTAAACTACAGCCTACATCCGCAATACATCCTGTATTTGGGGGGCGACTAAATTGCTAGTTATCTTCTGCAAGAGTGTTCTGCTATTCGTTGGCTTGGGCTGGAGATCTGCATATGCATGAGTGATGCACTGCGCTGCGTTTGATCAGGAGGTTGAAGGCCACTGACTGGCAATGGAGGGGCTAATGCAGGGGTGGCAGAGAGATTGGCAGACACAATGTAATTACGGACGTCTCAGTGTCAGTCTGGATAACAGTTCAAGTATTAGCTGTAAATTACTTCCACCTCCTGCCAGGCTTCAAATTCATCTCTTGCTTGCCCTCTCTCACACCCAGGCACACACAGAGCAGGAGTTTACGGCTGCTGGAGTAAACTGTTAGCATGACAGATGTAGCATCTTCCGCCGTATTAAACGGTGTGGCTGCTGGCAAAGGCAGATGTGAACGGTTTCTGGTTCCTGTGATTAACGGAAAACTGCTTAGCCTTCAGCAGCTGCTACAGAAGAGATTCATCACACAACCTCATCTCCCTCTCTCCTCATTAGGCTTTAACTCCCTCCAAAAACAGCCACTCAGGGAATACCGCTGAGTGATGGCAGTGTGGATGAATTAATGAGTTGAAAGAGAGGAGACAAAGGAAGAAAAGCAAGTAGTTGAAGTGATATGACACAACTTTACCCTTACCTGTAGGCAGTGTAGTCCATCAGACATGTGTGTTTAGTGTATGAAGGTTTCTTCTTTCGTTTTTGCACTGGAGCCACACAGCTAATGTAGCTAACAAGTAATGGAAGCTTATTTACACTAATTAGCATTGTGAAAACTGCATGTATAAATAATTACACACTTGCCTCACAACCCCTAAAGGTGGTTAAACAATTACCATAATCAACATTGGCTAATACTTTGTTTATTCATTTATTTATATGTTTTATGGACATAAAAAATGGTAATCTCTGTAGATTACCAGTCAGTCACAGTTGATATGCTAATGTATACATCAAATGTAGCTAAAATGTCTTTTTTTTCTCTGTACATCCCATCTTTTTCAAACCACAATATAAGACATCACAGACACATATGAAAGACCATAGTTGGGGTCTATGAGGCCACCAGACAAGCAGGTTTCTTAATAACCCTCAGCTAGGTTGGGCTCAGTGAGATAGGACTCAGTGAGATTTGCTTGCTGAAGATCTGATCTATTTACCATTACCATTTTTACGTTTCAACACCTTTGGAGGAGACTGTATGTTATATTGCTTTGCTACAACAGATCTGTGAGCACATTGTTAGAGACATTATTGAGTGTAGCTACTAGCTGACATTAGCCAGGGCCAGAAACCATGAAAAGGTACTTAGTTATGTTTATGTTTAACACATAAAACCTTAATGGTGGCACACCATGAAAAAAATTGGACTTCGCACTAACTCAAGCTCATCTGGAAGTGCCGCCTCTGTTGCTCAATCCTTATCTGACCAACCTGTTTAGCATACAGCCACCAAAACATTTATCTTTTCAAACGTATTGCATGAAGGTTTCTCTGCCACTACAGTTTTACTGCTAACAGCAATGCTATCACCTAAAAAAGTAATCTTACAGCATTTTGTATTTAATGAGAAAATGTTCACTTGCGTTTTTTTTTATTTTTGCCATAATTTGAAAATGACCATTCCCTTTTATATTGTGAGAACATTTCATGCTGAATGGACCACAAAAAGTCTGGTTTCATTCAATTACATAAGAAGTGTTGTCATTTTAGAGGTACAAGGTTTAGTTTTAACAGTTTGATACACTCACAAAATTATACACATCCATAATTTTCAGTGTATGGGTCTCAAAATTGAGTCTTTTACAAAATGAAGGCTGGTGCTTCTGTTTAGGTACTGTATGTAACGTAGTACCTCTATTTTGAAATTATCTTTAGGTTAAAAAAGACCCAAAAAACATCTTGAAGAAAACACGCCAGTGGAGCGTTCAGGCAAGATACAACAACAGGAGAAAAGATGAAAGGAGAATAGAGTAGGAGCTTTAGATTTCATCCATCCCCCCACTGTCACTGGCATCCAACATCAGGCTTCATCAGCTCGGAAGATTGCCTTCAGCCAACAAATCTATAGAGTTTAGTAGCAGTTGATGTTCCAGGTTGAGTCAGGCTTCTGCTGGCTTTCTGAATCATTATATATATAAATGTCACATAATGAAATGTGAAAGCCAACAGCTTCCCTCATCATCAAGGAGACACGCTGGCACGCTCATTATCTTGATCTAAATAACACCATTAAAGAGGCTATGGCTGATTGCACTGGAGGAGCCACTCCTGTCCACATTTCCATCGCCTTCGTGACAGCATGAGTAATAATCTCTCTTGAGCTGTATTGCATGACGCTAATCATGAACAAGGATGGCTTCTGAGTATGTCAGGCGTTTGAAAGAAAAAGTAAATGACTACCAGTAGACAAAGAAAAGAATCACAATGCCTTAAGATACTCATCCAAAGAGTGATCAGTCCATCAGAGCAGTGAACCTCAGGTGAGGGTCGATCTATACGAAGAATGAAAACCGAGCTAATGAAGGAGTGTAAAATATAAGCTTTATAAATAGTCTGGTACATATAGATACATAAGCCTGAAGGACTGTAGAGCTTCAGAAGAAAGAAACAGAATGACCCAAAAGCCCTGTTCCGCCAAATGTTTCTCATGCCTGAAGTGATGTGACAGTGTGGTGTGTTTTTGTAATCAATACTCAGTGCTGCAGCAGCTACACGCGTCCTGGATTTACCTCACACCGGTGCACACACATACACTTACACACATTTCCACTTGAAGGAGCAGTGCTGTCGACGGGAGAAATAAATAAAAGGTTTGAATTGAAATACCCTGCACCCCAGGGAGACCTGAACATCAATAGCCAGCAGGAAAGGACATTGCTTATAATGAACTGGATGCAGATTGCTCAAGCAGGTGAATCGGCGTATTGATCTGAAGGGAATTCACTCATGAATGAATTGGAAGGTTCTGTTTTCCTTACATTGCACATAAGTGATATAAATAGTCGTTTAATACCCAAGTAATTGGCTGTGTACATTTATATCCCCCCTTAATTATCACCATAACTTGACCAAGAGAATTCATTATCACAACATCTCCATCTAGAGGTCTGATGGAGATAATACAACAGTAACTAATCAAGAGTCCAGTTTTGGACCACATGCATGTGTATGGCTGCTACCATCATGAAGTTTATTTATATAGCACTGTTTCCAGCTGGTGTTCTCACAAAGCAGCTTTACAGAAAATCCTGGTCCGAGCCCCAGTGCAAAATCCAAGGGAAATGAAAACTAACTATAAGCAAGAGGAAGAAACCTCAAAAGGAACCAAGGCTCAAGAGGGGAAGCCATCCTCCTCTGGTGCACACTGGATAGTAAGACAAAAATGCAAGCCATATGAAGAGAGAATAAGATTTCCCAATTATTTTACAAAATACAGCAGGGGTATTTAATTAGAATTCAGTAAGGTCCAGTTAGAGGAGAGTTCCTCAGACCAAGATCCGGACCATCATTATTTCTAACATCTGTTATGATTCAGTGCTATTTCCTGTATACTGAAGTAGCCTAGTATCAGCATCGTATACTATTAGCAACTGAAACACCAACACATCACACATATCGTTCAGTATATTTCAGTAAATTTACTGTTTAAATGCTGAAGTGAATGAATTATTTATAAAGCTTCAAAAAAATGTTTTTTCCTCACTTCAAGTAAAAGCAAGGGCTATATTTAAGAAAACTGAATTATTTTGAAAAAAGTGCATCTTAAAGTGTTTATTTATAGAGAAAGTAAATAAAACTCAGCTTCACAAATTGACATGTTCCTGGTTAAACAGTAAGTTTTTGCTGTTGACTTTTCTATTTTTACGTTATTCTTTCTCACTCGCTTTAGTCTCCGGCTGCTGCTTCTCCTCGCCTGTGTGCAAGCAGCATGTCCCAATGTGCACAGATCCGATTGGCTGATCTTGGCCACTTAAAATAAACACAGTCTAAATAAAATCATCCTCAATAGTTTATCGATTTGGGTCTGAATTGGACAACGTCTGGGTCCGGATCCAGACCCGGACCACGGCCCGCCTATTAGTGACTCCTGAAATACAGCGTGTCACTGAACAGAAGCATTTAGATTAATCTCTGATAAATAATGAATACAGTTAGAGGCCCATTCACCAACTCTTCTTAGATATTTCTTCTTAAAAACCAAGATTCTGACCATAATTTCTTATTTGTTATGAGGCAAGAACAGAGTCTACACACATTTAAGAGCACAAAGCTGCAAACAATTCTGTGATTTAAGAACACATTATGACCACACACGTATACATATTATATACATAAGTGTATGTGTGTGTGTGTATATATATATATATATATATATATATATATATATATATATATATATATACACACATACATATATGTATATGTATATATACATTATATATATATATATATCTATATCTATCTATATCTATATATCTCTCTCTCTCTCTCTCTCTCTCTCTCTCTCTCTCTCTCTCTATATATATATATATATATATATATATATATATATATATATATATATATATATATATATATATATATAAATAAAACACCTTCTCTGCAGCATGTGTAACATATTTTCCAACATGTAATTACATATGACTGGGGTTATTCAAACTTTTGACTGCAGTGTTGATCTTATGCCCTGTTAAAAACAGAGCAGTAGTTGATCTGAAGTGAGATGGTGATGTAAATCATTGTTTTTTTTCATATGCACTGTTATCTTCAGAGACTTTGAATTAGATAATAAAACAATTAAATTGTTGTTGGACTGATGAGACATTCTTCACGATGGGTCATTTCTGAGACAAAGCAGACAAAAAACTGTTTTATAAAATTCTGTTTATTTGCAAACAGTTTTTGCAGAGTGATTTGAAAGACCCCAAAAAAGATTGTCATAAAATATATGTCCTTCGGTGAGGTGCAGCAAAGTGCACTGCACATGGCCTTAGTCAAAAACAACCTGTTGCATGTACAGCATTTATACATGTAACACCAAAATAGATCTGATTAGAAAATATAAGTCATCAGTATAAACATTTAAACTATTTAGAATTACAACCAGTCTAGTCATAAAACAGTATGTCTGTATAGCTGTATTCCACAATTCAAAACATGCTTTCTCTTCTTTTTTTCTATTCAATGAAATAGTACATTGCTACCTTTTTCATTTGCAAAAATAGATTCTAATGTCTATTGCTCCTCCTGGTTATACATTAGATGTGCACTCAAAGCACCGTTGTTTGAGTTCACAGCAGATGCAAATGCTTGGCTTGCAAATGATCTTTTTTTTTTAAGGACTACAGAGTAAAGAGAACAAATGCGTTCGGAGAGTAAAGGAGCTGTGGAGATGAATAGGTTATTCTCATTTGAGCAGAAAAAAATATAAAATAATTTAAATGCTGTTATGTAATCCAACTGATTGCAAGTCCAATAATTCCATTACGGTTTCCAACTATTAAATCAAACCGTTTGAGAAACAAACAAACAGAAAAGTTTTGCAGGTTTCAGAGTGTATCGAGAGCCAGCGACGCTCTGTCTGATGCATATTCAGCACACGGAGCTACTGGAACATACTTCAGTTCCACAGGTAATCAATCACAGGGCGACAGCCTGCTCTCTCCACTAAAGAGCAGCCATCTTTCTTACTTTGCTGAAAACCAAACAGACAAAATGGACGTCTACCAGCAGCACACAGTGAAGCTCCAATTCCCGACTTAACAGCCACGTCTGAGAGGTTTTCCAGCCCAACAGGAAGTTCACAGTTATCGTTTTAGCAATTATCAGTCAACGTTTTAGAAATAATAAGAAGTAACCCCTTAAACACCAAGGACTCATCAGTTGCTCAATATATTAATATATATATATATATATATATATATACACATACATACATACATAACTTCCACTGTATGTATGACCAGTAAGACTGTAGAGTACTCCTAAGACTACACAACACCTACATAAGCCTGTTATGGCACCAGATATAACCTCACATAAACATTTAATAACATTTGTTCCAGCAGGTGTCAGTCATAAAGGCTGCTTTGGATAACTTTGCTCAAAATCAGTAAATGTAACTCTTAGTGTTTAACATCTTACACATACACATAAGCCTTTATCTACATTTATGTAGGATTATGTTAGTTCATGACAAGCTTATGTAGGCATCATGCAGCTGTATGATCAGTACTCCACAGTAAAGTGTTACCATATTTTTTAGTATCTATAGAAAGATTTATAGCAGTTAAGATCAAGGCTTATTCAGTTAAGACTATACTACAGAAAAATAACATCACAGCTTGTGAAAGCATCTTAAATCTGAGACTGTAATAAGAATAATCCTTAATAAGCAATAATCCTTTTGCTGGTAATTTTACATTTTATATACATTTCAGATGATTTTGTTTAGAAAAAAATCCAGAAAAGCAAGATCAGTTTGTTAAAGTTCTAGAAATATATTGAATAACCTTACAGTATTCTTACAACGGTCTTGTAATTAGATCTCTGAAATATGCTAGCTAAAGCCTCATTACAGACGGCTGAGTTTTACCAGAGATAGAGCAGTAAAGTAATCTGCCTATGAGATGGCTGGCCGACTCATACAGGACAAAGTGCGTAATTTCCAAAAATACCCACTTAGATGTTCATGGCCATGTTGAGGGACAGGCACCGCTTCAGAATGATGACAATTCTGCGCAGCTAAATGATAAATAAGGTGCCAAAATAAATAATTTAATAAATAAATGAGTAAAATACAATTACATAAGACAACACTGGTCGAGGACACTTTAATCTCCTTCAGGCTTCATTTTAGCAGCTGGCCTTATTTTCAGTTTAAAACAATTTTTTTTTTTAATAAATCTGCTTTTGCTGTTCTATTACATTACATGACAGTAATGCCAATTAGAATAGGACTATAAATCACTGAAGGCAAATAGTAGAAGGTAGTTTGTGCTATTTATTGTTATATACCTGTAAGAACTATAGACACTGCAGACATGAACTTATATTACAATTATGGATCTCTAATCAGTCAAACGACAGCACATCACTAATTACAACTCATCCGGCTCAAACAGGACTTACTATGCTTTCACTAGACAAGATAGAACTGTTACAGGCTCCTCGTTATGGGAATTGTGGGCTGAAGCTTGTGTGATATATATATATATATATATATATATATATATATATGCGAGGATTAGCATTACAGAGAAATACTAACATTTATCAGTAGAGGACAAATGCAGTTAAACAAATACAATGTATGTATTTTATCAAGGGGCCCAGCATTGCAAATTGCCTGTCGAGAATATAAGATTGAACATTGGTTTTAAATGATAAACAAAACTAAGCAATCTGTCAGATGCTGGCAATTATCGGCCAATACTGCTATGACCCATGTATCAAACAACTGAATAATAAACCTCAGAGTTTAAGGGGTTAAACTACCAGTCGGGCAGGTTAGATTTGAGATTGCACCAGCAAAAATGCTTCAAATGCAACAAAATGTATTTGTCAGGAAAGCTCATCCTACAGAGGCTCTGTCACTCTCTGCTGATATTATGTGTTAATATAATTATGAGCTTTTAACAGTTTGAAAAACAAGCAGAACAACAGCTCCACGCAACACAGTGCTCTGGCTCCCTCTGGTGACTGAAAACATGTAAGAAGCACAGCAGCACAAAGCAGCAGCCTCAGAGCTGAGGCAGAGTAACAAGTGATCAAATACGCAGCAAGACGAACTGAATCCGGAGCAGCATCGGGCAGGCAACCTTTTCCACATGTAAACAGGTCGGTCCTCAAAGACGCCTAACTTGTCAAGCACAGTTTAACTAGCTAATCCAGTACGCTATGGCACGTTTACAACAGCCCTGTAAAAGCCAACACCACACCGGCTTATTTCAGTCACGACAAGTGCTGGCAACAGCCACTCCCACCACTGCTTTAGTAACTGAGGTGTGGCTGAATGTCACTCATTGTCCTGGTGTTAGAACTGCTATTTTGCAAAATGGGAAGGATTCAACTTTAAGCTGGAACGCCATGGAAATCCCTGATTTGGTCCCGCCTGTTCTTATTGCTAGAAGAAGTTCACTTTGAGTACATGGCCTTTCATACACACAACAGCAATAACTACACACTTCACAGCATTTCACCAGCTGAACACTTATAGCACCTATTCGAACCAGTCGGCTTGGACATGGAAAAACTGAAAACAAGCCAACGCAACGTGAGCCAAGCATGGATAGTAGAAAGAAGGAACAAGCGAAGGTACCATCCAAAATTTCACCTTTAAAAAAAACAAAAACATTATATTGTATTTCTTCCTAAACAGAACCGAGTTTAAAGTGAGACTGCAGATGAAAGCATGTAGCCAATAATAAGACCAAACATTATCTAAACAAATGTGCTTTGCCTCTATCCATGCTGACCTACAACATGTACGCAACATGTTACACAAACCCAAATAGCAGTTTTACGTTTCTGCATCAGAGCAACTTCAGGCAAGACTCAGCCGGTTGTGTACTGCTCCATAATCCACATCTCAGCAGTGTAGCAGCATGCAGAGCAGTGGTCAGTGTTCTCCAGAAATTCCTTACAAAGGGCTCCTTAGGCAAGCCTCCACTACCTTCAAAATTATAACAAGGCTTAAGAGTTGCACAACAATGTAAAAAAAGATGGATGGTCAGCAATCTGTTTTTTGGGGGAGGGGCACAATAATATGCAAATGACCACTAATAAATATTACAGGCATCAAGTGCACATCAGTCATGTGACGCAGTATGTAGTTACACAAGATAAAGCATTTTCCTCCCGACAAAGCAACAGCCTGAGATCACATCCTAGTGTAAACCCACTTTTGGTTATTGTAGGAACAGCATGCCTTGGTATGTACACGTAAAGCGATTACTAAGGTTGTGCATAAATTATTCCTTACTGGTCGCCAAACCCCACGTGTATGGGCCTACTAGCCATACCAGTTGGTGTATGAACTTAGCTTTGACCCAAAGTCTGAGTACAGCTCGTTTATACCAAGTCTTCATACTAAATGAGGTCTACTGTATGGAGAATCTGGCCATAAGGCTACGCTCTAAGGGTGCTACTCTGCAGGAAATTCAGATATTTAGATTTCAACAACGTTATACTTCAAATATACAAATACCTTAAAAAAATAAATTCCTAATGACAAAAGCTGTATTTTAATAATTTAAAACGGAACCAGCTGTTAATGGCCAACGTCCTGTGGATTAGTTCTTAGGTACAAGGAAACGTGAGAAAAGCTGAAGGTTTCAGTGAACTTCAGGGCAGACCTGAACCCAGTTCTTCAAGTAAAAGCGCCAGACAAAAGCAGCTTATGTGTCAGTTTGAGTTAAGAGAATCTTAAACCACAAAAAAAAAAAAAAAAAAGTTCATCTCCTGCAAAATACAGTGTATATGTCTTCCTAGTGGAACCATAAAACTCTATAGTCATAGGCGGCCAAATCCAAATATACAAATATCGTAATATAAACATGGTGAACGTGCAGTAACGTATAAATACCCGTCTTCATCAAACTCTTAACATCCGACTCATCAACTTCACTCGACAGCGTACTCGGTGCTCAATGTTGGTGGTGATTCTGATGGTCTGCTGCGCTGTGGCTACTGCAACCTGAAGACGTTTTGAGTACACGGACTTCATCCGCCGAATCCACACCGAGTTCTCGTACCTGTTCTAAACCCACTACAGACCAAAGAGTCTGGACGCATCGCCGGCCTCTTAGGAGCATGGGTTCTGAAGAAGAGCAGAATAAAGGAAAAGGATGGAGGCCAGGGCGAAAGGTGTTGGGGAGGATGGAGCGGGAGGAGGGATCAGGAGCACAGAGAGCCCAGTGTGGAGGTCAGGGTGCAGACGGGTGTGGGCCAGCCGTAGAAGAGAGGGTCAGTCATGGGGAAGAGAAGGATGAGGAACAGAAGCACTCCCAGCACGTAGAAGGAGAGGACGGTGAAGCGGTGCGGATGCTCCAGAGCCGTGCTCACAGCCGGGAAACCCATGTAATTACAGAAAGAATGACACAGCACAGGGCCAACTAGGTGACCTGCAGGGGACCCAGACAGAACAGAGGTTTCAGTTAATAATAATAATAATAATAATAATAAGAATAATAATTAGGGGTGGGCGATATGACCCTACAATAATATCACAATATTTTATGGTATTTTTGCGATAATGATACTCTTGGCAATATGACAAAACATTAAATTAAAAATATATATTTCAAGAATACACTACTGCAACAAAAAGAAAATAAAATTTTATTACTGCATACGATATGATATGGCACACCCCTAAGTGAGATATTAAACAACACAAGAATTTTCATCAGATTGTAACAGAAGTCAATGATCCAGAATGTCATGACAGTAAATAATGCACTCCAAATATCTCCATATATCCAGGATTGAAGTAAAATAAATGATACTGGATAGATTAAATCTGTCTCTAGTAGATATACAATAGGAAATGAGAAAAGTGTGATTTTTCTTTTGCTAAAACAGTAAAAAGTAGTACCCTGATGTGATAATTAGGGATGGGTGATATAGTACGATATTTCAGGGTATAATATCGTTCACAATATTTAAAAATGTTGGCAATATTATTGTGTACAATACAATATGGCACACCCATAATAATAATAATAATAATAATAATAATAATCACAATTCTAATATTTCTGAACAAAAGAAACTTGATAATGAAAAAAACTGAGACTGCAATCTTAATATCGCCACTAATGTAGTTAGTTTGTGATTTATGCTGATCGGTTGGAGACCTGTTTAAACAATCTTATACTATACATCACTGCTGTCCAAAGAAAAACTTCTCCATTTCTGTCCATTTTTATTTTTCTACATCATTGGAACACAACAGCACATTGTGTCGAGATTTCATGATGAATGGACGAACAGAGATCTGTTGCTAGAAAGGTCTACAGAGGAGGTAAGCCAATCACTTTATGCGTAGTTGCTCTATTTTAAGGCACCATGGGTTACTGGCTGTCAAGTTGGTTCTTGGCCAGCTGTGTTGCATCAATAGTTCATGCACAAGAAAGTCTTTGTTTCATTTAAAATTCAATGTGCTGGAGTACGCAGCAAAACCACAGCACCAGAAAAACTGTGCATTTGTTTAATTACAGATTGCACTACAGCTAGTGGAGTAGAGTTATGCTTCAGACAAAAACTCACCTGTTCTGAGGAATATAAAAGCAGTATACGCTCCAAACACTGCAGTGTAGGAGAACTGGAATACTGTAAGAATAAAAAACAGACAGTCCTGATGCGTTAGAGGGTAAAACTGAAGCCTTATGAACTAGCAGCTCATCAGAAGGCCATAGTTCTTAATGTGAGGTATAACAAACCTGCTGAGAGGAAAATCCCTGAGATGGTGCCCTGTCTGAATCGCAGCAGCTCAATCACGTGATGGAAATGTGCTGGAGTCAAACACATGCACAGAGGGAGACGAACAGTCACAATCAGTTCACAGTAGGGCTGCTCAACTAACCTCAATACTCAACTACTCACATGTTGGTAGTTGGTTAATTATTTAGTATTCAATAGCTTTATTTTCTGTTAATGGTGAGTTCATAGAACTCTAGACCACCAGGTCACTGATACCTGACAATGTTTAATAAGCATGAGGCTATTTTAACACATTTTTAAAACATTTCATCATAAAACCAGAAGAAAGGACATGAACCTGGTCATGAGTTTTTTTATAGGCTACTATCATGTCAGTCACACTCCCCTACAATTTCATGAGTCTCACCTTTTCTTTGAAAGGCTAGAGTTAAAATGGTAAATGAAAGACATCAAATTGGCAAATAACATTTAATCTTGCTGAATGCCATTCAGGTGAAGAAGCTGCTTTATGATTTAAGTTCACCTGTCACAATTAGTAGATTTGCAATGCAACTGAACTCAGACCACTAAGTTTGCAATGGAATATAAACTTGACCTTCCATTAAATTTTGTTATACCCGCTATATGACTATACATTGGCTAAAAAGCAAAAGCACATCATGGATCTCATCAGTACTTAAAGAAAGTCAACTGCATAATTACTGCTGTTGTAGTTTCAGGAAAAATCATATTCTTTTTTTTTTTTTCATCTGTTCCAACATAACGAATCTCAGAAAAATTAAAAAACAGTGACGTGTACTGTGTGGCGAGAAAATGTCTTAAAGTATCACAATATAATATTTTCTCTATAGCACACACCCCAACCTTACAGCACATCTGTCTCTCAGCATCTATGGGATGTAGTATAAGAGTATAAAACCATTTGTTATCTGGAACACTGAGGTTTAAAAAATAGAATAATATAATATATAATATAATAATTCTGAAATAAACAAACATACTGAAACATAAAAACACACTTTTTTTAAGTGCTTTGTTTTTATGGGTGATTTTAAGAACTAGTATTCAAAACGTGAAAACTACAGTCAGGACCAGCTTTAATTCACACTAAATCAAACCTGCCATCTTGTAGCTCTCACTTTCACACAGCTGCAGCCTGAAACTAACAGCTCACACTCACCCACGCCAAAAAAGAGTGGGCATGTGAAGATGGCCGTGGAGGGTCCAGCACAGGGCACCAGCATGGGCAGCATGCAAGCTCGGAACACCAGCTCCTCAGTTAGTGGAGCCACTACTTGGTTCCTCAGCCAGCGCATATCACTCGCACACAGCACCCAGAAGCGTGGATCTGTGGACAAGAAGAAAGATAAACCTTACACTTTACTAGATCTGCAATACTACAGAAGTAATGCTGGAAGAGGTGGACATGATCTATGCAGGCTTTTTAAAATCAAGCAGGCTCCATTTGGGATGTTCACACTCGTGTATTACCTTTTGCACTAATTCACATCTGCTCTAAAGCTCAGATAACACAAAGTTCTACAGGTACACGTCATTTAAAGCTATTCTCATATGATACATCCGCCCAATTCCTGTTTCATACTGCTGTAACTTCTTTCTTCCCGTCATAATGAAGAAGGAGAGCAGTTCAGAGTAGAAGCTTTATTCTTGAGGATACTGCGGTACAAAAATTTAACAGGTCTGAACATGTTGCAGGTGGAGTGGTGGGATCCCAGTGTCTCGGGTGCTCTCATGTCTATGTTATCTTCTGATTCTCTCCTTTTAGTTTATGCTGTTATGGTTAGAGTCACCAGCCACACTCTAAAATTGTTTTATCTGCCTCAGTCAGAGACTGCCTCTACTGGTGCAGCTTCTAAAGCTTTGCCATCCAGATTTCAAACAGATATTCTCTCAGCTTTTCTCTGGTATTTAGTTTACTATTCTGTAAATACTGTTTGCCCAAAAGAAGAAGGGTCTCCACTTGAGAGTCCGGGTTCCTCCCAAGGTTTCTTCCTCTGGTCTGAGGGAGTTTTCTCTAGTCACCGTTGCCTCTGGCTTGCTCACTGGGGGATATATATGTTGTAACTGTCTGTTTTCAAGCTTCTGTAAAGCTGCTTTGTGTGAACATTGTTGTAAAAAGTCCTATACAAATATACAAATAAATAAATAAATAAATAAACAAACTTAAAACATGGTCTGACCTAGACTCGGCAAATGCATGGTACTTATAGACCTGCCTCCAAGTTTAATTCCGGCCCATGTGACCCATCAGGCCAAGTTGTTATCTACTAGGTTTGGGGTGGTTCCTTCCATAAAATGACTGGATTTGCAGAGCCATAAACTTCTCGTAGCATTTGGTGTGTCGACCATCTGTACAAACAAGCTTTATAATAGACGCTATAGTATGTAAGACATATTTACAATAATATTCAGATTCAACCAGTCTGACCCACATGCATGCATTTTATTATTGAACGATATTGTTAGCTGCTACTAACACACTACACACTTGATTAGGATAACAGTGCATATGCAGAGTATGTGTGACATACAGAGGTGGGCAATATGGCTACATTTATTATCACTGTGACACATTTTTATTGTGATATTAGTTTTTTTTTTTTATTGTGGATATAGTCAGTACTTAAAGTACTTCACTGCAAAGAAAGCATAAATGCTTTCAGTGGAGAACTGAATATTTATCACTGAATTCATCATTTTTGATGGTTGTATATGGCCTTGTGTCAGAATATTGTTATTATTTAATGTGGTATTAATTATGTATTGTGATATTTATTAAGTCATTTTGATATTTCATCATTTGACCCGCACCAACGTAAATGCAAAGTAATGATAATGGTAGCACGGCCACATATAGACGTTCACATTACCACATAAAGCACAAAGCAATACATCAATCAAGTCTGAATGCTCTACTGTGAAAGTGTTCTAAAATGTATGGCTCTTAAAAACAGACACTGAGTCATTCACAAACACTTTGCAAGTTTAAAAAGACTCACCGACAGCCACTTTGATTCCATCGATAAAGCCCCAGGGACAGTCCATAGCTAGCTGGATGAGAGGACCCAGAAATAGTACCTGCGAAAGCAAAGCCAACACGTCATTTGACTGGAACGCTGCCAGTTTCATTGAGGTTTAAGAAATCAATTTGTTTTTGTTATTATGCATGAAGTATTAGTACTACTAAAGCACTGTTACAGTGCATTGCTGTATCCAGTTCCTATGCACCGCAGTGTGGGTGCTCACAGCACAGAGATCAGAGTGATTATGAGAGGCAGAAGCCGAATGTGGAGATGAAAGAAACTTTTCAGTCGATTATTACGTCTCAGACTATATAACTTTAAACTACCCTACGATATTCACTGCCATGTTACACTAAACTACGTGATATTATTACAAGCCTTAAAATAATATAACAAGCTTTTAAATCCCAGTCCTGCGGTTCTCTGTTCAAAATGCTCATGATTTGCTTGATCATCAGCAGATGTTTTCAGGTCTATCGGTGCATGGAGGCCCAAGGACGTATACTGGCTTGTACAATTACAAATGGACCCCCGACTACACATACTTTTGACAACCTGCCAAACCTCTCTCAGCATTACAAAGCTTCGGGCAAACCCTCAGGGAAAGTGCTCATGGTCTCAATAAAAACTATTTAAGAAAAAGTTTTCTTACCATGGTAAGCAGAAGAGGCAGAATGATGGCTGGAACTAGGCCCTCCAATCGGATTCCCATTAGAGCTAGCAAAGAGGGACCGGTCTGCGGTCGAAACAGAGCAGAAGTCAGATCGGGGCCTAAAACAGAGTGGGCTTAGATCTCTAATACAATAGCAAGAGAGGACACACACTCTTTACAGCTGGTCTAATACGAGTACAAATGCCATGTGAGCAAGAAGTCACTAACTGGTGTGATGTCATAGCAGCAAGTGAGATAATAAATATCTTCCTGAACTTCCTAAACTGTAGATTTCATATCTTGTGATACTCTGAAGCTTTCTTTCACCATATAGATGAAACTTGGAGCTTTAATATCTCCATTTTTGGTGATTTTCTTTTTCTACATCATTTGAACGCTGGCGTTTATATTGTGTGCAACTTTCATGATTAATGGACCAATAGAAATATTCGAAAACTTGGAAAATAATTCTGGTTCCATTGACTTACATTGAAATTAAAACAGTTTTAGCCCTCTCCTGTAAAGTTTTTGGGTATGTTTTTCTTATGATGGTTATGATAACGATATACAACTGTTGTGTGTGGCCATTTGTCTGCATACTGAGCATTTTACAACAACTCATCATTCTTCTGCTGCAAAAACATCATGTTTTACATATACATATAATTCACACGCCACAATTCACCAATACCGTTTCATGTGGCAAGAACAGCTTATGAAATTTGTCTGCTGCAGATACAAGATATAATGTGTCTGTGGTCTGATTCATATAGTTACTTTAAGTCAAGTCCCACCACTTGCACAACAACGCAATAACGCAATAACGCACACAACGAGCCAGGATTTATTATTCATCAGGCTAAAGAATATAGAAATAAAAAATTAAGAAGTATATAATTTTAAGAATATTAAATGACTATATTCTAAATAAATGCTAAAATAAATATGTTTAGTAAAAGTGAGAAAGGTTTCTTCACCAGGTGTATGAAACAGCACACCTGAACAATACCTGGTTCACAAACCTGGGTGAACGTGTAGGAGTTCTAGTGTAATGCACACGAGCTGGGCTTTATTATTCATCAGGCTGAAGAATGGAGCAGAGGTTAAGGTGCAGAGGCTCTGTGACAGACTGGAGAGGAAATGTGTCTGTTCAACTGGAACTACGAGCTGTGAAGTTTATCAGTGAGAAATCTCACCTGAATGCCTGTGAACTCTTTCCATGCCCACACGAAGACTGGCGACAGAGCTGACACAACCAGCACACTAGTGAAGCGCCTCTTTATCACTGAAGGATGGTCCCTTTGCATAAACACACACAAAGACACAGGATCTCAGAACAACGCTACAAACAGACTCAAAAGAAAATCCCATGAGGCTTCTCACAGGCTGTTACAGTAACCACTTCATTAAACAGTGTTCTCTGAGGAAGCATCCAGAGCAGAGGTCACCAAGCCTGATCCTGGAGATCCACCTTGCTCTGGAGATCTGTGGTTCAAACTGCACTCTACCTCACCTGCTCCAGCAAATGAACCTCTCCTAAAATCCCTGATTGTCAGGAGGGGATGCTTTTTAACGTTAGGCAAGATGGGGGCATGTTGGACGCTAGCTGGAACTAAAACCTGAGAAGCAGATCTCCAGCAGGAGGGTCGTTTGAGACCACTGCTTTAAAGGGTTTGAAGGCTCTAAATCTGATTACAGTCGTCTGGTTACTATCACCACCCAACAATTCTGACTGCTCAGGAGGAAATACAGCATCTCACCTCAAACCACTCTTAACGACTTTGTTTACATCTTAGCCATTCACTTCTAAAGAACTTTTGAAAGATCGGTGGAGCTGCCCTTTAAGGCAAATGTCAAATCCAGTCCTATAACAGGGAAAGGTAACGACTTTCCTGTTTCCTAACAGTCTCACTGAGTTTACTAAGTAAAGTGTAAATGCCCTCAGTAAGCTAGCTGGCTGGTGCAGCTGTGTCCAGGGGGTGCCCGAGAGGTCCTGAGGTTATGAAAGCTTGTACTGATCGAAAGAAACGCTACCTCGGCAAGTCACTTTTCCAGACGTACAAACTTCCCACGTACGAACAGGCGAGCAGTAAGCAGGACAGCACCGACCCCCAGCACAGCCCCTCAGGAGGAGCCAGCCCGCTGCCGCTGCGCGTCTGATCAGAACTCAAACTTGGCATCAAACCATCGTCCTCTGTCATGGCGAGGGCGACAGGAGCTGGACCTTCCCTCACACGACGAAGTACAAGCACAGAGGAGCCGCCGGGCGAGTTTAGGCAGAAAGGATGTGACTTAAAGCGGTTAAAGCGCCGCTCCGCGCTAAACCCAGCAGCAGCGACTGAAAGCAGAGCACTGCGGCGCCATGCAGTGACATCATTACCGTGCGCCCGCTTTTAAAGAGAGCTCATCCGCTATTAACAGTGACCAGTTAGTCTAATCAGATATTATTAGTTATTAATAACTATTCAGCATTAGACAAACATAACACACTCAGAACACATTTACAGCTAGATTTTACACAATTCGTTGTTTAGGCTCTCATCGCAAACTTCAGTCCACTACTGCTCCCACAATCCCATTGTCCTTTCATTAATCAACCACTACTACTACTACTACTACTAATACTACTACGAATAATAATAATAATAATAATAATAATAATAATAATACTTTTACTACTCCTACTACTACTACTACTACTAATAATAATAATAATAATAATAATAATAATAATAATAATAATTTACCATAATAACCACGTAACAATAAACATATAATAATAAAATAAAAACAACAACAACAACCATAATTAGTAACTTTTTTTAAATAAATTCTAGTACTACTACTAATAATATTAGAATAATTAAATAAAAAACGTATGATACTACTAATAATGATGTAAAGTAAAAGTAAATATAATAATAATAATAATAATAACTATTACTATAACAACATTACTTGGTACTTATATGTATATAGAAATAAAGAATATATCATTAAAATTAAGAAGAATATATTTTTTAGAATTCAATATTAAATGACTATATTCTAAATAAACACTGTTACCCCCGACTTGCCCTTGGGGGCTTGGATCCAGATTTTCTGTAAATCTGCTTTGTGACAATGTCTATTGTAAATGACACTGTACAAACAAACCTTCACTTGACTTGACCAGTACACAGGTGTGCAGGTGCTTAGAGCATCAAAAACAAGTCTCTCCAGAAGACACAGGTAAGTGCAGTCATTCCAAAAACAGAAATGACACAGTGCGCACACTCTGTTTTCTTGGGCAGCTCACTAGAAAGAGCGCCACAGTGATTCCTTCTTCTTGTAACAAACACATGTATGTGTTTTCCGCATCACTGGGAAAGAAAAGCCTGACTTTAGCAATATTTCTTAAACAACACAATGCAGGCTTATTAACATTGTACAGATGGGAATACAATAATTATCAGAAACTAATAATTAAGTTAAATGCATACAATGAGTTATATGATTGCATGTCGATATATGCATGCAGAGATGGTTTTACTTGTTGCCTCAAACTTTAGAATGTGCTACATGATTGTTTTTAATGTCTTTAGATGTGCTGGTCCTAGCAGCTCAGAAACAGCTGCCCTCCGGAATTTCTAAGCTGCAATAACATCCAATAAACATGGCTTCTGTAAATGATGTGACTTTGCTAATGCGGCCTCTCCGTGTAAACAACATGGTGGTGGTGGTTAAAGGCTATGCAGAACATATTCCTTATACAAATTAGGCCCCTCAGTCAAGTCAATTCCTGTATAAGCAGTCCTCCATTTTCAAATGGACCTTTTCAGCAGGACAATGTGTTTTGCTCCAAGATACCCATCATCTCAAGTTGGTCCCATGAATATGAAAGAGACTTCTGTTCATCAGTTTTCTTCTGCACAGTGTCCAGATTCTCAGCACCACAGAACACAGAGCAATGTGGAACATGGGGTGCACAGAACAAATGTGGGCCAAACGATGTGAGGAAACAGACGCATGCTATTAGAACAGCATGGACCAAAAATAATGTTTTTAGTCATTTGCTGAATCCTTATCACAAAGAATACAGGCTGTTTTGGAAAAGAGAGAAAAGTAGGTCCAGCGCCGCTAGACACAGCAGATATAACTAATACAGCAACTGCTGAGTGTACAAGTGGCACGAAATACAAACAAACACCTTAAAGTATTTTTAAAAACTGTTAACAGAGGGAGTGGTCAGGGGAGGATTTTATAATTCTGGAGCTCTGCCCAAAAGACAGGAACGAGGATCTCAGATGCACCTTTTTTGGGGAGTGCTAAGCCTGGAAGTGCTAAGTAATAGGAATGCTGAATAATGGGAGTGCTAAGCAATAGGAGTGCTAAGCAATAAGGTGCTAAGTAATTGGAGTGCTAAGAAATTGGAGTGCTAAGCATGGGAGTGCTAAGAAAAGAAAGTACTAAGTAATGGGAATGCTAAGCAATTGGAGGGCTGAGCATTGGAGTGCTCAGTAATACGAGTGCTCAGTAATACGACTGCTGAGTAATGGGAGTGCTAAGCAATGGAAGTACTAAGAAATGGGAGTGCTAAGCAATGGGACTGCTTAGTAATAGGAATGCTAAGCAATGGAAGTGCTAAGAAATGGGAGTGCTAAGTAATGGGACTGCTTAGTAATAGGAATGCTAAGCAATGGAAGTGCTAAGCATTGGAATGCTCAGTAATATGAGTGCTGAGTAATAGAAGTGCTAAGCAATGGAAGTGCTAAGAAATGGGAGTACTACGCATGGGAGTGCTGAGTAGTGGGAGTGACAAGGCATGGGAGTGCTAAGCATGGGAGTGCTAAGTAATGGGAGTGATATGTGATGGGAGTGCTAAGTAATGGGAGTGATAAGCAATGGAAGTGCTAAGTCATGTAAAACTAGTTTAAAAAACAATTCTAAAATTAATTTTCCTGACTTATTACATTTATTACTAAATAAATAAAAAAGCATCCTGGGTTACTCCTTATACTCTATATAAAGTATAGGAGTGAGGAATAGGAGTATGAACACACCAGTGGCTATTTAAAGTGTTCAAAGTAATATGTAAACATTATACAAGTTTCATTCACTGCCCAGTTCACACAAATGTTACAACAGCAGCCTGTTTCTTGAATTCATTGTTTTTGTGATGTCCTTGTCATGTATCCACCAATTCAGCCTACAGGAGTTTAGCCACGCCAACTCATGCTGGCATTATAAGCAATATTCTTGTCATTACAGGACAGCCAATCATAACAGAGCTCATTTATCTTAGATCAGTCTTAAAGACACAGAAACAAAAATAGTTTGCTCACTGCTTGGTGGCCTGTTTCAAAGCATCCCATTGGCTAATGTTTCTCTATGGGAAAGTCATTGCCAAAGATCCCACTATGTGTTTCTCCTGATAATCTCTACTGATCATGTTACTTCAGTGATTTTAGGTATATGGAAAATTTTACCAAAATTAATTCCAGTTACAGTCCCACATTGTATTTGTATTATAATCTATTTTACTATTTCAACTGAAGGTATTACCTGAGACAGTAATATATAAAGTTATATTTACACAGGGTTTGTACTTCTTTTTCATTCTGTTTTTAAGATATGTATGAGAGTTTTTTCTGTAGGCGAAGTCTTATTTTAGCCCGAAAGTTGGTCAAGTTTGTCCAGTGTTATGATTGTTTTGTTAGTGACAAAATTTGACAATTGTAATAATAATAAGGTATAGAGTATATATAGAGTATAGGCTCTAGCACCACCATCCCCACCCGACCCAAGAGAATAAGAGATTTAAATGATAAATGAATAAAGAAATCAAGGTATAATTCACTCACTGCAAAAGGTTTATAGTTTAAAGTCACTTAAAAGTCCAAAATGTGTTTTAAACTAAATTTTGAATTAAGTGGAATAATCTGATCAGAAAAATGAATGAGCTCACTTGAACAAAACAACAAAACTAAATATTGCAGTATTTTATCAACTATGAGATTATTATACATGGGGTCAACAGACATTTCAGCACATATTAACTGATAACATATATGAAATTCAGTTTTTATTTATTAGAAACTTATTTTATTTATTAGATTTTCTTACATTCTCCTAAACGCTCCCACACTTTTTATGGTGTATTGCAGTTGTCACAAGCTGCTGGTGCTGTATTCAGTTGCCCAGTCAAGTTTTTATTCACAATCCCACTGTACTTATCTCATTAATCAACTAATAATAGTAAAAATAATCATTTTACTACTAATACTACTACTGCTACTACTACTAATAATAATAATAATAGTAATTAGAGTATTTTTTAAAACTAATAATAGTCATAATAACCATGTAAAAGTAAATATATAATAATAAAATAACAACAACAATAATAATAATAATGCAAAAATAAATAATACTAATAATACTAATGTTAACCATTGATTAAATAATAATCACACATGAGATGTTTGTCACACATGCCAGCATGAGATTACCAGCTCTTCTTTATTTTCACTTCAAACTATGATTACAGCTTCTGTTCTCTTCAGTAAACGTGCTTTCAGTGTTTCACTCCTCCACAGCTCAGTCTCAGAAGTTTGCTGCATATTCTGTTTCTCATGATCCAGGTAATCAAACACATTCAGTCATGTTGAGGTCTGAACTCTGGGGTGGTCAGTCTGAGTTGGTTGTTCTGAGAACTCTGGTTTCTGTCTTTTTAACAGCTTCCCAACGAACACACACAGTCATCACAACAGTGTCTACTTCCATACGACGTTGCTTCAATGCTGTCAAAAGGGTGATGCTGTTTACTTTATCTCAACACGGTTGTCACAACATAACTACTAAATAACACTGTTTTGTGGTCGTATAACTACCTGTTGGAGTTCCATGCAGATATTAATAGAAGGTATGAAGGATTCTAGGAGGTTCTGGCAACGTGTTATATAACAGAGACATAGTTATCTGAGGAATTACATTTTAAGGCTAAGACTCACAGCTATGAGTGGTCCTCTCACAGTGGAAGAGCTTGATTTTCTCCTCTCTCTTAGTAATCTTAGCTTTAACTGCTGTGTATCTAAGGGGGACACTCTCGGAGGTTAGGGGTCCCGGTCTCTCTGTAACTTATAATCATTATTAAGTTCAGTTTAAGAAATTCCGGTTTTCTCTACAGACTCAGTGCTCACTCTCTCACGGAGCGTGGTGCGTCTGTTCTCTCCTCCTCTGACTCCGCTGACTTCTGAGTCTACAGACTAGCTGACTCTCTACGTGTCACACAGAGCCAGTCAGCGTTTCTATGGTTACGACTCATCAGCCAGAGCATATTCTACACCCGTATTGGGGTAAGCCCCGCCCACTGAGCTAGGATTGGCTAGTAGTTCACAAGCAGCCTGTCAGTGTGCAGCACAGGGACCGGAAACAAACGCAAGCAGTTAAAACTTCTATTTCATTCACTCTCTTACATAACAGAGTTAGATCTGGTCTGCTTAATAGTTCAATAATAAACCAATGATGAAACACCCTTGTGCGTTTCACTGGTCATTATTATCTGGTTTGAGGGTTAGTGAATATAAAATAATAATAGTGAATATAAAAGGTGTAAAATGCATATTAAATGTATAATATATTTTAATAGCAATAGTTGATTATACTTTTAATTCTTTCAGCTGTCTAAAATGATGGGTTTTTAAGTTTAACTTCAGCATAAATGTATTTATTTCTTATATTTAGGTTCCGTTAATTTACTATTCAGTGTTAAATTAATATATTAAGGCAGCCTGGTAATCAACTTTAAGGTAAAACTCTATGTTTTATAGTGTGTCCACATAAAGGTTTTTATTTGTATAATAAGATAAGATTTTTAACTGTTTTAATATTATATATGAAAATGATGTTTGTTTTCTTATTAGCCCTGTGAGTGGTACACCCTCTAGAAAGCACATTGTGTTTATATATATATTGTGTAAAACACTATTTAGATACTCTGTATGTCTCTTGTGAAACTGCAACTTGTTAAACTCAGTTTAAATGCAGAGACGGTGTCCACGATATCAATACCGGCGCGTGTTGAACATCGCGATGTGCCTTAAATATCGGCTTACCTCTTTTTAAGAGTACTAACTATTAGCCAATCCCAGCTCAGGGGGCGGGCCTTATCCGAATACGGGTGGATATAAAATAAAGCCCCAGCATCAGTGCGCGTAGGTAGCAGCAGGTAGGCGGTGCTAACCTCGCTCTCGGTTTCTCTGAAGGCGGGTTTTACGCAAGAGTCGTGGTCTCCTCAGCGAACGAGCGACGTGGGCGAGGGCGAAACCTTCCGTGGATGCTTTTTTTTCACTCTTTTTTTTCTGACGAGGGGAAACGCGAGGGAGAGATGGGCGTGACGAGTCTCCGGAGTGAAATGATGCTTCTCTCTGCCGGACTAACGTTCTCGCCGTAGCTCCGAGAGTGATGCTCCTCCTGGCGTGGCGATGCGAACCGCACGACGACTCGCCGTCCAGATCACCGTAGCGGGCGATGATTCAGCAACACGACGCCAGATTTTAACACCACACGGGGACTGACGAGCCAACAGGGGAGTCTTCTTCAAGGCGGATACCAGACATCATCAGCGGGTAAGTGCTCGGTTTGGTTTATAGCGCTATATCCAGTGTTCTCCGGGCTCTGACCGCGGAGACTAGCTAGCAGCCTCGTCCTGCTGTCTTGCGTAGTAAGCCGTGTTTATTATTGTCTGTGTGGGGAATGAACAGAATCCCTTGTGCACCTCCCTTTACTCCCAGGCTACTGGGCTGAGGAGGAGTAAGGAGGTCCGGCCGAAATACGGAATGGTTTTTAGTCTTATTTAACGTGACATTTAACAGCGCGGGTTGTTTTTCTAGCGCTTTGTGCTAGTGTTACTCTTGTTATTGTTTTTAAGTTAGCTGCCAGTTCGCATACCACCTTAAATGCAGCCGTTAGGATCCGCCGCGCGTGCGTTCACTACACTGTAACTGCTGCACCATTTAAGGTGGAACTGAGAATTAAATATATATATATATATATATATATATATATATATATATATATATATATATAGCTAACTTGGCGAGATAAAGACAACGTCCGTTTAATGTAAGCCTGTGGGAAAACGAGCCAAAACGTCCAGTTAACGTCTTGTGAACTGTCATGTGTTGTTCTCCCTCATTCAACAGTGTCCACAGGGCTCCTCTCCGCTCCTCTCCGCTCCTGCTCTGCTGTGGAGTCCTGTAGACGCAATGCTCTGCAATCTGTCGTCTCAAAGCGCACAGGCTTCTGGCAGTGCAAGCCAGAGAGCCCAGCCGTAATGCCATTACATAATGACGATCATAGCCCTCAGCTCATATTCAGACCCCTATTTCGTTTGTAAATCCGGAGATGATGAAAGAAGCTTCAATTACAAGGCCTGTTTGTGAACGTTGTGCGTAAAAGACGTGGCAACAATCATAATAATAATAATAATAATAATAATAATAATAATAATAATAATAATAAAAACATGGCCAGCATGAGATGCTGCTTGTTGCTGTAAACCTGTTAAATGATGCACTGACTGCACCTCATGTCAGTATGCAACCGCATGCAATAACCTATACCAAATCATCGTGATCAGCCTGCGATATCTCTTTTGACTTTAAAGGCTTTATTTGTATTTGAATTTGTATGTCAGATGCTGATCTCTAGTCATGTCAGCCTCAAAGACAGACAGAAAGAGAAAGCAGAACACAGATGCACGGCATGGACATTGAAATATGGATGTATGTTAGCCGTAGTGACTCAGCACAGCCTGTGTCACTGTTTTAATGAGTTTGTGGGCCTCTCGCTGGCTAGCTGGCTGCGCTTTGGGCTGTGAGCGTGTGGGTTTGGGTGGAGGTGTAGCCACCTGTGACATATTGGAGTGGAGGAATTACTCATTTGGCCTGGTTGTGGTGGGCTGTAGTGTTACAGATACTGTAAGCTGGCTCCGCAGCTCTGTGCGCGCAAGAGAGCGCACTGTTAGGATCCGCAGTTCTCTGACATTTCATCATAATCTCCTTTAGAGGATCATGAAGGGATTTGAACCGGCGACCTTGCGGTTATGAGGCAATTTGCCTCTAATTTGCCAGCTGCTGCTCGCCCAGCAGTTTTCAGATTTCTCTAAATACAGTTTTGTTCTGTGTGGACGCAACAGAAGTTTCTGGAAGGATAGTGTTGGCTGTTAGTGGGAGCAGAACCGGCTACATTAGGTACCTGTAGAGTGAAAAAGAGGAAAGGTGCTTGTGTTTGGTGCAGGCGTTGAATAATATGTAGTGGTTTAGAGTCTCAGGTGAAGTAATTTATCATGAACCAGACTGAGATTCATTACTTGCTCATTACAACTTCTCATTCTTTGTTGTTGTTTAATTAATTATTAATAATCTTTTTTTTTTACTTTTGTAGGGGTGTAACCATACTTAATATAGCATTTTAAAACTCTGACAATGTGCATCGTGAAGGTGTATAATTATAATATATAATTATGTCATCTAATGCAACTTCACTCATTAAGTATCAATGATTGTAAACAATCAGCATCAATCAATCAATCAGTCCTAATTACCATTCATTCAAATTTAGTTTAAGCTATCATAAGAGTACCAAATTGTGGACCCAGTATCATGAATTGAATCAATTCAAGAGTTGACACCTATACTTTTATATAGCACCAGGCAAAAGATCAGAAAGCTAAACATTACAGTTTGTATAGACAAAGTAAAACTAACAAAATCGTATCACTGTTACAGTGTTTTATAGAATATAAACAAAACCCAAGTGGGGCTGCACTGTTATGACAACTGTGGGACAATGCCGATAACAAAGATATTACAAATACATATTAGTTGATCCTCAGTTGGGACAATCTCCTATCATTATACAGAAAGGCTGTAGAGTTACCATCCATCCATCCATCCAGGGGGCTGGAGCCAATCCCATCATCGTCGGGTGAAGGCAGGGTATGCCATGGACAGTTCGCCAGTCCATTGCATGGATATAGGGTTACAGTTGCAGTAAAATTAATAACTTTTTAATGTCACCCAAACATTTTGCTTATCCAGAGTGCTGTGAATACATCATCAGATATCGGGAAAACCTAAACATCCAACTATTCAACAGCAGTTTTCTACCAATACGAATCCAGAATGAATCCAACAATATAATACATTCCCTAATCATCATGACTAATGACTAATTAAAATTAGCTCTCATTAAAATGTTGGTCGCTCATGTTCTGGGTTCATTGTTTTACAGTTTAGTCCAGCTTTGATTCAAATATGACAGGTTGAAAAGTCAGTCACTCATATATGAAGCTGCTGGGTTGCTATTTTGAACAGTAATGCAGTGAGTTGAACTGCAGTGCCGTGTGTTTATAGCTCTTTTCTAAGCATTGACCATTGTTGTAAGAGAAGGTCAGAGATAGAGGGAAGGATAGGAGAAAGGGATGATAGTGGTAAAGGTGGGAGATATGCCACAAATGTACATAATATAAATAATGTGTATCACAACATTGTTTCTCCAGCGCCACTTTCAGAAAAAGCACAGAATATAGTAAGCAGTGACACGGTGTAGCTGCTTCTTTCACCATGTGGTTTATGCTGGCAATATAGACTGGGTGCTGTTGTACAGGGCTGTGTTTCTACAGCTGTTCTAAATCTGATGTTTTGTGATTACACGCTGTTCAGTGCTCGAAAAACAGATTACATCAACAGTATACTTAGAAAAATGTATGGTGACATAATATATTAAGATTTATTATGAAAGAACAACAAATCACATTGTCTACTCCTTAGGGGTGTATTTTCTTCCTTTCTCTCGCTTTACCTCTGTTGTTGACTCCAGATAAAGGATGTGTCCTGTCCAGACAGGAGCAACAGGTTCAGACAGTACTGTAAGGACACATACTCGATCATCAGAGCTCACAGAATACACTGTGGACTACACTTCACACCTTCTTCAAACAAACAACACCAGTGCAGCCCTTTAGCTACACTTATTATTATAAAGGGCACTTCAATACAAACTAGAGTACTACTAGCATGAAAGGGTATTACAAGACAGTAGAGTATACTGTATATAAGGTTTGTTAATTGCATCATTGGCAGCACAACTGACAACACAGATAGCTGCTAAGCATAAATGAGCTCCTTCATCAGTGACTATGTTTTTTACTACTGGCAGTTTTCATCCTGACCAGTTTCAGAGTCTTTCTGCAGGTGTTTTGACGACTAGAGTTCCAGCAAGAGTAAATTCTTTTGGTCAGAATAATGGAGAACAATGGCAGCGGGTAATTTATCTGGTGTACCTTGTAAAATTCTTGTTGAGGTATACTTATTTTTTTCTTTACTGTCATTCCAGTATGCCACTGATAAATGCTCATATATACAAGGGTTGTAAGAATATCAAAATATCGAATATCAGGAAATTATGTTTTGTGATACTGTATCGATTCTCAAAAACACAGTATCAATACACAGATCTATTTTCAGCTCCGCTCCAACATTTACAAGCAGCACAAGGGCACAATGCTATTGTAAGCATTGACAAACCTGTTCATATAGTGGTGTGTTTTAATAGTAGGGTTTGAAAAATCACAATATATCACTTTGCTTGCAGTATCGCAATATATCGTGATATATTGAATCGTGACCGCTGTATCACGATACGTATAGTATCATTAGGTTTTTGCCAATACACATAAATATATAATATATAAATATACATATGTATTCCCTCACTACTTATGTAGGGAGTAAGTTTGCCTGAGTTAGTTGTCAAAGTGGCAGCCATCAGGAGAGGAAAAACACAGTAGGAAGAAAAGCAGGTCTCTCAGAGTAAACTGTTTGCCATTAGCCTTCCATGGAGACTAGCTGGTGGTCTGTGTGCACAGACTGCGGCACCCCTCCCCAGCTGCTTCTACAAGCCTACAACTCAAGAGGCTGCTCAGTTTCTCACCTAATATTAATAATAGTGCAAATTAGCTAGTAGTAGCATGTTCAACAAATGATGAACAGCAGATGAACACTTGATGCACATGTTCAGCACAGTTTGTACCAGCTCAGAGAAACTACTGTGTACTTGCCTTATCTCGTTAGGGCTAGAAAGTCATCTTCACTTCTGTTTTTACTATTCAACCTAATAAATTTAATTCAGTTTCACTTCAGTTAAAAAATAATCTTCCCAAGTCTATTAAATGACTCCCATATTTCAGCATATTTCTGTCCTCTCAGTGTAAACGGGACGGTCGTAATTGTGGGTAAAGCCTCCGTCAGCACGTCTTAACCAATCACAGAGCTGACATCTCTGGCCCCACCCACACAGATCAGTTTAGCGTAACTAAATGCTAGGAAACTAGACCCCCTGTTTGTAGCTGTTGCCCATTGTTTGTTTGTCTGCAAGTCATGAAAAAGCCACATGATCATTTTAGTTCAGTATGAGTGGAGGAGCAGGCTGGGAGTGCTGGACTGAGTGCTGTCAATCAAGTTGCTCATTAGCCACACCCACACAGTTCTCAGATATGTCTGGTTAGCGTCTTCTAAACCCTGTTTTATTTAAAATTTTTATATTTTATATGTTTCATTCAAGCTCTTTTTTTCATTTTTACTACATACATACAGTATATATATATATATATATATATATATATATATATATATATATATATATTTTTTTTTTTTTTTTTTTTTTTTTTTTTTTTGCTGCCCTGCTGTAGAGTTATTATCTGAATCTCACCCTAAGCATTTTAATGCATGTTATGTCCTGGCATGATGTGCAAATGACAAATTAACTTGAAACTTGAAACTATAAATTTAGTGTTTTACTTCCTGCAGCTTTAATACAATGTGTATGGAATGTAAATGTAAATCTAGTTCTGAAGGACTGTATTTTTTTTGTATTTGAGTAGTTTATATACTTGCTACTAGTCCTAGTACATAATACTCAGCCCTACTATAGTATATAGCCACATAAGCTTACAGTAACATCTCCATTGCAGCAAGGAAATATCCATGAGGTGCCAAACGTGCCTGCAACTGAAAACAGCAGAGACGGTGAACCTTTCCTACACATACAATGTATAAACACGCTTCCACAGGCAGCACTATAATAGACACTCCAAACACTCTGTACAAACTTGCTCCAGACACTATTGTGTACATAGCATTACCGTTGCAAATGCTGTACCATTACAAGCGTTCAGTGACACGCGTAGCGTAGATAAGACAAACATGGCTGAAGATAATAAAATGCTTACAGTCACAGCACCTTAGTAAAATGGCCATCAGTGCTGCTACGGCTTCGGCTTTACCACGGCACGAGCGTTCAGTACATGAATCTGCAGCACGGGCAGAAACAGCGTGAGATTTGCTGGACTGGCGGACCGCCGAGGAGCACACACAGATTATGAAGAATTAAGTTTGGGTGAGATCAGGCTGGAACGGGCTTCATAAGTTATTCTTGAGATCATTT
This sequence comes from Megaleporinus macrocephalus, assembly GCA_021613375.1. Lineage (NCBI taxonomy): Eukaryota > Metazoa > Chordata > Actinopteri > Characiformes > Anostomidae > Megaleporinus > Megaleporinus macrocephalus. Next base: position 30,102,336 of record CM038708.1, on the reverse strand, counting down.
CCGTGTATGTGTATATTTAGCACTCCCTTCATCTGTTTCTTGATAGATGAGGCAGACTCTCTCTCTCTCTCTCTCTCTCTCTCTCTCTTTCTCTCCTACTCATCCACACACACACACTCACCACATTGCAGAGGCAGCAGAGAGGACCGTGGGAGTGAATTGAGATAGGTTGGGGGGGCATTCTAGTAGATACGAGTTAAGAAGAGGAAATAAAAAGAAGAGATATGAACGGAGGAGATGAGAGAGGAAGGAAAGAAGTGGGGAAGGTGATGTAGAGAAGTCTAGATATAAGTGGAGGAAGATGAAGCAGATGAAGAGAAAGATGAAAGAAGAATAGAGGACAGATGGCGTCTAGGCTGAGGGGGTTGCTGTTGTTAATAAAGGCAAAAGAAGCCAAAGCGTTATTGATATTCTGCCCAGTAACGTGTAGAACACTGATACAGAGCTAACAGCGCCCTGCTAGCGTTCCCTCCACTGTCTCTCTCCATAGCATACTCACTGATCCCTCTGTTCATCTCTTCACACTAGTCTGATCCCCTCTCTGCCCTTTACCCCTCTCTCTCTCTCTCTCTACCCTTTACCCCTCTCCCTCTCTATCTCTACCCTTTACCCCTCTCTCTCTCTCTGCTCTTTACCCCTCTCCCTCTCTATCTCTACCCTTTACCCTATCTCTCTCTACCCTTTACCCCTCTCTCTCTCTCTCTCTGCTCTTTACCCCTCTCTCTCTCTCTGCTCTTTACCCCTCTCCCTCTCTATCTCTACCCTTTACCCCTCTCTCTCTCTATCTCTACCCTTTACCCCCCTCTCTCTCTCTGCTCTTTGCCCCTCTCCCTCTCTGTCTCTACCCTTTACCCCTCTCTCTCTCTCTATCTCTACCCTTTACCCCTCTCTCTCTCTCTCTCTCTCTACCCTTTACCCCTCTCTCTCTCTTTCTCTGCTCTTTACCCTCTCTCTCTCTCTCTGCTCTTTACCCCTCTCTCTCTCTATCTCTGCCCTTTACCCCTCTCTCTCTCTCTGCTCTTTACCCCTCTCTCTCTCTCTGCTCTTTACCCCCCTCTCTCTCTCTCTCTGCTCTTTACCCCCCCCTCTCTCTCTCTGCCCTTTACCCCTCTCTCTCTCTGCTCTTTACCCCTCTCTCTCTCTATCTCTACCCTTTACCCCTCTCTCTCTCTCTCTCTCTCTCTCTCTCTCTCTGCTCTTTACCCCTCTCTCTCTCTCTCTACCCTTTACCCTATCTCTCTCTACCCTTTACCCCTCTCTCTCTCTCTCTGCTCTTTACCCCTCTCTCTCTCTCTCTGCCCTTTGCCCCTCTCTCTCTCTCTCTGCTCTTTACCCCTCTCTCTCTCTCTCTCTCTGCTCTTTACCCCTCTCTCTCTCTCTCTCTGCTCTTTACCCCTCTCTCTCTTTATCTCTACCCTTTACCCATCTCTCTCTCTCTCTCTCTCTGCTTTTTACCCCTCTCTCTCTCTCTCTCTGCTCTTTACCCCTCTCTCTCTCTCTCTCTCTCTGCTCTTTACCCCTCTCTCTCTATCTCTACCCTTTACCCATCTCCCTCTCTCTCTCTCTCTGCTCTTTGCCCCTCTCTCTCTCTCTCTGCTCTTTACCCCTCTCTCTCTCTCTCTCTCTCTCTCTGCTCTTTACCCCTCTCTCTCTCTCTATCTCTACCCTTTACCCCTCTCTCTCTCTCTCTCTCTGCCCTTTACCCCTCTCTCTCTCTCTCTCTCTCTCTGCTCTTTACCCCCCCCTCTCTCTCTCTCTCTGCTCTTTACCCCTCTCTCTCTCTCTCTGCTCTTTACCCCTCTCTCTCTCTCTCTCTCTCTGCTCTTTACCCCTATCTCTCTCTCTCTCTGCTCTTTACCCCTCTCTCTCTCTCTGCTCTTTACCCCCCCCCTCTCTCTCTATCTTTGCCCTTTACCCCTCTCTCTCTCTCTCTCTCTCTGCTCTTTACCCCTCTCTCTCTCTCTCTCTCTCTCTATCTTTACCCTTTACCCCTCTCTCTCTCTGCCCTTTACCCCTCTCTCTCTCTCTCTCTGCTCTTTACCCCTCTCTCTCTCTCTCTGCTCTTTACCCCTCTCTCTCTCTATCTCTACCCTTTACCCCCCCTCTCTCTCTCTCTCTGCCCTTTACCCCTCTCTCTCTACCCTTTACCCCCTCTCTCTCTACCCTTTACCCTCTCTCTCTCTACCCTTTACCCCCTCTCTCTCTACCCTTTACCCCCTCTCTCTCTCTCTCTCTCTGCCTTTTACCCTCTCTCTCTCTACCCTTTACCCTCTCTCTCTCTACCCTTTACCCTCTCTCTACCCTTTACCCCTTTCTCTCTCTACCCTTTATCCCCCTCTCTCTCTCTCTCTCTCTGCCCTTTACCCCTCTCTCTCTCTACCATTTAACCTCTCTCTCTCCCTCTCTATCCTTTACCCCTCTCTTTCTCTCTCTACCATATACCCTCTCTCTCTCTCTACCCTTTACCCCCTCTCTCTTTCTCTATCCTTTACCCCTCTCTCTCTCTACCCTTTACCCCCCCTCTCTCTCTACCCTTTACCCCTCTCTCTCTCTCTATCCTTTACCCCTCTCTCTCTACCCTTTGCCCTCTCTCTCTCTCTGCCCTTTACCCCCCCTCTCTTTCTCTCTACCCTTTACCCCCCCCTCTCTCTCTCTCTCTCTCTCTGCCCTTTACCCTCTTTCTCTCTCTCTACCCTTTTCTCTCTCTCTCTCTCTCTCTCTCTCTCTCTCTCTCTCTCTCTCTCTACCATTTACCCTCTATCTCTACCATTTACTCTCTCTCTCTCTCTCTCTCCCTCTACCCTTTACCCCTCTCTCTCTCTATCTTTTGCCTCTCTCTCTCTCTACCCTTTACCCCTCTCTCTCTCTACCCTTTACCCTTTACCCTCTCTCTCTCTCTCTCTCTCTCTCTCTCTCTCTCTCTCTACCCTTTACCCCTCTCTCTCTCTACCCTTTACCCTCTCTCTCTCTCTCTCTCTCTCTACCCTTTACCATCTCTCTCTCTACCCTTTACCCCCCTCTCTCTCTACCCTTTACCCTCTCTCTCTCTACCCTTTACCCTCTCTCTCTCTCTCTCTCAAACAGAGACTCCTTTCTTTGGTATTTAGTTCAAACTGTAAATACTGTTTGACCAGAGGAGGATGGGTCTCCCCTTGTGAGTCTGGTTCCTCCCAAGGTTTCTTCCTCCAGTTGAGGGAGTTTTTCCTTGCCACTGTTGCCTCTGGCTTGCTCACTGGGGGATATATGTTATAACTGTTTTCAAAACTCTGTAAAGCTGCTTTGAGACAACATCGTTGTAAAAAGCGCTATATAAATAAAATTGACTTGACTTGACTTGACTCTCTCTCTCTCTCTACCCTTTACCCTCTCTCTATCTCTACCCTTTACCCTCTCTCTCTCTCTTTCCCTCTCTCTCTCTCTCTCTCTCTCTACCCTTTACCCCTCTCTTTCTACCCTTTACCCTCTCTCTCTCTACCCTTTACCCCCCCCCCTCTCTCTCTCTCTCTCTCTCTCTCTCTCTCTCTCTCTCTACCCTTTACCCCTCTCTCTCTACCCTTTACCCCTCTCTCTCTTTACCCTTTACCCCCCCCTCTCTCTCTACCTTTTACCCTCTCTCTATCTCTACCCTTTACCCTCTCTCTATCTCTACCCTTTACCCTCGCTCTCTCTCTACCCTTTACCCCTCTCTCTCTCTACCCTTTACCCTCTCTCTCTCTCTCTCTCTCTCTCTCTCTCTCTCTCCCTCTCTACCCTTTACCCTCTCTCTCTCTACCCTTTACCCTCTGTCTCTCTCTCTCTCTCTCTACCCTTTACCCCCCTCTCTCTACCCTTTACCCTCTCTCTATCTCTACCCTTTACCCTCTCTCTCTCTCTCTCTCTCTCTCTCTCTCTCTCTCTCCCTCTCTACCCTTTACCCTCTCTCTCTCTACCCTTTACCCTCTGTCTCTCTCTCTCTCTCTCTACCCTTTACCCCCCTCTCTCTACCCTTTACCCTCTCTCTATCTCTACCCTTTACCCTCCCTCTCTCTATCTCTCCATCTATCTCTCTCTATCTATCTCTCTGTCTATCTCTCTCTACCCTTTACCCCTCTCTCTCTATCTCTACCCTTTACCCTCCCTCTCTCTCTCATCTCTCTCTCTCTATCATTCTCTGTTTATCTCTCTATCTCTCTACCCTTTACCCCCCTCTCTCTATCTCTACCCTTTACCCTCCCTCTCTCTATCTCTCCATCTATCTCTCTTTGTCTATCTCTCTATCTCTCTCTGCCCTTTAACCCTTCTTTCTATCTTTTCATCTCTCTCTCTCTGTCTATCTCTCTATCTCTCTCTACCCTTTACCTTCCCTCTCTCTATTTGTCTGTCTATCTCTCTGTCTCTCTCTACCCTTTACTCTCCCTCTCTCTATCTATTTATCTTTCTCTGTCTATCTCTCATTGCCCCTTTCCCTCCCTCTCTTTCTGTCTCTCTATCTCTCTCTCTATCTCTCTCTGTCTATCTCTATATCTTTCTCTCAATATCTCTATCTCTCTCTGTCTATCTCTGCCTGTCTACCTCTATCTGTATCTCTCTGTCTTTCCATCTCACTCTACCCTTTACCCTCTCTCTCTCTCTACCCTTTACCCCTCTCTCTCTCTACCCTTTACCCTCTCTCTCTCTCTCTCTCTCTCTCTCTCTCTCTCCCTCTCTACCCTTTACCCTCTCTCTCTCTACCCTTTACCCTCTGTCTCTCTCTCTCTCTCTCTACCCTTTACCCCCCTCTCTCTACCCTTTACCCTCTCTCTATCTCTACCCTTTACCCTCTCTCTCTCTCTCTCTCTCTCTCTCTCTCTCTCTCCCTCTCTACCCTTTACCCTCTCTCTCTCTACCCTTTACCCTCTGTCTCTCTCTCTCTCTCTCTACCCTTTACCCCCCTCTCTCTACCCTTTACCCTCTCTCTATCTCTACCCTTTACCCTCCCTCTCTCTATCTCTCCATCTATCTCTCTCTATCTATCTCTCTGTCTATCTCTCTCTACCCTTTACCCCTCTCTCTCTATCTCTACCCTTTACCCTCCCTCTCTCTCTCATCTCTCTCTCTCTATCATTCTCTGTTTATCTCTCTATCTCTCTACCCTTTACCCCTCTCTCTCTATCTCTACCATTTACCCTCCCTCTCTCTATCTCTCCATCTATCTCTCTTTGTCTATCTCTCTATCTCTCTCTGCCCTTTAACCCTTCTTTCTATCTTTTCATCTCTCTCTCTCTGTCTATCTCTCTATCTCTCTCTACCCTTTACCTTCCCTCTCTCTATTTGTCTGTCTATCTCTCTGTCTCTCTCTACCCTTTACTCTCCCTCTCTCTATCTATTTATCTTTCTCTGTCTATCTCTCATTGCCCCTTTCCCTCCCTCTCTTTCTGTCTCTCTATCTCTCTCTCTATCTCTCTCTGTCTATCTCTATATCTTTCTCTCAATATCTCTATCTCTCTCTGTCTATCTCTGCCTGTCTACCTCTATCTGTATCTCTCTGTCTTTCCATCTCACTCTACCCTTTACCCTCTCTCTCTATTTCTCTATCTATCTCTCTATCTTACTTTATCTCTCTCTACACTTTACCCTCTCTCTACCCTTTAAACTCCCTCTATCTATCTATCTTACTTTATCTCTCTCTACACTTTACCCTCTCTCTACCCTTTAAACTCCCTCTCTCTCTCTTACTGCCCTTTACCCTCTCTCTGTCTCTCTATCTCTCTCTTTTCCCTTGAAACTCTCTCTCTGTCTGTCTCTACCCTTTACCCTCTCTCCCTCTCTGTCTGTCTATCTCTCTTCTTCTTTACCCTTTATCTATTTCTCTGTCTCTTTACCATTTGCCCACTTTTTGTCTTTCTCTCTCTAACCTGTACCCTCTCTGTCTCTCTATCTCTTTCTTTTTACCCTTTGCTGTCTCTCTCTTTCTGTCGCTCTCTGTCTCTTCAAATACCTTTTGTCTCTGTCTCTGTCTCTCTACCCTTTTACCCTCTCTCCCTCACTGTCTGTCCATCTTTCTGTCTCTCTACCCTTTCTCTGTTTCTGTCTCTTTACCCTTTGCCCACTTTTTGTCTCTCTCTACCCTTTACTCTCTCTCTCTTAATCTCTCTCTTTCTACCCTTTAACCTCTGTCTCTCTGTCTCCTTTTCTACCCTTCCCTTTCTAACCTCTCTGCCGCTCTGTTTCTCTCTTTATCCTCTCTATCTCTTTCTGTCTTGCCCTCTCTATCTCTATCTTCCATGCTGTTTTTCTCTGTCTTTCTCTCTTTCTCCATCTCTTTGTATCCCCCTTTTCCCCCTCCTTCTCTCTGTCTCTCAATCTTCCTATTTCTCTATCCATCTCTCTCTATTTAAATATTCCTCTCTCTCATCTTTTGTCCTATCTTTATCTACCTTTTTTATGTCTCCCTTTTTCCATTTCTTTATCTTGCTTTCACTTTTTTGTCCTTCTCTCTCGACCTCATTCTATTTGTTTCCCCTGTTTTTTCTGTCTGTTTCTGTCTCTTTCTCACTCACTCTCTGTACCTCTTTCCCTCTTCCTCTTCCTTTTCTATCTTTACCACTTGATCTTTCTCCTCTCTCTCTCTCTCTCTCTCTCTCTCTCTCTCTCTCTCTCTCTCTCTCTCTCTTTCTGTTTCTCTCTCTCTCTCCTCCAGGTTGTGACAGTGGGTTGATTAGAAAGTGCGTGGCACAGAACAGGCAATCCATCACCCTGCCAGCCCGCGCACAGGCGTACATCCCCCCAACCACTACACCCCCCACCACAGTCACAGTCTGGCCGCAGCGCAGTCGGCATGTTTCAGTTTTTGTCTATCTTGACGTCTCTCGGCCATGTGCAGTGTTTTCATTTCACCTCTACACGCCTTTCTCTCCATCCCTGCCTCTGTCCTCCATCACCTGCACCGACATGCTGCTTCTATTTATATCTTCTCTCCGTCTGTCTGTCTGTCTCTCTCTCTCTCTCTCGGCCCCCTCCCCACTGTCCACTCCATCCCACCTCTCACTGCCACACACCCGGCAGAGCCCTGACGTACTGAAACAGAACAGCGCTTGGTTGATTTGTGCTGTTCATCATCTGTAAGCATGTGAATTGCCCTTGTAGGCGAGTGCTTGAGGGCATTCTGAAAGCTTTTTTGTGTTTTTTGATTTTGTTGTACATGAATTTATTATTAATAAAAAAAATAGGCTATACACCACGTAGTACCGGGTAATACTGAAGTGCAATATCACAGTTTTTTCTAAATGTATCACAATGTCATGTAGGGATACAACAATACAGTGTATTGTATTGTGACTAGAACATTAATGTTCTGTTGAATGCTTTAAAAAATGAATAAAAGTAAAACATATAGCATATTTATGTGTAAGGCACATTTTCAGTCACTCTTTACTTTTTCCTGTATTGGAAATATGTTTCTTATTAAGATATCACTGCAGTGTATTGCATCGAGTGATGAATTATGTAATCGTTCCATCTCTAGTATTGCTGTATTAGATGATATTTAATAGTGTGACTAGCATTAATAATGTTAATGATCTCAGCTTCCGAAGTACTGGGACTACTGAAATAATGTCTTGGTTGGATTGTTTTGTTTTGTTTTTCCTCTCCTCAGAGAACCTAAATCTGTGTGTTCTTTTCCAATTAAGTTAATCTTGCTTATCTGGACCCACTATGTACATGTACAAAGTCTATCTTATGAATACCTTTCCAAAGTCTAAAATATATATATATATATTATGTCGCTATATTTCTCTGCTTTAAATGTAAACTGTGTAGTCCTCATCTCCGTAAGCATTTTCTAACCAATTCCAAGTCTGACATATCTGGCCCCGCCCACACAAACAGTTTCACAGTCAGAGAAACGTAGTCACCTAAAGGTAAACCAGCATAACCAAACGCTAGCAAACTAGACCACCTGTCTGTAGCTGTCACTCATTCATTTGTTTATTCATACACCAACATTCTTCATTTGACTATTCCTTCTTTCACAAATTGCATCTTCTCTCCGTTTGCGCTGTCTGTTTTTTTTTTGTTAGCATCAAATGAAAGCTGGAAAATAATGTTAGTTCTGTTTCAGGTGTGGAGCAGGACAGGAGTGCTGGACTGAGACCTCACAGTCAATCTGTTCATTAGCCACACCCACACAGTTATCAGATAGTTCTGATCAGTGGTTTTAAAATGTGTTATATCATCATCTTATTTAAATCTTTACATTCAAGCTTAGTATTAGACAACCATTTGTAATGTTCTACTCTGTGTTCACTGCAATGTCAAGCTCAAAATGAACTGAAAGTGAATGTTGATTAAAACCAACCTGAAGCACCAAATCAAATTACATGTATTACACTTAAGTGTCAAAAACACAAACCAAAAAAAATATTTTATTTGAATTTATCTGCATTTTATTGTGGATATAACTGGCATTATCTATTAGAATGTGAAAGCATTGTCCTGTGTATTACCCAGCATTAAAACACTGAACCAAGTACCACATACCAAGATATAATGTAAATATTTATTATACAAATAGTGACCAAATGCAGAAAGTCAGGTTTTACTATGCTAGTATTGTAACAGTCAGTAATGCTACAGAATCAGACCTAAATAAAACTCTATTCCGTCTTTCTCGTGTGACTATGAATTGGACCATTAAGGGTATAACGATTCACAATACTGGGTGTAGTATTCCACATCACCATCAAATGTGGAGCAGCATTTGAAAGAATCAAATAAGGACTGTATCCGTGTCTCATGAGATTAGAGCTGGGATGCAGAAAGAGTGCTGGAGTGAGTGTTTGATTGAGGTTGGTTGGTGCTGATTGCAGTTAGCCTTCACCTCTGTGCATGTTGAGCTGTCCAGTTACGTTGTGTTAGTTTGAATAGATACGGTTGATCACTTCACCTGTGTTAGAGGAAGCACATGCTGGCCTTTACCCTCCCAGCTTGGTAGCATCGTATGATGGCAGAGACCCAACTAGCAGCAATTCAGAGAGAAAATAGGGTAAAAACAGATAATGTAATTAACAGAATGTCCATTCTTCCACAATGCATTGCCACATCTCTCTGATGATGTCTGTGGCCATAGTTTTGCATCACAGCGCATTGTTAAACCCCTAGTGTTAGGACGCTTACTGTGTGTTTCTCAGATCCTATGAACATAATGTATAGGGCTGCTATTGCTCTGTAATATGTTGCAGTGTAGCGTTATGAATAAGAACCTCCAACTTAATCTGAGAGCATGTGTTGAGGCTTGAAAATGCCAGTGCTGTTACTGTTGAGTCTAAATGAAACGCCTGGCAGCGGAGTGCGTTTGGACAGGTAGGTTGTTGTTCTCTGAGGATTCGTTAAGTCTCTTGCTCCAGACAGATTGTCGATTGATGGTTAGCTGGTTGTTAACTTCAAAGCGCTACAGGAACCCAGTTTCTAGCCATTACATGAATCAGCTGGTCTGTAATACCACCGTTATTTTATTTCATAATCCAGAAAAGAGGCACCAGTAGACATCATGCTTTTTTCTCTCTTAGTAATACTTACTATAGGCGAGATGGCGTAAAGCGCAAACGTATCATGATAGACCTACTCAATGTAATGAACTCCCTCTCTCTCCTCTTCTCTCTCTCTCTCTCTCTCTGTCTCAGCTGTGAGCTCCGTTCGTGACTATAGGACATGGTTTTAGAAGGGAGTTCCGAAGCCCTGTGTCCCCCGCCCTCCCTGGAGCTGCGCCCATCATGCAACAAAAGCCAGCCGTCCCCACCTCTGGGCTCAGGCTCTCAGCCCCACGATGCCCTGTTCCCTGGGGACAAAGAACCCATCAAATATGGAGAACTAATCGTGCTGGGGTAAGAGCTGACTTACAACAGTAGTGATAGCTGACACGTTATTGGATAGTTTTATGAAGGTTAGGCTCCTTTAATTACCCGAACTGGTTCTGTGGTTTATTCAGTAGTAATTATTCTGGGTAAGTGATGTACTGCGTGGAGTATTTAAACAAAAGAACACGGTATTCAGTCTGTGATGTCATTCACAATAACACACAACTTCAAGTGTTGTATTGCTGTAATGCAGCAGAAAAGCAAAAGCCCCCAAAATTGAATCAGTTATGTTTTATTATTAGATTTAATAAAAGTATAAAAGGTTGTCTGTTAAAACGTTTGACAACCTACCTTATTTGCATTATATTGTGTTAGTTTCTGGCTACTTATGCTTTGTTTAGTCATTCCGTGGTCACAGATTCTGTCAGAAAACCTTTCTAAGGGCCAACAACAGGCCTGGAATTTGATGTACTCCTGATGTCACACTCTTTTTAAAATGGGCTGCAGGTCACATATTATTTTATAGAAGTTATCTTATATATATATATATATATATATATATATATATATATATATATATATATATATATATATATATATATATATATTCTGTTAAGGAGCTTGTTGTCCATTCCTGGTTAAACAGTCAGTTTTTACTGTTGACTTTTCTTTTTTAGAGCATGTTATTCTCTCTGACTTTTTTATTCTCTGACTGCTGCTTCTTACACTCCTGATCTGCACAGATCTGATTGGCTGAGGAGCCTTTGGTGATTTTACAACGCATGCAATTGGTCTGTCAGGTTATTGCGCCACAAAGCCCGTATACCTTAAAGACAAGAAAAGCTCAGCCGCTTCAATAGCTTAACCATTTGGGTCCGCATTGGACAGTGTCTGGGTCCGAACTCGGACCACGGGCCGCCTATTAGTGACCTCTGATATATAATCTTAATAAGCCGTATTGCCACCAGTCTTGCCCATGATACATCTGTAAGCTGAACATGAGTATAGAGGGTTTTTGTTTTTAGTTTAGCAACACAGTGGCTTGTTTCCACAATGTACAATGTCCGTCGCTAATTTTGCTGACTAATTGTTGCAGCCTCAGTTGTGTGATACACATAATTATAACATTACATCGTATAAAATTACATCATTACATTGTCATATTACATTCCCAGAGTACTGCTGCTGACAGAAGACCTCAGTTTTTAATATCATGTTGCATCACACACAAGTAATTATATATATATATATTCTGTTACACATTACTGTTGACCTATTAAAATAATTGTAACTTAATCCAAAAGATTACCATAGTAAAGTTACATAATCTGATTCATTTCTGCTACAGTTGTATTACTTATAGTTATATATAATATAGTTAAGTAATGACAAAAGAAAAACTTTTAAAGAGGGCTTTTTCAACAAGAGTTTACCTTCACACAATGCAGACAGGCAATATGCCCTGTTTAATGAAACAAAATCATAGATCACAGGCAGCTCTGTTGTCTGCGTGCTATTTGTACTCACATTCAAGAATCAGCTATTCCAAAAAAGCGTGGAGCAGCTCATATGGTGCCTCGAACCAACAGACGTTGATCACATTTAGTGAAATGGCTAAACGTAAGTGGAGCAGTACAGTAAATAAATATTTCTACAAGATGGTAAATTTGTGCAGTGTACTCATGAGCCGTGAAAATGGTGTCATTAATGAGTTCATTAATAATAATTAGAAATTGAGGCCATCCATACTTAATCCAGTCAAGTGTAGAATTTTAAGGAGCTTGTTGTCAGATTGCTGCCGTAGAAGCAGACAGTCTGCAATCTCAAGGAAAGCATGTGATTCGAATGTGTTTGGGAAAACGCTGCAGATCCTAGTTATGCCAAAAAAGGAACTAAGCTTCTCTCGCTTATATGTGCTTTGACTGTAATCCTGCTGGTAATTAACCCTGATTTAAGAATGTCCCTGTAACCTGATTACTGTCATTTGATCTGTACCTGTAACGAAATACAGGTACAAAGGTGGACAAAGTACACAACATCATTACTCCTGGTATAATCTTACTCCAATACAAATAAAAGTTGTTTCCTTGAGTTAAATTACTGGAGCACCTGTTTAAAAAATATTAAAGTATATGAAAATTACATTTACTTTTAATGTCGACACATGGCTTTGTTGCCACAGTCCATTTACAGAAGCTAATGACTCTTAAACTGTCTAATGAATGCACAGCCTTCGCCTGACTTTACTTATAGCGCTGTGTTTATTCAATTAGAACTCACGGTACTCTGGGACATTATTATATTTAAAATACTATTAATCCAGACAGGAAGCTTTACATGGCAGCATGTTTATTTAACCCTTTCCTTTCCAAACGTTTCCTTGTGATAACCCAGTATTATTTGCAGTTATAATCTAATAGCTGCTGTGACTGCTCAGTACTTCATTAAGCTAAATCAAGATTGCTGCTGAAGGAATTTAATAAATGTATGCAGTGTCTAGGGCAACCAGGAGAAATCTTGAACTGAACTTTGGTCCTCAAGCACAAGATATTAATCTACTTCTTTCATATTAATTCTACTTTGTATTGTATTTACACTTATTTACATCTGTTCTAATGATAAAGGCTTTTAAACAATGAGCTTAGGTGCCTAGACTTTTGCACAGCAGGGTATATTTACGAAAGGACTTTAGTCAAAAATGTTAACTGATCATTTTCACTAGCTAACTATATGTCAGCAGTGCAGTACTGTACTGTATAGTACTCAAATTTACCTCGTTACAGTCCACCCCTATAAACATCCAGTTCTCTGGAGAATTTTTAAAGAACCATTTTTGTAAAGTGGTGTGAAGAACCCTTTTCAAGTTCCACATAATGTAAAGGGTTCATACCAATTAAGGTTATTTGTCTAGAGCAGCACATTTAAGTCAAGAACCATTTAGGAATCTTTATTATTAAGAGTCGACATGCCATATACACCAGGGGTATTTAATTAGAATTCAGTAAGGGCCAGTTAGAGGAGATTTGCTCAGGCCAAGGTCCGTCCCATCATAATTTCTAACTTGTGTTATGATTCAGTGCTATATCTTGTATGCTGAAGTAGCCTAGTATCAGCATCTTATACCATCAACAACTGAAAGACAAACAAATTACAAATACCATTCAATATATTTCAAAAGTATTTATTATTTTTAATGCTGAACTGAATGAATTATTGATAAAACTTCAAATAAATGTTTTTTCATATTTACAAGTAAAAACAAGGGCTACATTTAAAAAAACTGAATGCTTTTGGAAAAAAGTGCATCTTAAAGTGTTTATTTATAGGAAAAGTAAATAAAACGTGCGTCGTCTTGTTAACTCAACTTCACATTTTGACCTGTTGGTTTTACATAGCAGTATTCTCCAAAAGTAGATGAGCAGGTCTCGGTCTATTCCTGGTTAAACAGTCAATTTTTACTGTTGACTTTTCTTTTTTAGAGCACGTTATTCTCTCTGACTTCTTTATTCTCCGACTGCTGCTTCTTACACTCCTGAATCTGCACAGATCTGATTGGTGATTTTACAACACACGCAATTAGTCTGTCAGGTTATTGCGCCATAAAGCCAGTATACCGTAAAGACAAGAAAAGCTCAGCCGCTTCAATAGCTTAACCATTTGGGTCCGCATTGGACAGTGTCTGGGTCCAGACTCGGACCACGGGCCGCCTATTAGTGACCTCTGATATATAATCTTAATAAGCCGTATTGCCACCAGTCTTGCCCATGATGCATCTGTAAGCTGAACATGAGTATAGAGGGTTTTTGTTTTTAGCTTAGCAACACAGTGGCTTGTTTCCACAATGTACAATGTCCGTCGCTAATTTTGCTGACTAATTGTTGCAGCCTCAGTTGTGTGATACACATAATTATAACATTACATCGTATAAAATTACATCATTACATTGTCATATTACATTCCCAGAGTACTGCTGCTGACAGAAGACCTCAGTTTTTAATATCATGTTGCATCACACACAAGTTATTGTATATTGTAGTATAATAACATAGTGTAATCAGTTTAACCTGCATTGGTATCATTCACACTATCCACAGTGTATTAACATTCAGTCAGAAGCACTGGATTTCAAAGGCGCACTGTTCATTTAGCTAAAACCCCATATCTCTATAACACCACGCCCACACTGCCAAGACTCGGCTGAAAGAAGGAGTTGAGTGAGAATTCAAGGGTAAAATTGCCCTCAAATAAATATGGCTCCAGTGATGATGCTTTCTTTTGGATGAATGAACGCGGCATCATTCAGGTCGCTCGGCTCCACTGGTGCCACACAGATACAGCTGGTGCATTGACTTATCTTTAGATTTCAGCTGCGGATGTAAAACACCTCGTTTGACTGCCGACAAAGACGTCATTCAAATCCCCACAGCCGCCGAGCTGAGCAGGGAAATGAGCGCCTCTGAGAGAGAGACGAGACAGAGAGGCATTTTACCCACCGACACGTAGTGAAGGGAAAGGGAGGAATAGAGGGAGACGAACACAGAGACCTTGTTAACCTTTTAGCCATTAATACGGGGCGAGAGACGAGGCAGAAAAGAGACAGAGCTCATTTAGTGAATGAGCTATTGACCTGTGCATTGATGGCTTTCTTCTTCAATGACAGACTTTCAAAGCGTCTCATTGGCCATTTTGTTAACTCAACATGATTCCTACTCGTGTATTGACAAAAGCTGAACGATATGCTACTGTTCTGTTCGTTGGTAGTGATTCGTTCATACGGTGTACTGAAGCTCTGGCTAACCTAACAGTGGAGGTGTATTCATGTTAACGCTAAGCTCAGTTAGGCAGCAAGAGGCGAAGCCAGTAACCCAAAGCAGTGGGGTTGAAATCCTGCCACAGCGTTCATCACATTAGGTTGATCGAAAGACCAACATATTGTGTTTCGCGAGCTAAGTGTTGTAGTCATGTGTGTCATGTGCAGGCATAATGGGTCGCTAGCTAGCGGGGACAAAGGGCGCAGGAGGAGTCGGCTAGCCCTTTACAAGAGACCTAAAGCCAACGGTGTCAAACCTGATGTCATCCACAATGTCTCAACACCTCTGGTATCTAAGGTGAGCATTTCAACATATTTCCAAATACAAGAAATACAATATTTCCTGAAATACAAGAAGTTATCCTTACTATGTTATACCACATGAGCGCAAATATCGTTAGTTGTGATTGTATTATTTATTATATATTTATTTTGGGTGTATTAATAAAGGTATGAGAACAGCATCCTTGCGCTGGCTGTCTTGATACCAGGATGCCAAACTCGCTAATACACAAAGGCTCTAAAGTTTGACTCGGATTTATTTTAGTAACAGCCAGCTTTAAACCTGTAACCTGCCGTTCCGTGCGGCCCTACATATCTGCCCTCTTGACTCGCCCACTAAATGGTATGAGTGGAGAGCCATTACATAACGTTGCAGTGCACATTGCATAAGATTAGGGATCTTGAGAACACCCCCCTCTTCCGCGTGCTGGTGTAAGGGGAATAAAAGAACTCACAAAGAATGAAAGCCTGGCTGAGTAGTGCAGATATGTGTGTGTGTGTGTTTGTGTGTTTTGTGTACATGTGTTTTAGGCCCTGAGCAACAAAAGCCAGCACAGCATCTCCTACACACTGTCAAGGAGTCATTCTGTTATAGTGGAGTACACACATGACCCCAACACAGATATGTTCCAGGTGAGTGATATCTTGTTCTGTGCTGTTATTTGTGTCTAGATAACAGTTCAGCTCAGTATATTGTTTGTACAGTGTGATGTATTAACATTAACATTGTCAGCTTCCTCTAAAGTAAATGAAGATATGATGAAACTACACATTAGCAGTTTGGGAGTATGTTTTTTTCTGATGAAATGTTTAAGTAATGTTTGATTTTGCTCTATTTTTTTATTATTATTATTTAAGATTTAAGATTTAAGGTCTGAACAGTTCTGTTTTAGTATGTTTTGTAAGTGGTGGCATTGTGATAAAGGAAATGCGCTCATTTATTTAGAACAGTTTAAATATTTGGGTGTGTTGTGTATCTTCATATTATGTGTAATTATGTATTATGCATTTACAATCATATTAAAAAGGGCACCAGAAAGTGTTCCAGACATTGAAAAAGAACCATCAAACAACTATGTGTTTATGTGAGGAACCTGTTGTTAAAGTTTAAAGAAGCATACTCAAGTCTTGTCACTTGTCTATACCAAATATATAGCAAGATGTTCCTGGAATAGGTAACTCGATACCTCAAGAAATGTTTACGATACACAGTATGTCACAATATTTTTTTATCGTAGCCATCTGCTACGATAAGAAAATACAATAAAAAGTAATACTATGTTAATTCTGTATTTGGCGCAAAAACTTTGATATCTCCATAATGAATCATGCAGCTGGTCAGGGTTCTACAAGTACTGTGTTCAGAAAAGCATATATATTTTTATATATATCGCTGAGTCCTGTCCTAGAACCAAACATCCAGTCTGAAAACAGTTATTCAGTGTTCAGGTGATGTTTCTGGTGAGATTAGATAGAAAAATCCACTCAGGTCAATAAGTGAAAGGAAACAGAAGGTGGGGCTGGATCAGGCTGGAATGCTGCTTCAGATCTGAAAACATCTACAGGTGACGACACCATGCTATGGAGCTGAAAGGATAAGTATCTGTCAAGCTGTTACTGAGAAAAGAAAATAGACAGGAAATAATAAAGATGCTGGTGTTCAAAACTTCAGACGTCAGCATCTCTGGATGTGTTTGGGATTACTCAGATCATGAGGGACAGAAATAGCAATCAACTAGACTAAACTTGTAAGATGTATGTGAAAGAAATGAAAAACTAAAGGTAAGCCTTTCAGAACAGAAGCTGTAATAAAGGAAAAGTCCTGAAACACTGAATACTGGAAAGAATAATATTACATTATATTTATACTGTGTTTTATATATATATATATATATATATATATATATATATATATATATATATATATATATATATATGCTAAAAAGTGAAAGGGTCTGTTTTGACTGGAAATTAAATGAAGGGTGGTCTCTGATTTTATCACACTGTCACACAATAACTTGTTCATATTAAAGGAGACCTTGTGTGTCACCTGTGCTGATTTCTTATCTACGTGTCTGATCGCAGATTGGCCGTTCCACAGAGAGCATGATTGACTTTGTGGTGACGGACACAGCAGGCAGTGGTGGTGGTGGTGGAGGTGGGCAGGGTCAGAGTCAGGGTGGTGCCGGAGGAGATGGGGGCCAATCAGCCCAGAGCACAATCTCACGATACGCCTGCCGCATCATGTGTGAGCGGAGTGCCCCCTACACAGCCCGGATCTACGCCGCTGGCTTCGACTCCTCTAAAAACATCTTCCTCGGGGTGAGTCAGAGCACTAATCGCTGATGTAGCCTGAGCTGAGCAGAAACATTAAACAACAGCATCAAGTTGTTGTTGTTTACCCTAGAATAACAGGGCCGGGCTTGCAGTTTGCCAATTAAGCTGTTATTTTTTGAACAGTGATTCATTGGAATTGTTAACAGCGGAGCAGTTGTGGGGGTTTGAACGGCTCCCAGACCACTCAGCCAACTAAGGCAATATTTCTGTGAGAGTTGGACTCTGTGGATTGGATGCAGGTTTATTTCTCTTCATTGTTACTTGCCATCGATGACAAGTGAAGTGAAAGTCAGGATACACAGTCATTGCTATGTCATGATATATGGGGGCAGTTGTGAGCAGGAGGTTAGGGAACCAGCCTTGGGACTGGAAGGTTTGATCCACTGAACTGAAAGGACATGACTGAAGTGCCCTTGAGCAGGACATCTGACCCATAACTGCTCCCCAGGCACTGTGGATAGGGCTGCCCACCGTGCTGGGCATGTGTGCTCACTGCCCCCTAGTGTGTGGGTCCACTAGTGTGTGTATTTGTGGGTGTTTTTCTGAAGGCATGGGTTAAATACGGAGGTCAAATTCCTCTGTGTGCAAACACAAATGACAAACGGCTCTAAATTCTATTATTAATTGAGAAACAGGAACATATTAATTTTGGCATCAGTCTGACTAGTGGACAATACTTGAAAGACTTACTACTAAATATACAGTATGATTTCAGTGATCTATCCATCTTTAGTTTTAACCTGTTTTTTGCCCCTCATATATGGATTAGAGTGTCAACTTGTATTCAAATGCAACAAGATATCATTAGTATTAGCCAACCAGTGTAATGTATGTACTGAACATCTTCTAGGCCTAGGCATGTCACAATTACTACATAATTGCCTGATCATCTATTTGTGCAGATCATATCACTCACAATCATATGCTAAAGGGAATTTAAGTTACAAGTTCTAAGTTTTTAAGTTCTAAGTAATGATAATAATCTGCAAAATAAGTTTTCATTAGTTTCTGTTTTCCTGTGTAAAACACATTTATCAAAGGTTCTATCAAAGGAAAAAAACAGCACAAGTTCTAACTACTGACTTGTGCTATAACACTTGTAAAGGACCACGGTGAGTAATATTTGTATATTTAAGCTCAAGCAGTCTTTCTGCAGTTGAGAGCTGAATATCAACAGCTAGGTTGCAAAACAGATAATCAGCTTTAGGTTTCATGTTAATATTTGTACACAGTGAGCTACGAAGTACAATTAAATCTTTAATTGCAATAATTGATATGGCAATTAAATGTTAGCTAAAATGTCTGTAGGAGGGACAGGGATGAACCGTTAACGTTAGCTCACAAATCTGTGCGTTTGCAGCTTTACTTCGGAGGTGAGCATGGTTAAAGATTTACAGCACTATGCTGTGATTGTAATTAGCTTTAACAGGGGAGGTGTTTAAAGGGAATCTGGATTTTCTTTTACAGTTTAATGGAAACTCACCAGTGAGTGGGTAGGGCAGCGTTTGTTCCTAGTGAATAGATAGATAGATGAATGGGTGGATGGATGGATAGATGGAGTGATAAATAGACAGTGTCTGATAGCTAATATAGGGGTCTGGAGTACAACAGTGTTACAGGATTATTTTTTACTGTGCTGGGAGGAGTTAAACAGTCTGATGGCCTGAGGGACAAAAGACGTCCTTAATCTGTCTGTGGAGCAGGACTGGGACAGCAGTCTGTCATTAAATGAGCTCCTCTGCCTGATGATGGCGCTGTGCAGAGGGTGCTCAACATTGTCCATGATGGTCAGCAGATTACTGATGGATTTTTTCTCTGCCACTGATGTCATACACTCCAGCTCTGCTCCCAGAACACAACCAGCTTTCCTCACCAGCCTGTCTAGTCAACCGACGTCCCTCTTCTTAATTCTGCTTCCCCAACAAACTACAGCAGAGAGGAGGACGCTGGCTACCACAGACAGGTGTTTTCGGAAGTAGAGCCTTCTCTGTCCCTTCCTGTGGAGGGTGTCAGTATTCACTGACCAGTCCAGTTCTATGCGTTACCTTCAGATTATCAGTTCATTCTACAGGGGCTGTATTCTTGAGACTTTGTTTTAGTCCTTTTACTTTTTCTTTATTGGGGTTCAAAAATCTAAGGTTTACTTTTAACTTTTTTGGGCCAAAATAACTACTACAAAGTATTAAAATCAGACACTTATGAACTCATCTAAATAAACACTGAAACATTAAAACAGCTTGAGCATCAGGAGACTAGCAGTGGAAAAAAAGTTGTATAATTAAAAAATAAAGGAATTTATTGCTTTGGATGACCGACCAGTTTTGCTTTTGGTCTGGTTTGTTTAATTTTATGGGTGGAAGTCATTTTATATTGCAATACTTTTTCAAAAAGTTGTAAAAATTAACTTCAGGTTACAGTTTATAACTGCTTCACAAAGAAATATGCATGAGCTTCTAATTATCTAGATAACACCAGGAACCTTGTAGCGTACTTGTCAAACGGGTTGAACTTCTCTGGTTAAAGAAATATTAATAATTCAGCACGGTGCCTGAACTGGTTTTCCCTCATAGCTTGCACCTGAACTGCACAGAGGTTTCCTGCTGGAGACGTGCTTTTCAGTCCAAGTCTGAGGCTCAGCACAGGGAGTTGAAATCGTGTTCACTCATTGAGAAAAACACATCGCTGGCAGAGGACAGAAATACTGCGAGGAGTCTTCGGAGCTTAGACGGAGGAGGAGGAGGAGGAGGAGTCGTAAAGGTAGAGGAGCTCGCCGTCCACAAAAAGGCAGCGCTTGGAGTCGAGGGAGCGGCGGAGTAAAAGCACTGATCGATCAGTGCGTTCATTGCTGCTGAAGGCTGTTTGTGTTGATTGTTGAAAAGGGCCTGATCGAAATCAAGACAAAGCAATATTGTGCCTTTCATTTCCCCGAACCGTTCGCTGGTAATCCGTCTTAATAATACAAGGCAGGTGCTCCATTTTCTTGGATCAGATATCAGGTCAATTATCTCAAATCAGACTCTCGAAGCCAGGTAGCTGTGCTTGTGCATGCAAACAGATGAAGGATGGTAATAGTTTTGTAGCAGTCAGTGATGCGTGTTATGACTTACCACAGCACGAGTCCTGACACTCTCTAATGTCCTTGGCACGCAACGGACTCCCTCTGCCCACTGCCATTCTGTGGAGGTGGAGAACGAGAGAGAGAAACAGAGAGGAAGAAAGAAAAAAAACAGATACGGATACTGTATATCCAAAAGGATATTAATATTACAAATAACAAGCCTGTACGTGATGCTGCTCCAAGTAGTAGGAGTTAGGTGTCATGCAGCCAGGATCTTTAAATGGAACGCCGGTATCGTCTGGCTATGAATTTTAATCATTTAATCCGCGTTAGTCACTGCGTGTTATGCAATACTACTGTAACATACACTGAAATCACTAAACTACAGCTGTCATTCCAGAACACCTTCATGATACATGAACTGCAACTGTTGTATTTATAATGTGACAGCACAGGATACTTCATAGGCACGTTTCTGTGCACAACAATAAAAGTAACAGCCGACTCGTGTCTTCGTGTCCTAGGAGCGGGCAGCCAAATGGCGGACCTCAGATGGCCTGATGGACGGGCTGACCACCAACGGGGTGCTAGTGATGCACCCTGCGGGCGAGTTTGTGTCTGAGCCGGCTCCAGGGGTGTGGAGAGAGATCTCAGTGTGTGGAAACGTCTTCGCCCTCCGAGAGACACGCTCTGCTCAACAGAGAGGCAAACTGGTGAGTTTTTATCCTTAGATGATGCGCACACTTCAATTATTATACAGACTCGTCACCTTGGTTTATAAATGAAAAATAGATGGTGATGTTCATTCTGCCTTTACAAGAGATGATGGGAAAATTATTCAAATATTAGGGAAAAAAAGCAAAACAATCTAATTTACACAATTTTCTCCTCATCTCAAATGTAATCTATCAGTCGAGACATTCTCACAGTCTGAAGCTTACTCCTTTGGTTTCACATTAGAGCTACGAGACTGAAGGTATGATTTCATAAAAGTATGATTCTGCTAAATAATACGGATGTGATCTTTAATGTAGCAGAAGCTTCACACCAAAAAGGCGCACACGCTGCTTTTTGTCGTTCTGTATGCTTATAGACGTGATATACACTACCGGTCAAAAGTTTGACCTAAAATTGTACTCTGAAACGTTTGACTGGTAGTGTACTAAAACGTTTCACTGGTAGTGATCTAAAACGTTTGACTGGTAGTGTATCTAAAATGTTTGACTGGTAGTGATCTAAAACGTTTGACTGGTAGTGTATCTAAAACGTTTGACTGGTAGTGTATCTAAAACGTTTGACTGGTAGTGTATCTAAAACGTTTGACTGGTAGTGATCTAAAACGTTTGACTGGTAGTGTATCTAAAACGTTTGACTGGTAGTGTATCTAAAACGTTTGACTGGTAGTGATCTAAAACGTTTCACTGGTAGTGTATCTAAAACGTTTGACTGGTAGTGATCTAAAACGTTTGACTGGTAGTGTATCTAAAACGTTTGACTGGTAGTGTATCTAAAACGTTTCACTGGTAGTGTATCTAAAACGTTTGACTGGTAGTGTATCTAAAACGTTTGGCTGGTAGTGATCTAAAACGTTTGACTGGTAGTGTACTAAAACGTTTGACTGGTAGTGTATCTAAAACGTTTGACTGGTAGTGTTCTAAAACGTTTGACTGGTAGTGATCTAAAACGTTTGACTGGTAGTGATCTAAAACGTTTGATTGGAAGTGTACTAAAACGTTTGGCTGGTAGTGTACTAAAACGTTTGACTGGTAGTGATCTAAAACGTTTGACTGGTAGTGTACTAAAACGTTTGACTGGTAGTGATCTAAAACGTTTGACTGGTAGTGTACTAAAACGTTTGACTGGTAGTGATCTAAAACGTTTGACTGGTAGTGTATCTAAAACGTTTAACTGGTAGTGTACTAAAACGTTTGACTGGTAGTGTACTAAAACGTTTGACTGGTAGTGTACTAAAACGTTTGACTGGTAGTGTACTAAAACGTTTGACTGGTAGTGATCTAAAATGTTTGACTGGCAGTGTACTAAAACGTTTGACCGGTAGTGTATCTAAAACGTTTGACTGGTAGTGATCTAAAATGTTTGACTGGCAGTGTACTAAAACGTTTGACTGGTAGTGATCTAAAATGTTTGACTGGTAGTGTGTGTGTGTGTGTGTGTGTGTGTGTGTGTGTGTGTGTGTGTGTGTGTTCTTAGAATAACCTGCCTATACAAACATTTCTACAGAGTTTCTATATAGGTCTGTCCTGCATATTTTGTGTATATTATCTGTATATGTATATATACTTATTCTATTTTATTTTATTTTATTATGTGTGTGTGTCCTGATAAAAGAAAAAGATAAATCAAGCTAGAATTCACTGTGATCAGTAAAACACGGGCTGCACACAGTCGTTATGTTGCTTAGGTACTCATCTTCATTCCCCTGCCTTTCATCTGTGGTCTGGCGTATGTATTTCCTGAGTTTTATAATTAGCATGTTGCTTGTTGAAGGGACGTTGATCTATCTATCTATCTATCTATCTATCTATCTATCTATCTATCTATCTATCTATCTAAAAACACCACAATGATGATGTGAGAAGTGATGAATTATTATTAATAATGTGTTTATTGGGCAGACTAGCACTGACATTGTACCCAAAAATAATAATAATACAAAATTATAAAAGCAGCACTCACTAATGTGCAAAATAAATATAATGAACTACTAACAGTGTAACGATTCTGAAACTGAGACCGAAACCACAATACAGGCGTCCATGGTGTTGTGGTTCCAGAAGAAGGAACTGTGATACCCTCAACCCCCCAACAAGCTGCCACCGCTGCCTGTTCAGCTCTCATTACATTCAGTTATTTAACCATGTTCTTTAATGTTCTCTTAGTGTTACAAGTTGTTGGTGATTTCCTTTTTTTGCAGTACTTATTGTTTTATTAGTAATTATATCACACTGTGTTTTTCTGAGTATACAGTGGATACTGGATTACTTAAAAACACTATCCAGCTGCATGTGGAATTAAAAAGAACATCGTTTGATTTACTTCAGCTCAGTGTGTATATGTAAATTACTGGATTGACAGAGATATCAGATGTCAGTATCATGATGTTATATTTTGGGCGTATCGTTCAGCGCTATGTATAAGCACATGATAGTTAAGCCGAAATTCCAATCCACTCAGTTTTTCCTATATCCCATGTGTAGCCCATCTGCCGGGCCATGTTTGCATCTCTTCAAACCTGTCAACAGTTTTCCCGAAACAGTGTCCTGGCTTTCCCGTTTCCGCAGGTGGAAAACGAGTCGAACATGCTGCAGGATGGCTCTCTGATCGACCTCTGCGGGGCCACCTTGCTGTGGCGGACCCCCGGTGGCCTGCGTCGGACGCCTACCCTGAAGCAGCTGGAGTCTCTGCGGCAGGAGCTGAACGCGGCTCGGCCTCAGTGTCCGGTGGGCTTCAACACGCTGGCCTTCCCCAGCCTGGCCCAGCGCGCCACCGTCGACAAGAAGCAGCCCTGGGTCTACATGAACTGCGGCCACGTCCACGGCTACCACAACTGGGGCTTCCGCAAGGAGAAAGGCGCGGGCTCCTCTGCGCTCGGCGGCGGGGCCGGAGCCGGAGGCACGGCGCCGGCGAGCACGGGGGACCGCGAGTGCCCCATGTGCCGGAGGGTGGGGCCCTACGTGCCCCTGTGGCTGGGCTGCGAAGGCGGCCTGTATCTGGACGCCGGCCCCCCCACCCACGCCTTCTGCCCCTGCGGCCACGTGTGCTCAGAAAAGACGGTGCAGGGCTGGAGCCAGATCCCGCTGCCGCACGGAACACACGCCTTCCACGCAGCCTGCCCCTTCTGCGGCACGTGGCTCACCGGAGAGCATGGTCACGTCAAACTCATCTTCCAAGGGCCCGTCGACTGAGGGCCCACTCTGCACGCTCCAGAGAATGACTGTGCGACTGCGCGAAAGAGAAGGACTGCCCAACTTAGGCTAGGACGAGCCGCTTCCTAACCCCAACACCCAAGAGCCCAGACTCTGCACATTTTTCAAATCTCTCGTCACCTGTCGCAGCTCCTTCAGCTCATTAACTAACGAGTTAACCTTTAGCAGTCCAGAGTTATTACTTGTTGTACTATCCGAGTGTAATTATGTAATTAGATATTTAATTACACGACCGCTTATGAAATGAAGTTCACTTTGATTTACAGCCTCTACGGACAGACTTCAGTCTACACCTTCTTTTCCCGCTTTAGGAATACAAATGTGCTATTTATTGAAAGATCGATTGAATCTGTGTTTTGGAGACTCTCCACGTCTCCAGTCCTTTCAATGAGCTACGAATGAGAAATAATTCATATTGAATTACTCCATGCTTTTAACCGAACACCGAGACTTCTAAGGGTTAACCAGCTCCGTCAAGTGGGTTTCACGTAGGGAAAACCCAAAAATGTGCAGAGCGTGGGTCCCCCGGTGTGAAGATTGGGAACCGCTGGTATAGATGGACAGAACTGTACTGCACTGCACCGTGAGAACCGTGCTTAAAAAAAAAAAAAGAAAGAATAAAAAAAACCTACTATGCGCTGTGTGTTAAGGATTATGTAAATAAAGGTGATGAAATAAAACGGAGATGAAATGAAAGTGTTTCGTGTGAGCACAGTGCAGACAAAGCAAAGCACTTAGAAACGTTAATTACAGTTGCTTTTGAGCCCCTGGACCGGGAGGAGCCCTGCCCTACACAGAACCAGAGATTATATCATGGGCCCTCTCTGATACAGCACAATTAATCCAACTAATCAGCTAATTAACAAGCCCTCTTCAAGTGGCTGTGTTGGACCATAATTTTAGGCCGGCTTGATTGTCGCTACTCCTAAAATCAGAGGAGGTTCTTTCTAGCGCGGGCTGAGTGTTGTGTACAGGCCGTGTGATTTTTTAAAATTCAGGATACAGACTGTAGCCTGTAAATATTGGGTCACCCTGTGTCCTATCCATCAGTGTCATGTTTCTGACCCCTACTGGTCTTATATTATTTGGGCAGTAGACACTTCATAGCACAGTAATGACACTTACATGGTAGTTCTAGCACTGGCACCACCGTGTGTTCAGATTTTTTTTTTTTTAGATTTTTTTAGATCAAAAAGTGACCACCGATGAAGGACTAGAGGATTGCTACCACAATATGTCTCAACTACAGCAGTGGTCACCAAGCCCGGTCCTGGAGATCTGAAGCCCTTCTTGCTGCTTCCTAATTCATATATTATGAAGTTCCTGATTGGCTTGATGAGACGTGCTTTGTAGACCTTCCGGAGGAGCTTAGATCTTCAGGAGGAGGGTTGGTGGCCTCTGGGCTATGCTCTCTTAACTGAATACCTGCAAAGCCAGGCTACAATATAGGGGTCTCTGAGGAGGTGACCAGTGAGTCTGGTTAAACCAGGTGTGTATTCCACAAAGCAGTTAAGAACAGAATCAAGCCTGTCCAAAGGAGTTGAGGGACCTGCCGGGTGAGGATATTGGTTATTGGTTTAAGGCTGAAAATAGAGAAGCTCTCTGGATTTGGAGCTGAGTGTTGTGTACAGGCCGTGTGTACAAAGCAGCATCATTTGCTTCTCAAAACATGCATTAGGTGTGAGCGGCAGGAAGTTGAGAAATGCAAATCTGCTGTAAACGTGCATCAAATTAAGGAGAGCTGAGTGCTTCTGACGGCGCTGCATGTTTCTGATAAAGATCTGATCAGAGCTGGACGTCAAGGTGACCTTCATATTATGTCTCTGCGTGGGCTCCTCACATCGACCCTGATGCTTCAGAACATCCGTACAGTGAAATCGCTGCAGTGATCATAAACATAAACAGTTCAGGCCTTTCAGATCCCCTGTTTTAGATCGCTTGTTTTAGTGCATCTGATGACCTGGCAGGCAGGGGTAACAGAGAGAGTAAACCTTATGCCCCTCCCTTCCATGTGTTTCTCTCCCTCTCTCTCTCTCCCTCTCTCTCTCTCTCAGGGGAGTCTGACTGAAGCAGTACAGTTCTGCCTGCAGACTGCAGCTCCTCTCACTGGCTATAAATAACTCAAGGTCATCACTGCCTCACTGCCACTACACACACGCCCCTCTGTGTGCATGTGTGAAAGAACAGGACGTATAGTAGGAAGGCCATTTACAGGTTAAAAATCAAGTGGCTGTGTTTACGTTAGATAACAGCTCGATGTCCAGCTCCTGTGGCGTATAGCTGGTGCAGGTGTGCAGCATTTGTTCTTTACACTGATTCAGATTAGCGGCGTGTAGAAGTTAGTGGTGTAACAAACTCTTGACAAGTTTCTCAATACAACAACAGGAGGAGCTGCATGCACCTTCACAGAAGAGGCAACAACGTAACTTCCAGTGTTAACGTAAGCAGGTTTTAATTTTTTAAGTGATTATGGAGCATTTCTATTGGTCCAATCATGAAGAAACCTTCACAGGATATAAAGGATGTTGTGTTCAGACAGTATAAGTGAAAATCGTAAAGGTGTTTATTTTGGACAGTGTTGCTTCGTGTTCATGTCTGCACTGTTTGCACATAGGTGTGCGTATATTCAAAGTTAATGATTCTCTGTTCTGAGGTCAATTAGATTTAATTTAATTATATTTTTGATGTGTTAAAAGTTAGGAACCCATGACATGATATTCATTTTTCAACTGCACATTAAGTTCCCAAAATGAAAACTTTATCTGTCTAAAACTGTTTCATCACTTCAGATTCAATCTCTCTTCTATTATTTTTCTTGCAGCAAGATGGGACTAAAATTGATTTTATTATTCTAGCACCAAAACATTTAATATGATCTGTGGTTTATATAATGGTGATACCTGGTGTACATGCAAAACAACAATTCTCAGACTCCTATTACAAATAGCTCAATTCTACAGAAATCTATTTACATACTTGTAACTTTATTATTATTATTCATTATTATAAATTATGTAAAAACAGTTTTTTATAACAGGTAATCTATGTTGTTTATTATAAATGATTGTAATATGACTGCAAAAACACAAACTGGTAAAATCACAAACACAGTTGAGGATATTACTGTTTGAACACTAGGTTACTAGCAGTTGTTCACAGCGAACAAATATGTCTCTTACTGAACAGCTGACTTTCATAATGTTGGGTACATCAGTTTCTACAGCTAGTTGATCATCTCCTATTGATCACTGTATTTGAGTACTTGGATTTTTTGAAATTCAAGATACAGACTGTAGCCTGTAAATATTGGGTGTAAATACCCTGTGTCCTATCCATCAATGTTATGTTTCTGACCACTTCTGGTCTTACATGGGCAGTAGACACTGCATAGCACAGTACCGACATGTACATGGTAGTTCTAGCACTTGCACCACTGTGTGGTTTTTCTTTTTTTAGATTTTACTTTTTTTTTTTCACATCACATCAACATCCCAGTGTCACTTCTTGATCAAGAGTGGTCCAAACTCCAACAGCATCCTGCCAAGAGCTGCTCTGCATCAGAAACTGACCCCCAACTAGAGCATTGCTACCACAATATGCCTCAACTACAGCAGTGTGGTCACCAACCTCGGTCCTGGAGATCTGAAGCCTATACTGCTGCTTTTTAATGAACATCTTCTGAAGTTCCTGATTGGCTTGATGAGACGTACTGTGTAGACATTCAGGAGGAGCTTAGATCTTCAGGAGGAGGGTTGGTGACCACTGGGCTATGCTCTCTTAACTGAATACCAGCTACAATATAGGGGTCTCTGAGGAGGTGACCAGCCAGTCTGGTTAAACCAGGTGTGTATTCTACAAAGCAGTTAAGAACAGAATCAAGCCTGTCCAAAGGAGTTGAGGGACCTGCCGGGTGAGGATATTGGTTTAAGGCTGAAAATAGAGAAGCTCTCTGGATTTGGAGCTGTGCTTTCTACATTTCAGTCATTCAGAACACGCACTCAAGACTCCAGCTCCTCTACAAAACACACCATACTTCAGACGGACATTGATCATTTTTTTATTATTATATATATATTTATAATATGTACAGAAAGAAGAAAAACATGATCAAACTGAGCTATGAAAGAGAGCACCAGAGAGTGAGCAAGCAGAGGGAGAGGGGAAGAACTACCGGCCTGGTGCTCGCTATAAACCAATCGCCCATGCCTTCATCCTGCCTTACCCGAAACAACAGAGATGTGCAAATGACACAGAGAAAGATGGGGAGAAAAGAAAAACGAAGTTAAAAAGTAAAAGCGAAACAAAATGCACGCTGCAAGGTCATCACATTCAAAAGTAGCCCTCCCCACTTCTATTCATGTCCCACCCTTCTACGATATTGCCCCTAGTCCCGCATCCGTTAATCAGACACACAGCATCACAACATAATAGTTCAATTCATAGATTAAAATCAGTAGAACAGCAAAAGCCTCTTGGAAAATGAAAGCGCGTTCGAAACATGTCCAAAACAGGATGCACTCGATTTTAGTGTGACATGGCGCGCAGGTCTGAAGAGCGGCGTTTATCAGTCATTTCCTTTTCGCAGGCTTAACCCGAAACCTTGATCACAACGGTTTGTTTTTTCGATAGAAGGAATGTTCCTAGACACAGTAACCCCCGCCATACCCATCACACCCCACCGGCTACTGCTCCCCCCAACCCCACACCAACAAATCTCTCACTGTTACTACATAATGTCTCCCAAAAGAACTGTTACTCTCTGAGGTTAAGGTAGCAGTGGCTGAAATGGCGTTAAAACTAGTTTTAAATGGCTCATTTATTAGTAATCTAACATCACAAGGTGACAGACATTGGTGCAACTACCTAGCTGAGACAGGTCAACACTTTAACAGTGAATTCTACAAACTATGTTTTTTTTTCCTAGATCCACATCCTATATATTGAAACCGATACGAGGGAAACACTGTTTTCAGTCCATCAGGGAGCAGTAGGACTTCGTCTGTGGTCACACAATTGCTAGAGGGCCCTAAAACTGTGTTCAGGAAAGGGGGCAGAGTTATGAGTTCCTCTAGAGTTTGAACCACATGGAAGGGGGTAGAGGGGCTAAGTCGACCTTCATGAGCCATTTAAAACCCTCATACCGCCAAAGGCAACATTGAGATGATCCTGTCCTGGTCTGGAGTCCTCACAAGACCAAGGAAAATGTTCCTGGAGGAGGGAAAAAAAGGAAGAAAAGAACAGGTCCTGTGGATATTTCTGTTTTGTTTTTTTTTTTTGGAAAGGTTTGCTTCAAGTCTGAGGCAAAAGAGCGGAGGCTTAACTGTCAGTGTTGCATTCTTTCTTTTTTTTAAAGGATATGGGAGGTCATATCCGGTCTCTCAGCCTAGACCAGTCAGTCCCAACATCCCCCACAGCACTCTCGCACAAGCAGCAAACTGATCCATCCCTCCAAACAACTACAACACACCTTTATGGGTTCTCCGTTCTGTCCTTCCACACATGCATCTAAACCCCGCAATGTGTTCACACTAAGATACTTCTACGTCATTTCTGTGATGCATAATGGACCGTTGCACAAACAGCGTGAGTAAACAGAACACAGGAAAGGTCTATCTATACGAGTCCCAACCCATCAGAATGCCGCCGTAGCACGCGCTGGGTATCTGACAAGACAAACAACGGCTACAGCGATGTGACAAAACTGGACAGCATCTGGCTTATACTGAGTGGAGTCTCTGAAAACCAGCATACCCTAAAGTTGAGGCCAGGAAAACATGAAGACGAGATAACCCGAAGCTCTAAAATACCAGATTGCAGGATGAACTAGAAATAGCCCGCGTTCACAAGCCTGCAACCACTTCCTTGCTGCAGCAATCAGAACTTTTTAGCCCAGTGACAAGACTCGCTTTCACTTTCTATACAGAAAACAAAAAACGCAGAGCTAATGAGGTCCACTATTCCAGTATGGACGTGTTGATGTTTTCCCTGCTGCTGAAAGCACTGAACATATATAAATATATATATATATATATATATAGGGGTGAGGGGCTAAACGAGGTAATGGAGGGAACAGTAGCTTTAATCGACCCCGTCCCCAGCCCTCGCAAAGATTTTACAATAGACCAAATGTTGCGTCCCCACCAAACACCTTCATTTGACAGCAGTAACCATTAAGCCTTTATACAAACATTCAGGGTTAGAAAAAAAAATTATACTGTGGGGGGTCTTAAAATCACTGATAATAATAACAATAATAAGAATAATAACAATAAGAATAATAAGCTGTATGAAATATAGAATATTGCAGATTTTTATGCTCTCCGTTCAGTTTGTGACTCTACAGAATGATTCATCCATGACCATACACAAACTGTACAACCAAAACAACCATCTCATAATGTGATGAATCTGAGAATGAGAGACTGGGGAGAGATGCTGACTTCATGACAAACCTGATCCTCATGTAACTTTTGCTCCTCTTTCACACCTCTCAGTTCGGTTGCCCTGCATACGGATGACAGTGCGTCACCCAAAAAGCACTTCAGTTTCTACTCTGCATTTTCACAGGACACGTGACTTCCTAAGAACGTAGCGAGTGCTGCTGCATCCTGGCCATTTGGTGGGGGGTTAAGTTGTGGGTTGGAGGTCAAGTATGGAAAGTTAGAAAGAAAAACAGAGCAGGATTGTAAAGGGAAAGGTTTGAGAGAGGGAGTGAGGGAGAGAGGGTGAGAGTCTAGGAGTATAAAACCAAGGAGATGACCGGGACGTCACAAAGGAAGCTACTAAACTTCTTGCCAGGAAGCCAAAATAAAAGTTAAAACTCAAGCTTTGGCTCCGAATGCAGTGGTTACTCCCGTAAGAATGTGAGAACATTGTCCTCGCCTTCTGTTCTTATGCTCCTAGATGTGTGCGAGTGTGTGTGTGAGGGCTGACAGGGCATGTGTGTGTGCGCATGTGTGTGTGGGAGGCGAGGCTCTTCAACAGCAGCCGCCGCCGGACTGTCGAACTGGAGTGCTCTCAATCTTCAGGTTGGGCTTGTCTCCTCCAGCTGTGGCTCCAGGGCCCATGCGCTTCTTGATCTCGGCTGCCATGGTCATGAAGGCCTGCTCCACATTGGTGGCGTTCTTCGCACTTGTCTCGAGGAAGGGGATAGCAAGAGAGTCCGCAAATTCCTGCAAGACCAAGAAAAAAAAAAAAGATCTTTTAGATTAAAGGACATCAAACACAGTCGCTTCAAGTGACTTGTTCAGACAACAGTAAAAAATAAAATAAAATAATAAATTCATTGAACTGACTATCCAACACATTATGATTTTATGCAATTATTCCCAACTTCTGCTGCTACAAACACTCACTGATCAACCACCTCTGGTCCTGCCATTATAGCCATAAAAAAAAAAAACCAGCTTAAAGTGGGCAACAAACTTAATAACAGCCTGCATTGAAGCAGCTTCTGAACAGAGCAATGGAGATCTTCACGCAACATAATTTTTTTCCCAAATGGGCAGTAGCAATATTTGCTTGGTCTGGTAGGAATGAAAGAGATTTTATTTGCACTAGAAGCCTCTTATCGCATTCATGCTTTGTCTCACGTGGAGAACGTGGTGTTTCTCCACCTCATTTTAGGAGCTGAAACTGTGGAGTGGAGGTGTGAGTAAAGGTTTCAGCTCCTGAAATGAAAATACCACGTTCTTCTTTCACTTTTCCAAAGTGGCAGGCATCCTGCACACTGTCTGTTTCCTGTTCTGTGAGGCCATGTGCAGAAGACTTAATGAAGTTTCACTTAGGAAGCTCTGATTGATATTTTGAAAATGCTTCATCCAAAAGTGTAAAGACCACAACGCCTAAAACTGTATATTTATTCATTTAGTTTATGTACTGACAAACAGCATATCTAACTACGTACACTGCTGTTTTCTGAAGGCACTACTGACCGTTCACAACTAACTCGGGTTCTATAAAGTAGTGCCAGAAAATTCTTCATAGTATTTTCTAGGGCTGTGTATTGGCAAGAACCTGGCAATACAATGCGTATTGTGATACAGCGGTCACGATTCAATATATCATAATATATTGCGATACTACAAGCAAAGCGATATATTGCGATTTTTCAAATTCTACTATTAAAACACACCACTATATGAACAGGTTTGTCAATGCTTACAATAGCATTGCACCCTTGTGCTGCTTGTTAATGTTGTAGTGGAGCTGAAAATGGATTACAACAATGCCATCTAGTGGCCGGAGGTTTAAACACAACACACAATGATTCACTGTCTGTCAGGAATCTGTGTAATGATATTGTGTTTTTGAGAATCGATACAGTATCACTAAACATAATATCCCGAAATTCAATTTTTTCTTACACCCCTAGTATTTTCATACTCATACTCCAACTAGGTAAAACTTTCTTTTAAGCATTTCTAAGTTTACGTTGCATTTTAGTTGCCACAGTCAATGTGCTATAATCAAGAATGCTGCCTTGTATTAATGTATTTAAAAGTAATGATACACAGACCTAGCCAGATAAGATGTCTATTTAAACAAAATAACTTGCTTCTGTAGTTCTTTTTGTTTGGCATGTTCATTTTTTATTCCCATATGTTCACTGATGAGTAGAGTTAAACACCCTCACACCCTCATCACAAGCTCTGCTTGGTGTAATACACATTTTAGCAATTTCATCACCCTAATTCCAAACCTTTGCTGTTGTGTAGTCCACTACTTTCTTAGTGGTGAGGTCACACTTGTTCCCAACCAGTAGCTTGTTGACATTCTCACTGGCGTAACGATCAATCTCCTGCAGCCACTGCTTCACATTGTTATAAGACTCCTGCAGAGAGAGAAAATGAGGGAGAGGAGGAAAAAAAACATGATGCTGAGACTGCACCAACAAATTTATACAGCATGGTTTAATCTAAGCACCAGTGGACTCCATGAACACCTAAATGGCTAGCAGAAATTTAAAGTCAATTTATGTTATGAACTGGCCACCCCAGAGGTCAGCAGTCTGTAAGCCCCAGTCTCACTTATTTTTTACATTGCAGCAACGCAAGACTGAGAAAAGAGTTTAAAAGTTCACCATTATATTGTGATAAATCTGAACAGTGACAGCATTATAGAAAGAGCTTCTTCTGTAAAAACATTACAAAGTGTCTGTTCTGAATTAGCGGGCAGATTTTGTGAGGAAAAAACTAAATGATATGGCAATAAAAACTTATCAATCCGAAAAGCTCACTAGCACAGGTCACAGTATAATAAATGGTATAAAAACCCTTCAAGATAAAGTCTTTGCTGTGATATGCCAGGGGGGCAAACAGAAATTATATTTAAATAGCTTTATGTCATAGACTAACCATGAGTCACGGTAGCATAAACTGATGTGTAAGAAATAATAAAAAAGAAACAGAAAAGAAACCTTAAACTCTTTGCCTTACAAAGCAATGATACTTTTCTTAATCGTTCAAACTAGACTACATTCAATAGTTTGCAACGGTTACAAAGTTACAAAGGTTTGATTAGAAAGTGCATGCTTTTAGATGTTGGAACATTGCTGTGACGATTTGATAGCATACAGGGAGGTGAGAAATTGATGCTCAATGATTAGTTCTGAATCACAGACTATCCAATGCAGCGTACTTATACCCATCTAGGCAACACTTGGAATGGGCATGGTGATGTTAGGCTCATGCTCATTTCTGAACTGGATCCAACAATGACTAAATGACTCATTTGTAGCTCACTCAACGTGAAACACTCCACAATTTTAAGTACTTGGGAAATCAGCAAGCTTGCACATGATGGCTGTGACAAATGAAGGGAGCTTAAGTGTGATGTTTAGCATCTGCTGGGACAGCAGGACTCAATTCAGAGCTCATCTCTGTTGTGTGCACCACACTGCATTTGAATTAAACTATAAATGAAGGAGGTGAATATTTTATGATGCATCACCTGATCTGTGACATCATAGACCACAATGATGCCGTGGGCTCCCCTGTAGTAACTGGAGGTGATGGTACGAAACCTTTCCTGTCCAGCAGTATCCCACTAAAAGAGGCGGGGAGATTGAAGAAGATAAAAGAAAACAAAACTATGAACAGACTGAATGCATGTCTGGCAGAAATTATTATAACTATTTGTAAACTGCTTTGTCTTCCAAAACAGGAATTATAAGGCAATTATATTTAACATGACTGCAGTAAAAATATCTTAAACACTACGGTTTTTAGGAGTAAGCCTCCTAATTATGCAACTGCAACTAGGGCTCAACTCAACAGAGGCACTAAAGTCAGACACACCTTAGTCTTTGCAGCGTACATCAAAAACATGAGAGGCTTCAACAACTGCAACTGCTTTAGAGCTTTTCCAAATTTCAGTCTAGGCTACAAGCTGAGGCATCTCCTGACAAAGGCTGAAATAATCAGCAAACCTTAAAATTATCTCTAGAAATAAACCTGTGCCTTTCTCAGCTCCGGAGTAAGGCTATGTAAAAATAAATAAATATGCAAGAGCAAGCAAATAAACATCTAAGTGTGCCACTCACAATCTGAAGCTTAATGGTTTTGCCATCCAGTTCAATGGTGCGAATCTTGAAGTCCACTCCTATGGTGCTGATGTAGCTCTCTGTGTACGTGTCATCCTGGGAAACAACCAAGCATCATCGTAAGTGACTGCAATAAACAACCCATATGCTTTACTCTGCATGTTTATGAGCACATCATGCAGATCAACATTACTTAAAAACACTTACCACCTGCACATTTCAGATGTATATATGTGAAATGAGTGAATTAAGCCCAATTTACTCTTATGCCCCAAGCAGCCTATGTGCCAGGACAAGGTTCATATTACTATTATTTCAACATAGATGCTGCCATATGACATTGTTTGCAAATATTTGGCATGCTGTGTGTAAACACAATGCTTTGGATGTTTCACAAAATGCATCCATTTTTATTATATGCACAAACAGTTGGCCAAAGGTTCCAGTATTTAAATAGCGAAATCACTTTTTGGGTATTCTTTGTGTTTCACCAGGTGAAAATGGAGAACATACGCATCAGGAATTTAGTGAAATGTTGATCTGATGTTTTATGGAATTCTAGAACAGTTTAATCATGCATGTTATACTTTGCCTTAATGTGTGTATACTGCCAATGATGCATTGCCAAAATAAATAAATAAATAATACAACATGTTTTGAGAAGTATTGCTCTATGTGATGTTAAATTATAGTACAACACCACCACTATCATAAAAGTCAAGACATGGCTCTACGTCAATTTCAGCCAAAATCATATATTTGACACTGTATTGCTGTACTTTGCAGAGGCAGCTCGTAAACTGTTAGCATTTTATTGATAATACTACATTTGTTGCGCTCTACAGATACGTCCATTTCCCTGCAATATTAATCCAGGTAGATTTCTAAATTTCTTCAATTTAGAACTGTTCATGTATCTGTATCAGCACAGACATGTACATGAAAGAAAAGGGATCAGTTTAGTTCCCCCATCCTTTTTTCTTACCATATCAGAAAATGCACAAATCAATATAACATGGTCAGCATTAGGGATGCACTGGAATCCAAAGGAATTTTGGATGAATATAGAAAATACATTTAAGTAAATTTAAAACTTTCTGATCATACATACATACATACATACATAGATACATAGATACATACATGATTCTGGTATAACTATGAATCTTTAATCAGCATGTCTCACTGTAGCAGGGGGCAAGTCTAGTAAAACATAAAGGTGCTGGTTTAAAAATCCCTGCAAAAACTTCACAACCCATCTTGAGGTGAGGTGACTTCCCACTGGACTGCACTAGAGATCAGAGAGAGAACTAAACAGCTACTGGCTAAAACTCACAACACCTGAACCTCTTTCAGCAACTATCCTGACCCAATAATATGGGCACGGCTTTAACACTGACAGCATTGACAGGTTCCTGACATTTCTCACAGCTCCCGCCTCCAAAAGAGGTGTTTTGTGTTGTAAGACAATAGACCAGGCTAAACCCCAGCTGGTATTAGTTCCCCATAACACATAAAGGCTCATCAAAGTATATACTTACTGCAAATCTCAAAAGCAGACATGATTTCCCCACTCCGGAGTCACCGATGAGGAGAAGTTTAAACAGGTAGTCACTGAAAAGCAAGATCAACTGTAATTTCAACACAGGCCATCCGGAACAAAGACACTGTGTGTATGTGAGAACAGATCTGTTCAGGGTTCAGAACTTTCATAATTTAATGACATTAGCCTCAAACGTCGGTTTACATCGAGTAACTTCATGAGACTACTATCTGGATTGCATTTTAGCCATATGCCTTTACACTTAGTCAGACGAGTCTCCAGTTAGTTAGACTAAAATCCATTGATAAAACATGCAAATCCACACGTTCGATTACTGATTACTATTCTTGAAAGATTTTTGGATATCGACTGTGTCTAGGATGCATTTACACTATTATAACATAGACCACCTCCTGAGGCTATTTGACCAATAGGATTTGTATCTGCTTTGAATGCGTTGTGATGTATGCTTGTGTTTTCTGAATCCAGAAATTATCATATAATCCTGATACTCACATAAACACAGTAAGAGGTCATTTGTAAACAGGGTTTCATATGTTTGAAATATATAAGTTATATATCAGCTGCATAATGGTTTAAAGCCCTCTTAGCTCAAGAGACTTAGAACCCGTTTACACCTGGTCACTGTATATATCCTATTTAGATGTTA
The DNA here is from genome assembly GCA_021613375.1 of Megaleporinus macrocephalus. Taxonomy (NCBI): domain Eukaryota; kingdom Metazoa; phylum Chordata; class Actinopteri; order Characiformes; family Anostomidae; genus Megaleporinus; species Megaleporinus macrocephalus. The sequence goes on along the minus strand of CM038708.1, from coordinate 30,065,331 downwards.
GCCACACGCATTTATACTTGGTAGTCCAATGTGTCTCCAGTTGAACTGAAAGTGGGACGGAATACCTGCTCATTAACAATTTCCTATTACCAACTGTTTATTTGTTCAGTCTCAATTGTTTGCAGTTTGATTTGCCCAGCTGTGACTATCCATACTGCCATTATGCATTTCGAGTCACCTGGTCCCCATCCATGTGCCTTTTCTATGATTAGCTTTCTTGTAGACACGTGCCCAGCGAAGAAGTATTGTATGGAGAAAAGTTCCAGTTGGGACAAGGTTCAGGTTGTCAAATGTATCTTGGAGAGACAAATATGTTTAAACTTCTATAACGTGTGGCTCAAAGGCATTATTAGAAGTGTATCTTTTCAAATATGTCTTAGTGTGTTTGCATTTTTATGCAGCTCAGCCATATTCTGATATAATCCTGATACTCTAGATGCATGAAGTGACGAAGTGTAAACAGGATCTTCGTGAAAAACACCCCTAAAAGGGCCTGAATACAAAAAACTCTAAACATTGCAGTTTACTCAGTGTGCCAATCATCATCAGGGACTCATAGATTCATAGCAAATACAAAATTATCAATATCTATCACCATAATAGGCCTGTTCTCAAAGATGGTGTCAAATCAAATGGTCATGCAGACTGGACCAAGCGTGTCCTCCCTCTGATAAACAACAACACGTGTGTTTGGGAGACCTCTCAACTATGAAAATGTCGCAACCGAGCTGTCCTGGTGTTCTCTGAATACTGAGGGCATGTCTTGTGCCAACGACTAACATTAGACATGTTGCATCACACATGTGTTGTGGAGCAATCAGTACTCTGTACATACGGAGTGTCATACAGTTTGACACGTTGGTCCTAAGAACCGACGTTACTTCAAGGCATCTACTCTGCTGTACATCATGCTGGTCAATAGATGTCTTGGAGCAGGTGTAGTTACAGAGTGGTACCACGAACCGGGGTTCGCGCTACCGTTAGGGAGCTCATCCGCTTGGTTTGTAAGGCCCAACGCAAACGGCATACAAAACAAACCGTAACCCATGACACGACTGTCACCAGACTCATTTAAGCCCTCTTATTAGCCTCTAAGCCGAAATAAACAGAGAGATAGAGGCTGTGAGTTTGCAGTCCAGTCCGTGGAATTTGGTGCCGTGACAAACCAACAATCATGTCGCCACTTTCAAAATGACTAGCGCTCCGTTAGCAAAGACGTTACGGTTACGAAACAAATAATAATACATATCAAACCTGTTAAAAACGGATGTCAGTAAGAAAATCTACATGTTCAGAATCTTAAGAGAGCCGGTAAAGTCACTTAGTACTCCAGGCAGTGACGTACGTTCACTAACTACTTCACAGAGCAAATATTGGTTCAGCTAGCGCTGGTTAGCTTAGCCACCGCTCAGCTACCGCTACGGCGGACGGGCTAACGTTAGCTAGCTTAGCCAGCTGACAAAGCTCGTCGACTCACGACGCCGTGGGCCGTTAACGAGCCAAAACGGAGACGTTTCGTACGTGTAGGATGGTAAAATACAGCGTACTCACTATTCTGGGTTCATGGTGTGAGAGAAGGCCGGGGTGTGTGTGTGTTTTGTTCCGCTGGGGCTCTGACACTGCTGCTCCTTCCTCTTGTCGCTCTGTGCAGTAGAGACGATGACTCGCACGTCTGGAATCCAGAGAGGCTCTGTGTGTGTAGCGAGTCGGTTGGTTTTCTTGCTCTTTTCTTTACTTTCCCGCCGCCGTGTGAAACGCTTCGAGTCGTCTTTATTTTCACTAGATTCGCTCAGTTAACTGACATCACCTTGTTGAGCAAGTAAGGCGAATATTCGCTCCTCTCCTTTTCTTCCTTCCTCTCTGCTCCTGGCGTACAAGTACAAGATGGCTGCGCAGGTGCGGCAGTGACATCAGATGACGTGGCGCTAGAAACTGAGCTCAGAGACTTTTTATAAAAAGAGAAAGTTAAGCAACACCTCACCCATCCTCCTTTATACAAGAGCCTGATGAAATTAATTAATTCATTTATTGATCATTGAAACAACGGCAGACACACACACACACGTATATATATATATATATATATATATATATATATATATATATATATATATATATATATATATATATATATATATATTAGTTAAGCGTTAGTCTTTAAGCGTAAACTACTCTTCTACTCTTAAATTGACTATCCTACAATTGTCCTCCATGTCCTTCTACCACTTCTTATGTTTGCCTAGGTTCATGTATATTCATTTATGTACATTATGTATATATATTTAACACCTCAGCAGTGAAGACCCCCTCCCAGCACTACTAAACATGTAGGGTAGCAGGGGCAGGTAATTAAGAGCCAATTCAGACCCATGACTTGCAAATCTCATAGTGTCACATTTTATTCACAATGAAACATAGAACACATATCAGACATTGAAAGTGAGACATTTTGCCATTTCATGAAAATTATTAACTCATTTTTGAACTTGATCGCAGCAACGCATCTCAAAAAAGTCAGGACAGAGGCAACAAAAGGCTGGAAAAGTAAGTGGTGTCAGATGTACCGTCCCACTTCTGACACCACTGTAGCGCTACTGAACAGACAGGATAGCAGGCAGGTCATCAACAGCAATACACTTCCTCCTGAGTGTAGGTGCACTGCAACACTACACTACCAAACAGTCCAGCACAAAGTAACACTGCCCTATAAGCACATAAATACAATAGTCAATAGTCACAACTATTCAGGTTTTAAGTCTCTTACTGCTGCCGAGGCGCTCTACACTCTCTGCTGCACATGGTCCACACATTCACAGCTGAACAATCCAGTCGTGGAAAGCTACAGTCCTATGAACATTCATGCTTCATGACAATTTCCAGCCTCTTTTTTGGATCTTTATTAAATAATTAAATAGACAAATTTTGTTACTGTGTACTTGCACTACAGTAATTGCATAGCTTGAGCAATCTCAGAACAGTTGCTATTGTAATTTTACATGATGCTAGGTTGCTACTGTATCTAAAGGCATTGCTAGGATGTTGAGCAGTGTCCAAAACTGTGTACTGACTCTGGTGGTTGCTATGGTACTCCTGGTGGTGGCAAGGGTGTTTCTTGGTCACTGCTATGTTTGTTTTTTAACAGATTGGTGTTATCAAGATTTAAGCTTGGTGCACCAAGTTTTGCACCTCATACCTTCCTATGGAGATAAAACACAATTTAACGATAACTGTACAAGTACACCGTTCCAGATCAGACCAAATATCCCAGAGTGGAGTTAAAACAGTGTCTGTGTCCACGAGATGAGTTAGCGGGCAAAAAAAAATGAATACCATCAGATAACAATAGTGTTGAATATTGCTTTGCATTCTAATTTATTGAGCCGGGCTAAAACACTCCTTATAACCTCAGCGTGAAAGGGCTTGCAGTCACAGGGCTGAGCTGCTGTAGAGCGAATAGGCAGGTATATTTTACTATGTTGGTTTTCAAAACAACACAACATTTCCCAATATTCTCAATATTTGCAGTGTTATTTGATAGTTTGATGTGTTTGGAGTAGAACGCTGACTGTCAGTTGTGCTAACACCTGTTGACTCCTGCCTTGGCTGGCATAGCGCTGACTGACAGGGTAAAAGAAGGACCCTTTTACCCACCCTACTGGAAATACAAGAAGCTGTTTTATTTAACCTTGCTAAGTAAAGCTAAGTAAACCCTGTCTAATGCACAACATAGGTCAAACTTGACCCGTATACATTTCCTAGGTAATTGTTAGTATTGCTGAGTATCTATTTCGTATATGTGATCCAAGTGTTCATTAAAATCTTATTTTTTATTACCTGAAATCATTATTTTATTTATTTATAATTCACAGAAGCCTGAATGATGAAATAAATTTATTGCAAAGACATAAACATAACATCTCAGTCAGGTCACTTTTGAGCCAGGCTGTGCATCAAAGAGTGAAAAAAGCTCAAGAGAAGAAATTTCAGTTTTCCATGATTGGGCTCCTATAATATGAATTAAGTTCTTTCTGCTGTTTTCCGCACTGAACGGCCTGTTCCACCAACTGAATCTTATGACTCCACTAGAAAAGTCTAATCAAATGGACTTTGCTGCCTCTCTTACTCTGCCGGCTCTAATTTGATTACAGTTCACTCCTCTTTGCTGCCACCTTACCACATGGCGCTGCTTTAAGAATATGCAGACAGAGTTGGAGTGGTGAAGCTCAGGGTTTAAGGGTCTGATTGGTACAGGGTGGGAGAACACTGCAAAAGAACATTCAGCACTTTTGATGGAGAGTGGAGAGGCCTTATGCCCCTCTGCTTACAATCAAATTGCTTCATTCCAATCAAAATGAGCTGAGCAGACATCTAGGCCTGTCACAATTATTGTGTAATCGCCTGATTACAATTATTTGAGATGATCTCTTAGTTATTTAAGCTGACAGAAATCTTTTTCCACAGTCGTTAGATTTCATTTCTTAACTGACTGCAGCAATCTAAATGTGAACTGGGTGCTTTTATCACAGTACATAAAAGAAAGCAGCAAATGCCTTCAACTAGACTTCATGGGGCTTATGAGATTAAAGAAAAGCTCCTACAATGTTGTGCTGTAATGTTAAAAGTAATGGTTGGTTATTTGTTAGAGATGCTTTTAATTATAACGGTTTTATCAGTGAAGGATCACAGCTTATCTCCTGTAATCAAATTTGAATCCTTTTCATGTGGAGCTTATATAGAGCATATACAAGAATATTTTCATTACACCTATCTCTGTTTGTGTCTCTGTAAGGCTTTGTGACATGTTCCTTAAGAATAACGCTGTGACATAAGATTTATTATTTTTTTCATTCTCCACTCGATCTTGTCAGGCACAGCGGCTGCCTATATGGTTCAGGAGTTTTAATAATAATAACTGGGCGGAAGGTGACAATTCAGGGACCCTCAAGGCTGACATGATCATGAGACGCACAAGGGACACCATCTTTGGTGACTGAATCTCAGCGACAGTGTGACTGAACCAGTATAGCAGTTTTTGATTTGTAACAATAAATCAGCAACTCTAGATGTAGATTTTCTAACATATTATTTGCATAAAGGTATCACTGCTTTGACCAAGTCTATGCTAAAGGGGGAAGGGGGCTCTTACCCCTACCCCTCTCTCTCTCTCTCTCTCTCTCTCTGGTCTCACCTGGTTTACTTCAAGCATTTGACTTAGTTAAGACTTTACATGTGAGGTTATGTAGTTTGTATGTTTGTGTGAATGTGCTAACCCTTTTATTTTCTATTTTTATCTTATCTTTATCTTTTAATTAGGTTAGTCTATTTTATAATCTTTTCTACTTTTAAAATGAGTGTTTTCTATTTTTGTCTTAGTTGTGCTTCTACCCAACAGACTGAATAAGTGGGGATTCATATATTCATATACATAAATGCAAATGCAACATCTGGAATCAACTCCAGACCTTTTACCTGCTTAAGTGATGATGGATTAATGAGCGAATAGCCCATGCAGCTCATGAAATGGCTGTTGAGATGATTGTCCAATTACTTTTGGTCCCTAGAAAAATAGGCAGCTTCATATTAAAAAGCTGTAATTCCTAAACCCTTCCTTTAATTAGGAAGGGAATATCCTTTTGAAGCCCATATTGATTATATATATATATATATATATATATATATATATATATATATATATATATATATATATATATATATATATATAATATAATATGCACACTCCACACAGACTAGACAAGGTTAAGAAAGAGATATTGTCAAGGTTGTAAAGGTGGGGGAAGGGAGAAGGTATTATGTATAAATTGAATTAATATAAAATTTAAATAAAAAATGTGGCATATGGAGTCAGTGTAACTTATCAAAACTTAATTGCAATGAAATGCAGTACAATTATGTTCCATGACTAAAGATACTAAAGACAAAGTTATGTATTTTCATGTGCTGCACGCACTTCTACTAACTGTTGCTGGACTGATTTCTAGAGCAGAAAATTTTAACAAAAGGTCAACACAAAGTTCCAATTCACCAACTAGTCATAGTTTTCACACTACGTCAGACTAGACAACACCACTGGTTAAAAGTGTATGTAGTCTAAAATTCACAGCCCACACAAGTGAACAAGTGATTCAGTTTACTGTCACCTGTTGTAGAGACAGGATCTCTGTGTTGTCTGAAGTTTATTTTAAAAATGGTCAGTATTGTTAGGACAGTTTATTCATGTTTTAAAAAGAAGTCTTTTATTAGTCAGGACTTTAAAAAAATATTAATACAAAACTTAAAATATATGCGTCTTATTTTGTGCATTTAACGACCTCAGATAAAAATCTTTACATCTATATATATATATATAAACATCAGCCTACACTTAAAAATCCTAAAAGGCCTGAAAATACAGCTGTACAAAAACTGCAGTTGGTATAGAACCTTTACATTCAGTGAAGTTTTTTAAAACCTTAATACGAGATGCCTCACATTTACAGTCTCATTTACAGATATGGTTTGTTAAAGAAGCATCCACTGAAAAGTTAATTGCTCTGTATGACGAACCACATGTTCCTCTTGTACTGTGAGTTTCTATTGCAGATTTTTATTGCAGACCAGATATCCCTCTTCTTCTTCTCCTTCTTCCTCTCTCTTTTTCACCTGTTCATGCTTTTTCAGAGCGGTTGCACCGCTGACTGGGGTGGGAAGGTAAATGTTCCCCGTGGCCCCCTCAGGTACAAAGGCTGCAGCGCCACTCTGGCTTGCGTTAGCTGCCTCCAGGCCCTGGTTGATGTAGTGGGCCTCCATACTGGCCTCCAGAGGTGGAAGCTCAGACAGAAGAGCTCTCAGTCTCTGAGCCAGCTCTGAAAAACACGGCCGCTGAGAGGGCTCTCTGTGCCAGCAGCTCAGCATCACCTCATATCTGAGAGAGAAACCGGGAGAAGACAAGCAGACTTACAGACAGACAAAAGAGTCTTTCTTCACCGTCATAACAAAACCGCATCTCCAGAATGTTAACCCTCCAGAGGATAGTAAAACCTTCTTAGCTTTATTTTTAGCTCAAGTAATTTGGAGTCATTTCTATCAGTAATTTGTGATGAAATCTTCAGACAGTGTAACACAATGCTTTTCAAAGGGTGTAGAAACAGAAAAAGAAAACAGGGATAGCTTTGATACGATAATGACATTTTTCATTTGCTGTCCCTTGCTTACTTTAACCCAATTTTCTTACATCTTGTGTTTCTGACCTGTAGCTTGTTGAAGCAAATTCAAAAGATATATAGAAACTGAAGCAAATTTTAATTTCTGTTAAATCTTGTTAATAATCGTATTACTATGCTAGTAAATGTTACTGTTGTGTATAGAATCTTTATTTGTAAATGTTACTGTTGTGTATAGAATATTTATTTGTAAATGTTACTGTTGTGTATTGAATCTTTATTTGTAAACGTTACTGTTGTGTATAGAATCTTTATTTCTAAATGTTACTGTTGTGTATAGAATCTTTATTCGTAAACTTTACTGTTGTGTATAGAATCTTTGTATGTAAATGTTACTGTTGTGCATAGAATCTTTATTTGTGAATGTTACTGTTGTGTATAGAAACTTTATTTGTAAATGTTACTGTTGTGTATAGAAACTTTATTTGTAAATGTTACTGTTGTGTAAAAAATCTTTATTTGTAAATGTTACTGTTGTGTATAAAATCTTTATTTTTACATGTTACTGTTGTGTATAGAAACTTTATTTGTAAATGTTACTGTTGTGTATAAAATCTTTATTTTTACATGTTACTGTTGTGTATAGAATCTTTATTTGTAAATGTTACTGTTGTGTATTGAATCTTTATTTGTAAACGTTACTGTTGTGTATAGAAACTTTATTTGTAAATGTTACTGTTGTGTATTGAATCTTTATTTGTAAATGTTACTGTTGTGTATAGAAACTTTATTTGTAAATGTTACTGTTGTGTATAAAATCTTTATTTGTAAACGTTACTGTTGTGTATAGAAACTTTATTTGTAAATGTTACTGTTGTGTATTGAATCTTTATTTGTAAACGTTACTGTTGTGTATAGAAACTTTATTTGTAAATGTTACTGTTGTGTATAAAATCTTTATTTGTAAATGTTACTGTTGTGTATAAAATCTTTATTTGTAAATGTTACTGTTGTGTATTGATTCTTTATTTGTACATGTTACTGTTGTGTATAGAATCTTTATTTGTAAAGGTTACTGTTGTGTATAGAATATTTATTTGTACATGTTACTGTTGTGTATAGAATCTTTATTTGTAAATGTTATTGTTGTGTGTAGAATCTTTATTTGTAAATGTTACTGTTGTGTATAGAATCTTTATTTGTGAATGTTACTGTTGTGTATAAAATCTATTTGTAAATGTTATTGTTGTGTATAAAATCTTTATTTGTACATGTTACTGTTGTGTAAAGAATCTTTATTTGTATATGTTACTGTTGTGTATAAAATCTTTATTTGTAAATGTTATTGTTGTGTATAGAATCTTTATTTGTGAACTTTACTGTTGTGTATAGAATCTTTATTTGTGAACGTTTCTGTTGTGTATAGAATCTTTATTTTTGAATGGTACTGTTGTGTATAGAATCTTTATATGTAAATGTTACTGTTGTGTATAGAATCTTTATTTGTAAAGGTTACTGTTGTGTATAGAATCTTTATTTGTAAATATTACTGTTGTGTATAAAATCTTTATTTGTAAAGGTTACTGTTGTGTATAGAATCTTTATTTGTAAATGTTACTGTTGTGTATAGAATCTTTATTTGTAAATGTTACTGTTGTGTATAGAATCTTTATTTGTAAACGTTACTGTTGTGTATAAAATCTTTATTTGTAAATGTTATTGTTGTGTATAGAATCTTTATTTGTGAATGGTACTGTTGTGTATAGAATCTTTATTCGTGAACTTTACTGTTGTATATAAAATCTTTATTTGTAAACGTTACTGTTGTGTATAGAAACTTTATTTGTAAATGTTACTGTTGTGTATTGAATCTTTATTTGTAAACGTTACTGTTGTGTATAGAAACTTTATTTGTAAATGTTACTGTTGTGTATAAAATCTTTATTTGTAAATGTTACTGTTGTGTATAAAATCTTTATTTGTAAATGTTACTGTTGTGTATTGATTCTTTATTTGTACATGTTACTGTTGTGTATAGAATCTTTATTTGTAAAGGTTACTGTTGTGTATAGAATATTTATTTGTACATGTTACTGTTGTGTATAGAATCTTTATTTGTAAATGTTATTGTTGTGTGTAGAATCTTTATTTGTAAATGTTACTGTTGTGTATAGAATCTTTATTTGTGAATGTTACTGTTGTGTATAAAATCTTTATTTGTAAATGTTATTGTTGTGTATAAAATCTTTATTTGTACATGTTACTGTTGTGTAAAGAATCTTTATTTGTATATGTTACTGTTGTGTATAAAATCTTTATTTGTAAATGTTATTGTTGTGTATAGAATCTTTATTTGTGAACTTTACTGTTGTGTATAGAATCTTTATTTGTGAACGTTTCTGTTGTGTATAGAATCTTTATTTTTGAATGGTACTGTTGTGTATAGAATCTTTATATGTAAATGTTACTGTTGTGTATAGAATCTTTATTTGTAAAGGTTACTGTTGTGTATAGAATCTTTATTTGTAAATGTTACTGTTGTGTATAAAATCTTTATTTGTAAAGGTTACTGTTGTGTATAGAATCTTTATTTGTAAATGTTACTGTTGTGTATAGAATCTTTATTTGTAAATGTTACTGTTGTGTATAGAATCTTTATTTGTAAACGTTACTGTTGTGTATAAAATCTTTATTTGTAAATGTTATTGTTGTGTATAGAATCTTTATTTGTGAATGGTACTGTTGTGTATAGAATCTTTATTCGTGAACTTTACTGTTGTATATAAAATCTTTATTTGTAAACATTACTGTTGTGTATAGAATCTTCATTTGTGAACGTTACTGTTGTGTATAGAATCTTTATTTGTGAACTTTACTGTTGTGTGTAGAATCTTTATTTGTGAACGTTTCTGTTGTGTATAGAATCTTTATTTTTGAATGGTACTGTTGTGTATAGAACCTTTATATGTAAATGTTACTGTTGTGTATAAAATCTTTATTTATGAATGTTACTGTTGGGTATAGAATCTATATTTGTAAATGTTACTGTTGTGTATAAAACCTTTATTTGTAAAGGTTACTGTTGTGTATAGAATCTTTATTTGTACATGTTACTGTTGTGTATAAAATCTTTATTTGTAAAGGTTACTGTTGTGTATAGAATCTTTATTTGTAAATGTCACTGTTGTGTATAGAATCTTTATTTGTAAATGTCACTGTTGTGAATAGAATCTTTATTTGTAAATGTTACTGTTGTGTATAAAATCTTTATATGTAAATGTTACTGTTGTGTATAAAATCTTTATTTGTAAATGTTACTGTTGTGTATAAAATCTTTATATGTAAATGTCTCTGTTGTGTATAAAATCTTTATTTGTAAATGTTACTGTTGTGAATAGAATCTTTATTTGTAAATGTTACTGTTGTGTATAGAATCTTTATTCGTGAACTTTACTGTTGTATATAAAATCTTTATTTGTAAACGTTACTGTTGTGTATAAAATCTTTATTTGTAAATGTTACTGTTGTGTAGAGAATCTTTATTTTTACATGTTACTGTTGTGTATAGAATCTTTATTTGTAAATGTTACTGTTGTGTATAGAATATTTATTTGTAAATGTCACTGTTGTGAATAGAATCTTTATTTGTAAATGTCACTGTTGTGTATAGAATCTTTATTTGTGAACTTTACTGTTGTATATAAAATCTTTATTTGTAAACGTTACTGTTGTGTATAGAATCTTTATTTGTAAACGTTACTGTTGTATATAAAATCTTTATTTGTAAACATTACTGTTGTGTATAGAATCTTTATTTGTGAACGTTATGTTTGTGTATAGAATCTTTATTTGTGAACGTTACTGTTGTGTATAGAATCTTCATTTGTGAATGTTATTGTTGTGTATAAAATCTTTATTTGTAAATGTTACTGTTGTGTAGAGAATCTTTATTTTTACATGTTACTGTTGTGTATAAAATCTTTATTTGTAAATGTTACTGTTGTGTAGAGAATCTTTATTTTTACATGTTACTGTTGTGTATAGAATCTTTATTTGTAAATGTTACTGTTGTGTATAGAATATTTATTTGTAAATGTCACTGTTGTGAATAGAATCTTTATTTGTAAATGTCACTGTTGTGTATAGAATCTTTATTTGTGAACTTTACTGTTGTATATAAAATCTTTATTTGTAAACGTTACTGTTGTGTATAGAATCTTTATTTGTAAACGTTACTGTTGTATATAAAATCTTTATTTGTAAACGTTACTGTTGTGTATAGAATCTTTATTTGTGAATGTTATGTTTGTGTATAGAATCTTTATTTGTGAACGTTACTGTTGTGTATAGAATCTTCATTTGTGAATGTTATTGTTGTGTATAGAATCTTTATTTGTGAATGGTACTGTTGTATATAAAATCTTTATTTGTAAAGGTTACTGTTGTGTACAGAATCTCATTTGTGAACGTTACTGTTGCGTATAGAATCTTTATTCGTGAACTTTACTGTTGTGTATAGAATCTTTATTTGTGAACTTTACTGTTGTGTATAGAATCTTTATTTGTAAATGTTACTGTTGTGTATAAAATCTTTATTTGCAAATGTTACTGTTGTGTATTGAATCTTTATTTGTAAACGTTACTGTTGTGTATAGAAACTTTATTTGTAAATGTTACTGTTGTGTATAAAATCTTTATTTGTAAATGTTACTGTTGTGTAGAGAATCTTTATTTTTACATGTTACTGTTGTGTATAGAATCTTTATTTGTAAAGGTTACTGTTGTGTATAGAATATTTATTTGTACATGTTACTGTTGTGTATAGAATCTTTATTTGTAAATGTTATTGTTGTGTGTAGAATCTTTATTTGTAAATGTTACTGTTGTGTATAGAATCTTTATTTGTGAATGTTACTGTTGTGTATAAAATCTTTATTTGTAAATGTTATTGTTGTGTATAAAATCTTTATTTGTACATGTTACTGTTGTGTAAAGAATCTTTATTTGTATATGTTACTGTTGTGTATAAAATCTTTATTTGTAAATGTTATTGTTGTGTATAGAATCTTTATTTGTGAACTTTAATGTTGTGTATAGAATCTTTATTTGTGAACGTTTCTGTTGTGTATAGAATCTTTATTTTTGAATGGTACTGTTGTGTATAGAATCTTTATATGTAAATGTTACTGTTGTGTATAGAATCTTTATTTGTAAAGGTTACTGTTGTGTATAGAATCTTTATTTGTACATGTTACTGTTGTGTATAAAATCTTTATTTGTAAAGGTTACTGTTGTGTATAGAATCTTTATTTGTAAATGTTACTGTTGTGTATAGAATCTTTATTTGTAAATTTTACTGTTGTGTATAGAATCTTTATTTGTAAACGTTACTGTTGTGTATAAAATCTTTATTTGTAAATGTTATTGTTGTGTATAGAATCTTTATTTGTGAATGGTACTGTTGTGTATAGAATCTTTATTCGTGAACTTTACTGTTGTATATAAAATCTTTATTTGTAAACGTTACTGTTGTGTATAGAATCTTCATTTGTGAACGTTACTGTTGTGTATAGAATCTTTATTTGTGAACTTTACTGTTGTGTGTAGAATCTTTATTTGTGAACGTTTCTGTTGTGTATAGAATCTTTATTTTTGAATGGTACTGTTGTGTATAGAATCTTTATATGTAAATGTTACTGTTGTGTATAAAATCTTTATTTATGAATGTTACTGTTGTGTATAGAATCTTTATTTTTAAATGTTACTGTTGTGTATAAAACCTTTATTTGTAAAGGTTACTGTTGTGTATAGAATCTTTATTTGTACATGTTACTGTTGTGTATAAAATCTTTATTTGTAAAGGTTACTGTTGTGTATAGAATCTTTATTTGTAAATGTTACTGTTGTGTATAGAATCTTTATTTGTAAATGTCACTGTTGTGAATAGAATCTTTATTTGTAAATGTTACTGTTGTGTATAAAATCTTTATATGTAAATGTTACTGTTGTGTATAAAATCTTTATTTGTAAATGTTACTGTTGTGTATAAAATCTTTATATGTAAATGTCTCTGTTGTGTATAAAATCTTTATTTGTAAATGTTACTGTTGTGAATAGAATCTTTATTTGTAAATGTTACTGTTGTGTATAGAATCTTTATTCGTGAACTTTACTGTTGTATATAAAATCTTTATTTGTAAACGTTACTGTTGTGTATAAAATCTTTATTTGTAAATGTTACTGTTGTGTAGAGAATCTTTATTTTTACATGTTACTGTTGTGTATAGAATCTTTATTTGTAAATGTTACTGTTGTGTATAGAATATTTATTTGTAAATGTCACTGTTGTGAATAGAATCTTTATTTGTAAATGTCACTGTTGTGTATAGAATCTTTATTTGTGAACTTTACTGTTGTATATAAAATCTTTATTTGTAAACGTTACTGTTGTGTATAGAATCTTTATTTGTAAACGTTACTGTTGTATATAAAATCTTTATTTGTAAACGTTACTGTTGTGTATAGAATCTTTATTTGTGAACGTTATGTTTGTGTATAGAATCTTTATTTGTGAACGTTACTGTTGTGTATAGAATCTTTATTTGTGAATGTTATTGTTGTGTATAGAATCTTTATTTGTGAATGGTACTGTTGTATATAAAATCTTTATTTGTAAAGGTTACTGTTGTGTACAGAATCTCATTTGTGAACGTTACTGTTGCGTATAGAATCTTTATTCGTGAACTTTACTGTTGTGTATAGAATCTTTATTTGTGAACTTTACTGTTGTGTATAGAATCTTTATTTGTGAATGGTACTGTTGTATATAAAATCTTTATTTTTTAATGTTACTGTTGTGTATAAAATCTTTATTTGTAAAGGATACTGTTGTGTATAGAATCTTTATTTTTTAATGTTACTGTTGTGTATAAAATCTTTATTTGTAAAGGATACTGTTGTGTATAGAATCTTTATTTGTAAATGTCACTGTTGTGTATAGAATCTTTATTTGTAAATGTTACTGTTGTGTATTAAATCTTTATTTGTAAATGTTACTGTTGTGTATAGAATCTTTATTTGTAAATGTTACTGTTGTGTCTAGAATCTTTATTTGTAAATTTCACTGTTGTGTATAGAATATTTATTTGTAAATGTCACTGTTGTGTATAGAATCTTTATTTGTAAATGTTACTGTTGTGTATAGAATATTTGTTAAAGTTACTATTGTGTATAGAATCTTTATTTGTAAATGTTACTGTTGTATATAAAATCTTTATTTGTAAATGTTACTGTTGTGTATAGAATTTTTATTTGTGAATGTTACTGTTGTGTATAGAATCTTTATTTGTAAACGTTACTGTTGGGTATAGAATCTTTATTTGTGAATGTTACTGTTGTGTATAGAATAGTTGTAAACGTTACTGTTGTGTATAAAATCTTTATTTGTAAATGTTACTGTTGTGTATAAAATCTTTATTTGTAAATGTTACTGTTGTGTATAAAATATTTATTTGTACATGTTACTGTTGTGTATAGAATCTTCATTTGTAAATGTTACTGTTGTGTATAGAATATTTATTTGTAAATGTTACTGTTGTGTATAGAATCTTTATTTGTAAATGTTACTGTTGTGTATAGAATCTTTATTTGTAAATGTTACTGCTGTGTATAGAATCTTTATTTGTGAACATTACTGTTGTGTATAGAATCTTTATTTGTAAATGTTACTGTTGTGTATAGAATATTTATTTGTAAATGTTACTGTTGTGTATAGAAACTTTATTTGTAAATGTTACTGTTGTGTATAGAATCTTTATTTATAAATGTTACTGTTGTGTCTAAAATCTTTATTTGTAAATGTTACTTTGTGTATAAAATTTTTATTTGTGAATGTTACTGTTGTGTATAAAATCTTTATTTGTAAATGTTACTGTTGTGTATAGAACCTTTATTTGTGAACATTACTATTGTGTATAGAATCTTATTTGTAAATGTTACTGTTGTGTATAGAATATTTATTTGAAAATATTACTGTTGTGTATAGAATCTTTATTTGTAAATGTTACTGTTGTGTATAGAATCTTTATTTGTGAACATTACTGTTGTGTATAGAATCTTTATTTGTAAATGTTACTGTCGTGTATAGAATATTTATTTGTAAATGTTACTGTTGTGTCTAAAATCTTTATTTGTAAATGTTACTTTGTGTATAAAATTTTTATTTGTAAATGTTACTTTGTGTATAAAATCTTTATTTGTAAATGTTACTGTTGTGTATAGAATCTTTATTTGTGAATTTTGCGCTTGTGTGTGCAAACCTCTTTAGCCTTTTACTGCTGTTAATTAATCTTATGTTGAGGAGTTTTATTGTAGTGCATAAAATCATTTTTAGGGTGCTGTTATTGTTGTGTGTGATCTGTTGTGGAATGTTCTTATAGTGTATGCAGTCTCTTACCTAATGTTATTGCATGTGCAGTCTTCTTTTGCAGAATGTTATTGTGTGTATGATATTGGAATGCTATTGTGGCGCACACAGTTAAATGTTGTTTTGCATGAACATCTACTTCTGCAGAATGTTATTGTTGTGCATGCAATCTTATTTTGAGAAACATTTGATTTTGGTCACTTTAGATGATTGCTGCTGTGATTCGGTTGTTGTACGTCAGCACAGTGGTGATATCAGAATAGTGCACAACCTTGAGTGTTCTGATACTTGTTCTGATGCAATATTTTATTTTACAAACTAAAGTTAAAAAATGTAAAGACCATCAGAGGGTAACGCTTAAGTCATCAGAATCATATAGATAAATGCTGTTTACCGCGCTGTTGTCATGTATAGCGACACAGGAAGAATGCTATGACCAGTCAGACAGTATGGTCTGAAATAGCAATTGTTTAATGAATGAGAATGTATGCAGAGCACTTACAGTTTGTCATCACACTCGCCCTGTTTGAGTCGATGTCCTCCATCCAGCATCTCCAGGAGTTCGTGGTTGGAAATGCCAGGGTAGGGAGTTTTTCCTCTGGACACGATCTCCCACATGGTCACACCAAATGACCACTGAATGACAAAGTAAAAGACAAAAGTAACGTAACATATCTCAACACTTTCAGAAATTTTTCAGAAAGAGTTTCAGAAATGTCTGTAAAACCACTGTGTCGCTGTGGCATAGATGGACTGACCACATCACTCTTGCTGGTGTAGATGGACTCAGAAAGGCTCTCTATGGCCATCCACTTTATTGGCATTCGGACAGCAACCTTCTGTCTGTAGTAGTCACTGCTGATGATCTGCTTGGACAGGCCAAAGTCAGCAACACGTACATGCAGATCATCTCCCAACCTGTGTGTGGGGGTGGTTGTGAGTCAGTGAGAGAGAGAAAGTAGTAATTAACAGAAAAAAGAGAAACTGCCCTAGTTTAATACTAAATGTCCTAGTTTGGTCTGACACTACAGACCCCCCAGACTCACATGCAGTTGCGTGCTGCCAAATCTCTGTGCAGGAAGCCCTTAGAGCTGAGATATTCCATGCCTGTGGCAATGTCGACCATGAAGCGCAGCAGGCACTGATAAGGCACAAACTGAAATGGAGTATACAGTCAGTTACTGAAATTGCATACAGCGCAACAGATTCGTTATGGTTTATGTGGTGTTATAAAACAGTGACTAGTGTATCTGATGGATCTGTTGTGCTGCCTGGAAACGCCTGCTCAGTTATGTATGTGTCTTTGTGGCTCAGTATGCTGCTGTGTGTGTTTATTTCTGTGGAAAAACATCATTAGATTTAATACAAGTTAACCTAAGATGACACAATTAGTCAAATTCATACTCCAAACGACAGAGAGCAAAGCATCACCAGATAATGCACAGTCCCTCCTTCTTCACCTTCAATAGTTGTAAGTTCTGCATCAAACTTCATCCCTTAACTTGCTTATAGCTGTCTACAGCGGTGCAAAGCAACTGCTATAGTCGCTGGCCAAGAGCTTCAGCCATCATTGCTTTTAGCCCCCTCTTCTTCATCCTCTCATGTTAAAATGATGGAAGACTTAATGCTACAGTGATTCTCCCTATGGGTACAAATCATGATGGGCGATATGATCTTCAAATTATATTACGGTATTTTCAGAATATTCCAATGAAAACGATACAGTATCACATTATAAAAAACTAACAAAACAATGCAAAAATAATTTTACAATATTTTTTATATTAATATTATTATTGTTTTTACTAGTACTGTTGTTATTGCTACTGTTTCCATTGTCATTATTATTATTATTATTATTATTATTATTATTATTATTATTATTATTGTTATTATTATTATTATTATTATTATTATAGCAGAAACTAAGAAGTATTTTGCATTATGTAAATATAACCATACACCAGTAGCTTTTTTAGGTAGCAGTCCCAACAAAGATGTTCAGTGTACTATGCTGCACTGCTTTTTAGCTGGAAAAACAATGAATTTACTCTTAACGCAAAGTGGCATTACGAGACAGGACAGGCTGGGGCTAGCTAGATAGCATGCTAACCTCAGTAAATATCTCTGCTACATGATACACAGACATTTTTGACATATAACTGTCAAAACTGTTATTTTTGTATGCTAAAAGATTATTACTTTATGATAAAATTGTATACACGGCTTCTTTAAATTTAATATAAATTAAAAATCACAAAAGCATTTCCATGCTGCACCATGATCTCTGAGACCACCATTCTGGGAGGGTCTCTGAGTCTCTTGGTGTTTTTCCTCGTGCTATGTGTGGGATGGAGTTGAAACATGACATTGTTAGTTAATTTTATTTTTCTCTGCCAGCTGGTACACAGTCATATAATCAAAACTCATTATGACAGCAGGTAAGAGTCACACCTCAAGAATCTTGTCTTTTAAATTCTATAATAAAATAACGATTTATATTTAATGTAATCAGGAACTAACAAGGAAAAATAGGACCTGTTTTGATTTCTGTAAAATGCCGTAAACCGCAGGCTGTAGGTTTAGCCAATACTGGCCATACGTTACACCTCCAGTTAAATGATATAGATTTATATCAACTGTACACAGATTGCTGACAACATTGTGACACTGTAATAATTCAACAGCATATTAACCAGAAGCCAGCTGGACGTTAGATAATTATTTATTTTAGTGGCATTTACTGAAAAACATAGTTTAAAAATTGCATTTAGTTTCCAGAGTTTCTTAAATTTGCCACTACTTGTTGCTACACTGTGTTTGTGTGCATGTGTGTGCATCAGTGTATGTGTGAGAGTGTGTGTGGTGATCACCATAGGAATGTCACCGTAGCGAGTGGCTATAAGAAAGCGCCGCAGATCTCCATGTTTCAGGAACGGCAGGATGACCAGTGGCACTGGAATGGAAGAGTCCTCCTCTCTCTCCAGAGCGACACCTGGTGGATACAAATAACATTTCAATCAGAACACTGCTTCATTATACACTAAAGATGTGTCATTTCAAATTAAAATCAAATGTAAAGTTAAAGGAAATTATATATACAGTGCTGTTCATTATGAGCCCAACAGAAAATGCAGATGGAAGATTAAAGGAAAGGCAGTACATGACACACTGACCAGTAGAATGAATTCCTACTTCTCTATTTCCTATAAGTTTCTCAATAATATATGTAACACATCTGGTAGGAAACATCTGCATTTGTTTTTTGTTATGTAGCTGTACAGTGTTTGTCATGGCCAAAGCACATCATCGAGCACATCAAGTGAGCACGTCCTCACTTAAGTATGTATTAAGTTATGTTTTTGAAAAGGACATTAAGCGTAAATAGATGTAATTAAAGGTTTACTGTACCTAAAAGTTTCACCACATTATCATGGTCAAAGTGCTGCATGATCTCAGCTTCCTTCAGGAACGACTGCAGATCATCCTGGCTGTAAATTCCAACTGTAAACAATAAAATGAGTAAAAAACATTTACACACATTCATATTCATACTAGTGATTAATCAGTACTGAAAATCCTAACTAGTCCTAAACTAAGTTCCAGAAAAAGTACATGGTGCGCATACACACAGCAAAGCATTATGTTTCATTATATTTAAAATGGAAGCGTCTGTATCAAAGCATTTGAAGTTTGTTTGAAACCTATTTGAGATTATCATGAACTTGAGGAGTAACTAAACACAGCCAGCTGTGCAGGACCAGAGTTAGACATAATTGTCAAGAATTGTAAACATTATGAGCAGGTTTACTAAGAGAGGCCTTAACTACTGACAGTCTACTGACACTGTGCTAATAGGGCTCTAGTTTAGTGAGGGTCTAGTTTTTTATTCCCATGCACATCAACACAGGTGCATTGTTTATGACCAATCATGACACTTTTGGCTCACATTGTTTTGTTTTGTTTTTGTATAAAAGTCTGTTTTAATTAATAGGAATGGTAAAAAAGGCTTTGCTCCATCAAACTGTGACTTGATTTAACAACAAGTGTGGGTTACTTCAACACAATAAATAATTATCAGATCAGTTGAATTTGTTCTCTGCCAAGTGTATTTGAAACATTCTGATCTTTTCATATCCAGGTTACATTCAGATTGTTTGAGAATTGTGTGTGCACAACATTGAATAGCTGTAACAACACACAAACCACAGAGCCCATAAAGCACAGCGCGCAGGAACGATGGAGTGATGAGTAGCTTCAGTAAAGTAGGTACTGCAGAGCCAAAGACTTTCAATATGTGCTTTAAACAACAGTTTATACAAAAACAAATCATTATTGATCAAACCTGCTCTTTGATAGTGTAATATAATTATGGCTAAGGGTTTTACTCCCCCAGCAACACCCTGGTAAGTCGCTGCAACCTTCAGCATCTCATAGCTTATGGCTGTATTTTGCTTTGTGTAGTAGATGCTTATTACATAATCACCTCTCATGGTCTTCACTGCTACTTTAATATTCCCTCCCTCATGAGGGGAGAATACACCTTCATAGACCGTCCCGAATTCTCCTGAGGAAAGAAAGAGTACAATCCAGTTCACACAAATGCAAAGATGTCCAGTAAGACTGCATAACAAATAAGTTAAATATATACAAAATCATGAATCATTAATATAAAATAAATATATCTATAATAAAATCATTCATGTTCTGTTGGCAAGTGACTGTCCTAAACCCTAATCCCTACAACCTTAAGCTCTACACTCCAAAATAATACTTACATTTAGTGTATTTTTAAAACTGTTTAGAAAGCTAGGTTTATTTTTTATTAATTAAAAAAAAATGCTGCCCCATGTTTTCAAATCACTAGTTGGAGCTCTATTTTAGCCACACCCTCCACTTTACAGCAGGAAGTGAGACTGCATCCCTGTCCCTCAGGGCCACATGGAGAGCCGTTAAGAACCATTGTTTTCCAGTAACTGTGTCCCAAAGAATGTGTGTGAAACATTAAGAACTGCCACTAACAAAACACATATTTTCTTCCATTAGGTAAACATTTTTGTGTTTTAATAAAAAAACGTTATGTGTACACTGCTCAAAGTTGTGTTTGCTAGTCACGTACTGACATTTATGTACTAAGATCACTAAATTGGTAAGTCCAGGTCAGTTTAAGGACTTCAACTCTGACTTTGAACCAATTCAGCAGCATAGCTCATATATGAGGAGCAGTGAAATGCCATGTAACATCGTTTAGTATGAGGAATGAACTCAATACCTCTAATCACTGACTAATGTCGTTTGGCCTACATCAGCTTTTTATACTTCAGTTTTCAGAAGATCTTCGCGTGTACCTTTTCCCAGCTCTTTACCCATCATCAGTCTGCTGCGATCCACCAGCACATCTCTAATCCCACACAGCAGTCTGTCATTCACCACAACGCCTAAAGCCTGAACTGAATCTAAAGAGAGAGAGA
Source organism: Megaleporinus macrocephalus (assembly GCA_021613375.1). Taxonomy (NCBI): domain Eukaryota; kingdom Metazoa; phylum Chordata; class Actinopteri; order Characiformes; family Anostomidae; genus Megaleporinus; species Megaleporinus macrocephalus. The sequence goes on along the minus strand of CM038708.1, from coordinate 30,044,275 downwards.
GAGAGAGAGAGAGAGAGAGAGAGAGAGAGAGAGAGAGAGAGAGAGAGATTGCAGTGGGGAATTGTAGTCATAGGGCCATATGCCTGACTGTAACGTGTATCAACAAGCAATTTAGTGTGTTTGACTGTAATAACAGTTGCTTATGTCAGTAATTGTTTATATCAGAAATATAAATCTTGCATATAAAATTTGAATATAAATATTTACTGATTTCAAGATGCTTAGATAATTTAAACACAGCATAATGTGTTTTTTATCTTATGATAAGTAAGTAATGTGTACTATTATTAAGTTTTATTTTATCTTCCTCTTTGACATGGATTTATCTGCAGTGTACCAATAAAAGAGAACTAGTGTGTGATAAAAAGGCTGTGAAAAAAAACAATACACTAACATAAATGTTAGATCACATTCTTTAAATATCAAATAACTGCAGCAGTCAGATTAAGGGGCCATTTAGGTGTTAACACAGAGAACTACTTCACCAAATGTTTTAGGCATTTTCTGTGTGCTTTAATAAGACAGAAGCCTTACTGCTGGTTTCTCGCAGAGGCGTAGTCTCAGGCTCCACAGGGCGGCGGTATGATATACCATTAGACTGCAGAGGCATGAGCTCCACATCCTGATCTCCACTGAACACAATGCAACTGGTTACAACTCATTTACAACCACTGCACTTCAGAAAATACAGCTGATCAGACATAAATTATTATGAAAGATGAATGAAACTGGAACAGAAGTGTTGGAATCACGTATTACGTAAGATATTCAAATAACAACAACAACATTAATAATAAGAAGAATTAGAAGAAAGTGAAAAAGAAGAAAAAGAAAAATACCATACTTATTTTATTATTTATTACTTACCTGAGTTTGCTGTAACCGTGGCGTAGAAAGCAGAAGATAGCTGGTATGAGAGCCAACAGCAACAGCACTCCACACAGCACACCAGCAATTATGGGAGGCGTGAACCACTGCTGCTTCTCCTTCAGCTGGGAATGGGCCGTGGTCACAGGAGCAGGAGAGATTATTACCTGAGTCTTCCCTGTCAAGAACACAAAATGTTTTATTCTAAGCATATCAATACATCACCTGATGCTCTCTACACGCAGTGGGTGCACAGTTATACCTGCTTCCGTGATAGAAGCGAATGTCCTTTCATTTACATTCATTTGACAGACGCTTTAATCCAGAGCATCTTAAAGTTTACATGTACACAAATAGGTGAAGGTGGTGTTAGGAGTCTTGCCCAAGGACTCTTATTGGTACAGTGCAGGGTGGTTGCCCAGGGGGGGAATTGAACCCCAGCCTATAGGGCAGTGGTGTAACTCATTACACTATACCAGGGGTATTTAATTAGAATACAGTAGGGTCCACCTAGAGGAGATTTTATCAGGCCAAGGTCCGGACCGTCATCATTTCTAACTTGTGTTATGATTCAGTGGTGTATCCTGTTTACTGAAGTAGCCTAGTGTCAGCATCTTATACCATCAGCTACTGAAACACCAACACATCACACATACCATTTAGTATATTTCAGTATATTTACTGTTTAAATGCTGAACTGAATGAATTATTTATAAAACTACAAATAAATGTTTTTTACTCCAATAAAAACAAGGGCTACATAAAAAAACGTGTGCCTTCTTTGTTAACTCGGTTTTCACAGATTGACAGGTTGGTTTAACATAGCTGTATTCTCCAAAACTAGGTGAGTGAGTTTCAGTCCATTCCTGGTTAAACAGTCAGTTTTCGCTGTGGACTTCGCACGTTATTCTTTCTGACTCGCTTTATTCTCCGACTGCTGCTTCTCGCTTCGTACCTCGCCTGTGCGACCGCCGCACTCTCGAATCTGCACAGATCTGATTGGCTGAGGAGCCTTTGGTGATCTTACAGTGCAGGCGATTGGTTTGTTAGTTTACTGCACCACAAAGTCCGCATACCATAAAGACAAAAAAAGTTCCACCACTTATTATAAACAGTCAGAATTAATTCCTTCTTAATAGTTGGGTTCGCAGTGGACAACGCCTGGGTCAGGACCTGGACCGCCGTCCACCTATTAGTGACTTCTGCACTATACCAACCACTAACAATAATAATGAATGTTATGAATAAATGTTTTAAATGTGCTTCAAGATGGGACACTCACACACAATAATGGACTGTACAGACTTAGAACTGCCTTGCTTAGCAGATAGTCGGTTGCGTGCATTCACGAAGATCTGGTAGCTCACATATGGATGTATGCCAGTAATATTGGCCACTGTCTCTATCAGTCCGGTGGAGCGTGGAAGAATAAAGACAGATTCCCCGCACTGCACCCACAGATCCTGAGTGTTCTGTCTGCACTTCACATCATACATCACTTCCTCTCTTCCGCCCAGGTCTGCCGGAGCGGCCCAGTTCACAATCAGCATTGTGTCACTCACGTGATGGACTGTTAAGTTAAAGGGTGCTGATGGAGGTTCTGAGGAGAATGAACAGAAGTACATGGAAGATTCACTTTCAGTGACCTAACGCTCACATCATGAATAATACAATAATAATTAATCACATTTACATTCACAGCAATGGTTCAAAACTGATCCCAATAGAGTTGGTTATCAAAATGTTATACTTTTACAGAACCAAACAAACACTTTAATAACACAAAGTATTGAACATTCTGTGATTTATGTTTTATTCTTTTCAAAGCAGTCTATTCTTTCAGCACCAGTAAGCCATTAATCACACTCATCCAAATTCCAAATGAGAAAAAACTCACTGAAATATAGTGTGCAGGTGATGCTGTGATAAATACTTTAAAATCTAAAATAATAACTTAAAAGAGATGCCTGGCTGAATATCACAGAATCTTTTGTATCATGTCATATGTCTTTAAAGTCTGGCTTGATGTTTAGGTCTTACAAGCAAAATTAACATTACACTGACAAAGATATGATGACAATATTAGATAATAATGAGTCTAGTTTATTTTGTAACTGAAAGGTAGCATGTGCATGTAAATGTGGATATTGTCATTGTTATGATAAATGATAACCACACTAAAAAAAAGAGGCCCTAAAGAGGTTAAATGATGCCCTATATTTATGAATGAAATGTACATACGCACTTGTACAGCCTAGCTGTGGTGGGTCATCTTGCAAACGGTCGTATCCCTCATTACAATCACACTCCGAGGCGCCTTCCGAGAGGGTTTTGCTGTTGGGTGGACATAGTCGGCATTCTCCGCTGTCATTGAGAGGTTTGTAGCTGCCCATACTACAAGCTGAGACAATAAATCACAAAGATGAAAATAAAAAAAGTTGCATGGACAAAAGTATTGGGACACCTACACCTACAACCGATTCTAAATCCATAGACATAGACTATGGAGTTGGTCCCCCCTTTTGGCTATAATAGCTTCCACTTTTCTGGGAAAATGTTGGAGTTTGTCTGTGGACATTCTTGTTCACAAGAGCATTTGTGAGGTTGGGGCTCTGTGCAAGACCAGACCAGAACTTCTTAGACACCAAACTCACCCCACCAGCCTCTATGGATCTTGTTTTTTGCACTGTAATACATTCATGATGTGATGGAAAAGGGTCTTCTCTTACCTGTTCCCACAAAGTTGGAAGCATACTTTGCCTGAAATGTATGCTGGAGATTTTCCTTCACTGGAACCAAGGGACTAGGCCAAATTTCACAAACTGACTTGTTGCAACGGTGTCATCTTATTATAGTACCACACTGGAATTTACTCTAGAGCTCTTTAGAATGACCCATCCTTTCACACATGTTTCTAAAGGCAGACTGTATGACCAGGATTTCATACACCTGTGGTAATGGGATTGAATGAAATCCAGTGATTAAGAGGTATGTCCTGATTCTTTTTGTCCATATGGTGTATATAGTGCTGTTGCTTCACAAGAAAAAGGGCTGGGTTTGATTCCCCGGTGGCCAGGATTCTTTCTGTGTGGACTTTGCGTATTCTCCCCATGTGTATGAGTTTCCTCCAGGTGCTCTAGTTCCAAAGACATGCAGTCAGAAAAAGTGGAGCTACTAAATTACCCCTAAAGTGTGAGTGTTTGTCTCTTTGTCTGCCCTGCGATGGATTAACCCTGTCCAAAGTGTTTCCTGTCTTCCATCCAGAGAACACTGGGCACTGGGATAGGCTTCAGCACCACCCACAACACAGCTAAGATAATGAATATATATATATATATATATATATGTGTGTGTGTGTGTATTTCTGAACTTCAGGGCCATAAATTATTGAATCAAGGACCCTAAAATATTGTGTACACACATGACATAACAAAGTTCTTGCAATTAAACTCTTGCCTACAGGAAAGGTGGGACGCATTCATAAACAATGCCTCTGATATGGAGTGCAGCACAGTTTTAATCAGAGCAACACTTCACTAAAACTAGTCTAGTAGAACACTGTTTGCCCACTTCTAAGCCAAGCTTCTGTGAGTACCCCTGCCCTATAGTTCTATTACATTTCCTTTATTCCTCTTTAAATTCATGGTCTTTCATTTTCACCATCACTGGTGTTCAGTGGACAGTTAAGGACCTATAATAACTGTTCTGCTGAAGTGTACTATAGAAGAACTACTCCTGGTTCCTGAAAGAAACTTTCAGTGGATGGATCCATTTTTTTTTTTAAACATCAGCACAATTTAATGATTGAGATGTAAACAATGTTGTATGAAGCTGTTGAAATAGTTCACTGAGGACAAAAAAACAAACACAGATTTCTTTACAAAAAGATTAATTTTAAATGCTCATGAAATTATCATGAACTAATGTCTCAGACATCAGGCAACGTATTTGAAACCATTTAATGTAATAACATTCCGTAAGGGAGTTTTTAAAGGTGGACCTCTGGTTTCTATCACCACTAGTTGTGCTGAGATATTTGTGTGTGAGTAGAAGCCTAAAACCATATAGGATACTTTATTTTTCAGTAGAGAACAACATTGGGGATGATTTGGTTTGTATCACTGTGATAAATAGGCTTAGTATGGGACTTTGATATTACGCAAATTTTAGGAAATCTAAATTCAGAGGAAACCCATGAGTCACAGGTTTCAGCGCTGGCTCTGTCTGATGGGTTGTCATTCTAAAGTAAGTAATTACAGAGTTGAACTAAAGGCAGTTAGGGTAAATTCCTTTGACACTTTTAGGACAGTGCCCTTAGGGGAGATAACGAAAGCTCACGCTGAGGCAGTTTCTGTCTTTCCTATCTTTCCTGATAATCTGTTGCACAAGATTTCATTAGAAGAAAATAATTAAATTATATTACACCTTTTAAGAAATTATCATTCTTACTAAATCTACCCGACTAATGTCTCAGCATGCCATGATGCTTGTACTACTATGAGTACAGCAGATATTTTTTACACACGATTCATGTTTTGGATTACTCTACAATTTGGTGAATTTTTAAAAGACATGGTTTAGAACTAGCTATCTTTGACCTACACTTTTAGGGCTCCTATACACCTAGTCCTGTATAATTTTATCTAAATGTTTAAAACTGAATGCATTTTCTAACCTTTACAAATGTTCCCTTCGGCCTGGTAACCAGCTCCGCAGACACAAGACCCTTGCAGAGCACTCCATGTTCCGTTTGACTGACACTCCATCGTTGGGGTTAAAACCTCTTCAGCACCGTCCACACACTGGCCTCTGCTCAGTCCTGCACCTGCTGACGATTCCCCAAAACTAGCCTGGTTTATTGTAAGGCCTGGACATCTTATGTAGAAGAGGCGCACAGAGGAAATCATCATGCATGATCCACTGTAGGAGAAGCCCAGGTGGAAGCCCTGCCTGGATATCTTTCCTAAATTCAAATCCTGAGTGAACAAGTGTTCCTCCAGATCCTTGAGTGCAGATGTCGGATTAAATGCAGTCGGAGCTAGAGCTTCCTGCCTCCTTTGTCCAGAGTCAAAACGGACCACAGGTTCATCAGCCTCTCGTAACAGGACAGTAACAGGCGTTCGGTCATTCTGAGCAAACTGCAAGTTTAACAGGAGCTCATGGGCATCCTTCCTTGGAAGCCATGCGGTCCACAATGTTTTTGGTTGGTTTTTAAGTGTACTTTCACATCCTTGATGGACAAAGTTTCCCGAACCCAGTTTCATCTTTGTATTTCTCCACTGAAAGAAGTAAAATATTGATATGTTGATGTATCCAACGACCATTATTACTACATATATACTTTATACACACACACACACACAGTACACGTGTACGTAAAATTTTAACACCACTGTTCACATGTTTTACTGATTTCCTAAATCACACATAAAAACATGACAATTTAGTTCTCAGATCTTAGTTTTTATTTTGTTTTGTTTCTATATTGGAAATATTCCATAAAATATGCCAATATAATGTGCCATAATTCTTGTTTTTTATTTGTTTCATATTTTATATGTTTCCAACATGTTAAATCCAGCAAATAAACAGATAATGTGCAACACAATGTTCAGAAGTGTGTAGAAGATGTGTTACTTATTTTCACTTAAAACAGTGGTCCCCAAACTTTGACAGTGCTGTATCCTTTCAGACATTAACCCTCCCTATTAATCCTTATACATACATGTTTCTCAGGTAACTTTCAAATATCCCACATACTCATCACTCCTGCATATAGGCCAGAGCTGCTAGCTAGAAATCTGGCACTGGCTTTAGATTAAGTATGTGCTCAGTGTCAGTGAGGCTCCCTTATTCAGTCACTGGTGAGTGAAGTTGTTTGTGTTGTCTGTATGTGTGTAATTGTGTGGCTAGCTAATGAGATGAACTGAAGATTAGATGAAGTGTATACACTAAACGTCAACCAAATGTTTCTATGTAGCCTCAACATCATTTGGTGTGATACCACACTCCAGTTTTGAGAGAGGGACTTATAACCAATACAAGGTGTCCTCTGACCAGGAGTGCCTAAACTTCAGCATATGACTGTATGTACACCAATGTTCAGAGGTTTGAAATCAATTGTCATATTAATATTTTTTTGAAGATGTTTTATTTTACTTTTCAAGTTTCAATAAACTGTTCAATTATATTATTATTAAAATAATTACATGATCTATTGTTCTAAATGGTCTACCTTTAAATATGATGCATTCTAAATGTACCAGTTTACTGGAAAGTCATTCTCAGTGTTGTACGGCTTCCTCAGTTATTATGTCGTCAGCCACAACTCTCTTCATCTTTCTGGACACATCTAGAATTTCAGCATTTTTACAGGTTCCTCCTAAACAGTTCAAACCTCTGAAGTCATAGAGCCGTAGCACAATAACAGATTCTATATGAACATCTTCAGCAAACTGATATTATTGAAAAATGTGATTTAGTTTATAGTTTGTATATACAAATGATTAATGTGAATTCAAATCAGGAACTTACGGCTCTGGGTGGTATGGAAGTCCATTCTAGTTTTTCTTGTGAGGTCGAATCCAATATCTCAACTAAAACAATAATAATAAAACAATTAGTATGATATACATTCAAAACAGTCTATATCTGAATATCTCTGAATGCCAAATGAACTTCGAAATTCGATTATTCGATTATTTTGTCTTTTTTTATTATTACTTTGACACGTTTGTAAACATTGCAGACAAGAGGAATAGAGCACAAGTGAGACAAATGGGTTATTATTTCTGGTCACTGACTCAAAACTAATTGTGCTTACGTTCAATGTTGTAAGTTGAACGCTGGTGAGTCCGCGGCGTGAAGCCACTGAAAGACTTTCTATACTGTTAAACTGTTAAAACGGGGGTCTCTTACCTTTAATCGGGGTCGCTTGGCCGGACTCGGACAAAAGCGCCACAGAAAGGACGGGCAGCGCCAGTAAACACCTGAGCAGCGCCATATCCCCGAGTCTGAACAGTACAGAGCCTTCTACATCCTGCCGTCTGCGCTCCAACTGCGACTGTACGCTGCGCTGAGATCACCACACTCACAGCGCCAGGGTTTCAGAGACTTCTCCCGCCCACCCGCAGCCCCCTTCAGGCAGAGCTCCGGGTATTACATTCTCTCCAGCACACCTTAGTGACGACACTGTCCTCGGGAAATCACCGGCTTACCCATTAAAACAGTCTGCTGAGCAGCTCCTGAGGAACATGTTGTAAATGTCGTACACATTGAAGCGCTGAACTAATAAATATTACTAAATATTACTAAATATTAAAGAAAATGCTGAAGAGCTGATCCGAAGAGATTCAAAGCCGAAGTAAAGCCTGCTAGAAAAACAGCCCAGACCAGCATGACTGGTTACCAGCAAAACCAGCACATGTTGTGTTTTGGATGCTGGTTTGCTTTTTAGCACATGCCTAAATGCCTACATGTGTTTTTAGCAGGGAAATAAATACATTATGTAAAGCTGAGGTTAATGTTAAAATGCATGTTGTAAAGCTGAAGTGATGTAAAGCTGAGGTAAATGTTAAAATGTTTGTTGTAAAGCTGAAGTGATGTAAAGCTGAGGTAAATGTTAAAATGTATATTGTAAAGTTGGGATGAATGTTGAAGGAAATGTAAAGCTGAGGTAGATGTTGAGGGAAATGTAAAGCTGAGGTAGATGTTGAGGGAAATGTAAAGCTGAGGTAGATGTTGAGGGAAATGTAAAGCTGAGGTAAATGTTGAAGGAAATGTAAAGCTGAGGTAAATGTTGAAGGAAATGTAAAGCTGAGGTAGATGTTGAGGGAAATGTAAAGCTGAGGTAGATGTTGTAAAGCTGAGGTAGATGTTGAGGGAAATGTAAAGCTGAGGTAGATGTTGAGGGAAATGTAAAGCTGAGGTAGATGTTGTAAAGCTGAGGTAAATGTTGAGGGAAATGTAAAGCTGAGGTAGATGTTGTAAAGCTGAGGCAAACATTAAAATAAATGTGGTAAGGCTGAGATAAACATTGAAAGAAATGTGGTAAGGCTGAGATAAACATTGAAAGAAATGTGGTAAGGCTGAGGTAAATATTAAAAAGCTGAGGTAAATGTTGAAAGAAATGTAAAACTGAGTTAAGTGTTGTAGGAAATGTAAAGCTGCGGTAAAAGGTGTAAAACTGAGGTAAATGAAGAAAATGTTACAAAGCTAATTGAAAGAAATGTGGTAAGGCTGAGGTAAATATTACAAAGCTGAGGTAAATGTTGAAGGAATGTAAAACTTAGGTAAGTGTTGTAGGAAATGTAAAACTGAGGTAAATATTACAAAGCTGAGGTCAATGTTAAAGGAAATGTTGTAAAGCTAAAATAAATTTTGAGTGAAATAGGTTAATGTTCTAGTAAAAAGTGTTGCTGTAAACACAGTATCAAATGTAGTGTTGAAATGCTTTAGGTAAACTAAAAATCCAAATTCAATAGATAAATCTAGCAGAACTCATCTGTATATGTGCTGTGCTGGGCTTCTTGGTTTCACTTTTGATGTATAACATAATCGGATTTTCCAATAGATCCAGTAGATTTTCCAGTAGATTAACCCCAATTAAACAAATGAATCTGAAATATTATACTTGGTCATTTATTTAGTATGTGAATCATTGATTTCAGTATTAGAAGTGCAGCAATAACTGTGACTAAACGTTTAAAGTAACTGTTAATCAGTCCTAAACATACAAGGAAAATCATTCTTCCCATTTTTAAAGTAATCTAGACCATTTCCGTTGGTTCGTGCATCATGAAATTTTGACACAACATAGAGGGCTAACTGGTGTTTTATGATTTGATGATTGAATAATTAAGAAAAAAAAAAACACAGACTTAGTTATAGATTTTTTCTGTGAAACAATATGCTGGTCATAATCAGCCTAATACTTTGCTGACCACCATTCCAACAACGAAAACAACATATACTGGTTCTTCTAGTGACCAGTCATGCTGGTCTATATTGGCTTTTTCTAATCGTATAGTGCGTGTATTTCACTTCTATGCAACGTTATTTCATTGTGCTACAAGCATTTTATCTGAGGACATTACATTTTTAGATAGACAGCCTTTTATGACAAAATAGTTTCTTGCACTAAAAGCATTTTTCCATTATTAGTCCATTTTTCTTTCACTTCTTGTTTTTCTAGTTCACAGCTCTCATAGTCAACTTAGTCATAAGACAAAAACTTCTTCACACACAAAAAACGATTTATAAGACAAAATCAGTGTGAATGACGGATCATTACAAGTTATGCTGAAGCAAAAGCACTTTAGATAGAAGAACAAGCTAACAGACTAAATGCTACATACTAAAGTAAAGTGACTTCAGTTATTTTATTATTAAAGGAATATGACTGCAGTGCTCTAACAGACCTTAAAACTGTTTTACACATAAGTCCTGAAAATAAAAAAATTTGATTGAAAATGAAATGATTCTTTCTGAGGTTTCAGTATGTGAGGAAAGTGATTTTGGCCATGCATTAACATTCTGTCCCATGATGTGAAGCTTCCGTTATGCACTGTTTTTTTCCTTTCATGGTGGCTTACGCTACACTTTCTCCTTGCTATGTTTGTCCTAGTTATGCAGTTAAAAGGGAAGTTAATTATGAAGACGTTTCTGTAAACAGGCATTATGAGTTTCATATAAAATACACAATACACACTTCAGAATTGTTCACACTGGTGGTAATGAACAGCTAAGAGTTTTATGGCTTTAAAATCTACCTCACAATACACTGCATGAATAGATACATAAATGTCTGAGACATTGTTTATGGTCTGATCTTTGGCCTTTTTACAGCTACGTTTAAAACTCTGCAGATACTTGTCGGGTCAGTATTTTGCATAGTGAATAAAATTACTATATCTGGTTGTAGACATCACAAGCCCTTGTTCCTATACAATGCACTTCAATGCACCATCTCACAATAAACCACTCTGATTGACAAAATCTCAAATATGGAATTTTAAGTTGAAAAAAATTGTGGAATTTGTTGTAAATGTACCTGCAATCAAGCAGATCTATGTTTTAGTTAGTGATTGTATACTAGCTTCTGAAATGTTCTGCAGACTACAAGGTTCAGCTTCTGATTTTTAAAGCCCTTAACAACATTGAAGTGTTTTAGCATGTTCAAACTTGCGGCTCTTTCCTTGTGCATCTCCTGGGAATATTAAAATACTGGGCCACATTTTTTTTTATTGTTTATAATTGTAATGTTCTTATTGTGTACATATAAGGGCATTTTCCCCAAATTCTCCCCCCAGTTTTATACGCTGCTCTCATTTATTTGTATTGTATTATTTCTATTCTTATCTTTGTATTCAAAAAATATTTGAAGATTGTCACAAATTTCTTTGTATGCAAATATAATGACAATAAGACAATTCCATTCTAAAAGGCTCCAGTTTTGTTCCTGTCCAGCTTTATCCATTAGCTCCGTCTCCCAAAGTCACACAATACGACCACCAGAGCTCGGAGGGTCTTGTGAAGTCCTGTAAAGCCAGTCACTATATCTTCTGTTCAAACATTAGTCACTAGACAGCTCAGCGTGCTTGGAGAGCAGTGCTAACTGGCAATTTGATGATAAAACAATGTTTCATTTATGTATAATTTACAACAGAAAGTAACCTACAGGTTCCAGTACAGGTTCCACAGGGGGGTGGAAGTTTGGTGGGGGTTGTAAAGACTAAAAGAACCCTGTTTAGATGTTTTATGTCAAATGGTTTAATAAGCTTGCATCTCACACTCACACTGGATGTGTTACAGGTCAGCTCTCTCCTCCCTAATGTGACCCTGATTTATATTTCTGAAGCTCCACATCACATTTGTTTAAAACACATGGGAAAACGTTCAGGCATGTTGCTGATTTGTCACTATTGTCAGCTGCTGAGTCAGTATATTTCCCACAGAGGGGGCTGAAGACTGCCTGTTTCCTGGGTGATTTAGAGAGTATACATTGCTGACCTCTGCAGATATCTGACTTCCTCCTATGAAGCAGTTCAGTTTTTAGTCACCCTTAGCCCCAAAATATGCCACTGTATTTGCACATAAAAGAAAATAGCTTTTATATTTTTATCCATGATATCCATGTTGACAGAAAGTTCGTGAGATGAGTGTTTTATTTACTAGTTTTCTCCTCTCAGTAGGAAAAACATGACGCTGTGCTGACTCTAAACAACATTCTTCTGATCCAGATCAAACAAAGCACACTGTTCCTCCCTCAGGCACTCTGAGACAGTGCCTAATGGACTGACTTTTAAAAGAGAGGTTCTAACTAAATTCCACACCATGACACTGGAATGTTAGTAAGACATTTCCTGCTACTCCTGCTAGGTTGTTTTCCTGTAATAGTCAGGTTTGAATCTATTCTGGTCAGTTCTGAGAGTTATATCTGATCTGTTTGATCTGAAAGAGCTTATACTACATCTAAAAACATCATGGTTGCCTGAGACGCATTGAAAACAATGTTTTATTTTCCAAAGCAAACGTCTGAATAGTGCAATTCCAAAAGTGCAGTACATCAGTGAACAGCAAGTAACTATATTTAACCCATAAGCCACAAAGAGTGACAATTTAGAACATCTTAAAACACACATTCACACAAAAACACATAACCCACATCATTTGGTAACACTTTACTGTAGGGTACTGTTCATAAGCCTACAAGACACATACATAACCCTATGTAATACTTATAAATGTTTATCCCAACAGGCAAAACAATAAATGCTCCTTTTATGTAACCAGTGTATAACAGTGTATGACAGCTGTTATAACACACACACACACACACACACACACACACACACACACACACACACACACACACACACACACACACACACACATATATATATATATATATATGAATTATGTTAGTTGTCTTGGCAGGCTTATGTGGGTGTCATGTAACTAACCTTATGAACAGTACACTACAGTGAAGTGTTACCCACTTTTTTCTAGTTTGCCAGTAATGAGATGTCATTTATAATACTGTCACTGTGGAAGTTTCTCAGGAAATACATGTTTCTGCTGGTAACATGACTCACCACTATTCTGCCACTAAGCATGCTATGTCTGTTACTCTATATCTTGCAATTCTGGATATCTCTGAAAACACAAAGTGCAAGACATAAAATTAAAATGTCACTTTTTTACTTGTGGGGCTTTAAACATATTTCTATATTCACACATTCTAACAAATGAATACAATTTTAAACAGTATTAAAATAAATACTTAAAATACAGTCTGTGCTCTCAAGAGCTACTAGTTACTACTCAAACAAAGGCAGTCTTAAAACCTGTGGTAAAGTGTGTAAGGCATTTATTCGCTGTTTCTGACATGGACATGACTTTCTGTATATTTTGGTAATCTCATCAAGTAAATTCATCGTTACTAACTGTACCCCATGTGACTGAAGTGCAGTTTTTCCCACACATCGCCATGTTTTTCTTGACTAAATATTCAGAGATACAGGTGTCTGGAGCTGTCTCTTGTCTATAAACAGAACATCTGTATTATGAATAGCACAACTATGAGATTTCACCTATGAGTTTCATAACCACTAAAATGATTCAATAAGAGATGGGTTCTTTTTAAGGTCTACTAGTTTGCAATATTTGAGCAATATTTATATTAATATCTGGTATGTAGTTGTGAAACAGTCCTTTGGCATATGTTTCTAGCAAGCCAGTATGTAAACTGCAACAGCTTTATACTGTATTTTGAGTAAAATGTGGCGATATTTTTACTGGAAAAAAACAAAGTAGCATTTTCCACATTAAACAACGTTGAACTGAACTTTTACAAGTCTCAACTTCAGCAGATTCCACAAAACAATCTGCAAGTTCAAAAAGGTACAAACAGACCCATTAAAAAACACAGCTGTTCCAACAAACCCCTTTAAACATAATCCTCCGATACGAGGATCCTCTATCACCATGTATCACTTTCCTCTGGAGTGTGAAGGGTAAAAGGCATCATTCAGTCTTCTCCTCTTCAACATTCGCTTGTTATGTTGACTGTTAGGCACAGTGGTGGCAATTAACATCACCGCTGACGTTCTCACGCTTGTCCATATTTCTCCTCCATATATACATCCATGTGTCCTTCACTGTAATATGCACTTCTCTTTCCGACTACTGTACTTTCTGCGTCTCAGCTCCAGCCCCCTTTCCAGCCGCTCGTCTTCTTCCAGCGCCCTGCACAGCATCAGAGACAAAGAGAGATGAGGATGAAGGTGATCAAAAGATCAAAGCAAGTCAAATGTCCATCACTGGAATACTATCCATATTCTGATCATACTGGAAAGAACAGACCCTCAGGTCTGTATGTATATATATATATATATATATATATATATATATATATATATATATATATATATATATATATATATATATATATAGGGTCTGTTTATTTAAATGAATGATGAATGAAGCTGTAAATGATTCTCAAAAATGAAATTATAGTGAGGTTAACCTCCAAAATGTCTTGCATTTGAAAAGCGGTAATAAAATAACAACTATAAATAGATAATTATCAAATACAATGTCTAAAAATCACTTATTGTGTCTTGTGTATACTTTAATATTTCGATCTACACTGTATAAATCTCTAAATAAAACAATTATAATATTTAACAAGTCTGCAAATACTAGTGTACATCAAATAGACTGTAAGATTTAGTATACCTTTAGGGTAATTTATAATTACTAAAGAGTACTGTACACTGGAGACACTAATATTAGGAATAATATACATTTCTCACCCTCTTTCTTTGGCATCCATGTCGTGGACCAGCTCATCTCTCTGGTTTACAAGGGAAACCAATTCCTGCAGCAGTAACTGCTCTCTGGTTTTATGGGCCTGTGTTTTCTGCCACTCTACAAAACAGAAAGAAAGAAAATATGAGGAAGAGAAAACAGAATGAATAAGCAATCGGCATACTGTTCTGATTACACTGATTACAAAACCTTGTGTGAGTGCAGCACAATGTACACTTGTAAGAAATTCTGTATTCTAATGAACATCATTTATTGGAAAGGATCATTATAAATAGGAAGACCAGCAAAAAGATGGATGGATGCAATCAGAGGAATCATGAAGCAGCCACTCAAACACCTAAAGACCCAAAAAGAACACAGGATATTCTGGAACAAGCGCTATCCATACAATCACCAGCAGTCATCATAGGCCTTGTGTGTCAATTAATAATAATAAATCAAAACCACTGTGTTCTAGAGAGGCTAAGCTAGACAAGGATGTTCGATTTACTTTAGCTTCAGTTCAGCAAAATAATAAAGAACTGCTTTAAATAAAGTCATGAATCATGGAAACTCTTTTAGAATAAAAGAGTTTGATGTTGTATGTATATATTGTTTAAAACTTCCACTCCCAGGACAGTACAGTCCACAGATGGAAACAAGGTTGAAAATACACATATTCCACCAATAACACTCCACCCATTCACACTAAAGCTACAAGGAGTGTGTTTTCAAATAAGGCACAAAGCAGTGCAAATCAGAAGTCATAAGAGAATCTCTGAGTGAAACAAGAAATGTATATAGGGTTTTTATGACTTCACTGGGGCTCAGTGGACACAAACTGGGTAACGCGAGTGCGGCAAGTAGAAGTTTATTAATAAAAACCATAGCCATAGGTTCTGCAGGTTATTCCTAATAATGTTTTCAGGCAGTAGGGGCTGGCTTCCTATCTCCAGGTCCTGGCTCAACTTATTATTTCATTGACACATGGTACCAAGACACCCAGGAAATCAGTAATAGGAACAACAAGTGCTGACATGATTTACCACAGGAAAAGCCTATTCTTGTATTTCCATTTTAACGACATTGAAAAGGGGCCAGGTGTATGCAGCCAGGGAAGTGGAAGAAGATTTTTTTATATTGTTGGCATAACAATAATGTAACAAATCAGATCAAGCTATAGCCTTCCTGGACTTAACAATATTGCAACTACAGGACTGTTTCAACTGTATGACCCACATATAGTGTCCTGCTTTCATGATCACAGCACACACACAAGAATTAGGTATTGTTTAGTGTACAGGCAAATATATTTTTGGTAATTTTGTGACCACAAAATTTTATTTCCCAAATGGTAAGACACTGTCATCTTTGTAGAAAATAGAGGGACACTA
Source organism: Megaleporinus macrocephalus (assembly GCA_021613375.1). NCBI lineage: Eukaryota > Metazoa > Chordata > Actinopteri > Characiformes > Anostomidae > Megaleporinus > Megaleporinus macrocephalus. Next base: position 30,028,202 of record CM038708.1, on the reverse strand, counting down.
TTACTTGTGTGTAAACCCAAAAGGTCTTGTGAACAAGCATTAACATTACATTAACCTTTACTTTATTATTAGTAGTAAATATAGACTAGCTTACAACAAATGCTCTCTAGGCCATAGTGTTGATATGGGCCACTTTCTTATCTCGCTTATGGCAATAAATCTGGTCGGTCATTTTAAAACAATAAATTATACATATCATGCTGACACTAACAGCAGATTAACAAAACAAAATCTTACATTGTGTTAATTTATCATTTAAAATGGAATTAACTTTAACTTTTTTATATTTTATATTCAATTAATGGATGCAGCCACATGTGTATTTCATAGGGAGGGTCAGACATTTAAATTTTAGAACTAGGATAATATAAATAGTTTTTATTATGTTATATTATTTTATTATATAACCAGTTTTTATAGGCCTTCGACAATTTACAGACATTCCTTATTTGGTAGTTCAGTAAGTAGTATTTAATAATAATTCTTGCTGAAGGTGGTTAAAGCTGTTTACTCTTACTGAAGTTGGTTTTATATATTTATTGTTTCAAGGTTCAAGTTCATTTGTCCTTTGCACATCATGTCAGGAAATATATACACTGAAATGCTTGGACTGAAGCTCAGATAATCACTTTACAGCAGGGCAGCATTGTATATATGTAGTAAAAACAGTATTGTATTGATAGTGTATTGAACTTTACTGTAAGATAACAATGTAATATTTAGGCTGTGAGTTTTACAGTATTAGCAATTTGCCCTTGTGTTTGTGCTACGAGTAGAGGCACGATGGTAACACAAGTACAATTTTATACTAAACTGGGTTTGGAAACCTCATGGCCACATAGTGAGCAGTTGGAACTGCAGCAGTTCCAATACACGTTCCAAACAATAATCCTCCAATATGACCATCCTATATTTCCATGTATCGTTTCCCTCTGAGAGTCCTTTATACTTGCTCTCTTTATGTGACTAGTACGTGGATTGTATCCTGATAAGGTTTTAGCTACATGCATTCTGATTTAGCAGCCAGTCAGAACCAGTCACACAGATTGCTGTGTGTTGGAATATGCAAATCCACTCTTTTGGTTATGCACTGTTTTTGTAAGTCGTCCACAGTTTGTATGGCCATTTCATTTCATTTCATTTCATCTGGTCTGCAACCATTTGCCATCTCAATGACAATCTTTCTCATATACCCAGTGAAGTACTGTGTGGGAAAGAGTTCCAGTTAGGAAATCGTTTAGATAGTGAAATAGATGAGATGGTTCAAGTGATTAGATTTGTAACAGTTTTAAATGTGCCTTGTTTGCGCTTAGATATGTGTTTTTATTTGGCTTTGCCTTCTAAAATATAATCCTGATACGCAAGACTCATGAAGTGAACATGTGTAAATGGGGTCACTGTTTAAAGTAAAGTTTAAAAATCAGTGTGTAACATTAAGGATTGTGACTACTGAAATATACTTAAGTTTTAATATTGTGACATAATATAAATGTTTACTGCATGTTTTTTTCTTGTTTGTGCTTTTGTCTTACCCTCTACAGCCATGAGGTCTCTGAGCTCTCTTTTCAACAATTCAAACTTCCTCTCCAAATCCTGCTCCTCTTGCCTGCCAGAGAGTTGGAAAGAGATGGAAACTAAGGAGCCAATCGAAAATCAGTCCTGAGTTATAGCATAGGATAACACTCAATGGGTAAACAATAATAAATAAAATATATCATGCATATTTAAAGATTATAAACACCAAAAGATGTATTTAGATTTCAAGAATTGTTTCAACAAAAAGCTATTAAATTATTAACAATATTATTACCTAGTTGCAATATTTCAGAAACACAGTCTTTAAACTTTTGAATTGGAGCATGTTATACGTTTGATATGAGGAGGATGAATGAAGTGCAAAATCTCACAGTAACTGCAGATGATCTTGTCTCCTGATTAGAGCATTCTTCTTGTTAACCAGTGTGAACCACTCTTGAATTAATTTCTCCTCCTCCACACGATCACTGCCTACAAGAATGCATGTAAACTCAGTTAGTGTAAGAATATGTTAGGCCACATTTGTGAGGGTCGGCCTAAAGCAATGTACACAGCTAAGGGGAACAGCAGTTTAGCTGACAAACTGAGCGAGTAAATATGACTTGGAAGTGACCTTGATTTGCACGATTCGGAAGTGGTTTGTTGATTACTTGATTCTAAATGCACACACCCAGGCAAAAATGAGCCAACCCAAAGTACATTGGTTTTAATTAGTATCTAGCTAATATGTCTAAGACTGTTGTAAGCTTATTGTGAGATTATTTAACTTCTTTACTTGATTTAAGTGATTTTAGTAAGCCAAATCATCTCACTGTATTGGCAGATAATTCTGCTGATTTTAAGAAGTTTGATGACAAAAAGTCAAATTATCCACCAATGCAGTGAATACAAGTCAATTACAATGAGTTGAAAACATCCAGAAATATGTCAAATAATCCCAGAGTAAACTTACAACAATTTGAGAAATATTAGATATACTAGATATATATAAGTATAAAATAATTTTACTTGTCATGCTATATACACTACCGGTCAACCGTTCTAGATGACTACCTGTCATATATATATATATATATATATATATATATATATATATATATATAGGGCTGGGCGATACGGGAAAAAATCTTATCACAATAATTTTTTTCATATCAGTCGATATCGATATATATCACGATATAAATCAAATCACTATTTCCTTTTTACTTTAAGTGAGATATGAAGGTATCAAAATGTATTTATTTTTTTAAATCGTTTTTTATTTTCAGACAAATAGACAAATGTACTATAGAACATTACACAACTGTATTAACCACACACACACACATATATATGTTTGTATGTGTGTGTGTGTGTTTAATACAGTTGTGTAATGTTGTGTATATGGGGCAGTATTAGTGTGAACAGTATTCACACAGACACTGTGTTAAGCAGACTGTTGCTGGCCCTTTAAGGGCTGAGGAAATGACTCGTAGCGGTGAGTCGACTCTCTGTCTGCTCAAATGGTGAGTTTGTTTAGTAGTTTACTAGTTGTTCTTATCTTAGCAGATTATTTTAAGATTATTAACACGTGTAACATGTTTCTTTTAGTAGTATTTAACGCGTTCTGTCGTTGTTTTTTTCTTATTTTATTCTCTCTGCTCGACTGTGGTGTCTGCTGTAACTTATTACTAGTACGTGGGTTAAGCTGCCGCTACGCCTACACTCTGCGCTGTGTTGCTTCAACCAAACACGAAGTGGCTGGAATGGAAGTGGAGTTCAGCCACTTGATTGGTTGGGGGCGGCTCTATTCTCATTCTCACTGGCTGTTCGTGTTGTCTCTCAAAACACGGACGGAACTTAATTCTATCAACTTTCTATCGACTACGTCTTAAAGTTCTATCGAGGAAATGTTATTTCGCGATAATTATCGTTATCGTTTTATCGCCCAGCCCTATATATATATATATATATATATATATATATATATATATATATTGCAGGTTGAACCCCCTCAGAGAATACTTCATTTTACAATAAACAAAAACTAACTCGCTAATGTTAGAAGCCATCAGTGCTGCGTGGAACAATAGAGCCGTCTTTTCCGTAAAATAAAATTTCCCATATCAATCCCTTTATCTGTTTAATGATTTCCTCTGAAGCTGAATGTTTTGCCATTTTGGGGAGTGTCCTTTTACTATCACTTCACTACCGGCTGCTTACCAGACTCCATAAGTCTGCGAAGATTTCTCTCCACAGTTCCAGCCCTGTGATCGATCTGCTTCTGCTCCGCCTCTAAAGCCTGCATCTCACTCAGAACATACTGACTGACATCCTTTACACATCACACACACACAAACAGAGCAAAGAATAAGAAACACTGCTGGTATTTATAATAACTGCCATTTATAATTCAGACTAGATTCAGAAATATAGGAAACTAATTTATATCAGGAGTCAGGAAATCTGCAGCAGATGCAAGGTCCTTTGTTTGTCTCTGAAAACATAGAATAATCTGCCAAATTATACTTCAGTACTTGTTTTTAGACTTTTGGGTTTCAAACTCGAGCTAGAAACCTCTTGGTTTCAGATAAAATGCTGAATCTTCTATGATGCAGCTGCTTTTAATTATATCTTAATTCAAGCTCTTAGTTTTATCATCCTACACACCCTTTAGTCTGCGGGTTTTATTCATCCATAAATAGCCTTGTGATGTGTAAAGTACTGTATGAATATAAAACTGCTTTATTAACAAGAAACAACATTAATAAAACAAGAAATATGACAAACTGACCAGGCTGTCTCCTGCTGTTCTTTCTTCTCCACTCTCTACATTTTCAGCTGGAAACACACACACACACAAACACACACACACAAACACACACACACACACACACACATACACACACACACACACACACACACACACACACACACACACACACACACACGCACACTTAATTCAAGATTCCATTCACATTACAGTAATTTCCTAAAAGATATCTGGTGATCTAGTGATTACAAACAAATTGTCAGTCCTTTGCTTGTTTATGGGATCTACCCAAATAAACTACATAATAATCTGTTATGTAACTGTGCCTCAGACTTTATCATGGTTTGGTATTTTATCTGCAGAATATTTTATCTGTAACATTAACATCACTATAATTTGATCATGCAATCATGTCACATGTAATAATAACACTAGTTAAGAGATTATGAATATCACTACTTTATTTTATATGTTGTTATATTATATTTAGTTTTCTTAGTTAAACATTTGTTACTAATCCATCTGTTTGTTTAGTCTATTCAGTATGTTGCATGTCACATGTGTGGAACTCACCAAGATAAAAAATCCAAGTGTTACATATTCGGTAAATGAATTGAGTCTGATTCTGAGACCGCCCGAGGATGTGAGAATACAGCCAATACATGTAATCTAAATGCGTGCTTACGTGATCTTGATCGTCCTTTTGCTGCTCCGCTGTCTGCATGACCTGACACACTCTGCGTGCAAACAACACATGAGTTAACCACAAAGTAAAGAAGTGCCTTACAAATTCACAACTTTCACATTTATAAACACTGTTGCACACTCTTTGCCAGCATTTCCAGTGACCTTATCACTGACGTCATCAAAGAGACAGGAGTTCTTAGCATTCACTGTACATTATAAAACTCCTGTAACCGCAGGACCAATAAAGGTAGCCTGACTTTGATGGGCTAACTTTACCAGGTTACTAGAGTATTTACTAGAGGCATTTGTTTACAAAATACCTTTATTATTCCTAAATATAAGGAGTTCACTGCCCACAATATCCTTCTCTAAAGCAGAATGAGAGAGGGAGCAGGGCCTGAGATTGCTATAAAATTAATGAAAAAGTGGCCAAAAACATAGCAAATTAAACACACTCATATGTTTTAGGTATGCATAAATAAGACATTTTTTATATACCATATAATGGATAATGAATACCTTGTGGCTTATAACAACATCACCAACTGATAATTAGATTCTAAGAAGAGTTTACACTATAATCCATATCATCGCTGTCTAAAAACCTGTACCGTTTTCTATTTCAGAAGAAAGGACTGAAAACTTTATCTCATTACCTTTAACAAATGTTGATATTCTTAATTTGCAGTTGATAAAACTAATAAATTGCAATATATGCTATCGCAATATTAAGTACTGCAGGAACATCCTATCAAGATCACGACCCCTACTGAGTTTAAATAAGAATGCCACATATAGCTACCACTAGTTACTATATGTGGAATACAATTGAATACAAAAATACACTATATATATTTATACCACATGATCAGTTTTGTAATTGCTAGTTGCAGTTTTAATATTAAATTTATAATAATAATAATTTGGCTATTTAACAACATATAGCATTTAGTAATATAACTGACATTATCTCTGCATTTTTTAAAAACTACTGCGTAGCCATGAGAATAATTTATGTATATTTTTTAACTACACTACCTCTGCTGCTGTTTGCCTTTCTGACAGCTCAGCCTCATCAAAAGACTCCCCTCTCAGCTGGGATCGACGCTTTTTCACCAAATCTGCATCCCTGACATGAGAAAAGCCCTTGGTAGAGGAAGAGTGAGCCCTTGGTGGGGCCACCGGTGCTTGGGCTCCTCCTGAGCCTCCAGCCTGACTAGTGCCTTGAGTCCGCTTAGTCCGGGGAGGTGGTACAACAGTCTTGCTGGTATCTGCGTCCCCCTTTATCCCTTTGTCGGACACATTCCCATTGGTCTCTTGAGAAACGTAGCTGCTGTGGAGCCTCTCTGCACAATAGCGAGCAGCAGCGTCGGGGTCAGCTTCCTGTATCTTCTCCCCGACAACATAGCTGGACTCACTGCTGTTCTTCTCTATCTGCACCACACTGAGCTCCTGGCCAGTGAAGTGCGTTCGGATCTGGTTCAGGTAAGTCATAACAATGAGGCGGTCAGGCACAGCCAGCAGCACCATGTCAGAGGGCTCCATTAGTCTGGAGATGCCCATCGTAGCGAAGCCATCAAAAGCCTGTGAGGAATTAGCGGAGCAGGAATTAGAAAGGAAAGGTGTGCCTGTATTTATCATAAAAAATCATTATGAACATGTCACTCTAAACTGCCTGTAGGTGTGAGTGTGTGCGTGAGTGTGTGTTGGCCATGCGATGGACCAGCGAACTGTCCATGGTGTGCTTTCGACCGATGACGCAGGGATTGGCTTCAACACCACCGTGACCCCCACTAGCGGGATAAAGCGGAAGATAATGGATGTATGGATGGATTGTACTATTAAAATAGTTCATAGTATCATGTTCATAATTATATTATAATCTTTTTACCTATTATAAATAGGTCTAGAAGAAACAAGAACACACTATTTTGTAATTTTCTTGGTTCAGTGTAGTTAGAAAGACAGCAGACTGAAGCTTTACCCTGTTAACCTAAGAACTTTTACTGGAGTGTGTTTACAATCAACAATAGAAGACTTACATTATATTCTTAGAGAAAGAGAGAACAGAATTTAAGTTTAGATAAGCAAAACAGAAGTCTTGGGCCTTTTATCATTATAAATTTAGTAACTGAAAGTGGCTCTGTTTGAAGAGACAGTATGACGCACTTTAGTATTAATTTGTTACCATGTTCTAATGTTACCAGAAAAACAGTCAATGTATATGTCTGATATACCTTAAATTTAAGTAAGTCAACTTGCTGCTTTATTTAAATTTATTTAAAATGTATTAAGTTTTATGAACTTAAAATAATTATAGCAGAGGATTGACTTACTTGTACAAGACACAAACTTTCTAAATGTTATGTTGCTTTGCACATCTAAAAAAATCCCAAATATCCAGTGATGATGAAATGATGACAACTGAACCGATCTATTTTGCTAATGCAAACACAACGCATAACTTTCTATTAATAAGAAAAAATGGTTCATACTATACGAGAATTATGAAAAGTAACCTAGTTACCTTAAAATTGAAACAACAAGATAACACACGTAAAACAGATTATTCCACAGATTCATTCATCTTGTTTAAATATTACATGTTTAACAGTTACTTGCTTTTAAGGTTAAAAACTGCATCATTTATTTTACAGTGCATAAGGTTTTCCATGATCCAATGCTGCCCAATTATTTTTTTGTAAAAACTGGCAAATGACTTTTACTTAAACTAGAAGTATCAATACAAGAGACTTACACTAGTAAATTATAATAAGTATCACCAGAAACAGCTATTCAATTTGTTTCCCCTCTCGCCAACACGTGAAGTATAATGCAGTGATAAGTCCAAGAGTGGATGATGTTCTTGGTTTTATTAATTGATTAAACAACTGCTGTCTACTTTCAATTCATCACCACTGGGTGTAGAGCATTCCAAATAGTGCTTATTTATTTATTTACCTGAAAAATGGTCAATGCAATGTGAACAACAGTGAAAAGATTTAACATCACCTTTTTGTTGTTCCGCTTGATGTCGTAAGGATCTAACATTTCATAATCCCTAGATGAAAGCAAGAATGATGATGATTCGAATATTCATGCTTACATTTGTGTGACATTAAACGTGTTTATTTATCAACCTCTGAAGCACCTACACTTTATCAGGGTGGAAATGATGTAAAATGGCACAGAAAGCAAGTCCATTTCGCCACGAAGTGCTGAAGTTAGTGATCTTCACCCCTTTATAACCTTGGGTGACCTTTTGGCACCACTCTAGAAGAGACTGACTAGAATCCACAAGGCTCACTATCTGGTTTGAGAGAAGACAAAAGTATTTTTTAAGACTGAAAAAAGCAAAAACATACTAGAGAAATAGCACAACATACTACTTGCGTACCTCCGTCTCACTGGAGGAGGCAGTATTATCTACAGCACTTCCATAATGGCCAACAGCTTCTGCTTCTGTTTTCCTCTTGCTCCGAAGGCGAACAGGTGCTTCAGTAACATTCTGACTAGAAGTCGCCTGTTGTCTGGATGACTGGTCACTGGGAGATGCAACACTGTCTGGGAATGAGCCACTTAGACGTTTCTTCACACGAGGTACTGGAACAGGTAGGCCAGAAGAATCCTCACTGGCTTCTTGTCTAGGAAAGAGAAACATCAACAAAAAAGATACAGATTCAATTCTAAGCAAACTGACAACAAATTCATTTTCAGTGCTTGTTGAGGCTTGATTGACATGATGAACTGACGACTGTTAACTTGCATTATGTGTAATAATATAAATAAATAAACAAAGAAACAAACAAGCGTTCCATCATCTGAAACCCAGGAAGATCAACAAACAGTAATACAGAGATAAACAGGTAAACCAGCTCATAATCATATTCCCACACCAATGACTACAAAACTCAGTCCTTCATAACTCACCTTATTAAATCTAAGACAATGGCAGTCTTGTCTAAAGAAACAGAGCCCAGAGGAACCTTATCCTCTCCTTTTTCCTCCTTGCTTATTACTATTTCCTGATTTTTAAGACTGTCCTTTAAGACCTCATCAGTATTTTGGCTGTGAACAGCAGCTGCGTTAGTCTCACTCAGAATTCCAGCTTTGGCAGTCTCTCCAGCCGTGTGTCTGATAACTCCTTCAAACTGCCGTCTGTTGTCTTCATGAGTAGAAGGAGGACTATCTGCGGGGACGGCAGCCTTTTTCTCAGCTTCTAATAGTCTGTTAAAAGATTTCTCATGTCTTTGTTCAAGCCCCTGGACGCTGTCTTCTAGGAACATTTGAGGATGAGATGATATGGACTCACTCCCTGAGAGGAGAGTAGCTTTGCTTTCAGTTGTGTCTACTGAGGAGGAAACTTGGGTTTCTTCAGTAGCTCTATCACCTGGAAAGGTAGCACTGAGGTGCTTCTTTGAAAGAGGAACTGGAACAGGCAGACTTTTCTCGTTTTCTCCTTTATCATGAAATTGCGTTGCCTCCTTTTGCTCTTGATCAGACACAGAGATTTCCTCCATAAAAGATCCACTAAGGCGCTTCTTCACACGTGGAAGTGGTAGAGGTAAATTCTCCTGAGGAACCTCTGTGCTAGCTGTGTCTGTCTGATAGGGAGTGGAAGCTGAGGTAACTGAAATGTCAGCATTCACAGAACCACTGGTTTGTTTCCTCGCACGCGGCACTGGGACTGGGAGATCTGACGGCTTGACTTTACTTGACCTCTCGTCAGCTATTTTGATTTCACACACATTTGTCTCTGGCTGTCTTTTGTCTTTCAGCTCCTTCCCAGCATGGGTCTTAACAGTTGTGCCACTCTCAGAATCAGATATATCTGTTTTGAAAATGGTGGACAGCTGATTCTTCTTTTCCGTTTCAGCATCGTTTTCACTATCACTAGCTTTACAGATCCCACTCAACAGGTTTTTGTTGGTCTTCTCATATTCAGGAGCAACATGTATCTTGTTTTTTAGAAACTCATCAGCAGACTGACTATCTGTTTGTGGAAATAAATCTTCAGGAGGCAATGAAGGAATGTTTGGTATCAATTCTTGAGTGGGCACAGATACTAGCCCTGACTGCTCCTTCTTGGTAGACCCCTGAATCCCACCAGTGGATGTTTTCGTTTCGGTTGTGAAATCAACCATAGCAACATCTGGACCCTCATCAGGGAAAGAAGCACTAAGGCGTTTCTTCACCCGAGGCATTGGGACGGGTAAATCAGAATTTTCCTCTGTTGTTGCTGGACTTTTTTCTGAGGTGGCAGACATAGAATCCTTGTCTCTAGATTCCTCTGCCTGCTTAGCCTCAGGGATACCTGCTTTGGATCTTTGCAACACATCTGATACAACAGAAACACTTTCACCTCTTTTCAAGGATTCCTCAGTTGGTTTACCATATTTCTTGCTGCGACAAGGTGGGACAATTGTTGGAACAGAGTATGGAGTGATTGGTTCTAGCTCATCAGTGACTACTGTTGGAGGAGGGTCTGGAGGACCGTCCTTCTTCCTAGTGCGCTGTGGTGGTATTGGCTGATTAGATGTTAAAACCAATGTCTCTTCAGCCTCAGCCTTGAGTTTTTGTGGGGGTGGTGAGGAGGTCTCCCCCAGTGCCTTGCTTCTTGGAGCCACCTCTTGAGCACTATGATTCTCTGTCCTTAAGAATAAGAATACAAAATCACTACCAAATATTCATAAACAATGTCTTAGAAGAATATCAATAACTTAATCATGATTTTCACATCGCAAACATTCAATGTTAGTGGATTATGAAAATAAACTATCCTTAATGTCCATGCACCACATATTAATGCCTTTTAATCAACAAACAGATTAAACCCTTAGACTCCAAGGCAAACACATGGGAGGCTCCTTTGGAACCACAAACCTTCATTCCACATATATGTGATTCCAAAAAAAACAAAACAAATAAACAAACAAACTCTCAATATCAGTCGATAGGATTATAAAATTAAACTGTGCTTAATATTCATGCACCACACATTAATGCCTTTCAGTCAGCAAACAGATTAAACCATTGGACTCTGAGACAAACACATGGGAGGCTGCTTCAGGACCACAAAGTTTGTGATGGAAGAACATGTACAAACAAACAAACTAAATAAAAAGGTAACAAATGTACCGTTAAGTCATGCCACTCAAGACACTGTGGGACTGTGGGAGTCCACACTCACCCCTTTTCTATCATGAATGTTGACATGGCTGAACCCAACTCATCCTTTACTGGATTATTTAAAGTATCTTCTTTACCATTCTTACTCTGATCAAAACTATTTCCTTTGAGGGTTGTTTTGCTGTCCTCAGTTGCAGTATCCAGGACTGTTTGGATCTCCTCTTCTTTAGTGATCTCGTGCAGGTCAGCCTCTGTCAGTGGTGGCCACTTCTTCATCAGCTTATAATCTCCATCCTCAGTAAACCAGCTTTCAGCATCTTTAGAGGACAGGGACGATTCAGACCGGCCATCGAACAGGCGACACATGTACGGCTCAGCACTTGTGGGGAAGTGAGGCTGGGATGATGACACGGGCAGTTTTTTCTTCAGGACTGGCTCCTCGGCAGGTTCACAAGGAGGTTCTCTGGGCTGGACAGCAATGTTGTTTTCAGACTCCCACAAATGAGAGGGTTCATCAGTTGCTCCAGAACCAGTGGGCTGCAACATGGCAGCTACTGTCTCATAACTAAGAAAAATGGACAACTTTCTTAGAAGTACAACTAAAAGAACAGCAGTATAATTCAGCCAAATGTATCTTCTAATTACATTAACATTATCAAACCACAGAACGATGCATTTCACAAACATATTCATACAGTACTGGGCTATTACTACTCGAATTCATCCTTAAAAGGCCACGATGTGTTCAAATGTTGATAGAACCAATAAGTTAAGTGCCATCATATCACATCATATTGCCATGAGCTCCGTAATGCCTAGATTTCATGTGTTTGTGTGTTGCTCTTTACTTATAGATACATTATATTTGATCATATCTAACATAAGAAGGTGACAGAAACATTCAGTATTTAGTGATGTACGACTCCGACAACGCCAACTCCTGCCACTGGAATCAATGGAATTGACTCCTTGACTGCACCTATTTATACCAAGGCACCCTGTGGCTCGACAATAAAGGGATACAGCAGAGTTTTACCCACTACAAATTATGACTTATGACAAAAACCCAGTTCATTTTAAATAAAGAGGATTTTATTTCATTTTCAAACTCAATTTTAAGTCTTAAAAAAGTAATCTTGTTCCTCTTCTGAAACTAGGTTTGAACTTGCCAGCTTCTTAACTTGCAGGTCCACCTTAAGTAATGCACCTTTAACCCTTATGGTGCCTGGCACCAGATTGTAACTGCATCTTCATTTAAAATGGATTGGAAATGTAAATAAGAGGCTGGTAATAATAGCAAATCTCACTTTTGTACTTTTTTACACATTATGTGAAAAGAAACGCTGTTTTTGTTCTTTGTACTATTTCTAACAGTTGTTTACTGCATTCCAAATCATGAAGAAAATGTAAAGGTTGCCTCGTGTTTGGTAGGACATACAGAATGTACTCACATTGGCTGGTCAGCAGTGCTGTCATTGTTTAAAGGTGCTAATTAAACTCCCACTACCCAAACCCAGATTCTTTTCTACACTTGCCTGTAGGAATTGTCTTTGAGACAATTATGATGACTCCAAGCGTTTTGACTCCTAGAGTCATTGGTCAACAACCAGATAAGACACATAGCATTCTAACTACTCAGAGCACCTAAAATATAATGCACTAGTTGGTAATCTTATTATACAAAGAACATTCCAAGAATGCTTATTACTAAACATTAACCAGAGGCTTGCTTCATCTACTCGCCATGCTGCATGTTGGGTTTTTTTGCTTACCCTTTGTGAAAGACGCCAACTATAGTCTGAACAAGACCAGAGGATCCCTCTTTTTTTGTACAAGGATCCTCTGCCTCCAGTACCTCCCATCCAGAGGTTATATCAGTCTCTGATAAGTCTGTAGTATCATGGGCTTTGCTCGGAGATGACTGCTCCACTACTTCATATTCTTTCAAGGACTGTTCTTCTTGCTGAGAGCTTTCACTGATGGGTGGACAACTTAGGACATTAGTATAGTCCATGCCAAGTGCTTCTCTCAGGTTTCCCTTGACACCACATGCACAGTTTTGTTTAGTCTTATACAACACAAACTCATGCCCTTGAATTAAGTATACTTAATATTTTTGTAAACAATAAGTTGAGGCCAGAAAATGTTTATTAAAGGGTTAAAAGAAAAAGCCAAAACCATGACAGAAAAAAACAAAAGATGACTTGCCAAGAACATAGATTATAAGAAGCCTGTGTTTACTTTATTACTACAACTCTAGTAATGCCAATCTCCACTATTTTTATGGGATTTACAATGCAGTGTTAGCACCAAGTATATGGGGATTTACTGCTGTTGGTATAAATTAGTGTTGTAGAGACTTAGGTTATAAGTAGATTTTTCACATTCAGAGTTGAAACTAGATCTTTGATGTTTATGTTCATACCAAAAATGAACTGATATCATCATTCTTAGCCCTATATCACATTTATTTTGTGCTTCTTTACCTTAAAAAAAACAAGAGCCAAATGTTATCCTACTTAAACACAAAATAAATTAATATAATGTTTTGTTTTTTTTAATCTGTCCACTTTTGGCTTAGTATACGTGATTCTGTATCTATACTTAATAATAACTCAACTTAAAAATCTGAAGGGATGTAAATTATTTTCCGTACACTCTCAGAGAAAAAAGGTTCTGTTCAGCTCCATTTTTGATCTTCAAGCTACAATTTAACTGTGTCCTCACAATAGTGGTCTTGTGTTTTTTAGATAAATATGTAAATAAGCACTGTTCTGATTGGCTGCCCAGGTTGATACACTCTATTTAAATTCATATAAGTAGCTTTTGTTTATCTGAATAACGCCGCTGAGATAATGTGTATTTCTAATAGCACCTCCACAGGATTCAGTTGTGCTAGCACAAAGCACACAGTGAATTCTCCAGCACAAATCCAAGATTACTTAGCAAGTATTTAGCCACTTTATTCACTTCATACACAAAAGTAGTGGCAGTACAAACACAAGTACATTTGTACAGTGCTGCCAGTGTGAGTTCATGCCAGTTTTTCTATTTTCAAAAATGCACACAACTGCTCAAGAGCTAATAAGCATGCTGCTGATAGAAATAAACTCACCCTTTGCACATGGATATTTCTGTAATGTTTTCAGTCTCCAGGGGTTTATCTTTAAAAACACAGAGTAATCATTTCTACTCTGCTGTCATGAAATATTGATGTGTAAGTCATACCACTCTCTCAAAACATGCTTACCAGATCCTTTGATATCCACTATTACATCCCAATCTATTGTCACATGATGAGTAACGGTTTCAGTTGCTGAGTCCATTTGCGTCTGAGTTGGACTGGAGGTTGATGGATTCGGATTGCTTTGTATGAGATCATGATCAGACATAGACGTGGATGGGAATCCAGGAATTCTTGCTTTTTTTGGACAACACGGCACCAAAGCAGACATGTTTATTATGCCTTCAGTTGAGGGGGAGGTAGTAAAGGTTACCTTTTTCACCACAGGCTTCTTCCAAAGTAGTGGCCAATAAGACATCTCTTTCTCTGTTTGAGCCACTTGTTTTCTAGACGGTATTCCAGGAATACTTGACACATTAGCGCAAGTAGGTAAAAGGGCAGTCATCATGTGCTCCACTTTTTTGAGCTTGTTTACAGATGGAAATCCAGGAACTCTTGCTTTATTGGGACAGCTTGGCAAAAGCAGTACCATATTTTCATACATCTCACAACCTTTGTTTGCGCTTGCAATTATAATCATTGTATCTTTCTCTGATTTAACCCATATTGGCTCCTCCGGAACAGGCCGTGATGGACCCAGTGCAGCTACAGTATATACAGAGGGGAAGCCAGATATGACGGCAATCCTTGGGCATGAATGCGACACATTTTCTATAACCGGTGTTTTCCTCAACAAGAAATTCTCAATTTTCATTTGTGGTAAAGAAGGAAAACCAGGAACGTGAGCTTGTCTTGGGCAGGCTGGTGCCAACGCAAACATTCTCTTTAAAGTGTAATGGTCTATTTGTTGATGTGCAGAGTCTAAGGAGCATTGTTTGAGAAGATCTGATCTCATTTTTAAAGGTTTCTCCCAACTATCTTTCACAAGAAACCATTGACTTGTTTGTATTTGCTCTCTTGATGGAAATCCAATGATTTTTGAATTCTTTGGAATACATGGTTCCAGAATTACCATGCTAGGAATAGCTTTTGGCTTTGGTGCAGATGGGACTCCTGACATTGTTGCCACTGTTGGACAAGTCGGAGCTAAGGCATACATGCTTTCTAGTGAATCTCTGCTGTCATATATTTTGTCTTCGATAAAAACTAGCCCGTGTTTTGTTGCGCAAGACCACAACTGTTTTCTGTCAACAGACCAGTCTAAATGCGCTGGTTTCTCTTTAGATGGGAATCCCACCACGTTGGATATTTTGGGGCAAGATGGGGTCATATTTAGCATTTTTGGTTCTGGTACTGATGGAAAACCTGGAATGCAGGTTTCTGATGGACAGCATGGCACCAAAGCAACCATTCTTTTAAGTTCTGCTTTGCTCTTTTTGGCTATATTCATAATAATAGTAGGGTTCTTATTTTGCTTAGCCCACAAAATAGTTTGACTGGTTGGCCAATCAGATGATGTGGGAATCAATATGCTCTGACACCCAGCTATATGGGAGAGCATGGGGCAGGAGAAGCGAATGGCATGCATTGTCCCACTCTGACAATTGGGTTGTTGAGCAGATGGAAAGCCTGAAATGCGTGCTACAAAAGGACATGTTGGTAATAAAGCCACACAACTTTTTATATCCTTTCTATTCTTATTTGCATCAATTATATTGATTTGTTTGTCCTTTAGTGACTTTCTTAAATGTAGTGTTTGATTACAGACCCACTCTAAATCCTTAGATACCTGTTTAGAGGGAAATCCAGGAATTTTAGAGATTACTGGACAAGAAGGTAGAAGCTCTGACATATTTGGTACCTTCTGAATTTGTGATGCAGACATCTCAAGGTTATCCTTCAAACTGGCAGGAGCTGTAAATACTATTGGGCTAGTTGAGGAAATAATATCTTCATTTGGCTCAAACTGCTGCCCTTTCTGTGTTTCTTTTAAGCTTGATGTCTCTTCAGATGTAGATATTATGGGGCAAGATGAAAAGAGCTTGTCCTCACTTGGAACTTTCCCTACCATGTCACCTCTGTCTTTTGCATATGGTGCAGATGGGAAACCAGGAATAAGAGCTGCCTTAGGGCAAGCTGGAACAATAGTTGCCATGTCTATTGGAATCTCAGTATACTGAATGGGTGCGTTTATGATTAGTTGCTTTTTTAACTCTTTCTTCCACAAACACCTTTTCACATTTAGCCATTCAACACAAGGCTTGTCTTCATCAATTCGGGATCTTGAAGGAAGCCCTGGTACTTTAGATATAACGGGGCAGGAGGTGCTAATGGAAGGTGTTTTTATAACTTTCAGCCTTTCGGCAGATGGAAAGCCTGGAATCCTTGTTTCACTCGGACATGAATAAGCCAAAGATAACATATTTATAATAACTTCTGTGTTATACTCAGATCTTTCCATGTAAGGTGTAGACAGAACGGTGTCTCCTGGTTTTGGTCTTGCAGGCTTCCTGCATAATGTACTTGTATCTGTAGGCCAGTCAATCTCCTCTGTCAGATAAGTGTTAGAGAAATCTGTAGATGGGAATCCAGGGACTCTAGAAATTCTTGGGCATGCTGGAATGAGATCCACTATGTTTGGTGTCCACTCTTTCTGTGGTCCTTTGGACTGACGCAAGGAAGTAAACACATTATCTGCATTTTCCTCTGCTTCTTTTTCATTCTCCTGCCTGTATGTGAGCTGCTCTGGTCCTTGTTTCAGGTCTCCAAATATGCGCTCATTAAAAGCAGAGTATTCTCTGACGGCGTCTGTATAATCTTCTGTTTTTGGGATCTCAGCGACTGTACTTTCAATTCTGAAGGAAGTAAAATATTATGGTGAGGGGACGTGCCATAGCGTCATTAAAAGTCACACATGCGTGATTTACAATCTCCTAAAACACATGTATAATGATCATTCAGTTACAGAGTTTCAAGACAGCAGCATGATATCCGAGTAATAAACACAGTAACCACATATCCAATATTCAACACATCCCCAAAAGAAAACAAGCACACACACACAGGTCTAAACCACACTGTTTCTCTCACTCTTTTATAGAAGTACCCTTTCTAGTTAAGGTCAAGGCTTGATAATACATGGTCGGTCATATTACATCATCTGCTATGTGAGGCATCCAATGTAAAATATTTAAAATGGAGAGTCATGAGTGCAGTGGTTATGGCAAAGTAAGTTAGCACAGCACCGATACAAGCACAAGCGCAACTCACCTCTCCCCAGCAGTCAGTAACAGTGGCATGTCTGGAGGTAAGGAGTGCCACATTCTGCAGTGTATTTTCCTGAACACAGTGTTTATAAAAACGATTTTATTCACTGTATACTGACTGCAGGGTGAGAAATTCAAGTTTCTGTTAGGCATAACTTCCAGTACTATCCTAAACTTACCCATTCTCCAGAATTCCCCTTTCTCCTTCCTCACTTCTTGCCCAAAAGCCCAAATGCTCCTTGGTCTCCTCCAGTTTACTTGCACTGTCTTGAACTGTTTCATGCACTGCTGAATTATCTTTTAAAAGCTGTCTGGTTGGATCTTGTTGTCTATTAGAAGAAATATCCTGTTGCTCTGGAGGGACGGTACCCTCTGTCTGTAAAACTGTAACAGCAGTCACAGAAAAGCTAGTTACGCTGGCTAACTCTAAACATGGGGACGCATTCGTTTCAGAAACCTCTGCACAGGATGATAGCATATTTGACATCATATGTTTATCTAACGTGGGTGCAGAGGGAAAGCCAGGCATTGTTACTTTTCTTGGACAGGAGGCCATTAATAAAGCCATGTTCTTTATACTGCCATCGTCATCTGTAAATTCATATTGATGAGGATATGAAAGTCTGGAACAGCATGGCTGACTACTTATTTCTTTCACCCAGAATGGCTTCATTTCCGTAGGCCATTTACCTAAAGAAGTAGATTCAGTGTTGACCACAGATGGCATTCCAAGTATACAAGAAACATTTGGACATGAGGTAGGAGGTTTCATTAGCCAGTGCAAGCTGTCTTCGTTCTGGGTTGGTGCAGATGGGAAGCCAGGGGCTTGTGCCTTTCTGGGACACGTTGGCAATATGGCCACCATATTCCTTGTAAAATCAAAGTTTTCCTTAAATATGTCCATAAATTGGGGTAAAATAATACACACGTTTGGATTTTCCTTTTTTGGCATTTTAATTATTGCATTGTTGGAAATCCATTGTTGAATTACATCTTGGTCTGTGCTCAGAACCATTATAGATGGAATACCTACAATTTTAGAATTGTTTGGGCAAGATGGTAACATATTTACAATACTTGGACGTTTCTGAAGTCTAAGGTCTGGGCTTTCACTGTCCATAGGCTTGTTCTTGTCTACTGGCACTCCTGAAGGCAGATTAGACATTTCTGATGTTTTGGGACAGGCTGGAAGAAAATCTGCCATATGTGGGGCAGAGGGAAAACCAAGAACAGTGGCAGCTCTTGGGCATGTCTGTCTCAGTGAAACCATGTTTCTGACTGATCTTATATCTTGGTATGGCTTTCCCAGGCCATGGATAGGCGTTGTTGGATTATCTTTCATTTGGATAACAAATAAAGGCATCTTACTTGAGGGACACTGTTGGAAATCTTTATCAACATTAAGAGACATTGTGGAGGGGAACCCAGCAATCCTAGAAATCCTTGGACAAGATGCTAACATATTCACCACACTCAGATGTTCTTGCGGTGTGGACCTTGGTGCAGATGGGAATCCAGGGTTCCTAGATGCTGTTGAGCAAGTTGGTCTTATAAAAAGCATTGCTTCAGGCATATCTTTACTCTCTGGTAATTTGGCAGGAATATGTTTTCTATTTTTCTTCAGTTTTCCTTTCCATAAGAACATGTTATTCTTGGGCCAGGTTTCATTTTCTAAGTCAGTGACTGGTAGTCTTGAGGGTAAACCAGCAACTCTTGAGCCTTTTGGACAAGTTGGAAGGAGACTAGCCACGTTGGATTCATCCTCAGCATAAAATGGCACATACGGAAAGCCTGGAATACTGGCAGAGCGGGGGCAAGTTGCCCTCAGTGAAATCATTTTTCCCACCATATTCATGTCATAATACTGTATTCCCAGATTATGAATAAGCTCAGCTGTTTTCACATGGAGTTGTGCGATAATCTCTGACCCTACAAACGATTCCCAGTCCATAGTTTGTTCTGACACAAATAAGGACGGAAAGCCAGGTATGAGTGAAGCTCTTGGACAGGATGGGAGAAGGTTGATTATGCATGGTGTTGTGTACATCTGGGAATGCTCAACCTTTGGCAGCTGAGAGTCAGGAACAGTGCTTTCACTTCCACAGCATGACAGAGGGACACACACATGCTCAAAACTGTGTTTGCCTTGATATTCCTTATCTTGAGACGCCATTACATCTATTCTTTGTTCTTTGGTCTTCTCCTGTGATATGTTTTCATCTGCAGGCCTTTGCTCACCCTCCCTTGTTTTAATATCTTGCGAGGATAGGAATTCAGGAGCTTGTGATACTTTTACATAGGTTGTCTCAATACCAGCTGGTTTTTCTTCTGCTTTAAGAAGCTGTGCAACAGGTATGTCCTCTGAAAGTTCCACAGTATTTGTTCTAGCCTCAATCTCTTGATGTGATTCTGGATTACTGACCACTTTATTTTTCCTCTCTAGCTGGTTCACTGGTAAAACTTTGCTTTGATTTTCAGTTGTATCATGTGTCAAAGTGGATGATGACCAAGGAGCATCGGGCATTGTTGGACAAAAGGGCAGAAAAGCAGACATGCTTTTGGCTCTGAGGGACAGGGAGACCAGAACGTGGGTCAAAGAGGGGGAATGGCAGATGGACTTAAGTAAATGAGCAAATGTGCACATCTATATAGATGGCAAAACGCATGCTGTAACTGATTTTGTGCATCTATGTTACACAGCTATAACTACAGTTCCACTAATTTCTGTAAAGAAACGAGCCGAATCAAGCCATGCCATGCCATGCTCCACTTACCCCTGGTCCATTTTAGTATTTTCTGGTCTAACTGCCAGTTCCGTCTCAAGTAACAGGTTCATTTCTGGCTCACTTTCATCTGTTTGTGCCTTAATGTTCTCCTCTTTATCAGGGATCACAGGAATGACTTCATCCTGTTTGATCTGCAGTGCGACTGACTGTGCATCTGTTGAATCTTGTGATTTGGTGCACTCGATCTCAGATTTGGACTCTGTGACTACGACAGGTGCAAGCATACTTTGAGGAACTGTATCAGGAGGTGCTGTCTTTGCAACACCCTTCTCGGGCCTAGGCAACTCAAAATATTGGACTTCTGTGACACTGGAGGCTTTCTTATTAGAGTGCAGCAGAGAGGCCATGCTCTCAGGTCTGGGAGGGAGAAATAATAGAGCGAGACTCGATCAGGCATGATGCTATCAAAGCACATAGTCTTTGCCTTGTATAGAACGTGCAAATTCAACACAAACACTGCAACAAATGCCAAAATACTCATCTATCCTATATACCCCAAATACAAGATGATTTGTCTTCACATTTGCATCTCACTGTCTAAATGCAATGCATTCACTGTATTAAACTGAAACGATGTGGGTATAAAACCAAAGGAGATTACTTCAAGTTTTATTAATTCAATTATGCATAAACATTTGAACCCTGAAAGAAAAAAAATCCTGAACTAACAATAGTTAATGAGTTCAATAAGACTACCGTCACACCAGGTAAACCGTGCTTTTCAAAGAAAAACAGAAGCTTTTAAAAACACTAACAGTTAAATAATAAAAGAATGTAAGAATACAGATACAAATGGTTGGACAACAAAGCAAACTTTTCAATGAAAACGTGAAGCATGACTGTTTATGCCCAAAACAAGACAAAACAAGTGTGTTGTTCTTTTACCCATCCAACAGTTTTTACCAATTAGGTACACAAAAGACACAACATATAAAATTATTGGCTGAAAGAAAATAAAAAAAGTCCAGTACAACATGGCTGGTGTGATGTAAAAACCTTGTGTATTTTGAAATGTTTTGCTTAGTCACAGTGCAATTTTCTCCTTTTCTTTACTGTGTTATTTAGTTTTTTGTGCATGTAAATAAGTCTACCAAGTTATAAAGCCTGAAGTACACACCAGAAGAAAATACTCTCCAACACATATCGTTTTTCTGCCAGCCTTGTAGGAACTTCATCCCTTTTATCTGTTACAAGAAGATCTTAATTTAACCTTTATTGGCCGCATGCAGGGGCAGAATTGAGATGCAGATACTGCTCTGATGGCAGCATCGGGAGGGGCTTGAAGATACAGGAGCTCTAGGATAGGGTTTTTGTCATTTGCCCCAAAAGCAATTTAACTGAATGATTTACTCACCCTGGTGCTAGACTTTGAATCTTCAGTCCAAACACTGACTCTTCTCCCTGTTTCCTGACATCAGGAGCTTGACGTCTGTCTTTGGAGTCCTCTGGTCGCTGATTGGCTATGCTGATCATTCCAGCTTTACGGGTTGAAGATCTCAAGTCATTAGATGGTTTGGTATCAGTTTTCTCCTCACCTTCACATAATCACAGAAAACAGCAAATAAGACAAAGTTAGAGTAGAACCTAAACCATGAGAATCAACATTTTCACACATCTCTAGGTGAAGGACGAATAGATGAATTAATATGCTATTCAAAAGGAATTCCTACCAGGATTCACCACGCTGGGATATTCCTCCTCTGTCAATATGCTCAACTGCCGATGCATTTCTGAAATACACCAAAGCACAAACATGGACTGTGTGGTATCTGTAGTTTGTACAATGTAAAGACAAGCCTGGCTCTACGTCAGCCTCCATGAACTTCTACAAAAATGAAACCCAAACGGTGCTGTGCTTGTAGAAAACGCTTTAAATGCACTGCCACTAGTACAAATGCCTCGATATGCAGATTTCACTCGCACTGCAAACACTGTAGACACCAGGGGTAACGCATTTTTCCTAAATTAACCCCATATTCTAACAAGTTTCTGAGACACAGCAGCTTCATCACACACACAACACATCAGCCACCAAACTGTTTACTATTATTAACACCTTCAAACAAGCTGTATTTATGAATGACAACAGACTTATTTTATTTTGAAAAGCATAAACATTTTCATAAGCCAAACACATGCACTACAACTGACCGAAGCGTACTCACCACTCCAAATATCTACATTTTAAATAATATATCCATATTTTAAATAATATAACATCAACTTTGTTGCATATATACACATAGACATTGGGCATCCTAGTCATATTACACATTTGGTTTATTTGCTGAATTTAACACATTTAAATGCAGTCTTTGCAAAAACTATGATACATTATATATTTTAAGTTTAAGCAACAAAATAGAAATTGCTAAAGGCTGTTCAATGTAAAATTATGTTAATAAGGTGTTCACAGTTTTGCATACAACTGTATGCAACCCACTCTAATATAATGTTAGTGCTACGCAAGTGTTATAGGAAACAAATAAACAGCAGAACAGCAGCAAAAGCTGTAACATGTATTTTCTATCTTGTACACTTTTATAATTACTATATAACACTAATTATATATATATATATATATATATATATATTACAATTTCTGTTCTGTTCATCAGTGAATTGTAAGACAAAGCATATATATATATATATATATATATATATATATATATATATATATATAAATATATATATATATGAATAAAAATGGTCCAAAAACACTAAATCATTTTGCACCAACTTCCTCTTTATAAGTTCATCTTTTTGCTCAGTTTTGTTCTCCTGCAAAGTTATTACATTTATAAAGAGAAGAGTCACACAACAACAGCAAGACCTGACTTTACCTGATCACCCTCCAGAGGGTGCCATTGCCAAAGCCAGAATGGCAACAGTCATTGTTTACCCTCCCACAGTGCAGAGTTAGTCTATTAGCATGCACATTCAGTCACTCGCAATGAGAATGGAGCATATTTGAAGCTTTAGGCCACCAGTGTGTACCTTTACGTGTATCAGGGAGAGGTGCGGGAAAGTCTCCGCTAACGGGGGGAGCGATGGCAGTTTGGGGCAGAAATTGGGAGCCAGAAACCACAGAAGGTGGGGAAGAAAGTAAAGGAGTAGAGAGGGAAAAGGGAGAGGTAGGGGGGTTCACATTAAGGGGAGCTGTAGGTCTGCGCACGTTTGGTCTAACCACAGTGGGGACAACCTGGTGCCTCCATTCTGACGTCTGGACCCCATGGAAAGGGTCTACAACACACATAGCATGAGATATGGAAAATTGGAAGGAACAGAAAGAAAGGAGAGAGAGAGAGACATATTACAAGGCCGATGGAAAGAGTACAGGTTTGGTGTTCATGGAGTGTTAAGCTAAATGATTCAGGAAAATTGATCATTCTGACAGTGAAGGTTATAAAGATGAGGTTATAAAACCCATGCCATTAAAAGCAAACCCCAAAAGTTATTCAACCTAGTCTCTATCTGCCACATCTGCTTCCTCCTGTTTATCACTACAGACTCATATTCATGTGTTTCCCTGTTTCTGGAAAGAAAAGAAAACCTGTTAACTCAAAACTCTCTTATAACTGAAGCTAATGCTGAATTCTGTGACTATGCTTGACTATGTAATGCAAGTTCATTGTGTAATACTACTAACTTTACTTTCTGTGAACAAAAGTTTAGTTTAGCATCAAGAAGAAAGAATGTGAACAAGAAGTTGTTCTCATGAAGCTTTACCTTCAGCAGTGAGTTTATGTATTGCCACCTACTAAACCATCGTTTTTCAGGGAAAGGAGGAGTGGGTCTCTTCCCTTCCCTGAAAAACTATGGTAGCCAGCAAGTCTTCTTGCCACTATTGCTGCAGTGCCTGTCTTGACTTCATACTGTTTCTTCATATTTTCGCCTTATTGGTGGGAAGGATTCACCTTACTTTGCTTGTTTTGATTTTTTGTTTGCTATTTCACTGTAAATGGGCATTCTGGAATCTGCTACAATTACTGCTGTTTCACGTTGGTGGAACAAGAAAAATCGATTGAGAAGCTGGTGAATAAGTGCCTCAGCATACTTCTTGCAGAGCCTCTGTCTGTGGCTTTGGCGAACAGCCTGATATAATTATGGAGAAAGTGCAGGCGTCGCACGGAGGCTTTGCTCACCATATCAAGCTTGTGACAGCCGGGTGAACTCCGCAGACAAACACACGACACGCCTAAGCCTGTGACTGGTTGGCACAAAAAAAGAGGTCTGCCCTATGCCAGAGACTCACCTCAGTGTAAAACGCATATTTCTTCAATAAACAATGAATACTTCCCAAATTTAAAAACTTCTTCAGTAGTACTAACAAGTAGTTAAACACCAAAACATATAGATTACCATATAGGCTGAAGCTGCCGGATCTTCTTATTAGAATTTGTATTAGTTTCTTTATTAGGATTTTCCTGTTTCACCAGTGCTACAGTTACATTATGGCCTGCATGCCTCCATAAGCTAGAATTGTGATAGAACAGTTTTCCAGCCGTCATGGAACTTTTGGAGGTCAGTGTTGCAGTAGTGAAAACTACATGACATGCAAAATGAACCGCAGAAAGTATGTGAGCGTGTAACATGTCCTCATGCTGTAACCCTCATGACCTGTGTTTCGCAGTATGCTGAGTGCTTCAAAATTAGTTTTAGGCTGGTGCTTTAAATATGGATAAGGAGTAATAGTCCCACCTACATAATACCCTACCAGCAGCTTCCAACAACATGTGCTATGATTGGACATTTCCACAAGTATTCTTCTTCTTTCTGTGTCTTCCTGTTTGTGCTATAGTGCCACCAAATTCAAGCTGCTGCTTCAATGTAATAACAGCCTGGGTGTGGTTGTCAGTTCTGGGTTACTATAGAAACTCTCTATTGAAAGAGGACCTTAACTTATATAGTTATAAAAGCTCATTCTAATGTAACTAAACACAATGGTTTATAGTGCCAAGTAATTATACAATAATAAAAACATAGTTTTGTATATTATATTCAATTTTTGAAGAAACAGAACAAAAGCATTGGTTTCTTTTACTTTGTCTAAGGTATTGTTCTTTTTCATGTGTGGTCATGATAGAGCCTGTGAAAACCACTAATTCTTTCCTCTGGAAAATGACTAAGTATGACTAAGGAATTCATAAAAGTATATGTAACTTTATATATAAACACATGTAAATTTGATGATGGAATAAAAAATCTAATGTACTCAACAGATGCAGCAGATAGAAAACAGGTTGAAAAACACAGCAGTGTTCTTTGAGGGTCCAAACTATCACAGCTCCTCAAACACAGTTTTGAGTGTTAACCGTGTAACATGAGAACTGTCTAAGTATGTCATTGGTTTAGTATTCCCAACAGATTCAGCAGAGCTGCTCTCAAAGTTTACCCTGTACCTTTCTGAGAGTCGAGGGACGGAGAGACGGCAGGACCAGCAGCAGCAGCAGCAGCAGAGCCAGAAGTGTCGACAGATGTTGGCAGAGCAAAAACAGGGGGGCTAGCAGTGGGTGGGGGGCTAGAGGACACAGCAGGAGGGAGGTTGGGAGAGAGCAAAGATGAAGCCACAGCAGCTGGAGGGATGGCAGCAGAGAATGAGTAGGCAGGTGGCCGGAGTTCAGAAGGTGCAAGGGAGCAAGAAGAAAGGGATCCAGGAACAGAAGCCATCTCAGATGGTGTGAGGCATGGAGGAGGAGCTATGGTAGAATGCTCAGCTTCCCCTGGCTGGAAAGCACCATGACAGGTGGGAGAATACACTCGAGGAGCAGAGAAAGGAGGATGTGGTGCTTTTAGAGGTGGAGGAGGATACACATGAGGAATGGCTTTTTTAAGGGGAGGGTCTAAAACAGGGGGAGATGAAATGGAAGCGGGGCGGCGAAGGGTCTGGATGCTTTGCACGGGACCGTGACAGACAGGCTCTGCTAAGTTAACAGGAACAGGACACAGGCTGGGCTTTACTTCTGGAGACTTCCACTCTCTCTGCCATGATGCTAACATGGTGGTAGGACACAATGGAGAAACAAGAAATGTATGAGTGCAAGAGAAGAAAAAAGAGAAGGTAGGAGAAAAAATAGTATTAGCTTATTACAGTACAATTTAACTAGAGTTAGCTAGCTGCTAGTATTAGTATCGGTATCAGTGGACCCTCTGTCCAAAGTAAACTAGAGTTCTTTTATTAAAGTAGAATGTCGTGTTGCCTCCTCAGACGTTCCTTCTTCTGACTTTAAGTTCAACAGGATTTGTTGTCAAGGCTATGTTCAGACTGGCAGCCCACATTTTTGGTGTATCCAGATAGATTTTCATTCTGGACACTGATTTCTGCACATCAGATCCAAACCATATTTGAGGAGGTTTGCAATGCAATTCTTTACAGATACACCTCACACTGGACACTCTAGCCCAGAGGTATTGATTTAGCGTTCAGTAAGCTCCAGTTAGAGGAGATTTCCTCAGGCCAAGGTCTGGACTGTCATCATTTTTAACCTGTGTTATGATTCAGTGCCATATCCTGTACACTGAAGTAGCCTAGCATTAGCATCTTATACCATCAGCACCTGAAAGACCAACATATTACAAATACTGTTCAGTATATTTAAATGCTGAACTGAATAAATTATTTATAAAACTTCTAATAAAAGAACAAGGGCTACATTTAAAAAAAGAATGATTTTGAAAAAAGTGCATCTTAAATGCTTATTTATAGAAAAAGTAAATACACGTTTTTTGTTTACTTTTGTTGGTCCTTCATTAAAGAGCAGGTTTTTTTTGCGTTACTGCCGCAAAATCCAGAGCAGGCAATGCTGTTGAGACAAACAACATCTTTATATACTTCAAAGCTTCGCATAGCATGTGTTTCTATTTTACCCCTAAGAAACTCCAGCACAGGACTACTTCAATTATCTGCCATAATTAGCATTTCATTCATTTCACACCCCGGTCAACTTCCCATGTACACTAAAGGTTCTTCCGAGTTAACTAATGCCCGTTATTTGTATTTTGTTTGAGGTCATTACACCTCAGTACACTATATCTTAGTTAACTATATCTATAAGCATAACTATTTCTCCTATATAAATTAAACTGTGAAACATAAGCGGTTATTACATATCTCTATACGGTTAAATTACCTGTCTCAGTAGCAGAGGGCATACTGGTGGGCCGTGTGAGGATGGAGCCTGGCTCAGCCAGTGAAGCTCGGTAGGTTTTTAAAGGGCATGATGGAGGGGGAGGTATAGTGCCAGGATGAGCAGAGCCAAGACTAGAAGTAACAGAGTTGGAGGCAGAAGGATGGGGACGTAAAGAGGGAAAACTGAGAGGTCTCCAGACTCCTGGGGCAGTCGTCTGGTTGGCTGAGACCAAGGAACACAGGAAAGGTGGCAAATGAAAAGGTGAGAAGAAGCAAAAAAAAATGAGTAAACAGGCAAACAGTGAAGGAAGAGACAGCTAGTAAAAAAAATCTCACATGAAGATGTTATATTGCTTCATGAACCATAGAACCACAATATATTTTTCCTAAGCTTTGCAAGAAGGTACAAGAGGAACAATACACCTGCAAATAAGTTAAATAAGGCCATTTTTAAAAATACTGCAAAACTATTAATAAACCTCAAGCCACAATGTTATTATTAGTAAACAAATAAATTAGATAATGGTGTACAGCTGACATCCAACCAGATATGCAGTATAAGCAGTATGACATTTCTAGCTGTTCACAAGTTCGCTACAGCTGGTCCAAAGTAAGGCTGGGCAATAGGAGAGTTTTTACAGTGATTGTGATAAATTCTATCATAATATGTTACACTCTGCTTTCCTGAGGATATTGTTGACTAGGGGTGTAAGAAAATTTTAAAATATCGAATATCAGGATATTATGTTTCTTGATACTGTATTGATTCTCGAAAACAGAGTATCGATACCCAGATTCCTGGCAGAAAGTGAATTATTGTGTGTTGTATTTAAACCTCTGACCACTAGATGGCAGTGTTGTGATCCATTTTCAGCTCCACTCCAACATTAACAAGCAGCACAAGGGCGCAATGCTATTGCAAGCATTAGCAAACCTGTTCATATAGTGGTGCGTTTTAATAGTAAGATTGAAAAAATTGAAATATATATATATATATATGTCCCAATATATTGAATTGTGAGCGCTGTATCACGATACGTATTGTATCACCAGGTTCTTGCCAATACACAGCTCTTTTGGTGATATCATCCAAAGTTAAAATAAACATTTCCCAGCTGTATAATTACACAGAGGGCACAGTTTACAGTTAAAATCAGGTTTTGATAGTATTTTAAAATACTTTAAAATGTCAGAAAAATAAATATTGTGACGTATCATGTAGCGTAAAACTTCTTGAAGTCTTGTTATATAACACCTGGTCTAAACCTTTACTTTGTATAAAGCATAACATTGGCTAGAGTTTAAAAAACCTATGGTGATACTTGTGATTTGCTCAAGAAAAAAATTGTTTTTAATTTATCACAATAACAATGTCAAGGCATTGCTTCCCACACTCCTACAATAAATGACTACACTCAACACTCATTACCTGTCTGAGCAATATCAGGCAGAGGAGCAGCCTGAGAGGTGGAGGAAGAAAAGTTGGAGAAGAGAGAGAAAGAAGGAACGCTGGGAAAAGTGGAGGAGAGGGGTCGTGGGTGTGATGCTACAGCACCCTCAGCAGAGCTGATCTCCATCATACTGGAGTCAGCTTGGCCTCCAGAGGGCCTTCGTGGAACGGACATAGGCACTTAAGTAGAGCAGAAGAGGAGCAGAGAGAAAACAAAGACACAATTAGAAAGAAGAAGCCTGTTTGTGAGATTAAGATTTAGTTTCTTACTTTTAAACCTAATCTTAAACTTCAGATATTCCATTACCCCACCATTCCCATATCAGTACATCTCTGAACGAATGAAAAGTGACTCTGAGGTAGAGACATTAAGTTTAAATGGCACATTAGAACAGGAAGTGAATAGAAAAAGACAAGCACAGAACATACGGCATAAGATCCATGAGCACATTCACAGTGTGCTGTATGGGTTACCATGGGGATCAGACAAACGCATCTAAAGACATGAGCTATAAAATTAGGCTATTTAAATTTAAATCTAAACAGGACAGACAGTTCAGGAGATTCTTTCTATACAAAACACAACTTCCCACAGTGCGTTTAGACACGGTTTGTTTAAGAACATGCACCAGGAAGCATGTCAGAATTCAATACACTGCTAAATGCTGAGTTACAGAACTCTCAGCTGAGGCTCCTGTTTTCTCTAGTCTGGTCTCACCCCCTTATGTAAAAGGAGAAACGCATTACAACACGCATGACTGATTACTACAAGAATGCTTTCTAGGAACCTTTCCAGGAAAAATAAATACATTAAGGTTTTAATAGATCAATTTCTACATAATAAAGATCCTTAGAAGACAAATCACCGCTTTGTTCATCTTCCTACACTATACATGATCTCACCATAGACGTCTATTGAACTTACTTTGTGTTATTTTTTCACTATTCTGTATGTGGTTTTCATGCATGTTTCTCTAATTTTAATTGGAATTTATGTTGAGTCTTGCACCAAATTCCTTGCATGTTTTGCATTTGCTGAATAAACTGTTCTGGTTCTTGCCGCGTCGCATGCATGCGTGTACCTGAGCCTGCCGTTGGCTGGAATATTTTGGGCAAGGCAGGAGGATGGGCGCGGGCGAATGCTGGCACGGTGAAGGCGTAAGGGGAGGGGCGTGTGTGCTGGGCGGAGCCAGCATGGTGGGGTGGTTGCATGGGAGGAGGTGGGAGTGGTGGATGAAAAGGATTCAGAGAAGGCGGGGGAGGAAGGTTAGGAGCAGTGATCGACGAACTCGTCCACTCCATTTCAGAATGAACTGAAAGATGGAGAGGAGGTGAGTTGAGACACAGAGAAAGAAAAGAGGAATTGGGAGAAGAGAAGGATCGGCTTAAGGGGGAAAAAAGGAAATGAAAATGGGAAGAGATGGTTTATAACCACCAGGCATGAAAGTACTCAGATACTCAAAAACACAGACTAAAAGTATCTTTCATGAACGTCGGATCAGTTTCACATGTACTGACAGGCTAATGCTGGAATCAGACTACACACATTCCGCACGACTTTTACACAGCTCTGTCACAGACGACACATTTCCAGCAGAACGGAGAGGGCTGCACCTAACGATTAATTTCTTAATTGATTTATCTAACAACCCCTTTTTGATTAGTCAATTAACAACAAATTTTTAGATTACTCAGATAATTAAAAGGTGTTAGAAATTTTATTATTTCGTAATATCCATTAGTTACATATTTTTCATCGAGAGAGAGAGAGAGAGAGAGAGATTTTTTTCTGCCTAGTTTGACATATTCTATGATATGTTCCTTGACATAGACCAATAGGATAGCAGAGTGATTTTTGTGGTGAAGAGAAAGAGGGATGCTGCTGTTGCAGATGTTAGATGTCTCTAGACATTTTCTTGAGGGTGTCTAAAAAGATATCTTGGCAAGAAATCTCACAGTGTCTGCTTATACACAGCCAACCACAGCGCTTTATACTGCAGGTACATCAACAATGATTGGTTAGCATCAAATGTCCAGTGTTGCCAATGTTTTCTTGCCCAAGACACAGAGAGACTTTAGAGCACTAAACTGACATAGTGACCATCATGAAAGACAAAAATACTGTGTAGTCTAATCCCAGCATAAAAGAATTTAGATTCAGGTATATATAAATATTGAACAAAATATTAGAAATATTACTTGTGCTATATAATAATGTTACAATTACACAATAATTACTTCATGTTTTACGCCATACTAAATAGCCCTGTGTACAGACAGTTATTCACTGAAATGAAATCAAATATCATTAAACGTGCACTACTTTTACCTCCAATGAGCTAAAAGATTATTGGTATTAAGAATTTATATACCACCCAAGTTTACTGGATGTATAACATATACAAACATCGCAAATTCGCCATGCTGTTGAATGGCTGCATTTTGTACCCAGCAAGTACAATTGTTGAGTATCTGAACATTTCATGTTCATAATAGTAATAATAATATATTGCACTTATTTGGTATAAGTGCAATATATTGTTATTACTATTATGAACATGAAATGATATGTTCTCAATATATTCCAAAACAGGATATATTGTAATACATCAATATGTTATTATATGTATAGGACAAAACATTCCTTTAAAGTTGCTTTTGAATGATATTCATATGAATGAGTGAACAAACAGCTCTCAAATATAAAATGTGGTGGTTTTAAGAGGTCCCCACTTCAGCATGTAATGAAACCACTGAATATACAGTATATTGCCCATCAGCAGTGTATTAACAGTACCTAACAGTATAGTTTAGTTATAAAGCTGGGTTCTTGCATGTGGATATTATTCGTATAATGTGGAGAAGTAGTGCAAAAGAAGAAGATCAGAGCTCAGAGAGAGAAGATAGAAAGCTACCTGTGACAAATGGGTTTGTGGCTGCAGCAGGCCTGCCTGCCTGATCATGAACACTTCTCACAGGAGGATGAGGAGCTGACCACAGAGAGGAAGAAATGAGAAAAAGACGAGGGGTCTCTTTTGTGAAACCTTCCTACATACGTAAATACATCTGCATCTAAAATAAAGCATGGTTCTAGGAAATGGACACTGAAACCCTGCAGTCAAATACTGCAGCTTAATATGCTGATTTAAATGCAATATAGATTTGTTTGTAGGTATCGTTGCCAAGGCTGATCTAAAGTCTGTCAACAAAGGCCAAAAACTAAGATAATGTAGGTTTCATAAATGAGGACCCAGAAAAAGACCTTGTTAATGAGGCGCAAGCTTGAAGAAAGAAAATGTGTAAGAACAAAGAGGTGCCACTGTTTTGAGTTGGAATGCGTGTTTGAAACTCTTTCTGTTTTTTTGTTTGCGTGAGAAAGAGATTCGTACCTATCGCTGCTATGCTGATGTTTCCTCCAGTGCTCGTCCTCCTCTCCTCCTCATCGCTGTCGTTAAAGTCCTCCAGGTTTGCCACGTCTGAATGCTTGAGGCTCATTAGACTGGCTAAGCTCTGCATGTCCTCATCACTGTAGGGATAAGAGATACTCAACAGGCTGCCCACAGCGTAATTACGATTATAATTAGGATGTAAGCCAAAATATTGGACACAAAACTCAGACAGTACTAGCATATTGGCTAAACATGTGTTTAATGATCTCTCACAAGAGGACTAATGAGACCACTGAGAGAAAGTATATGTTCTTCAAATGAGCTTACGCTGTCTCTTAGTTATATCAGCTGTATTGACTGACAGTTGTGTGTCCGTTGATGCTTTATCTGTATTGTTCCTCCAAAGGTGACAACTTCTTCACCCTACCACCCTACCTTTTCAACCCTCCCTTGTCATTTGCACCTTTACTCTCCTCCCCTTTTGCTCCCCCCCGAACCTCAAAGTATCTCAGAAAGCTCTAGACTGGACTGCTGACAGACCTCAGCTGTGCCTGGGCAGGATTCTCTGCCTGCCTGTAAATAGAACTCCTGAAATATTTCTTGCTATGCCGTTGATCGACCGAGCTGTTCCCATACACGACTCTCTGTATGTGTAAATAAACTCCAGTCAACGCTGAAGCTCCACTTCCCTGAATGCTGAGTTTCTAACACCACTAAACAAACATTTATGCAATTATACTAGAGCTGTTCGATTTTCTCTATACACTTCACTGCACAGCGCACTGCCCGAAGAGCTGATCTCCAAATAAAAACACTGCTAAAACTGGTGTTTCTCTTGAACTATGTACAGCGTTCGTAGCTCACTATGAAATCAGTCTACTATTCTTTTCTATTTAAAGCAACACTGTATGATTATTTTTGGGTTATAATATATTATTATTACTATTATAAAAATGCTATGTTCTCAATATATTCCAAAACAGGATATAATGTAATACATGAATATGTTATTATATGTATAGGACAAAACATTCCTTTGAAACTGCTTCTGAATGATATTCATATGAATGATTAAACAAACAGCTCTCAAATGTAAAATGTGGTGGTTTTCACAGTTCCCTACTTCAGCATGTGATGAAACCACTAAATATATATTTCCCTTCAGCAGTATATCAACAGTAACAGTGTAGTTTAGTTATAAAGCTGGGTTCTTGCAGGTGGATATCATCATTTCAAATGATGTTGGATGTGAACAGTACAATGTGGTGAGAAAGCACTAAATAAAAACACTGCTAAAACTGGTGTTTCTCTTGAACTATGTACAGCACTTGTAGCTCACTGTGAAATCAGTCTACTATTCCACTCTATTTAAAGCAACACTGTATGATTTTTTGGGTTAAAACTAAAAGTAGTAGCATTACGGGGTCAAAGAAAAAGAAAAAAACAGTTTTTTGCTGGGAGGTTTTTGGACTACATTGCATGTATTTATATATTAATGTCCTATCCAGTCCAATCCAGTCCAAAGCCCAGTCAGAAGTACAACTGACGTTACAAAACACTCTTCTGAACATTGTGACCTTTAATAACGTCTTCAACTTTTGTGTAACATCATTGTGCACCAGCAGAAGGGGGAAAAATTTAATTGCCCTATAATACGACGAGTCATCTTGTTACAGTTATGCCATCGTACAAAATAAAAATACCATTCAGGTTAATGTTTGTGTGGCTTGAACACACATTCTGGCAGGAACAACTGAATCCCCCTGCTATTTACACAGATGCATGGAAGCATCACACTAAATGAAGGTTAGGGATCCGGTCTTGTGACTGGAAGGTCACCAGTTCGATCCTCTGGACCAACAGAACATGACTGAAGTGCCCTTGAGCAAGACACCTAACCCCAACTGCTCCCCAGGTGCTGTGGATAGGGCTGCTCACCCCTCCCGGCAAGTGTGTTCACTGCCTCCCCTAGTGTGTCAGTTCACTACTATGTGAATATGTGAGTGTTATCCGCACGGAAGGGTTAAACACAAGTAGCATATAGTTTTGAATTCTACTTTAATTCTGATGCACGTCCTCCACATCCAGCTTTAGACTCTGAACATGTGTTTGAAGAAGTATAAACTCTGGGTTATTACTGGCTCAAATGAAAGTTCAGATCCCCCTATTACTATTTTTAGCACTTACATTCCTGAGATCACCATCAGCACCCCCACTTCCCAGACACTTCTCCAGACTATTTGTACTATCTGTCTGTAAACCTGATCTTAAACCAAACAGCGCTACTAAACATCCTAATCTTTCCTCCTGAAACTGCACCGAGATGGTGATTACATGGTTACTCACGTGGCCTTGCCCTCTTTGAGGAAGATGCACGTCAGAGTGAGTCTGAGCGTGGCCTCTACCACTTTCACAGACAGAGGCTTCATTTTGAGCGTCAGGTCGAACTGTGCTGAAGTGGCGTTGGCATATTTCTTCATGTTCACGTCCACTGAGGCTAGAACTTTCCTATGACCCTTTGTTTCCTGTATGATTTAAGAAAAGAAAGAAAACAGCAATAAAACAGATACTTAATTATTTAACTATCTCTGATTATAAGCTCAGCC
This sequence comes from Megaleporinus macrocephalus, assembly GCA_021613375.1. Lineage (NCBI taxonomy): Eukaryota > Metazoa > Chordata > Actinopteri > Characiformes > Anostomidae > Megaleporinus > Megaleporinus macrocephalus. The sequence continues at coordinate 29,993,348 of CM038708.1, read as the reverse complement.
AAATACAAAGCACAGTGCAACAGCTACAGAGTGGATTCTGCTACTAGTGAGATGCACATTTACATAGACTACATTTCACAAGGTTAATACAGGGATCAAAAAAATGAAGGGAACACTAAAATAACACATCCTAGATCTCAATCAATGAAATATTCCTGTTGAAAATCTTTATTCATTACATAGTGGAATGCATTGAGTACAAGATAACATGATGAATGTAAATCAAAATGATTATCTTGTGGAGGTCTGGATTCTCAAAATCAAAGTGGAAAATCAAATTACAGGCTGATTCAGCTTCAGTGGAAATTCCTCAAGACAAGTTAAAATAAGGCTCAGTAGTGGTTGGGTGGCCTCCACATGCCTGTATGACCTCCCTACAACGCCTGGGCATGCTCCTGATGAGGCAGCGGATGTTCTCCTGAGGGATCTCCTCCCAGACCTGGATTAAAGCATCAGTCAACTCCTGGACTGTCTGTGGTGCAACGTGGTGTTGATAAATGGAACAAGACATGTCCCAGATGTGCTTGATTGGATTCAGGTCTGGGGAACAGGCAGGCCAGTCCTTAGCTTCAATGCCTTCATCATACTGGAACTGCTGACACACTCCAGCCACATGAGGTCTAGCACTGTCATGCATCAGATTGAACCCAGGGCCCACTGCACCAGCATATGGTCTCACAATGGGTCACAATGGGTTTGAGGTACCTATTGGCAGTCAGGATACCTCTGGCGAGCACATGGAGGGTTGTGCGGCCCTCTAAAGGAATGCCTCCCCACACCATTACTGACCCACTGCCAAACCGGGCAGAAGAACGTTCTCCACGGCATCTCCAGACTCTGTCATGTCTGTCACATGTGCTCAGTGTGAACCTGCTCTCATCCCTGAAAAGAACCAATGGCACCAATGTCGAGTCTGCCAAACTTGGTGTTCTCTGGCAAATGCCAAGCGTCCCTCACGGTGTTGGGCTGTAAGCACAAGCCCCACTTGTGTACGTCAGGCTCTCATACCATCCTCATGGAGTCTGTTTCTGACAGTTTGCGCAGAAACATGGATATTAGTGGCCTACTGGAGGTCAGTTTGCAGGGCTTTGGCAGTGCTCCTCCTGTTCCTGCTTGCACAAAGGAGAAGGTAGCGCTCCTGCTGCCGGGTTGTTGCTCTTCTAAAGCTCCCCTCACGTCTCCTGGTGTACTGGCCCGTCTCCTGTTATCCGATCCATGCTCTGGACACTGTGCTGACAGACACAGCAAACCTTCTTCCCACAGCTCGCATTGATTTGCCTTCCTGGATGAGCTGCACTAACTGTGGGTTGTAGACACCACCTCATGCTACTTCTAGGTGTGAGAGCACTGAAAAAATGTGAAAGTGACCAAAACATCAGCCAGAAAGGATGAGAACAGAGACATGGACTTTGGTCACCATCTGCAGAACCACTCCTTTATATGGGTTGTGTTGCTAATTGCCTCTCATTTCCACCTGTTGTCAGCAGATGAAACTTATTCACAGTCAGTGTTTCTAACTAACAGGACAGGTTGATTTCACAGAAGTGTGATTGACTTGGAGTTACATTGTGTTGTTTAAGTGTTCCCTTTATTTTTTGAGCAGCATATATAAATCAGGTATGCGCCACTGACAACTATAAGGTATAAGCATCTGCACATATAGATACCTCCTCTCATCACTGGACATTTCAGAGTTTTGCAGTAGGCATTGGAGCACTCAATCCAACATGCAGAAAAATCTATAAGCACAAACTTCTTTATTCCACGTTTTTATTTATTCCCCCCTACAATTGTCCAAGCAATGCAGTCATTCATTATTTATCTTCTTTTTTCTGGAGTGTCTTTTATTTTATCTGTATTCTTGTCTTTTACGGGAAATTTGTATAAGCTTGGCCTGGAATAAAACTGTGCTGGAATAAAACTGTGCTGGAATAAAACTGTGCTGGAATATAACTACGCATCTAGGGCCGACTGGCCTAGCAGTATACACGGAGCCAGCTCTGGTGGGGTGCACGAGTAACGTGCTGTAAAAAAAAAACACAAGCCAGAAGAATGGACCTCAGCACACAGTACAATGGCACTTTTACTTTTCACTCTTAATTTTAGTGTTTAATTTTCTTTTTTTTTTTAAATATTTATATACTTCTTATTTCCTTTTTACAGATTTATGTTAAAGCTTTAATGATTAATACTTCTTATTTCTTTTTAACTGAATGATTTAATGTTTTTTAAATGCCTTTTCATGCCTTTTTTTATGTAAAGCACTTTGAGTTGCCACTGTGTACAAAACGTGCTATACAAATAAACCTGCCTTGAAAAGATGGTCATTTTTTACTGTAACGTCTTGAAAGTTTTACATTCACTGCATAGTGTTTTATAATGTTTATAATGTAATGCAAACAATAACTTGTTAAAATTAAATGACGTAATATTACTTAACCAAATAGTCAAAACTGCACATGATGAAGTGGTCAATATTATAAAAAAGAATAAGCGGATGCAAACGTTTTGCATTTAAAAAAACCCTAAAATGAGCTAATGATAAAAAAGTCTAAATGTGCACAAGCAGCTCACAAAGTAAACATCCTGTTAAAAACACACAGACAAAACAAAGCAGTTGACAAGAACATCCAGGAAATTCTCTACACTACTGAACGGACAAGGCTTTGTAATATAAAATCTAAAGCTAGCATCTCTTACACCACACATCCTATCAGAAACCTCTTTCCTGATTGGTTTTGTGGTTGACCACAATACAGTGTGTTGTGTGTTACATGTAAACAAGGCAACATGAATCCCACCAGGATCAGATTAATCTCCCAAGAAAGACAGATAAGGTAAAGGTAAAGTGGATGACATGCTACATGTCCTGAGAATGTCATGGTGTCTACAAATACCACTTATAGATGCAATCTCATCACTAAGACTTTAGCTTTTATCCTTCTGAATGTACACACAGGACACACATTGGTGAGAATAGACTTGAGGGGAAAACCCTACATGCCTAAAAGCAATAAACATGACTGCTGCACAAACAACAGGGATATTCATGTGAAATACAGACAGCTATCAGCTAAAAACCACACTGGCTATACAACTTCTTCTGCAGCTTGTGTAGTAAACTAGAGATTAGCATAATCAGACTTACATTTTCAATGATGAATGTCCAGTCCTTGTCTTCAAATTCATCAGCATTTGGATCCTACAGAAGAGGTTATAACAGTATTAGTAGTTGACATTACTGTTCACATTACTGATATTATTTTATACTCTACATGTATGACAATTCTCATTCTATCAATTATTCTCTCCAGGTTTATTATGTAACAACTAATCTTGATGTGTATTATTATACATTCAAACTAATATGCATCAAATATTGATTCATTTTGAGAGTGAGAACTGAACACACACATACACATACATATACACACACACACTTTTCAGTTTCTCCATTACCCCTGTGCAATTAAGAGGCAACGTGCAATTATTTGTAAATACAATCTTAAGAGTTCTTGATTTTTTTGATTATTTATATTGTATATACTTATAGTATATAGTTTATTTATCTATGTTTGTTACTGAGTGCCTTGCTATCCCTTTGTTGCTGTAACTAATAAAGGGGGAACTGTGGGACTAATCAAGGATTATCTTATCATATCTTATCTTAAAGACTGTAGCTTCCATTGTATCTTAGTTTTAAGATGGTTAATGTAAACAACAGGTTATATACTAAATAATGACTAGGGCTGTGTATTGGCAAGAACCTGGTACAGTATGTATTGTGATACAGCGGTCACAATTGCAAGCAAAGTGAAATACTGCCATTTTTCTAATCCTACTGTTAAAACGCACCACTATATGAACAGGTTTGCTAATGCTTACAATAGCATTGCGCCCTTGAGCTGCTTGTTAATGTTGGAGTGGAGCTAAAAATAGATTACAACACTGCCATCTAGTGGTCAGAGGTTTAAACACAACACACAATGATTTACTGTCTGCCAGGAATCTGTGTACCGATACTGTGTTTTTGAGAATCGATACAGTATCACTAAACATAATATCCCGATATTCGATATTTTCTAATAATGACAAAGAATTTAGCCTAAAACAAAAAAAGTAATAACGGCCTTGTATCATGCTCTCATAGAATACAAATATACAACAAACTATTTGAAATTCCCTTTCTTGCCCAGTAGTTTATTATTGTGTTATGTAGGCCAACTGCACCTTGAAGAGGGTGACAGTAATCTCCACATTCTCAGGCACCTGCCACACCACTGTCCCTCGGTATGGGTTCTTGATGCCTGGCTGCCATCCATGGAGCTGTAAATACAATATATTTATATGCATAAAGTTACTTGGTTAATAACAGTTTTGTAACTGGCTTACAGCAACAAAACCATCTGCTCTATAACTAACAAATGTCTTGCTTTCAGAATTTCTTGTGGTATGTTAGTCACAAAACAGTATGGTGTATGTGGGTCAATACACCTCTTAATATATGAAGTTAATATATAAAAGCTAGGTTAACTGTACTTTAAATAGACCTTCTGGCACCTATTGATTGGTTGATATTATGTATTTGAAACCATTATTAAAGTTTATTCAATAAAAAAACAACAAACTTTTAATAAAGTTTAAAAGATCTACAATTTGTTTAGTGCAGATTAGTTAAATATATTTGCACAGCTTATCAGAATACACATCCTCAGTCCACACTGACACCAGAATGATTTCCAGCATTGGGCAGTAGATTAACATTTCAGTGCACACTGCAGCGGGGGTGTGGCATCAGTGATGTGCACCCTTTACACCAAACGCAGCAAACAGAAAAGATGACAAGTCTGCTCACGAGAAACCAAACGCTAATTATATTATACAGTAATTCAGCTCATAGCCGCAGAGTGTGAAACTGAAATAGGGAAGCTCTAGAATCCACATCCTCTCCTCACCTTGGTGCAGATGCGTCTGTTTCGTCTCGTCCAAACCACTCGCAGTTTATCCGGCTGCCTGCACACAGAGAGGTGTAAAATTAGCTCCAGTGCTCATACACCACCCAGCAGAAGCTTAGGCTCACTTGTCAACTAAAACATATTACATATTACAAAATAAACACTGTATAATGTATATAACACACAACGCAGACGTACATATTAAAAAGTATACGCTAAAAGGCTATTTTTGTTTTTCTGGAACAACAAGAATCTATCATAAGTGCTGTACTGCAATTTTATATTTAATAAGCTTTCTGTTGTTTTTTGAAATGCTGATTATTATTATTATTATTATTATTATTAATCAAAGACACGTTTAGGATTCACCATCAGCTGCAACACGTGAATATAAAAGTTTCATAGCTGGTTTTGAGTACAATGCCAGTAGAGCTGAAGTGCCCAGCTGATTGTGTGGCTGTCGCTGAGGGGGAAGTTAGTTGTAGTCAGGTGACAGATGAGGAGGGACATCATCATGAGTGCACATTCCCATTATTAGGTTACCTATGTGACCCAGTTCCAGCACTGCACTGGTTTAGGAAACTCCTATTCACTTCTCACAGCTTATAAAGCAATGCAGGATATATATATATATATATATATATATGTATATATATATATATATATATATATATATATATATATATATATATATATATATATATATATATATATATATATACATATGACACACAGCTCAGAAAGCGCAGTGCTTTGCGTTTAATATCTATTATATCTATTATTATATCTAATATCTATTAAATATGCAGAGAGAGAAAAAACTGATCCTGGAGCAGAACTCTTATTCTAAAAGGCCTCACACGTACAAGCCAGTTCTTCAACACAATGTGAGCACGTGTTTCTAAACGAGTGTGCTGAGTTTCAAGTTCCGTCATGCTGCACGGACGACACATAATGATATTTCTTTTGAAAGAAGTAGCGACTGTTTTGGTTTAGGTATTAGACTCCAGACTACTTTTATGCAAAACGCACACGAGTACTGTACATGTAAATGAGATGTCTTATTTTATGTCCTCTACACTGAAGTACAGACATACAACTGTAAACGCACACACACACACACACACACACACACACACACACACATATATTTATACAATGAAACAGTAAAGAATGCCATATATGCACTTGATACATAAATGTTATAATTTGCTCTAAACAGTAACTTAATTTGTGACCTGCTGTATATGTGTGTTTATAACAAGCTGCTAGTTGCTAGGAAGCATTACAGCCAGGAGCAGAAGGAGAGGAACAACATGTTTCAGCTAAGACTTGCTCTGAGTCAACCAGGTCTCTCTCTGTGGAGGGTGTGGTCGTCTTTACCCACTCGAACTGGATGAAAAGGTAAACATGACGCCTTTTAACCGCTCTCTTATCAAGCGATATCTGTGACTCATTCACTGGATCTCAGCACGTGACAACCATGACTACAATAGCTACAGTTCATTTTTTTCTTATGTTATGTTATATTATGTTATGTTATGTTATGTTATGTTATATTATGTTATATTATGTTATGTTATGTTATGTTATGTTATGTTATGTTATGTTATGTTATACCACTTTTCAAGCTACAATACTGAAACTTTGAGTATCAGCCGATACTAATATCAATATTTTTAACTGAAATGCTTACATTAGATAAATGCTGTCTATATGTAACATAACACTGTTACCATATACCATATCAAAACCATGTATCATGTCTACTTCCCTACAGGAAGTACTAATTAGGAGCTTGTTTATATATGTACACTTACAGTGCAACACCAGGCAAAATGATGTGTATTTCCACATAACAGTCCAGCACCTGCTTTGTTAAATAGCTAGTTGTCTTTGTTCTTATATTAACAATGGGATACATGCTCCTGCTGTGATGCATCACGTTACTGATTTTGCGAGCAGACAATCAGATTAAGACCCTGAAATCTGATTAGAAAGCTGTATTTTAGCTCAGTAATCAGATTTCTCAGCGTATGTATACTCTTACTCTGATTTCTTTTGTTTTACACACATCATAAAAACACAGAAACCACGAGACGGCAACAAAACACTTTTGGATGCTGACACCAAATACCTGCTTGACACAATGAATGATTTAAATATTCTTCTAAAAGATATATATATTTTATTTGAGAGATCAGGTTTTTAAACTCACAGGGACTGATCTGAATACCCCCTCACACACACACAGCTCTTTTGATGCTCTACTTGCACTGTCTGGAACACTGCTGCTGATACGGTGCTTACACTGTTTACTGTTTACACTGTCTACCTCTACCAAGTACTACCTCAGAAACTGCTGTGTGTGTGTGTGTTATGTGACTGCGTAAACTCACAGATCACTTAAATATTAAGTTAATTATGTTAATATGGTACATCTCTGCACTTTATTCCACTACCTCATGTTCAGAGCTGAGTGCTGTGTCGGTGCTGCACTGTCCCGTCTGTTAACTGTGTCTGATGTCTGTTTCATTTATCATATTTATTGTTTCTGGTTTAATGTGTGTTGCACACTTATTTTTAGACTCTTTGTTCTAAGTTGCACCATGTTGATCCTGGAGGAACGTAATTTCACTCCACTGTGTTCTTGTATGTAGATGGAATGACAATAAAAGCCTCTTGACTTGACTTACTCATGTAACATGACTTGATGTAAAAAAAAATGAAGGGAAATCATTGGATTGCTTAAGCGCATCTAAACACATTGGTCTGATTACCACATTACTAGAACATCTGATTTTCTGCAGTTACTGGATGCAAGTAAACACACTCAGTGGTTTTTCAGGATCTAAATCTGTTACTTAAATCTAATACTTCATTCTCTCCCCATTTAATATTTTATAAAATTATCAAATTGATACCCAGACGGATTAGTGGTTTGTAGTGGCTCCACAACCCCCAACACTCCCAGTGCTCAGTCTCAAAGCCAGAGCAGACCCTCATCACTCCACAACCCACTACACTCACAGTGCTCAGTCTCACAGTCAGAGCAGACCCTCACCACTCCACGACCCAATACACTCACAGTGCTCAGTCTCACAGTCAGAGCAGACCCTCACCACTCCACAACCCACTACACTCACAGTGCTCAGTCTCAAAGTCAGAGCAGACCCTCACCACTCCACGACCCACTACACTCACAGTGCTCAGTCTCACAGTCAGAGCAGACCCTCACCACTCCACAACCCACTACACTCACAGTGCTCAGTCTCACAGTCAGAGCAGACCCTCACCACTCCACGACCCAATACACTCACAGTGCTCAGTCTCACAGTCAGAGCAGACCCTCACCACTCCACGACCCACTACACTCACAGTGCTCAGTCTCACAGTCAGAGCAGACCCTCACCACTCCACGACCCAATACACTCACAGTGCTCAGTCTCACAGTCAGAGCAGACCCTCACCACTCCACGACCCACTACACTCACAGTGCTCAGTCTCACAGTCAGAGCAGACCCTCACCGCTCCACGACCCACTACACTCACAGTGCTCAGTCTCACAGTCAGAGCAGACCCTCACCGCTCCACGACCCACTACACTCACTCCTACAGAGCAGGATGTAAATATAAATGTGTCTTAGAGAGATAGATACTTTATTGATCCCAGAGGGAAATTATTCAGCGTGACACAGCCGATTTCATAGGCAACAAAAAAAGAATCCACAGAAGAAGTTCATTTATTCAGAGTTCATTTGCAGGTATTTGTAACATGTTTAGGGTGTTTTACTCACTTTTGTCTCTCCCACAATGTTATTCCTTCAAATACACGCAAATAGACCATTATGCAAATTAGGCGTTTTAGTGACTTCTAGTGACTTTTAGGACAGCCAATAGCTACTTTCCTTACTGAGGAGTTGGCAACAGTGATTTTGCAGTTAAAGTCCACAACCTGGATACATGCTTTACCATCTGGACCTCCCTTCACATCAGTCAGTCATTACAGCACTAGGAAAAATGCTGATGATGCAATGTAGCAGGAAATACACTACATCCAGAGAGTACTTTCCTCTGAACACGGATACAGGATGAATGAACAGAAGCAGAAGACTTCAGCAGTGTGGAGTGCAGCAGTGTGCACTGATTCAAGCAAAGGTGGAGGGTGAGAGCAGCGCTGGCCTTCTGGTCTCACATTGCAGGTCAGTATGAGCAGCAGCTGTACAAATGCACGAAGAGCCAGGCTGGCAGCTGACTGAATCATGAGGCCAACCGAAATAGCCTGAGGAAATGGCAGCCGTGTGAATATTAGGAACCTTATTAAGCGAGGTAAGGTGTCTGCAAAGCATATGACAGTAATTATATTTACAATATGTACAAGGTAGCATAACTAAAAGAAACAAAGAAACAAAATAATGAGGATACAATTTGCTTGTTTACTTGCTACTGAACTTGCAGTATGATAAAAATATCACGGCTACTTGTGAGTCATGGGCGTAAAATTATAAATTATGATATAAGAGGTTAAAAAAAGATGTTGGGGCCCTGCTATAGGCCCCAGAATAGAGCCCAGTCTGCTCTGACACTACTGGCTTTGCACATCCAGACTCTTAATCGGAGCAGGAGTCAGTGTTTTTAGCTTAGTATGTGTTAATGTAACTGTAAAGTACATTTTAAAAAAATAATTAAGAATAAAAAAGACAGGGAAATATAGAATTACAAGGTTTGTGTATGACAGAAATGATATACACAGTACAACCTGGTAGGACCTGAGGAGATTGTAGGCCTTATCAATATAGCTGAGTCACAGTGGGCTTTACAGTTATTCCAGGGCCAGCTATGCATGAATGAATGTCATGGGATATCATGTTCAACAGTCTCGTCTGTCAGGCCAGGAAAAGGATCTAGTTTGCACCAAGCTGAGAAACACTGGGTTCTCCAGTTAGTCAGTCCAGAATATCAACATTCTACACATTCTCCTAAGCTGCACAGTCTAAACTAACGTTATGTAGTGTGTGTGCTTGCATGTACTTGTGTCTGTTGAGGACGTCCTCTTTAACACAACAAAGCCCACTAACAGATGAAGAATCTGTGGTCAACTAATTGCATTTATTTATTTATGTATGTAATTACTGGTGTAGTTACAATAAGTTACATATACACTACCGGTCAACAGATTTAGTACACTACTGGTCAAAGGTTTTAGATCACTACTGGTTAAAGGTTTTAGATCACTATCAGTCAAAAGTTTTAGATCACTACCGGTTAAAAGTTTTAATCACTACCAGTTAAAGGTTTTAGATCAATTCCAGCCTTGGTTAACTAAGAAAACCCTTAGAACAGCTCTAGTATTTGCCCCAATGACTACAGTTGACAAGAAGCCGCTTGCACCATTTCATCTACTTTAGTGACCAACTGTGATAAACTTCACGTATGAACCAGTTTAGCATGACCAGTATCTTTCTACATGAACTTCCAGCCACTTGACCGCCCTTGATGAAAACGTATGATGTCCAGGCACGTACGACAATGTGAAAACTCTCATAACAGCAATAACCGGGTTTACTGTAATAAGTGCACACTGGAAGAAAATAAACACTCTTTGCTAATTATGGTCTCATAAATGCAGGTCTGAAGTCTAGTCAGCAATTCAAACAGCCACCACATATTTACTAAGCACGTGGGGAGGAGACAGCTCTGACCTGAAGCATCTAATTCAGGCAGAGCGTCACAGAAGGGACATTCGTTACATGTGGACAGAAAAACCCAAAGAAAAATAATTCTCACAGAAGAAACAGCACAAACTCGCCACAGCATACAGTTTTACACTGAGTCATAAGAAGTGCTTGTCATTGCTTTTGAATGGCGACAGGTCTTCATGGCTACAATGTGCTAGTTCTGAGGTTTAATGCAGTGTTTTACTTAAAATAAATTCCACCCATTTTTTAAAAATGTTCTAAATTAATTCGTAGATATGTGAACCAAGTAATTCAGAGTGCTTAGATGTGAAATTTCCCTTTCTAGAGAAACTTGTCAATTCAGTTTTCTTTACAATGATATTAAAACCCCAAGTTTCATCACAATGTGATCCTCACCAGTTCTTTTAGCCAATGATCCAATAATACTCGATAGGCCAGAGTTTGCTGCATTGCAATGCCATGCAACACTGGGGTCTGCAGTCGATAAGAAATGATACTGGGGCATCAGAGCACACCTGAGTTAGTAATGTTTAGTTTGTTCGGATCTACAAATAGTCCCTTGGAGAAGCCCCCAACACTATAATATAATAAAATTCCACACATTCAATCCACCAGCTTCAACCATGTGTCATCTTTTCTCAGGTGAGCTGAAAAGTGTGTGGTACTACCTTAAGTATCTTAATTCACACTTAATTCACATTCTCTACAAATCACAAAGGTCATGCAATGATGTTTATATGACACACTAATGACACCGGATCGCTTGCATCTAGTCTATAAACTGATAGCTTGTTACAATCTGAGTTATCACTCATTTCATATCCTATTTTATTTACTATCCAAAACCACCAGTGAAGTACATGTCTTCTGAGTTTTATATGCAAAAACACAAAAAGCCATTAAAGTTTCCACGTCAGATGGCACTGTGCACACCTTTCCCTCAAACTACGTCAAGGTCTTCAATCACTGTAAGTAATTGCCACCAAGCAACACACTGTTATCCATAAAATTAACAAAAGCACATCATTCAGGATTCGATATGGCTGCTATGACTGCTCCTAGCAAGGCAACATACTTTTGTTTATTTTTATTTGCTTTAAGGACATACAGACATATACAATGACTTCAGTGTGCTGCATATTGTTGACGCAGCGTCTCTGATGAAGCAGCACTTGAGTCAATTCTTGAGGGAGTGCAAATGTAATTTAATCCTATAATAGTATTACAAAAAATGTAATAATCCCTGTTATTAGATTACAGCAGGACCCTGTGTTCCAGCAGAAATCTGGCTCTATTGTACTGAGCTAAACAGCAGCTGCCATCACTAAATGCAGCCTCTGGGAGTATGACACTCATGTTAACACAACGCTTCATGTCCCAAGAATACCAAGGCACACAGTGCGCTGTAACTTGGAAACAACAAACACAGCACAAGCATTGTGTGATGTGAAAGAACAACAACAACATGCAGAAAGAGAGCGTCTGTAAGTGAGCTCTGTCTTATCAGGGCAGCAGCAGACACCACATAACTAACTCCACACCCTCTAACACATGGAGTGAGGGGGTTAAAGCAGCGGGCAGTGGTGTAGGACAAACCAGGAGGCTGTTGGCACCATCTGCAAACGCGTTTCTGTCTGGTCTCCTTTTGACCGCACTCCAATTGGGCTAAGTGTGTGTTTGCTTTGGGAGGGGGGTCTTAGGCAGAGCTCTGCATCTCACACCCCAAATAAAGCGTGAGTGAACAACAAAAGTTAAAAAGAGATAGTTTGTGCCTGTAAACACAAACTTCCACAAACTGGACAAAGAAAACTTCCACAAACTGTTTAAACTTATTAAAATAAGTGTCAACAACACTCTGAAGACCTCCTAAATATTCTTTACTAAAACACCAACACGATCTGGGTTACACCTCTAAAAGCATCAATGTGTACAGAGGTAACCTGTCGAGTTCATACAATCTAGAAGAACTGTTGCAAGTTCAGCATTAAACTTCATCAGCAGTAAAAAGCAACACCAGTGTTAACTCTTGTTTAACTTCCGTTTATATCACTTCGTTTGTTTGCTGCTGAACGTGGATTCTTGCAGAGAGCAGGCAGCGGCATCTGCTCGCCAAGAACTTCAGCCATCGTTGCATTTACTGATCCTTTCGGTGGCCACCTGTTCCTAAAATGATCTAACCAAAATCACAACCTTCAACATGATTGACAAGCTGTTAGAATACGTTGTCATCGGGTGCGTCCGAAATCACCTACTTACCTACTGCTCAGTAGGCGAGCACGACTAGTAACCGAACACTCAGTAGGCAGTTTGCGGTCTTCAAACGCAGACTGAAGACCCATCTCTTTGTAAAGCACTTATAATCACTAATATACTAAAGTATGGTATAAACTGTAATTGCACTTTATCTTCTAGGAGCACTGGCTAAGTACTGCACTTGTACTGTATGTAGTCTTGTATTTATTCTCTTCTCTGTAGGTATTCCAGTCTTGCTAGGTATTGCATTGTCTTTTTTCTAGGTATCAGCACTGGCCCTGTGTTTATGGCAGTGTTTGAGTATAGAGTGGTTTGGACTTAAACCTGTTTGTACTAGATAGAGATTCATACTCTAACCAACACTAAGCACTTTTGTAAGTCGCTCTGGATAAGAGCGTCTGCTAAATGCCGTAAATGTAAATGTAGGCATCGAGTAGTAGGCGAACAGTGCCCAGATGACCTACTGCACTGGCAGCCTTTTTTATGCATGCGCCTGCAGCACACTGTGCTAACCCATGTTTCAACCGGAGCCGTGGATGAATTCAAAGCGGAGGAAAAGCAGTGAAAAGCGGAACGTCAGCTGTGTGTACGTAGCTACGGCTAGTGAACTGCCGCTACAGAAGTTAGCGCTACTGCTGAGGTAAACATTACTGAATTACTCCTCACTCGTCTTCTCCGAGCTACAGCTCCACATAGTCTGAGTACATATTCAGACAAAAACGTAGAACAGTGTCACAAAAAGTATCTAAATCTGTAAACGGGGCTTTTAGATGAGTAATTTTACGGTGGTGGTCTGACGTCTCGCGTCACATGAAGTTGGTGAAATAGTACATCAGAGATTATGTGGATACTAAAACTAGCCTACTGAAATTACCTACTAGTCTACCCCTCAAGCAGTACGTACTGGCTCTAATCTGGTACCTACTGACTAGTAGGCGAATTCGGACGCACCCATCCTCTCACGTTGGACTGATTTGACTCTGCACAACGGTGACCCACTATCGCCTCTTCAGGTACATTGTGGAATTACGAGAGAGGATGGGCCTGGGTAGCTGTTAACGTCAGTAGCTTTCTGTGACATAATATAAAATATATAAAAAAACTGTGATTTCTTGACATTTAAGTTAACGTTGGAATGTTTTCAAACAAAAAATCTTACAGATTGCTCCTTTAAACTTACTACCTGAGTTCAAGTACACTCTTGAACTCTACACATCTTTGACAAAGTATTACAAATTTACGTACGTAGTGCACTTGTTATAAGTCACTCTTATAACTACATAATAGACTAACACGTTACTGGATTGTCTATAAAAGTCACTGAAGAAGGAGATCTAAGATTAGCAGCTCAGTCTAGGGTGGGGCATTAAAACTAAAGAGTTTTCACGGTGTAGCTGATTTCCTTTAAATGTCTACATCAGTTGTGCATAAAGAAAGTCTGTTACATCACAGGCTGCTGTCTAAAAGGAAACTGAAAGGCAGAGCTGAGTTGATGTAATATGCTATACTCAAATGGAAATGAGTTTAAAGTGCACAAGTTTAAAGCGAACAAATTCAAAGCCATGTCTCTTTTAAGTGTGGAAACTGCCGTGGACCCTATTGGAGCTTCCTTGTAGGAGTCCAAGCCCCTGAACTTGAGACCACCGCTGTTTATTCTGCCCATCAGCTCTGAGCAGGACTCCCCATGACCGTGATTATAAGGCAATACAACAACAACACGGAAGTGAGCTGATAAACGGAGCGCAACCGCACTTTATCAGCAACAAGTTACTCCAGAACATTCTCTACAATTAAATATAGAATTAAAGTCGACTCGCTATCAGTTGGCTGGAAAAGCTTAACCGCTTGATTTTAAGGTTAGCTTCTTATTTGAATTCCTCGTTCCACCTTAAATGGTGCAGCAGTTACATTACCGCCCCTCATTTAAGGTGGAACGGGGGGATTCCAGTAAGAAGCTAACTCCAGCAACGTCTTTCTTCACGGTAACGCTCACTAACGGACCCCTGGTCCCTAACCCCGATCTGTAACCGTCCATTTAAGGTGGAACAGGGAAGTTAGAACAAGAAGCGGACTTCAGCCTCCCGCAGCACTCCAGTAACGCAGACGGAGGACGCTCAGGAGGAACCAGAGAGGCTCGCGTGGACGAGCAGCTACCCACCACTTGTTGGTGCACTCCACCGTCAGCTCCGAGAACGAGGCCACGAACTGGAACTTGGACGCCCTCTTGCCCACCCGCTGGAGTCTCTTCCACACCGAGGTCATGGCTGCACCCTCACAGACGTGCGCTGAGACGCGAAAACGGCCGCATCGTCGGTGTGTTGGTGAAAAGCGAGCTGCTCCGTCAGTTTCCCCCTCAGCTGTTCTGCGCTCACATGGCGCGAGCTTGCAGGCGGGAGCGCGCGCAGCTCCTCACTCACCACCCAGCTTGAGATTCACATCAGGAACACAGAGAAAGCCCTGAAATACGAGCCCGTTTACCGAGCTATAAATAACCCGCAGAGAACTGGCGTTCACAAGAAAATCCCCAGGGCGGAATAAAACCCTACATGACTGCTTACATTACATTAAACCCCTCAGAGTGCTGTGCCCCTGTAAACACAGGTCACGTTGTGACGGCATACTGTTTCGGTGCCCCATTGTCACAACGTTGAAATGTAATTCCTCAGAAAGTTGTGACAACGTTATCTGAAAACATTGTGAGAACGTAGAGGT
This sequence comes from Megaleporinus macrocephalus, assembly GCA_021613375.1. Taxonomy (NCBI): domain Eukaryota; kingdom Metazoa; phylum Chordata; class Actinopteri; order Characiformes; family Anostomidae; genus Megaleporinus; species Megaleporinus macrocephalus. The sequence continues at coordinate 29,977,729 of CM038708.1, read as the reverse complement.
AGTCCTTCATTATATCTGCATACAACTACATGGGATTTTGCTAAATTGCCAACAGGTAGAAATAATAGTGACCATAAAACAATGTTTTGTAATACTGACGTTATGACAACCTCGCCAGAAAGTTTTGTGTCAACGTGGTGTGTTTGCTCAGCTTGAATCAAGAATATAATTGGTTGAAAGAAACATTATCTAATGTCACTGTTAGTACAGTTCAACCAACACACCATTAAAGCCATACAAGTAACCATAGTGCTTCTGTCAACAGATGATTTTCAGATTATGTTTTTATGCAGCGCTGCAGATATCATCGGTTTCAGCGGCGAGGCAAGAAGTGAAACCCTACACAGTGTGTGTGGTTTGCCATGTTTAACTGAAACGAAGGTTAATTTGAGATGAGAGGTGTTTCGAAGGCCTCAAAGATCACAACTATGTGTTGATGGATATCAGTTTAGCCCCTAATTAGCTCAAGTTGAAGCTTATGGTATGTAATCTTTCAGGGCTGTCCAAGGCAGCAGGGAATGTCGTCAGAATGTCATGAGTAACAACAATATGTTGGGGCTGGAGTTATTAATATTACAAGTATTTTGTTACTGTACTTAAGTATAGTATATATACACTTGAGTATTTCTGTCACTTACTGCTTTTTACTTTTATCCACTACATTGTTAAAAACAGGCGCATTACTTTTAATAAGATATTCATCTATTTTCTCTGTTTATTTTGGTGTCAGACGATTCTAGGCACCTAAATAACCACAAATTTTCTACTGGATGTGAAACCTGGGGCTTCTAAAGTTGACTTTATGTGCACAGATGCTTATTTGACTATTATTATGCCAATTATTATGAAAAAAAGGTTGAAGAGATGACAATTTTAACTCAGTTGCAGTGACTGGTCAAGAGTAAATCCCTATGGGTTGAAGTCAAAGAAGTCAGACACAGTTTTCAAGAAATATGATTTTTGTCACAGTCTACCCTGTTCCGTGTCTGTCTGTTATTGTTTATGTATGCCATGTGGTTCTGTTTGTTTTTGTCATGTGCTCCTTGTCTCCACCCCTCACCTGCTTGTGATTATGTCTCCTCCTGTTCATCAGGTGTCCCTAATTTAGCGTTTCTCCATTTATACCCTCTGTTTATGCCTTGCTCTTGTCGGACTTTGTTGATGCCTGTTGTGTGCGTTGCTGTAATGTAAGTCGTGCTGGTTATTCATGATCTTTGTTTTCTATGTTAAGTGATGGATGTGATTAAACTTTACAAGCCTGCACTTGTATACACCTTCCTTACCTGCGTACGCATTACAATTGTATCCTTTTTAAGTTTAAAGTGTTGACTGCTAAAATAAAAATGCAGTTCCACCTCAAATTCTTGAAATGATCAATGTTTTGATGAGTGGATTTTTGTGTTCTAATGTAACCATTATATACATTAAACCTGAAGGGTCTGTTCTTTATCTGATGAGTGAGCAGAAAAGAACAGTGAAGAGAAATGTGCAGGTAGACTTCAGAATTGTGAAACACTAAGCAATTACACAGTGATCTGAGGGAAGTCAAGGTCACAATATTAGTCTTAAATGAGAAGTTATAATTCTTCTCCACTTTTCAGATACTAGCAGCTAGACTGATAGAGAATCATGAGGATCTGTTTTTATTACCTTACAGCTTCGAAGGGCACTGCATTATTGGCATTCCTATTAACACATGAGTGGGCCAAAAGGAATCTTTGAGGAATTTCTTAGATCTCCAGATGGAATAGTTAACATTACTGAATAAAGAATGTGTTCTGTCTCAGAAAAAGTCCAAACTGCAAATAAAATAATAGATTTTTATTTAAGCACATCTTTTCCTTTTTCACTTATTCTGCCCATAACAACATTTATAGTAAGACTATGTATATACGCATCACAAATTAAGGGAAAACTACGTATAGTGTCTTAGTTAGGTGTTTGGTTACCACAAACCACCAGAACAGCTTCAACTTGCAGAGATGATTATATAAGTCTTATGAAATGTAATGTAGGGACGAAACGTCACTCTTACTAAAGACACCTCAGTTGTAGTTCTGATGGAGGTAGAGGGTGTGGAGAGCGCGCACACACACACCCACACACCCACACACACACATATATATATATATATATATATATACACACAAACCAGCCACTTCATTAGGTACACCTGCTAAACTTTGTTAATATTTAATCAGCCAATCACAAAGCAGGCAATTAAATACATTCAGACATGTAGACGACTTAAAAAGACAACTTGCTGAAGTTCAACTTTCTGCATGAGAATGGTGAGGAAAACTGAAGCAACATTAAACCTGGCATGTTCTGAAAAGTTCAGAATCTGATGATCTACTGGGAGTTTCATGCACAACCATTTCTAGGATTTACAGAAAATGGTGCATACAAGTGGCCGGCAGTTCTATGGGTGAAATGCCTTGTTGATGCCAGAGAGAGGTCAGTGGAGAATGGCCAGACTGGTTTGAGCTGATAGAAAGCCAACAGTAACTTAAATAAGCACTTGTTACAACATTTCTGAACACACAACACATTGAACCTTGAAGCACACGGGTTAGACAATGGAAGACTGGAAAAACAGTGCCTAGACTACTAATGAGTCTCGATTTCTGCTGTGACATTCAGTTGACAGTGTCAGAGTTTACTGTACCCACACCCCGTCTATCTTCTTGTTTCTCTACATATTTTGTTAGCCCCCATTTACCATCTATCAGGAGCCCCACAGGGCCATCACAGAACAGGTATTATTTGTGTGGTGGGTCATTCTCAGCACTGCAGTGGGTGTTAGTGTGTGTTGTGGATCAGAGTGGATCAGACACAGCAGTGCTGCTGGAGTTTTAAACACTGTGTCCACTCACTGTCCACTGCTACCTTCCTATTCCGAGTGTAGATGTAAAGTCTAAGACGACAACTCATCTGTTGCTGTAGTTTGTGTTGGTCTTCCTTCAGTCCTTTATCAGTGGTCACAAGACGATGCCTACGTTGGACTATTCTCAGTCCAGCAGTGACACTGAGCTTTTTAAAAGCTCCAGCAGCCCTGCATGGTCTGACCCACTCACACCAGCATGGTCCCCCACCAAAATAATATCTGCTCTGTGAAGGCAAGGCAAGGCCAGTTTATATGTATGGTACCTTTCATACACAGTGGCAACTCAAAGTGCTTTAGAAAAATAAAGAAATAAGAAACAAAGCATTAAAAGAAATCAGTTAAAAGAAATAAGAAATATACAAATACTTAAAAGAAAGAGAATGAAACATAAAATGAAGAATAAGGACATGGACTTGTATTGCCTTATAATCACGGTCATGGGGAGTCCTGCTCAGAGCTGATGGGCAGAATAAACAGCGGTGGTCTCAAGTTCAGGGGCTTGGACTCCTACAAGGAAGCTCCAATAGGGTCCACAGCAGTTTCCACACTTAAAAGAGACATGGCTTTGAATTTGTTCGCTTTAAACTTGTGTACTTTAAACTCATTTCCATTTGAGCATAGCACATTACATAGCAAACAACACATGAGAGCTGTTCTGAAAGAGTTGTAGAACTATCAGTTCAGTAAGAGTTGAGCTGAAAGCCTGCTCAAACAGAAACATTAAAGAACATAGTAACAAAGCATGCAGTGAAACAGATGAACCACAGTCTGTAATTGTAGAACTATATGGTAAGTAGAGCTAATAAACAAAGAGTTTAGATACTAAGGAGATGTTCCTATAAAGTGAGCGCTGGGTTTATATATCAGTTATTTAAGAATCAAAGACTTCGTCTTGTCTTTCTCTTTGTGAAGCTGGATTCTTAGTTTGACTCGTGAACGTATCCCCTTTTCCCATCCAGAGCTCAAAGGTGGAATACGGCTTGCCAGAAGCAGTGGGAAGCAGCTGGATGTGGATGGAAACAATGAGGGAGGAATTAGAAGGAGTGAATGGGTTTGGGTGGCTCAGTTAAGTGGCACTGTTCTATAGTGTTTGTGTCAGCACTATTTATAGTTATAAGGAAATGGTCAGTAAGTAGTCAGTTCCTATATAAAGTCACTCTCTGTATTATAAAGACGTCGACTACTGCAATGCTATGATTACCGGACTGACGTGCTGTGGTTGTCAAAGTCTCATTGGTCTTTAGACCACAGCGTATTGGAACTTTGATATATTTCTAGAAACAAATGATCTTATGCTGGATAATTGCAGCAGTGTGAACCGTACATTAAAATTAAAACACAACATGTACAAAAACATTCACAAAAAAAAAAACATTCACAATAAAAAAGTTCACAGATCCCATCTCGGCCTATTTATTTACTTGATAAGCTAAATAAGGCAGGAATCCAGGCACGCTTTAAATGGGTCAAATGACACATCTGCTCTTGGTTGGAAATTATAGCCCAGAGCCAAAAAAAGAAACCCCCACCAGAAATGCCTCATGTTATAAATACAGATATGTTTAACTTCTCTTTGACCTTTAACCTCTTTATAAGTGTTGTAAAGTGGGTAAATTCCCACAGCCAAGAACAACGAGGGAGACACATGATGAAGTATCTAGAGGTCATGCTGAGGTGAAAGGTTGCTTTTCACCGCAGTCCATGTCCTGTGGGTCGAGATTGTGTGGATTCCCCAGCACTTCCTGTTTTTCTGCATGAAGCACTTACCTAAGTACCAACAGCAGGAAACACGCTAACAGGAGACACTCCTCACCTGACCAGAGGTGATGAAAGACCCTAACTTAAAATACCCTCCCTTCTTCAACATTAACTTTCTACATGCTCTCTAATATACCAGATAGATAGATAGATAGATAGATAGATAGATAGATAGATAGATAGATAGATAGATAGATAGATAGATAGATAGATAGATAGATAAACTAGTGAAATTCACAGTTTAACATGAATTATCTGATGTGATATACAATGTTGTATACAATGATTAGGGCTGTACTGTAGTAAACTATGGGGACAGCTGACTGATAAAACTACTAACTAACTTTGTAGTTGTCTACCATGGTGAGTTAATATATGGCAAACTATGGAACATTTAAAGAAAATGGTCAAAGTACAATGGTTCACTGACTATTGTGCTTATTTTCAAAGTTCATCCTTTTATTTTGGGTCTACTAGAATAGATTTACATTTACAGTAGGCGGGGAATAAGAATTGTGTTACGGGATGATGTCACCTTTTAATAGAGAAAAGGGCTAAAATACTGCTGATGCGTTTCAGATGATGTTGTTGACTTACGTCTCACTTATAAACTTTTACTCAACAATAATCTGTAAAACTGGAGCTCTGTGTGTCAGCAAGCATGATAGTCTACCTGTTTGCTCCGCTGTCAGGTCTTTCTTAGGAGTTTCAGATGTGTTTTTAATACTCACAGATGTTCAGGGGTCTGAAAGGGGCCAAAAGCTCCAGCCTGCATGTCTTGAAGTGGTTCATGGTGGATCTGCAGGTGTGTTTTATAGAAGCCAGCCAGCCTTCAGTTTTTTTAAGTTCTGAAATTTTACAGCTGGAAGGGTGTCCAAACTTTTGCACATGCCAAAATTTTATTTTGCTCTATTTTTAATTGAATCAAATATATAACTGTGCTTTAACAACAGGGGCCACGTTTCCTTCTATTTAATAAAAAACAACATATATGCATTTTCGACAGGAACTCTCAAGCTTTTGCATGCAACTGTATCTCCAAAATGTTATTTAAAAAACTATAATCTTATCTTTTAATGTACAAACTTTTAGACAAACTGTTGTAATGAATGGAGGTAGTCTGTTAGGTGGGTGTTCACTTGGAGAGATGGATATTTGGTGGTTTCAAATAGGCGGGGAATAATAATTGTGTTACGGGATGATGTCACCTTATAATAGAGAAAAGGGCTGGAATACTGCTGATGCGTTTCAGATGATGTTGTTGACTTACTTCTCACTTATAAACTTTTACTCAACAATAATCTGTAAAACTGGAGCTCTGTGTCAGCAAGCTCCGCTGTCAGGTCTTTCTTAGGAGTTTCAGATGTGTTTTTAATTCACAGTTGAAAACAGGGGAAAAGGGGGGTGTCTGGTCACCCTATGTTACTTTATGACTATTGCGTTAGTGGGGCTAATGTTGCATTGGGACACAAAAGCACTAAAGCTTTTGGTAAAAAAAAGTACATTTGTAATGCTGTAATAAACTGAAACTAAAACCATTCGCATATTTATATACAATACATTTTTAGTCACACTTTATTTTTTTGCTCTATCGTATAGAATCAAACAATTACATTTGTGATTCATTACATTCCTAATAGACAGACAGCAACAAAAAACAAACACGCAAACCAATCATTAGAAAAAAACTAAGACTAAGATAAATTAAGAAATATTCTTAAACAGTGTAGGTGAATATTTCCAGATTATATAACCTAAAGTTCTTAACAGGTTGTATTAAATTAACATGAATCAAGCAGCCATAAGGTAAACGCACTAGTGTTGCATATCGTCGCTGTCCAATGAAAAACAAGTATCTTTAAAATTGCAACTTTACAGGTGAGACCAAAAACATACTAGTCAATGGCACCAGATTTTTTTCCAAGCTGTTTTAAAGCACATCTATTGGTCCATTCATCATGAAATTATTTCAAAATTATGTAGAAAACTGGAAATACATGGAGTTTTTCATTGGACAGCGATGATATACAGAATAAACTAGAAACAGGATTCACACTGGAGCATCACAATTAGCCAGCCTTCATCAAGTATGACATACATTCTGGAACAAAAAGAGCCATTCTAGCTGAGAATATCCACTAACTGTGTTCAGCACGTCCAAAAGCTCTCTTAACAGTGTACAAAAGATTGCACTAGACTATGTCCACGAGTGAGAGCCTAGCATTGGAGTGCTATTGCACCATCCTGACAGATCAGAGCTGCTGTTTAGGCCACCTTGATAAATATAGACGTACATTAGAGTGCCACCTGCTACCAGTCCGTCAAAATGTCAGGGGGCTATTGATGGTGCAGAAGTACAAAGTAAACTGGTAACAAGGTCACCCAAACCCCCAGTGTGATGAGCTTTCAAACACAGTGTGCACATTATACAGGCTATACAACATTTGCATAACATGAATAGCTGTTTATGTGCAGTGTAGCCTGTAACCAGACTGGGAAAACCCCCTCCAGTGCATGAGCACGGTGGAGAGATGCTTCTTCCGGTCAAGGACTTTCCCTCGAGACCCCCCCTTGAACTCAACAGGATTATGAGACCAGTAATATCAAAGACCTGGAACTGATCCCACCATCCACAGCATGTACTTCGGGTCAGGCAGCTCAGAGACCAGTAAACATAACAATGCTCTTAAGTAAGGAGCTGAGAGGAAGAGTTCCAAGTATTTGCTATGTTTTCATCTCAAAGTCTTGTTCAACCTTATAATGTGTGGTTTATACAGAGTCCACTCTGGTTGTTACAAGCAAACAAATCACTGCAGTTGTATGCAAAAGTTTGGGGACACCTAGACAAATTACATTTTAGAGCTGATTTAGATGATCTAGAGCTATTACTAAAGAATATTGTTCGTTATTTTCAAAGTTTTAGGAATTTTCTCCCACTTCTCTTTTTATTCCTTTCAATCAATCGCCCAACTCTTCTTGGGCCATGCTGAATGTACCAAATATTTATAAGTGCTACTCACAGATGTTCAGGGGTCTGAAAGGGGCCAAAAGCTCCAGCCTGCATGCCTTGAAGTGGTTCATGGTTGATCTGCAGGTGTCTTTTATAGAAGCCAGCCTTCAGTTTTTTAAGTTCTGAGATTTTACAGCTGGAAGTGTGTCCAAACTTTTGCACATGCCAAAATTTTATTTTGCTCTATTTTTAATTGAATCAAATATATAACTGTGCTTTAACAACAGGGGCCACGTTTACTTCTATTTAATAAAAAACACCAACATATATGCATTTTCGCCAGGAACTCTCAAGCTTTTGCATACAACTGTATCTCCAAAATGAGAGATGGAAGGATCGATTGGCTATGTATCAGCATCGGCCGATTTTTAATCAAAATATGTGATTGGCTGAGCCCGAGAGACGATTGATGGTGTTAAACAAATTAGCCTAATTTCTGTATTTCCAGCTAGCGTTTCATCCAGGAAGAGGAGCCCAGCATAAAAACCAGCTCCCTGCAAATCCTATCTGAACCGCTAAGTGAAAATACATACTATTTCCTTTTTCACAGATTGACTAAAGCAGCGGCCTCACGAGAGGTTATAGCATTCACCGCATGTGTGGATAGAAAACATCGTCCGTCTGGCAGTTTGTTACCGTATGTGACTCAGACTCATCCAGGGCAGTTTGTAACATCTGTAAAATCAATGTGTCTTGTTGGGGAACCAGGACAAAGACATTTAACACTACTAATCTGATACGGCACTTCAGAGAACACCACACAGCTGAATACAGTGAGTATCAGCAAACAGCAGAGCTAGCACGCGCAGCTAGCACAAAACAAACAATCCAGAACAGATAATATCCAGTACAGACCAGATCTGACCGGTACAAACAGAACAGCAGCAGAAACAGTCAGAGAACTAAAAGAAACACAGCCAGAGTGATTGAGTTTACAGTTCTAGATAAGCACGTTTCAACCATGTTATATGACTCACTTGCGCTAAACACTACATGTAGCCCTGCCGTGGCATATAGCCCCGCCCTCGATCGGTATCGGCTATCGGTCGATCATGCTGAAAGGTGATCGGTGATCGGAATCGGCCTCAAAAACACTGATCGGTCCATCTCTAAAAACTATAATCTTATCTTTTAATGTACGAGACAAAACTGTTGTAACAAATGGAGGTAGTCTGTTAGGTGGGTGCTCTCTTGGAGATTTGGATATTTGGTGGTTTGGGCTCCCCCGCAGACATGAGCACTACATCCAGCCGTAAAGTGACTGTTACACTGTGGAGGTAGTTTTTTCAGGCTTGTAAATAACGAATATGCAATTTGAAGATTAGTGTACACTAAAACTGCTTTAAGGGACACTTTAAGGATTATATCATAAAGACTTATAAAGACAAAATGAATAAATTCATGGAAGACATGCAACAAAACGCTTCTCTGTCCTGGCACCCAGATGGTGGAACGAACTTCCACTGGCTGTCCGAACAGCGAACTCTCTCGCTGTCTTCAAACGCAGACTGAAGACCACCGTCTCTTTGTAAAGTACTTATAAACACTATATACTAAAGTACTGGTATAAACTGTAATTGCACTTTATCTTCTAGGAGCACTGGCTAAGTATTGCACTTGTACTGTATGTAGTCTTGTATTTGTTCTCTTCTCTGTAGGTGTTCCAGTCTTGCTAGGTATTGCATTGTCTTTTTTCTAGGTATCAGCACTGGCCCTGTGTTTATGGCAGTGTTTGAGTATAAGAGTGGTTTGGACTTAAACCTGTTTGTACTAGTGCTAAGTGCCGTAAATGTAAATGTAAATGTAATAAATGAAGCTTATTTCTGTCTATTTAAGTAAATAAGTACCACTCTTGAAGTTCAACATTATTGCAACATTTCTGTTTTTTGTTTTATGCGGCCTTTTAAAAACACCACAGCACATTTTTCTATATTAAACTTTAACTGAACATTTAATATGCTAGAGGAAATACTGGGTTAAAGTAACCTGCAGTAAATAAATAATACATATTTCTTCCCTCTGAGAAGTATAAATAGCATGTACCCTGACTTAGCAGAGGGTCTTCGTCCACTGCTTGAACACAAAGAGCAGGAGAGAAAAGGCCTGAATGGCAGAATGCCATCGTAGCAGTGCATGACTTCATCTGTGCGTTAGGCAGACAGGAGTGTTCATGTGGCAGCGGGTGAGCAGAGGCAGAGCCGTCAGTGCTGGGCACAGAGTCTGAGTCACTGCATCCCCTCCACACACACACACACACACACACACACACACACACACACACACACACACACACACACACACACACACACACACACATTCACTCACTTGTGTGCTTGTTCCCACACACACATTCTGCTCCACTAGGCATTGTGTCACTCAGCGGCTGGATGACGACACCAAACATGATTTGTGTAGTCCAGCTACAATGTGAAGGAGACAATGTGAGGATGTGAGACGTGCTCAGCATATTGTGAAGCTAAAAATGGAGGGTTTTATAATAATAGTGGTCTTATTGGTTGTTTTGTCCAAAACATCTAGGATCTACATGCAATAAGCGCTGTGTTTTGCACGAAACTGTATTTAAACACTATTTTTAAAAAAAGATATCTGTACAAAATGACTATTTCACTGGGAATTTGACTGATTTGTCATGATTTCTACAAACTTAAAAGTTTACAATGTAAATGAAGCCTTTCAGAGTGGTTTGGTTTAGGAACTAAACATGGTGTCTGGTGCCAGAGACACTGTCCAGAGATAAAGTTCTGTCCTAAACGTATCTTTGGAAACATATCGTCGCTGTCCAATGAAAAACAGGTATCTCAAAAATTACAACTTTACAGGAGAGACCAAAAACATACTTTACTTTCAATGTAAGTCAGTGAAACCAGAATATTTTCCAAGCTATTTTGGAGCACTTCTATTGGTCCATTAGTTATATAATTTTCACACAGTGTAAACGACCATTGCCATGTTCACATGATGTAGAAAACTTAAAATCAACAAAACTTTAGATTTCATTGGACAGCAACGATATTCAAGGAGTGGAAGCAGACATGCAGGGGATTGTAAGCTAATACAACCTAAAAGAAATGTTATATTGAATTAGAAATATAGATATAGAATTAGAAATAGAAAACTTGTTATCATCATTATTATATAGAAACATTCACTGGTGATTCTGGACAGTATTAAAAGACAGTATTTGCTTTGAGTGGAGACCTTGGTTCTTATAACCCCCACTGTAATGAAAATCTGAGCCTGATCTTTTCTACAAGGCACTATGTTGCATCATAAAGAATTTCAAACTTGAAATTTCAAATATGGCTAAAGCACAGTTTAAATAACTTCTGTACTCGTGTTAAGGCCCTACTATATGTCACTCACTAATTTCTGTATTTAAGATTATTTCTTTCTATTTAGGTGAGTCTCTCCGTTGCTGTTATGTTCAACACTCTGAATGACCTTGTTTACGTCTCCACCACTGAATGATGCAGAACGTGTGAAAAATTGATGGAATTTCTTCTTCAGCATGAAGGCTGTGAAAAGACTGCCCCCTAATGGTTGAGGCTCAAACAGGCGTTAACAGTAGCACATCAGCACATCTTATATTCCTTAGAAGCTTGTATGTAAATTTTAATGTTTGTGTGTTTATTTAAAGGTTCCCATGGTCCAATAAAATAAGAGCAAGTCAATCAAATACACTGGAAAACTGACCGCAACTGAACCAAGCTGAGAGCAGCCCTGGCCTGATGTTCAATAGTTCAATACTTCAGTTGTTGATAGTGGTTTAACATAAAATGTTTATTTGACCATGTACTGATTTTATTACAGTGGAGGTGAGGAATGAGGGGGTGTGATGTCTACAGCTCAAGTATAGCCATCTTCTGAGTTTTATAGGTAATGATAATGATGGTAAGAGTCTGGGGTTTTTTTGGAACTTCTTTGTTTTATGATGTTAATCTTATAGCAAAAGTTAAGATACAAAGTTTTAAATGAAGAAAAGTGTTTTTTGGTGTTTATGTGACTGAATGGTATGTTAAGTGGACTGACTGCGTGTTAATAAGGCATGAGGTCAGATCACTTCAAGTAATCACACAGGACATGCCTGAGATGTCTAAGATCATCTGCAAATGGAAAAGAAAGGTTAACACAATATGATACTAAAAGCTGAGTCCACTTCAAAGTTTTGTTAACATTTAAACTTTTTTCTATTATTTCAAACACAGCACGTCCATTTGTTGGTCTGAAACATGCACGCCTGACCAAATCCAGAGCAGCTGCTCTCTACACTTCTGTTTTTCTCTCACTAATGAAACTCCAGTTACCATTTTTAAAGGTGAACACACTTCTTTCCTCAGTTGTGGTGGTCGGGTGGGTCTGGGCTATCTTCTGGGTGAGCTGTAAGGGAGGCAGTCTTCTCGCAGCTCGCTGACTGTGGTGTTTCCAGGGTTAATGTTTCCTCCACTGAGGGAGATGTGTATGCAGCAGGAACCGGATGTGAGATAGTGGAGATGGAGGAAGTGTACTGGGGCTCCTCTGAGCACACCTGAGCTCCTGAATCTCCACCGAGCACGAGCTCATCAAGGTCAACTCCCGTTAGCTCGCTCACTCGAGCCCCAATGAAGAGACGCACCAAAGCCTGAACCTGCTGCAGCTGCCAGAAGCTCTCCACGACCACCAGCAGGACTACCAGCCCCAGCACCAGGTAACCTGAGGACCAGGATACAAAAGTTAAGGTTATAGTTTTGTAAAGGATCAAAGTTACAGCAAATCTAATCAATTAGTCATGACACATTAGGTTTGATTCTTACTTTTGCACAGGAGTTGGGAGGCTGATATAGCTAACAAGTATAGCTAAACCAATTAGCACATTTAAACATGCCTTACAGGAATCTGCACAAATTGCATCATTAGACTTCATGGTTTTTCATGCTTACTGGAGAATCCCAGCACACAAAAACTTGAACTGTGTCAAGAAATCCATCCATATTTAAATACTGCTAAATATTTCAATGCTTGAGATTCATCACACAAATACATGATATTGACGCTTATATTTATTTTCTTTTTATTTATTTGCTTTAAGTAGGGTCCAACAATGTGTTTTCAGACACCACTGGCTCCTCATTAAGCTCCTGAATGCCAAGAACAGGCAAAATATTTAAAATATGTGATTCTTTTTGATTTGTTAAACAATTTACTCACTCGAGGGTGACAATTATAAAAATTAGCAAAACAAGAGAAAATGTCTATCAAAACTTTTTTTGTGCTATATTACATCAGTTTGTCTTTTTTTGTTAATGACACTTTATTAGTTTTCATTTTTTACAACAAAAATAATACCACAATTACACTGTGTACACTGGGCCAATTTGGAGACCTCTGTGGGGGAAATGCGGAAATGCACAAATGCATGGAAAGACACTTTCTGAACATTGTTGTGCCTCAGACCCCAGTGTGCAGGTGAATCTGGGACTAGGGCTGGGTATCGCCACTGATTCCTCGGATTGATTCAATCCCGATTCACAAGGTCCCAATTCAATTCGATTTCTGATTTGATTCAATTCAATATTGATTTCTTTAGGGATATTTCAGTTACAATAATATGTTTAGTTTGAATATGAAAAGAGATTTTCAGAGAACTAATGTTGTAAATGTACAAAGGAACACTCAACCTACCATTACTAGAAACATTAGTGCTTATATGTTTATATTCACAGTATTTGGCCACACCCACTTTCAAGCGTGTGTTTCTTCCGCCTTTGTGTTAGAACTTCAGCTCAGCTAACCAAAATAAATACAGTTACATGGGAGGAGACCAGAGAGACAATAAGAATTTTGAATGGGAAATGGGGGGCTGGAATGCTAATTTTAAAGATCGAATCATACGAATCAATATGGGATTATTTAAATGAAGATCGATTTGAATCGAAAAATCGATTTCTTAAACACACCCCTATCTGTGACTGTACAAAAAAGATTATTTAAAGAGAAGGGTGGTCTTCTGTGGTCATCATCAGTGTGAGGTTGATTTTGCATTTGAGACTTGAGCATCAAGCCGGGGTTTCTTCTTGAGCATGCATGTGTACATTTTATATATTAAGACATGACACAGTCCAACAACATCCCACAGAATCTGAACTGACACCTTCAACTATTAAACTGTCAGGCTTTACAGAGTGGCCAGCAGCAGCTCACTCACATCTTACTTTAGCAACGCAACTTCTTTAAATGTTAAATATAACAAAATGTTACAGAGTGCAGCTTTAACCCTGCGTTTACGTACTTAAATGTTTCTTTGAGCTGTCATGGTTTTATAAATAGGTATTATCTTTACTGAAGAAACCTTTAAGAAACAACTTGACAAACAAACAAAAACAAGAACAAAAATAATAATATTAAAAACATGACTACAGAGAGAGGTCCTGTTCAACCAGGGACAGAATACACACTAGCTTCACTTAAACTGAACAATAAACAGGCCAGGAGGACAACAGTACTCACATGAAGTGGCAAACTCCAGCCCCTGCCGGGCAGCCCGGCTGTGTGTCCTCCCAGGCAGATAATCTCCCAGTCCTATAGTGCTGAGAGAGATGAAGCAGTAGTACAGCGACTCCAGAAAACTCCAGTCTCTCTCCAACAGGCAGAGCGCAACAGCTGGCAGCAGAAAGAACAGCGTCGCCGTGCACGCTGCCAGCATCCCGCAGTACAGCAGCGCAGCTCTGTTGTGGGACAGACCCCAGTAGAGCTGCAGGTGGCGGATGGGCGCGTGGGTTACTCTGGGCAGCAGAGCGTGTGTGAGGCAGGAGAGCAGCAGGAGAGTGAGAGGAATGCCCACCAGACAGTACAGAATGCAAAACAAACGACCCTCATCCGACAGTGGAATGGTGGTCCCATAACCTGCAAACACACAGCGGAGCAGCTACTGAGTCATATACAGATATTTCAGTGTACCTGGTCAAATGACATGTTTTGTTGATTTTCTGAGAAAAAATAAAAACAAAATTCTGCACATTTTAACACAGAATTACTGTTTACTCACTGAATTTTACATATTGAACAAAAACAATATTAAATGTTGTCGGTTTATATTATAGGTTTTCCTTTTTTTAACTTAAACAAAAAGAAACTCTGAAATAAAAGTAACAGAAATGCCTATTGTGTTCATTTTGGTTCATCATTTTAGTTTTGGGGGCTCCTAGTGTAGATTTACATGCTTAAGCTTTTTAAAATCCTTTTTTTCCCCACATACTGTACATCTGATTTCACCCTCTGTCTGAAACACTCTGTTAGAGCTCCTGTGTCTCTAAGCCCCGCCTTCCGCTGAGCCTAATGTTCTCTGATTGATCAGCCTGTGCACTCTGTTCTGACTGGTCAACTGCCACAGCAGCATCCAAGAACAAGTTCTGCCCGTACTGTGGCTGTTCTTACAAGATCGTTGGTTCTGCCATATCACTTTAAGAGCGTACTTACACTAGGCCCGGTTTGCTCGTTCTGTGCTGGGGTCCGGTTAAAAGCATATTATCCATGTTATCAGAGATTATACTCATTATGAATTATGAGGGCGATACATAGACGTCAGGGCTGCCTGTGTAGTGCTAATGGAAGCTAACTGCTGAAGTAAGAATAAGAAATCAGATCTTTCTGTAAGTGGTCACCGGTGATATGAAGGATTAAAAACCTGAAAAAAAAAAAACTTGTTTACCACCAATAACTTAAGGAGACACATAGACTCAGCTCAGTGGGACTTTTCACTTAATAAGTCATTGCAGAAAGAGGGAGACAGGGTGGGCTTACACGCCACGCCCCCCATCAGGCACAAAACATATGACTTCCACTGAACATTCAGGTTTCAAAGAGGATTAAAATCAAACAAGGAACAAAAATGCACTTACAGTTCTCTGAGCTGCAGGCTGCCGAAAACACCACTGATCCTTATATACCGAACCACGTTAAATATATAGAAATGGTTCCCCAGTGGTTCTTTAGTAAATTCTATTTAGAACCCTGAGTTAGAAACTTTAGAATCAATAGAACTAAATCATTAGAATTGACAGAATCATTGTCGTTTCTGAAGAACCACAGAAAAAACACAATTTATCAAGTGTATATGGCTTTCAAGTGTATATATTCCGCAAAACTCTGCTCATACAGAAAATGAGAGTGTTAGTCAGTAAACTGAGTTGTAGATTAATACAAGAAAACTGATTCTTTGTGTGATCCACTGAGATCCTTCCATAAATGTTTGGGCAAAAAGTGTTTTCTTTAACTAGTATTTAATTTTACTAAATTTATTTTACAGCAACTGAGCGTGCATTGTATGAAACACACGTGCATGACTGGAATATAAACCACTGATATTATTCAACTAAGCTGAAAAAGGATAGTCCTAATTTTGAGTCATTTTAATAATAAAGATAAAGGAACTGGTTAATCTGTGGTCGGGGATGGGGGGTGGGGGGGCATTACTAACATCCCCTCTAAAGTGAAATCAAGGGGAAATGGCCCAGAGGCTGTGGAGAAAACGTAATGCTGTGTCCTATGAGGTGCCCTTCTAATGCTGTCCCTACATGACAGTGTCCTAAAAAGGGGCCCTTTCCAATATTGTAGATTGTGATCTATGACAGTAACAACAGAGCAGACTACAGGTGAGCTCATGGTCAGTATCTCCTGTTCTCCTGGAGGCTAGCACGTGCCCTCCATTCTTTACTCCTGTAATTTTTTTAATGATGGGCATGTCAACTAAAATATGATCTCATAACTGTCGACTTTATTGGTACATGATGGTCTGAAGTTATAAGGACTGTTTCAGTCTGGACTGCTCTGTAGCCAATCAGAGCAGAGCTTACTAATAATTATTTTTGTTTTTATATTTAATTTACATAGACGTCAGAAATGGCCATGTAAAAATGAACTGTGGATAAACGAACACGAGCAGAACGCGGAAAGTCTGGTGCTGGTTTAGCAGGTCACCAGCGTCAAAACAACATATCGTCGCTGTCTAATGAAAAACAAGTATCTTCAGAATGGAAACTTTACGGGAGAGACCAAAAACTCTCTTTACTTTCAATGGAAGTCAAACAAACAAAAAAAACTCTCAATGGAAGTCAAACCGCTATGCATTGTGGGCCGTCAACCTGTAAGCAGTGTACATCAGTTGTCCACTAGTTTTACAGTGCATTGTGGGTAACAATATAGTGAACTATATAGGGAATCTACAAAACAGAACCCTGAATAGAAAACTAAACGGTAACTAGGGTGAGATTTAGACACAGCCATGGTTTTCACAGCCATGGATGACGACACCTCTGACATTTGACTCTTTTCATTGTAAAATATGTATCTCCTATAAAACTCTTTAAAAACCTCATATTTACACTCATACTATCATATCTAGTAGCATGACAGTTCATTTTCATGCGGTATTCAACATATTTCTTTTTTCATAACTGGCATATCATATCATGAAGAGGCTCAAGTGCTGTAGATTTATACTCTGTTCTTCTAAAGTGTTCTGAACTGCTCTTATGATTTGTCTTTAAAAGCACTGCAACACTATTTTTTTCTCTCTACTATTTTTCTATTGAGTCTGCTTCCTCAACTGTAAAGACAACAAACACCGCGAGACCCACGTAGGCTGCGGATGGCGACTGTCCGAGGTGAGGGTCTTTTCTAACCTCCTCCCACAACTGCGTCCGGCTGCAATCGCTGACCATCAAGGCCAGGCGCAGCTGTATCCCGAACACTCCTATATTTTTGATATCACTTCATATTGGATCGGAAACAGCATCGCCCACCCTTGAGCTCTGAGTCAAAGAGGGCATTTCACAAAGCAGGGCTGATAAACCACTAAACAGAAGGTGAAATCGGTTGAGACACAACACAAAGCTTGCCAGCAACTTTCGTACAATGTTGCTACAACGTTGGTGGTGTTTTTATGTGGTCTGAACAAGGTTGTTACATCACTACTAAATAACATTGTTTAAGGTTTTACAACCACCTGTTGGCAATTTAGTTTACTACTTCTATGCAGATATAATGAACGTTTGAAGGATTCTAGGAGGTTCTGGCAACGTACTGACAACGTTACCACAACGGTCTCACAACGTTGTCCGATAACATCGTCACAACTTTCTGAGGAAATACATTTCAACGCTGTGAGCAGCAAAACAGCACGTCGTCACAGCGGGACCGGGTTTGAAGGTACCTGTCGTGGTGAGGAATGTAGTGACGAAAAACAGAGACGACGTGAAGTCGAAGTCGTTCTGCTCGCCGTCAGACTCGGAGACGCCGCGCTTTCCCGCCGACAGGACTTTCCTCAGCAGCTCGTCCAGACTGCTCTCCGCCACACACGGGTGGGCTTCCAGAAAGCTCGCTCGAAGTCCACGGACCTCAGCAACGAGAGAGCTCTCCTCGGGCTGCTCGAGCACCATGAACACAGCCCCGCCGAGCAGGACGAAGAAGACGTAGGTGATGATCAGACAGGTGAACGCGTAGCTCCGACACGGCGTCGGCGCGGAGTCTGAGCTCTGAGCCATAACTCAACACTGCTGCTCCCACCGGCCCGGTAACCGGATCCACCTCCACTCAGGAGCCCGAGCGGTCATGAGGGAGCTGAAACTTTAATGAAGTGACCAGCACACACGGATTACCGGAGCAGGCTGTGTAGTACATGCTGCTCTCAGCCGGATTAAAGGAGCACTCCGCCTATTTTGAAAATTCTCCATAACTGGGTCGCTGAAGCTGAAACAAAAACATTTAGAGTGGTTTAATGTGACACTGTCTATTGTAGAGAAATGTACCACTTCGTTTACTGTCCGAGACCACCAGCGAACCTGTGGTTTTACATAATGATGGAAGATAAAGGAGAATTCCACCAATTTTTCAGATTTTTACGTTAACAGGGTAACTCAGCGTGGTGTGAAATGATACCTTGTAGAGAAACTTAGACTGAGATTTCTGTAGAGGTGATAGGAACCAGGGGTCTTCATGTCTACAACAAATATATAGCCACTTTGTTTATACTGTCCTAAATGACAAACCTACACGACTAAACTGTTTTTTTCTATAAAAAAAATATATAAAGTTTTCTTTGGGGGACTATTTTTGCCTTACGACGTCCTGCATGTGCTCCTCTGCCATGAATAAAAAGGAAAAAGTTTAAATACATCTCACGCCAAAACCTTATCAAAAGCATTGCGCAGTGTAAGGCAGTGTATATGTTCTCAGATTTTAAACTGTGTGTATACAAGTGTGTTAGCAGCCAGGCAACATAGGACCCTCCCAAATACTGCACACTGGTATTGATCAGCCTAACACAGTTGTAAATCTAAAACACTGCGTTCAGGGAAATATCTTGCTTCACAACACCCTGCATGTACCTGCCAGCAATTAATCACACAAATACATGTTTTAATCAAAAAGAGCATTTCACAGTAAAGCACTCTGACTGGCTTGGATTATCTTAAATATGTTAGTATTCTGTAGATTTCAATCAGTAGAACTCTTAAAAATAAATCTGTAGATGTATATGAATCCAAACTCATCGAGAAAGCTGTGTCACTTTGACATGAACTTTGAGTCCATGTCCAGAAAAATGTATATTTGTAAAGCAGTGACCTAAATGGGCAGTGTCCTAGCTATTTTAATGGCTACAACAGAAAATAGCATTTCCTTTTTTAAACTGCTTTGATAACTTGGTCTTGTTCCCAGGATAAAACAGTTTAGACCGTTTCTGCACAGTTATTAATATGACACGTGGGTCCACTTTCACTCTAGGAAGCACCGCCCTAGAGCATTCCCTACATCACTATTACCTCGGCCTGAGAATCAGTGCCTCAGGAAATTTTGATGTGGGAGTGAATGACCTAAAAGAAAAAGCATGAAGAGCTTTATATCGTCGCTGTCCAGTGAAAAACAAGTATCTCCAAAATTCCAACTTTACAGGAGAGACCAAAAACATACTTTACTTTCAATGTAAGTCAATGGAACCAGAATGTTTTCCAAGCTATTTTGGAGCACTTCTATTGGTCCATTCATCATGAAATCTTCACACAATGTAAACAACGACTGACATGTTTAAATGATGTAGAAAACTTAAAATCGATGGAGAAATGGAGATACATGTTGAAAATTCCACAAAATAGACATGCCAATTACAATGTGGTGCAAAATCTTTGAGTGTGATTGCGCCCATTGCGCTGTATGGAAGTGAGGTATGGGGCCCACTCAGAA
Source organism: Megaleporinus macrocephalus (assembly GCA_021613375.1). Taxonomy (NCBI): domain Eukaryota; kingdom Metazoa; phylum Chordata; class Actinopteri; order Characiformes; family Anostomidae; genus Megaleporinus; species Megaleporinus macrocephalus. The sequence continues at coordinate 29,957,840 of CM038708.1, read as the reverse complement.
AGCTCGACTACACTAGATGGGACAAGCGTCCCATCCAGAGTCCCTGCATGCAGATTCTGTTGAAATATATCAAAAGTTCACAGAAGACACAACAAATGCATGCAGGTTGGCAGATTAGGCAGATTCCTGCTGATGATTCCCGCTCAGAAATGAGCTTTCACATTCTGGCTGCATCCAAACTTCAGTACATCAGATTCACTGCAGTATAAAGCAGTTAAAGCCCAAGAGCTCAGCCCTAAACCCAGTCCCCTCCGTCAGCTGGTCCTGAGACTAACTAACCCACTGACCAGTAACACACAACAGTCTCAGTCCAGCACTGCTGACCAAAGTCCAATCAGAGTAACCCAAATAATCAGAGTAAAAACACTTATCTGGAACACTGGGACAACGAAACCAGAACTCAGTCCAAACTACAGACCAACCAAGCCCTAAACAGAGAATACGAGCTGGCAGAATATCTCTTCACCGTCAGAGATCCACAGCAGAGATACATCCTGACCAAGTACAGGCTCAGTGACCACAGTCTGCCCATCGAATCAGGCAGGTATAAAAACTTCTGACTGCCCAGAGAGAGAAGACGGTGTGGTCACTGTGAGAGTGGTGAGGTTGAGGTGGAGCTGCACCTCCTTCTCCATTGTAAAAAATGTAAACTGGTGTGAAAAAAAAATTATTTCACAATTAGAAACCGTTCTGCCAAATTTTAAACTCCTAACAGAATCGAAGCAATTAGCAGTGTTACTCGGTGATGGAAAACTCTCGCCACTAAATATGTGGCCACATGTCACACCTGAGGGACCGTGAGTAGCACACCCCATATCCTGACCCCCACGACCCTACTGACCCTCTACCAAACCTGAATATTTAATATACATTATTTTCAGTATATTACATGCGTCTTATTTTATTTAGTATAATCTTTTATATTGTTATTAACTGTGACTATTATTATTAGTCATTATTTCTATGTTTGCTTTCAGTTTATGAAGTTTGTTAGGCCTGATGTTTATATGCTTTGGCATTTAACACTATAATGCCAAAAAAGCTTCACTGAATTGAATTGAGTCTAGAATTTGTACAGTGTGTATCTAGATAACAAAACTTACAAGTATATTTAATGGAAAGAAGAGAATGTTTCTAAACGCTGAAAACAGATAGTATCATTTACTCCTCGTCTTTGAAATCCTAATACTTGGTTGAGGTATTAAATAACCAGGAGCTCTCTGGTCTTGTCTTCAATCTTTATTTTATCTTACATTGTTACAAAAATAATGTGTGGAAAGACTAAATTACCACAATAACAAAAACTCCTGCACAGCTTAACTGACCAAAGCTGAACAAATTCTTTGTGTATTCAAGTGCTCGTCCAATAAATGCCCCCATTAGTCCGAAAACTCTGCACTGATCAACATCTAGTTATGCATCCCAGCACAAGCCCCCAAAACTGTTCTCCAGCTGTTCCCTTTCAGGCAGGGTCTGTTAGCCAGTCAGTGTATGGCACCTCACTCCACTCTACAGCCAGCCAACCCAGTCTGTCCATGGGTCTGTTAAAGAGGCAGGTACAGCGAGTAATGGGAGCACGTCCAGCGCCTCACTGGTTTGCTCACTCTTCCTATAACTGGAAGTTTGTGGGCATATGCCCGAGGTGGGAGAGAGGTAAGCGATGGAGTCGGGGTGAAGCTCGTCTGAAAGCGTCGTCCCTGGCATCTTCTGCCCATCTGCCGTCCTCCAATTAGAAATGAGAAGGCTGGTGGGCCGGCCTGGGGAGGCGGGAAGCGAGCTTTTGGGAAAATGTCTCGGGATTGGCTGGCTGAGCGCCCTGGGCGTGAGGAGGAGGACCTGGAGCGAGGGACTGAGGATGAGGAAGATGAAGAAGAACGGGCTAGAGACCTGTATGGACGAAAAGGAAAAGAAGAATTAGGAGAATGAGGTAGCATTTCAGAAAGAAAAGAGATCATTACTTAATTAATTAACCAAATATTAATGAAGATGGAGAATCTGGGTCTGCCCCCTGAAAGTGAAGGAGTGGGATCATCAGTCAGAGAGTGCTCAGTAGATTGAGATTCTTTAAGCTGAGCAGTGGAGGAGTGTTGTTTTTGGTCAGTCAGTGTGCACTGATATAACAGGTAGAGATCGACCCATATGGGTTTTTATATAGCCGATGCTGAGGTTTAGAAGTGAGGGTCAGCCGATGGCCGATATGTGCTGCAGATTTTTAGGACTGATATCTAGAAGTTTTCTGCTTTATTTGCTGCTAAAATGTCACACTAATAGTAAGTGGATGCACAACATTACTGAACTTAACATCATTTATCGAACACTGACTTAACCAGAAAAAAACAAAATATTATTTGCCCCCCAAAAAATACAGTGTGACCACATTACAGCTAAAGAGTGTAACATACATCTCTCCATACCCATAACTAACCAGAGAGAGAGAGAGAGAGAGAGAGAGAGAGAGAGAGAGAGAGAGAGAGAGACGCTGATATGCTGTAATGGTTGTTAACACAGCAGCTCTGCTCTGTTTTCTTTAGTTGTGTTTGTCTCGAGTGCTGGAAGCTGAGTAATATCTGGGAAGCTCTGGCTGCTCCGGAGAGACTCGTTGTGTAACAGTAACATGTTAATGTGTGTATTACACGAGAGCAGTTAGCTTTAGCCCCCAAGCTAAGCAGTAAAACATTCTAGTTACGGCCGGAACTAGAAACACATAACCACGTCATTAAGTTTGTCATTGTTCGCTATGAATTATTAATTCTCACTTACTGGCTAAACGGTTCCAAAGGTTTCAGCCTGGGGTCCCTTACATAACACGGGGCTGCCCGCGGACATGTCTGACTTTAAATCGGCACTGCAAAACGCTGATACCGGCCGATGCCAATATATTAAAAATAAGGCAAATATCGGCCAACCAATATATCGGTCGATCTCTAATAACAGGATACAGGACACGTCTCAGAAGAAAGAATGACGGCTTGAGGGTCTCTAACCTACTTGAAACTGGTAGGTTGTATACGTCGCTGTTCAAACAAAAATGGTATGCACCAAGTGGCATCTTTATAGGAGAGGTCTTTACTTTCAATGTCAATGGAACCGGAATTTTTCCAAGTGATTTTGGAGCATTTCTATTGACACTTTGTTCATGTGCTTGAAATGATCGCGGTAAGTCCAGCCAATGGGCCTCCTGATGGTTAGTTAATCAAAAAAACAAACAAACAAACAAACAGTTGAATCTCTGTATGGAACAGCCAAATCTGAATTGACTACAAAAATTAAGTTGGGTACAGCCCTAAATCAGTTATTCTCTCTGTGGTGCCTCCACTGTGCTGCTGTGTGATCTGTGAGATACTAATTAAAACTAGAATCTATACTGCTGTAGTCTTGGAATTATCATGTACATCATATAAATATTATAGAGCACATTTTTGTTTAAGTAAACAAAACAAAACATAGCGGACACCATCAACAAGGTCAATTGACTGTTGTAGCGCCACTAAAAAGTCTTGAGTTTGAACAACAGGCTCTAAAATGAATTAAAAAATCAAATTGGTTTCTTTATACTGTATTATATTTATTAGGCATGTCTACTTCCCTTGCATTATTATGAAACTGAAGGAGAGCAGCAAGACCTCCGTTGGGTCTTGAGCTATACCCACCTCCCAGGCGCTGTAGCAGCCAAACTTGGTGGCGCTGGCTCGGTGCGCGGGCTCCCGTCCTGCCTGGGGCTGATGTTCATGCTGGCGGTGAGCTGGGGCATCTTGCGCGTGCTCTCCAGGTTAGCTGCGCCACTTCCCGGCTCTTTCCTAGCGTCAGAAGCCTGAACTGGGGCCGCAGATGGGGGGGCACCGCCTAGCGCGGGGCCAGTGCTAAAACGCACAGCCAGACTGTCCCCAAAGAAGGAGTACAGCTCACAGTACATGGCGGGCAGAGAGACAGGGGTCCACTCCTCCCACTGGCATCCTGCGCCGCCTGCCTGCAGGTGGCTGGCGATGCCCAATGGAGGTTCCGAGAGGGGCTCGGGAGGTGGGCTCAGGCCTGGTGAGCTCTCTCTGAAACCCATCATCCCCCCAGCAGAGCTCTGAAGAGCAGCGGCGCCACCTTCTGCAGATGCAGACAAACTCACGGCCTTCATCTTCAGCAAGCGCTCCACTGCCACCTGGTGGCCAAAGAAAGAAAAAGAGAGAGAGTGTTACTGACACTGTTTGGTGGTACAGTCATATGCCAAGGGTTGGGTACACCTTCTCAGAAGTTTCTTTGTGGAAAATATGTACACATCCCCCACAGAGAACCCCCTTATATTGTTATGCACAATTAATGCTTGTTTGCTTAATTTAAAAAAAAAGAAAAAGAAAAACAAACTTGACTTTGTGGCGCAAATTATATATATATTTGTTTTCTGGTAATCTCAGCAAACAGAAACACATACAAGAAACCTTAAATTAAAAAATAATACAAAAACATAAGTGTGTTCTCAGTAGGGGATGTGTTAACTTCTCACTTACAAAATCAACAAAACATTTGAACTTTTGCACACAATTGAAACTTCATTCGCTTATACCAGTCGTCTACACGTATGCACACAGGATCTGATCAAGACTGTATTTATTACACAGGGTTTTTGCGCAGTTAATATTTTAAATTAGAATTAATTATTGAACCCATAACTTATTACTTATAACCCGTAATTACTTAGTAGAATGTTTTTCAGCTGTGCATCACAACTGAACAAGGGTGTCCTAACAACCAATTAGTCCAATAACATCCTTAACTTGGATTGGTGGTCGTACCAGGAGATTTAGACAGAGGACTGAGAATTTCTGATAATAGGACTATATGCAAAATAAGCCTCTATACAAAAATAGGCTTTAATACAAACATTTTATTCTTTAAAAATCATCTGATACACTTACATTAATTGTACAATGGAGAATATTGTTTGTGAATTGCATGAAAATTGCATGAAATTAAATTATAAAGTGATCCTAAACTTTTGAGCAGTAGTGTATATATTCATATATTTATATATATTTGCATTCCTAACACACTCACATTAAAGTCATCTAAACATTAGTCATTAGATTAATCGACTAATCGGAAAAAGAATTGTTAAATTAATCCATTAAGAAATTAAGCATTAAGTGCAGCCCTATTTACCAGAACTAGAAAACTAAAGCTTTATCATGAACACATGACACAAGAGTGATTCGACACATCATGAACTGAACTTACAAGAATGGCTCCGTAGACTTTGTGTCCATCTGCTTTCACCTGAGCGTTGGACACGGAATAATCATCCAGCACGGCCTGCAGGTTCGCCCAGTAGGCTGGCAGGTGGGGGTACAGTACACGCTCAACAGCCTGGTGTAAACACAAACACACTGACATCACAAAGACACACTAGATAAGATTTATATGTACACATCTTCATGCACGTTGTAGGTTACCTTCCAGCCGAGAGCGTGCAATCCCACCACGGCTCCGTAGTGAGAGCACAGAGGACGGACTGGGTCTGACAGCACCTTCTGCAGCGACAGCAGGATCTGATGGTACAGACCGCTCACCAGGTCGCCATGTGTCCTAACGCACAGAACAACACATTAGTTGCTTAATCTAACGACTAATTTTTAGATTACTCTAATGTGAGTGTGTTAGGAATTAATTATTTTTATTTTGTTATGGATTTGTAACCAATGGATGATTTTGTGTGTGTGTGTGTGTGTGTGTGTGTGTGTGTAATAATTTGTTGTGGAAAGAACACCAGGGGCCATAGAATTGATGACCCTGCTCTGTGCTCAGAAGAATGAGGAAAACGCATGGCCATTCCAGACTTATTAAAAGTATTAAGTATTAAAAGTATTTGTATTGAAGGGTACCTTAAACGCACGTGATCTATAAACGATTAAAAAGACTAAAGGTCTACGCTCTGACTCGACTTTTAGAGGCACAAACGACACGTAGCCTACACGCCTCACACACAAGAACCCGGACAGTTTATGGACTACATATTTTGCAGAGTCATTTGAGAAGTGTGTTTTAAAGCTCCTGCGGTACTTCGTCTTAGGTTCTACACTGAACGATTAAGAAACGGTTAGCAATGAGACTTTTTTGAAGTGACACTACTGAAAGATACATGTTACGTGTGTTAATAATCTTTAAATAATCTAAGATAAGATAAACAGGTAAACAGGTAGACTGCAGAAAGCTCTTGCTTTTGTCGTCTGTGTGTGTTAGAGCATGTGCCAAGGTGCAGATGTTGTGGTGTAAGTTACCAAAAGATGTGGCTGAGAAGCAAGGCAGCATAGTCCCTCAGGGTCCAGTGGTCATTGAGTGGATTAATGGAGGCAGCAAGTGGCTCCAGGATGCAGTACATGACGCTGGAGACGAGACTCCGCACGTATGAGCCCAGATACAGATATGGGTTCTGAACCAGACTCTTCACCATGTGCAGCAGCCTGTTCAGCTGGTCCAAGTCATGACTTACTGACTTCACCTGAGTGGGGATACAATTCAACTCTGGCTTCAGAACAAATGAGACAGGATGCAGGTTTGAGAGGAGAAGCAAACACGAGCAAAGACCGGGCTATGCCTGGAAACCAAACCGACATTATGCTTCATAAATCGATAATCAAGACAGGGCATCCAGTTTCCTACCCGTGAGTGCCACAGGCTTGCAAAGGTTAGAGCTCTGTTTGACCTTCAAAGCTTTTAAATCTGTTTCCAGAAAACATGCAAAGATGCCACTAAACTGTGGCACTCCATGACTGGATTTGGATACGTATAATGTGAAAGTCACTTAGACTTAACTTTATTTATTTGGGTGGCCAAATTTTCTTGGGCCACCCAAAATTGCATCCTGTTAACATTAATCAGTACAAACACTTATAACTTTAAAATAAATAAATAAATATATATATATATATATACACACACACACTTGCTCATCTATTAGAATTTAAAAATGTAATAGAAACCGGTACAAATGAATTCTTAAACCTATTTAATCTACATCTTGGCACTCTCAATCTCCTTCCTGAAGGGAGAAACTGATACTCTGAAAAAAGAACATGATCTGGATCAGAAATAATTTGCCTTGCTGACCTAGCAACCGTCTCCTCATAAATTACATTGAGAGATGTGTGCTGACCTCCCCCCAATGATTTTCCAAGCAGTTCTCACAACACTAAATAATTTGTTCTTCAGCTGTGTAGAAAGGTTACCAAACCAGAAAGAGATGCCATATCGTAAAATGCTCTCTAATATGGCCCTGTAAAACAGGGTCATAACCTTCTGATCCACTCCAAAGCTTCTCAGTCTCCTCAAGAAATACAGTCTCTGTTAAAGTCTGGCACACAAATGCTCTACATGAGTAGATCATCCTAATGTACTCTCAATGTAAACACTCAGATACTTATAAGAAGATCCCTGAGACACTTACCCCACTGATGACATACACAAAGTAAGGCAGAAGGGCTGCAATCTTGGAGTTGGACTGCAGATCCAGCAAAGCGACCTGGTTTTAGTGAGAGGTGTGGTAGCAGAATTTATTAAAAGGATCTTTAGACGGTCACAATCTATTTTATCAGCCACTACACTTGGGAAGCTGCTTATACCTTCATGAGGTGTGGATCCTCTCCTAATATGGCTCTAGTGATCTGCTGGTAATACTTGAGGAGGTCGTCAGACAGAGACTGCACAGCGCTGGGAACTGCAGAAAAACAGGCTTACTGTCTTAATGTTCAGAGCAAGACTGGAAGACATACTGCTTTTGACGAAACTGTGTTTTATCCTTAGTGTTTTAGAATCATTCATATGAAAATTAACTATTACATTAAAATGAACTTCACCTGTGCCTTGTGGCTCCAGATTTCCTTTTCCATCGAGGTAGGACACATGCACTGCCAAGGAGACAGAACTATCAGCACTAACCTAAACACGCTGCACCGTCCATCCAGACAAAGAACAACCACAGCGTCCTACCTCGCACCATCGTCTCAGCACAGCCTTTGGGAATGTTAGTGGCAAGAGCCAACTCTACCAAGTTCACCTCCCGATCCTCCACGAAGAAAAGCTCTCCCTCTTTCACAGGGCGAAACGGTAGAGCATCTTGGGCACCGTAGCCACAGATGGTCTGGAGGAAAAGAGACATGCTTTGTGAAAGAGTTCACAGCAAACACAGCTTTAGTCTAGTCTCCACTCTCCTGTGTTGTTAAAGTTTGTATGCTGTGGGATGTAGTTTACTTTAGTGTTCTCAAATGCAGATTATCATCTGTACTGTACTGCTGCTCTGTGTTGTAACGTATCCTGGAGTTATCATTGTTTTTTTCTCACTTGACTGTAATTAGTGAGATGGAAAAAACCTGACTTGGACTTGTAGTCCATTCTTGAAATACTAGAAATCCACTTTCAATCAATAAAATTCTCTTAATACAAAAACAGCCAGTTTAATTGGAAGCAATGAAAAGTGGCTAGATAATGACTATGTAATCTCTTCTTGGAAAATATAAAACACAAGACAAATGTAAAATATGAGAACCTTTAAACGTTCTAGCTTTTGAACTTCCAGCAGGAAACACACTCAGAAAGCAGTGAACTAGGAACACCTTCTTGTATCTATACTCAGCGATACTAACCACACAGGTGCACTTTATAGTTCTTACAGACTGTAGCCCATCTGTTTCTCTGTATACTTTGTTAAGCCACTTTCACCCTGTTATTTAATGATCAGGACCCTCAAAGGACCTTCACAGAGCAGATACTATCTGGGTGGTGGGTCATTCTCAGCACTGCAGTGACACTGATGTGATGGTGATGTGTTAGTGTGTGCTGTGCTGGTATGAGTGGACTAGACACAGAAGTGCTACTGGAGTTTCTAAACACCGTGTCCACTCACTGTCCACTCTTACCTTGTAGATGTACAGTTAGACAGTAAGTCATCTGTTGTTGCACAGTTTGTGTTGGTCATTCTCTGGTCTTTCATCAGTGCTCATAGGATGCTGCTCACAGGACACTGCTGGGCATTTTTTGGTTGGTGGACTACTATCAGTCCAGCAGTGACACTGAGGTGTTTAAAAACTCCAGCAGCACTGCTGTATCTGATCCACTCACACCAGCACAACACACTCTAACACACCACCATCAAGTCAGTGTCCCTGCAGTGGTAAGAAAGACCCACCATCCATATAATATCTGCTCTGTGGTGGTCCTGACCACTAGGGATAGTGTTAACAAGGTGTACAGAGAAACAGATGGACTACAGTCTGTAAGTGTAGTATAAAGTGTAATGGTCAGAGGAGCTGACACATGGACAATGAGTGTAGATACGATGAGGCAAACTTAATTTCTCTGGTATGAATGAAATGTTGAAATAACGTTTAAGTAAGTACAACTTCAACATACTGCAATGCCAACTTAACTCGGTTACCTCAGTGTTGCTCCAGCGAAGAGCTCTGTTGAAGTCCTCCACCGTCAGCTTTCTTCTCTTAGCATGTCTCATAAACTGGGAGCTGTTCTGTGGTGAACACACATACAATCTGAAGTGAATACTAAGGGGAAATTCCACCAATTTTTCTAAAGTTCTACACAATTAAATTGTTAATATGTAAACAAGGCCATTCAGACTGCTTTGGTGTGAAATGCTCCCAACTGTTCACAGTCCTTGTGATAGGAACCAGGCGTCAACTTCTAAAAGCTCCCCCACAGAAAGTTAACAGATATAATAATTAGATATATGTTGTCTGATGTCTGAGATGTTATTTAAAGATAGCTTTGTGATTAAGTTGGGCTTTCAAATGCATATGAATTCATTTAAATTATTTATGGCTGAGGGTAACACGCAGGATGTTATCAGTCAAAATAGCTCGATAAGAAAATATTCTTTTTAGATTTATGACTATTTTGCAATAATCATCATTATATATGAAACTCTGGAGCCATGAGCAGCTTCACTGATGGTTTTAGAAAGTAAATAAAACGGCTAGTATGAATGTGTTCCCATCACCGCCACCATATAGAAACTGGAGTCTGAAATCTGTTTCTACAACAGACTTTCACACCACACCAGTCAGAATGACTCCTTACAGATCGTATGTCTGTAAAAGGCTTTTTAAAATTTAGTAGTTTATTCTAATCCTATGGAAGTTGTCAGTCAAGTGAGCGACTCGCTTGTTAGCCCGGTTACCTGTGTGGCCTCTCTGAGGCGGTAACAGACATCCTCAGCGAGCATAGCGGCTACATCATCCCCCAGTTCAACGCCGGCGCTCTCGGCCATGAATTTGATGGACTCTCGGGGCACCTCGGCGAAACGGCGCTCCTCTCTCGCTTCTGTCATCTCGGCAATGAAGTCTGAAGGCAAAAGCAAGCAGTTCAACTTTTAACGTTGGTCAAAACGCGACAGCGCAGCAGAAGAGCAGACCTCACAACACCCCGCTTCCTTCTCTCTCGAGTACGCTTTTAGCGTTAAGTAAGCTTAATTCCAATTGGCTACAACACCTGTAAAGCTGCAGCAGCTGTGGTTACTTTATAACCTCGACCAAAACAGTAATAAGCGATCCAATCCACGAGTTTGACAAACGCTCGTACATCAACATTAGCGCTAGCTAGCTAACTACAACAGATTAACTTTGCTTCTCTCATTTCAAGCCACAAATAAAACCAAATTTTACTGTAACGTTACCTTTGTTGTAGCAGTTTGTAACGCACACATGTGCGAGCTAACGGTAAGGACGCACGTTAATCGTAATGCATGTAATTATTTCATAAATAGCCTGCAAGCTAACGCAGGCTAGCTTTCAGGGGACGCTCCAAAATAAGCATTCATTGGTTGAAGTCTGCGCATGCGCGCAAAACAACGTTAATGGCCGAGTCCCAAATAGCTCAGTTTTCACTGCATAGGGCACCAAGGTCACGGAATGACCCGTTTTACTGGCACATGGAACACTACACGTCCACTAAGGGACCTTGCAGCGCATGGCTGGATCCCACATGGCGCCTAAGCATAATTGAATCTGATGTTCAAACCACCGTTTTAGCGAGTGATCTAGTAGACTATGTAGGGATCGATTAATAATTTGAGGTTCGGCCCACAAATACGCCTCGTCCACAAATACAGCACCAACTAAAGATGCACGATGGAAGGGACGCGGCCGTGTTTATCTACATATAATAAAACTGGACTTAAAAAAAAAAAAAAAAGTACAGACCATCAAAGCTTAGATTTAGAGGTTTTATTAAGATGAACGACGCAAAAATGCGTCCATCCTCAAACAATAATTTAGTTAGTAGACTTAAATTAAAACTATAAATAGACATTCATAGCGTGTCAAATGCTCCGTAGTATGTACAACAGATTAAAACATCAATTTACAACAGTTTAGTCCGTCAAGTTCACCTACAAAAAGTGACAGACTTAACGAGCAAAAGAATATGCTAAACCATTAACCCACCCCGATTGTATAATAAATTAAGGCCATAAAAAAAATTAAAAATAGTGACCAAGGGGAAAAAAAAAATCCAAGACACTATACAAAAAAAAGTTATTTACAACAAAAAGATACAGACTATTGAGAAGCATTAGGACAGCAGTGCTTGTTCAAGCATATCATGTGGGCTCAGATTAGAAGCCTGTTCAAGCTGCTGGAGTCTGATGGCCAGTGGGAGCAGCAGGTCGTTGAGGTGCTGGCTGCTGAAGGTGAACGCGTTGTTGGCCATCACTTCGCCAGATGGTGGTGTGACAGGACCAGAGTCATCAGGAAACGCCGGGGACGTCAGCATAGACTGAGGTGATGAGGATGTAGAGGAAGAGGAGGGTGGGGAGGAAGAACGCATGTCTGAGGCTGGGGAGAGGGCCCTTTCGGACATCTGAGGGGACCAGGAGGTCTGGTTCACGTCGAGGCCCTTCACAGTGTTGGGCAGCCCATGCTGGAAGCGACAGCGAGTGCCATACAGGCAAAAGCCGAAAGAGCTGAAGGTGCGGCAGAGAGCACCGCGGGGCTTCCACTCGCTGGACCGTGAAGGCGGCTGCCAGGCTTTCTCCTCCGCACCATCGCTCGACTCCGAGTCACCCTCGACGTGCAAGAAGTGGCAGCGGGTCCCGAAGGGGCAGACCCCGAAGGCGCGGTACGTGCGACACGGTACGTTCCTACGTCTGTGGCGAACAGGCCTCTGCTCCTTCAGGCTGTGCACGAACAGGCAGCGGGTGCCGTACATGCAGTAGCCTGCTGTGTGGAAGGTGCGGCACAGCTCGGTCTTGTACTTGGGGTGACGGGAGGGCACGTGGAGGTCATGCAGGCCATGAGCGAACTGGCAGCGCTCCGCGTATTTGCATGTACCCGTTTCAGCGTAGCGGCTGCACAGCTCGGTCTTGTAGCGGGTGGAGCAGAGCCAGGGGTTCAGAGGGGGAGACGGTGACTCGACCAGCGGAAGGAGGGCCTCAGCCAAGGACTGACTCCTAGTGGTCAAGCTCTCGCCTGGGAAGAAGGCCTCATCCCCACCATCGGAGGGAAACAGCAGCAGGTCATCTTGGCTGGTCTGAAAAGAGACAGCAGGGTTACTTGAGGCAAGGACCAAACCGCCCAAATTTTTAAAAAAAAAAAGTATAAATTTTTTTTTTTTTAAGTTATACAACAAAGATTTAGAAGCATTAGGACAGCAGTGCTTGTTCAAGCATATCGTGTAGGCTCAGATTAAAAGCCTGTTCAAGCTGCTGGAGTCTGATGGCCAGTGGGAGCAGCAGAAGGAAGGGAAAGAGAGAGAGAGAAAAAAAAAAAAAAAACAAAAAACACACGGATTACTATAGATCTCTCAAATCTATACCAGCCCTAGCAAAGAGGTGATACTACCCTAACTAGTGTTGAAACTATAAAGATCTAGATGATTCTGTTCATGGTAACTTTAAAAAGTTGTCTGCATAGGAAAGGGTGTTAACAGAACCAGAGTGGCTTAATGGCCTAGATAAAAACTTAGTGGTGGTGATGGAAGCAGACAGTAAGACTTTGATACCTCTAAAGGCTCCTTCAAATAGAACCACTACTGAGCTGGATACACTGTCTGATGCCCCCAATATGTTGTGCAGTAGGTTTCACACACACACAGACCAATATTCTCACTCACTCATATTAGAGGCATACAGGAAGAATGCACCATAAAACTAAAAGCCAAGCAGACGCATACACATCTCTACAGCTTCTAAACGTACCTCAAACATCTTTGGGCGGTTTATGAATCGTTTGCAGCGGCGTCTCCACAAAGTGTCTCGCTGTTCGCCCAGTGCTTAAAGTCTGTGACAGCAGCAGCAGCAGCTTCCAACCGTCTGGAGGTGTGAGCAGATGAATGGAAGGACGAGGACTGAAACCTGAACCTGGTGAGTCACACGCACCGACTGGAGCGCGCGCTGCTGTTTTAAAGCTGCTCTAAATCAAAGTTCCCGCGCTTCCCTTTAAACTGCCCCCAGCTGCGTAGCATCAAGTTCGAACGGACCAATCAGGACACGAGGCGGGCCGGCAATTTAATTTATGCAAATGAGCTGCTCGGCGTTCTCTCTCTCTGACAGGACTCACAGTGGATTTAGTTTGTTTGCAGCCGAAACGCAATCAACATCGAGCCCTGGTAGCTTAATGGTCCACTTCTAATAGCGGGCTCTAAAGCCCACACGGCCAGAGCTGTCCAGAGCTAATCACCGGGTCACACCTCGCTTCGCTTAATTGAATGAGCGTCTGTGAAGCTGTCTGGTTCTAACACTCAGCGCCTTCAGACAAAGACAGAAAACACAACGTCGTCTATCGGTACGGCTGGTTCTTCAGCGGCTTCGCTTAAAGTGGAATCGCACGCATGTTCATATTTGTAACTTAATTAAATGGGTGTAAGTAAAGTGGTGTGAAATCCTCTGTTCTACAGAAGTCTGTGGAATGGTTTCCAGTGTTGGTGGTAGGAACCAGACGTCCATCTCCAAAAGCTCCTTCACAGAGACTTATGACATATGGTTATGAAGATGCCCCATATGTCTAATGTATTGTTTTACAGTAGTTTTGTGATAAAGCTGTTGGTCTATTTTAGTTGGTAAAATCTATTTTAATCCATTCATGGTGGACGGATACATAAGAGAGGCAAAATAGTCTGCAGGGAAAAGACTGACCATTATTTTATCCTCATTAACATTACATATAAACCTACATACACAGGTCCATCAAACCTCCATCAATGCTACCACTTCTGAAAAATCAGACGAATTCCCCTGTAATGAAATGTATTCAGGGTGGTCTGATGAGAGATGCTCCATTCAGGAGACACTTGGCTCGACAGAACTGTTCACACTGGTAGTGATAGGAACCTGACGTCTAAAGAGTTTAGTACTGATTACTGATATGCAGCCAGAGACGTTGTTTTATGAGAATCATGGCCTAAATGTACTCTTAAATGCAGAGTAGTTGATTCTGGGCACTTCCAGGGTCATTCTCCACTGGCACAGGCACTGGTGGATATCCAGGTGTTTCAATTTCTTTTTCCAGTTTTGACTTTTCTATATCATGTGAACTCTGCGGCTGTCGTCGTGTGGAAATAAAAAACAGAACAATAGAAATGTTCCAGAATAGCTTGGAATAAAACCTCTTGACAATTTACATTTAAAGTTGAGAAGGTTTTCAGCCTCTCCTGTAAAACTCCTATTTTTTTCTTTAGACAACACATTTTAATGTAAAATGAAAAGTATTAGTTTGTTACTGGTGTTACCCCTTAATGAGGCATGTGTTCATTTTCTCATGTTTTTTTATTTAAATTGAATGTAAATGTATTTATTAAAAATAAGACACTATTAATACAGACAGTATCTCTTTAAAAAGAACATATTTTCATAACAAATCCGTAACACCAGTGATGATTATTTAGTATCTCAGGAGCTGCTAATGCAGAAGTCCAAAAAAAATTGAGAAAAATAACTACTAAAAGATTTAAATGTATGTATTTACTATTTGTTTTTCACATTCTGATCACTTACAACATTAACTTCAGTCACTGGTGTTATATGAACACCGGTGACATTGTGGTTCATGGGGATTGAGGATTATATATATATATATATAGTAGTCAAATGCTACTTAATTTTTTTTTTTATTGCATTGCTAAATTTTTGCTACCCATTAAATCACATCGCACCATTGACATTTATATATGGGCTGCTAAACAAAACTCTCTGATAAGGCTTCCCAGAAGTGATGAGTTTAACAGAGCTGAAAATAAATCATAATGTAAAGTGAACTTTGGTAACAGGTGTGACTGAAATCTGTTTAAAATTTATGTCTTCACTGTCTCAAAAATGTCAAATTTAGAAGAGAGGACAAAAACTACTTTTACTTTCAATGTCAATGGAACCAGACCCACCCCCATCCACCCAAAGTTATTTGGAGCATTTCTATTGGTCCATTCTTCACATCGTCATGAAACAGACAATGCAAATGGCAGCTGTTGTGTGCAAAGAATGTAAAAAAATGAAAAATCATTAAAAATTAACATTTTTCTTTGGACAGCGGCGGTATTGTGAATACAGTATAGTGTTATTAATGTGTACAATAAACACTCTGAATGCAGAACAAGCCATAATGTAAAACAGAACCAAAATAAAAGCCACAGAGGAGAAAAGGGGAAAGTGTATGACCACAAAGAAAAAAAAAATCTTTATTTCTTTTCTTATCAAGATGCATTAAAGGATACAGAGACATTAGAATAAAAAACAGTTGAGGAAAAAAAATATCACTGACATACAAAATTGAACCTACCTTAATGAACTGATATACCCTCCCTTCCCTCTGACCCCACCCCAACAATGGAGAACAATGTGGACAAGTAATTTCAGCCCTCAGCAAAAGGTAACAGCAGCACAGGCTACTGCGGTTCATATAAAACTGGTGACGCTTCTTGTGGGACAGGTCAACGTTTATTTTAGTCTTTAATGTGCCGCGCACACTCATTTTAAGAAACCTTACAAAACCCCTAAAACTGGGGAGGGGGGAAAAAAACAATGTACAAGGGAGTATGACGTGACTCATTCACTGGTTGACATATTCTAGAGTGCCGTGAGCGAACGAGCAAGTCCGATCGTTTACATGTCAAAAACAAAGCACAAATAAAACCGATAAATGAGGATATGACTCGGCATCTACAATCTACTGGAGCAGGTACTAAAACAAACCGGTCGTCATATTCAAAACAGCATTTCTGCTTCGTTTCGATTCATCACTACTGTTACGTTATATCTACAATCACTACGTTGCCTTACACGCAGCTCTATTCGGAAGTTCAGGTTGCCGGGTTATCCGATATACGATGAAAGGTTTGAGCGTTTTGGCATAAAACAAAAAAAAAATAAGAGTAGAACTGGCAAAACCTAAATCTGTATGGCTTTATTTTCTTTACTGAGTACATACAAAAGGGCAAGCCGGGGCAAAAAGAAGGGGCTTCTTGCTGATTGTGAGAACAACCACCACCACCATTTCTCCTTTTCCTTTTTTTTAAATAATAATATTAAAAAAATGCCCAATTGACCCTTGATCTATAAAAGCCACAGGGTTTCTCTGACCTCTGCTTGCCCTTCCTTCATACCAACACCTTTTCACCGTGATCTGATCTGGGAACGTTAGTTTGGAGCCATCAACATTCTGTCACCGTCAGCACTGAGCAAAACCCATTTCAAACAGAAGCCAGCAAAGCCCCCCCGGACGTCAGGGCACATGCGTCTTTTGAGGTCCATCTCCAAAACATCGTTTCGTATCACAGACAAACGTTCTATCACATATTGCTGAACGATTACAAGGTAAAGGGGAAACTGTGGGAGCATTAAAAAAAATATATAATAATAATAATAATAATCATCCATGACGATCCATGGCATACGGAGCAGTGAGAGGTCCAGAGCTCTGCCGTCCATTTGAGCTGAAGTAAGAATAAGTGGGCTTGCATTAGGCTGAAGAGAACCACTCACTCAACTGGTTTGCAGGGGGGAAAGTGGGCACGTTTCCAAACCTGAAACTGACTATAGTGTGGAGAAAAAGATGCAGGACATGTTGATTTTTTTTTGGAATAAAAAAAAAAAAAAAAACCAAACAGAGAGAGAGAGGCGGGGGGGGGAGAAATAAAAAGAAAGGAAAAAAAAAAAAAAAAAAAAAAAGACATGCCAAAAGAATCCTAATCCTGACCCCGTCCCTCCCCTTTCAAACCCAGCATTAGAGATTACCACTCCTGAAAAATGTTAATATTTACACAAATAAAGATCGACCTGGAGGAAAAAATAAAGTGTGCTTTATCACCATTATTTCATGTTGAGCATTATCTGATTTAAATTACACAGTTAAAAATATATGCCATTAAAAAAAAAAGGAGGAAAGGGAGAAAGAAGGGGAGAGGCAAAAAAATAATCATAATAAACCATAACACTGGAATAAAACACTACGAAGTCCATGCCCGAAGCCTGCTGCTGTGAGATGTGAGGGGCTTACGCTGGTCTGAGTGTCTGTACGTATGCGTGTTTGTTGACAGAGCGAGTAACAGCACCAGAGAATGGTCACGCAAACAGACGGAAACGAGTGGACAGACGAGAGATGGATGTACGGACAGACGAGAGAGTAAAACAGCGAGTCGGCGTGTGAGCGAGGGGTTCTGAAAACAGGGTTTCGGTGGGTAGTAGGAGAAGAACAGAGAGAAAGACATCTAAACATGGTGGGAACTTGACGTGTGATGGCAGGGGGTGGGTGCGGCCTAACAGAAAGGTGCTTTAGTCCTCCAGCACGATTGGCTCGCTGGTACTGGAGGGCAGGATGGGTACAGGAAGTGGCCGTGGGGGCAGAGGAATTTTCACCCTGACGGGGATGTTTGGTTTCCTAGCTGCCCGCCGCATCTCTGCTTGGGTCAGGTGTTTCCTTAGGGCTCTGAAGAGAAACAGACAAGCGCACGTGTGTTAATCAGAATTCTGCAAGCATGAATACACCAGACCAACTGTTCAAGTTCTAAGAGCTGGAAGCTGCTGCTGCTGTTTTCACTAGCGTGTGTGATGAGACAGTAAAGACGCAGGTAAACATGCTGGGGTGTGGAGGTGTGGTCAGTGTGGTAGTTTTTAGAGCTGCAGAAGTAAACGCACTCAACCCTGTTCACGTCTCAAAAGCTGCACGTGAGCGCCTGTTCGACATTTTCCTTTATGAACTTGCTGTATTGACATGTTTTGTGCGCTCTGGATTTTATTGGCTATTTGGGTGGGGGAGGGGGTATCCATTTAGATCTACACTACTAGATTTCGCACAGGGTTTGGTAAAAAATTAAATCAAATCAAATCAAATAAAAATAAATCATTAACGTTTGAAATGCTCTGGCTGGCCTGAAGCCCTTGCACACTACTCGCTTTCCCTTCCAAACCGTTCACTCCGGCTGCCTCAGAATCTACAGACTAGAGCCAGACTGACAACTGAGCCTACAATTGGGGTAAAAGTCGTGTAGTAACACACCTGGTTTCTTTAGTAGCCACAAACACTACAGGATTGGGGGCATCTCCTTGGCTGACTCTCTGACGCTTTATTACTGACTGGGAAGTTGTCCTCATGCCGGACATAAACGGCCTCCCATTGGTGGAAAAGGGGTGCCCTCCCACCTGCCGCCGATAGAAAATGGGCAACATTGGTAAAAGGGTCAGTGGTGCAGTATGCGTAATGAAGACTTACACAAAAACAAAGAGAAAGGGAGGCAGAGACATTTGAGCTGTTGCCATTATCACCATACTGCGTTATTATTATCGTTGCTATTAATAAAGGGGAATTCCACAGATTTTTCAGAATTTCTGCACTCATTGCTTTACTGAAGTAAAGTGAAGTAACGTGTTGATGCGAAATGCGCCGTTCTAGAGAAACGTAGCGTTTGGAATTGTTATAGGAACTTGCCGTCTAGAGCATTAATGCCTCTAAAAGCTACCTCACAGAAAGCTATTGCATTGAATGGTTACCATTACTCTGCCTAATGACGTTTTATGACCGTTTTGAAATTTCAGCTTTTGGTCTACAGTATGTTTTTAGAATACATGCAGGACAGAGAAGTATATGCAAGCCGTTCTTGGGCAAGACAGACGCCAAAGAATACTTTAACCAACATCAGAATTTAGTGCTATCTTTTCCCAAAAGTCTGTGTGGTAGGTTTACTGTAGGTTCAGTGCCATTTTAGTTAGTAAATAAAATGGCTATATTTGGGCTGTAGACATCATGGGCCTTGTGGTTGCAGTCATCACCCACTGTAAAGAAATCTTGAGTGAGCAAGTTTCTACACAATTCACTATTTCACATCTCTGAACAATAGTTTACATCTTAAACCTTGCAAATCGATGGAATTCCCACTTAAATCTAATTTTTAAAATTTACCATCACAATGTAGTCAACACAGTAAACAGTCATTCCCTTTCTATGCTTTGGTATGTTATACTTGATGCACTCATGACAAAGTAGTACAAAAAAAACCAAAAAAAAACAACAACTCACAGCACTGCTGCTGTCAAAGGGCCTCTTTCCAAGCAGGGCAGGAGCGCTGCGGGGTTGGCTTGCCTGGTTACGGTTGATGGGGGTGGGAGCGCCACGAGGAGCTTTGAGTTTAAGTGGAGCCTGGACAGCTGAGGAACAGAGCCAAATAATGAAACACGCCTCTTAAAACCCGTTACAAACCGAAAATAATAGTGTGCAAAATTACACACTGGCTGTAAATTCTTACCAAGTTCTTTTACTATGTTGACGAGGGATGGTCGTGGAATTGGGCGGTTCTTCATAGCACTCTTTGAGGCTTTAGGGAGTCTTATCATACCTGAGAGACAAAGAAACAGAACTTCAGCATCTAACCATTAGCGCTCATTATTTATATAAAGCAACAGTAAGATTGTGCAGTGCTGTCGAGTAGATACAATACAACCACATACATGTTTATACATACACACATATACATACATACATACACACACACACACATACATATATATATATATATATATATATATATATATATATATATATATATACACACACACACACACACACATACACACACACACACACACACACCTATATATATATACACACACACACACACACACACACACCTATATATATACACACACACACACACACACACACACACCTATATATACACACACACACACCTATATACACACACACACATACATACACACACACACACACACACACACACACACACACACACACACACATACACATATATACATACATACACACACACACATACATACATACATACATACATACACACACATATATACATACACACACACACAGCACACGGCAGCAACAGTGGTGCACTCACACTCTGCTTTGACGGCGTTGGCATTGATGGATGCATAAGGGCGACGGGCAGCCCGGCGGGACTGCAGGATGTCCTGGCATACGCGGCGGGCGATGCGGGTTAGCTTGGTGGTCTGTAGAATAAACGTCTGCCGGTTCTTAGCCAACAGCTTGGCTCTGCCAGCGCTGCTGGTAAACGGGGACATGCCCTGCACTTCCTGACGAGTCATGTGACCCCGTGGGGCTGCATCCTATTGCACAAGTGAACACAGTCGGGAAGTCAGGCAGGAATCAGACTTAACATTAAAAAAAGAACGTTCATCAGAACGATGAACACGAAAACGCATATGTGGGTGAGGTACTGGGGTATACCGTGCCAGTTCTTGTAGCGCCCTCTAACTGAGTGGGGGTCTTCAGCCCGCCATACTTCTTCCAGTAAATCCAGCAAGAGGCACAGAGTCGACACTGCATGTTGGGAGGTCCCCATGCATACCACTGAGGTGACTGGGCAGCTGGAGGAGCAAGTTATGGAGTGAAAGGAAGACCTGCTTAACACTGTCTCCTGGATTCATTAGCGCACACTATCATGTCCTACATAACGGCCCGCATGCAAGAAAATGATGTCAGTGCAGAGTACACATGACTAATGTTATGGTACTTACTGTGGCAGCTCTCACAGCACAGGCCTTTCTGGAAGCCGGCGGCTCCGTTCATGCCAGGCTTGTTACCTGGTGCCATGATCTGGTTGGGATTGGGTTTGGTGCTGATTGAAAGAAAATAGAAGAAGAAAAAATAAGTTATAAATAAATAATCTGTTTATTTTTCAAAGCAGTACAATGTTAAATTGCAATTGCAGCAGAAATTCATACAATCTAAAGTTTCAAACTGCTTTCCAAGAGAGAGTGATCAAAACTCTGGTTTCTGCCATGTAACTCACACAGTGCAGACAGACAATAACAACATGGCTCATGTTTTATCCAACTTCTCAAGAATATATTTGCATAGTGGCTGCTATTCCAGTAAATACTCACTAGGTGGGGATGTAAACCTGTTTCAGTTTACTGTCTGCTTCTGCTGCCTTCAGTCTTTTCTGAAAACGAGGAAACAAAAGCAAAACCTCTAAAGCACTGGCAACTGAGAAAGTAGAGTTTGGAAGTTTACATGCATATTAAAATGTAGCCGCTGGCTTCTGAAGGCGTACCTGTTGGATGTAACGGTCTGTGGTCTTCCACATGTAGTAGAACTGAACCACGCTGGCTAACGACTTCCAGGGCAACTGGAAAAATATTAGTACACACGGTTAAAGACAGGCCATCAAACGACCCATAAAATGATGTCATGTTACAAACAGGGGCAGTTTTTCAGATCTTAAAAACATTATATGAACAGATCAGTTTCAGTCATGTGATTCTGACACATGGCAATAAGTGGAAAACAGAACAGACGAGATGAAGACAAGAAGCTTGTATTGCGCTAGTTTAAAGGATCTTATGAGAGAAAGTTACAATTTCATGTTATAAAGAGCGACTTTAATCAAACGGAAAGATCAGCTGCTACTGAGGCAGCAGTTATAAGAGCTGCTAAGAAAATAAACAAAACATATGAAAGCCAATCCCAGCGTCACTGGGCAGCAGGCTCCCGAAGTGCTTCATACTCCTCATACTCTGTGCGGTGGTTTGTTGGGAGACGATTGAACAGGTAAGTTGTTGAGTGAGCTTTAACGGATGTTTCTTACAACGTCTGCAAACTGCTGTCTTCTGAGCAACGTCAGTCTTTTCAAATCCAGTCCAGCTCCACTTCAGTGAAGATTCCTAGTCTAGGAATGAGTTTCTTCCCCTTGTGCAGTGTGTTTAGGCAGCTATGCTACCTTTAGCCTATGCTAGCACTCACAGCAACTTATACTAAACAGACATGGAGTCGAGGCGTTTTGATGATGATAAGATGATAAGATGGCCCTATGGTTTCTAGTTTAAACTGATTTCGAGCAACAGTAAAAATGAACAGGAGTGTGTGAAAATCATAGACAGCTGCCCTCCATCTGCACTTCACACCATAGCAACACAGTGACGTGTCGTGATTTGTAAACATCATGTGGGTAAGGGCTTATGGACTCACAAAATCTTGACGAATGTCGTTGAAGTCTTTTCCGTATTTCTCCAGCGCTTCTTCAAACAGCATGGCCTCCGAGGCACTCCACTCCTCCATCTCGTCCCGACACAGCACGGGCCCGCCCTGCGGCACCAGCGTGGACATGGCCTTGGCCAGGTCATAGCCATTCTTCTGCAACGTGTCCATAGCATGGAACTGGGGAAAGACAGCATGCCCGCAAAATTAAGTGATTTGCTCTGCTATGAAGGCACATCTGTAAATGCTTTTTATTGTGGATCGAAAACAAAACTGACTTCTGGAGTGAATGGACAGAGCTAGCAAGCTGATCACTCAAAAAAGAACAAGCTGCAGGTCTGAACATATAAACATTTGCATTCTGCTGATGATATGGATCAGGAAATGTCCGTTAGAACAATGTAACTCAGCACCAACGACAAAAAGACATAGCAGGCTCTACCAGTGATAGTGTGTGACACAGTTCCTAAATAATGAATGTATAATGTATCTCTTTGTAAATCTACTGAAGCATTGGTATAAACTGTAATTGCATTTTATCTTCTAGGAGCACTGGCTAAGTATTGCACTTGTTCTGTATGTAGTCTTGTTTTTGTTCTCTTCTCTGTAGGTGTTCCAGCCTTGCTAGGTATTGCATTGTCTTTTTTCTAGGTATCAGCACTGGCCCTGTGTTTATGGCAGTGTTTGAGTATAAGAGTAGTTTGGACTTAAACCTGTTTGTACTAGATAGAGATACATACTCTGACTGAACACTAAGCACTTTTGTAAGTCGCTCTGGATAAGAGCGTCTGCTAAATGCCATAAAAGTAAATGTATAAAAAACCATGCATCATCACATAGTCCACTGAAGAAAGACACAGTGAATACGCATGAATGTCCTCCTACCAGCGTAATGTCTCTGGACGCAGCCGCTGCGCTCATGTGCAAGCTTGGCTGACGAATAGAGCTGCTGCAGTCCAATGCACGGGCAAATGTCCCCACAGCCCTACAACACAGGTATCAGCGTTAGTACTGTAGTAACTACCACGTAACATAAGTTGATTACAAAAACTAGAACATATGCAATCTGTACATGAACAAGAAAGCCTTGTTACAGAATTCTAAAGAATTCACAAATAATATATAATCACTGCTGAAAAACAATCTACTTACATTAGCCAATATTAAAAGTTATGAAAGCTTCTTTTTCCTCTTATTTGGTTACCATTTCTGAGATCGAACCGATGTCACCATAAACAAGCTTACTATGTACTGACTCGCTGACCATGCATTATCCCACATACTCCATACACTGTGCTTAAATCTTGTGCAAGTTCTCTAAACAATTCCAAAAAACATCCATGATAATTCAATCATAGCTCACTGAATTATTTGCAATCATTTAGAACGGTTAATGAAAGGAATTAGACAGAAAAAAAAAAAAAAGTGTACCTATAGATGACCAATATATTAAATATGTGAGTAATATTTAGCTTACGGTATGAAATAAACACTTTTTATTTAATTAGTGCTCATTGTACATATTCACAGACGTCATATAACGTAGCAGTAACAGTAAATTGTTGGAAAGAACTGAGTTTAAATGGTGGTTTACATTATAGCGTCCTACTGTTAATCAACCATGCAATGCATTATATGGCCAACAGATGGCGATACTAAACGCAATGAAAAACTGGATAATCCTGCTCGGTATGTGGAACAGAGTGGCTCAATCCTACTCTGGCATAGAATTTGACATATTTGGTATCAAAGTGCATAAGCAAATAAAAAGTTCTAAGAAAATAGTGTTGGTTTAACCAGCAAACATACCAGAATTCCACAGAAATGCTGTCTTTTTTTATATATTCACCTGTTTTATAATATATATACACATATATAAAAAGTCCCAAAATATTCCTGGGCACGACTATCTGGCCTGTTTTACGAAAACAAACCAAACACAACACAAAACATCCCACAAAACAAAACAAAAAAAACAAAAAATAACCAAACCAAAAAGAACACACAAACTATGTACAGCAAATTTGTGCCATGGTGCCAGACACAGGCATGAAAATATTTTCCGGTAAAGATGAAGAAGTCCACTCTGAAGGACTGATGTTTATCAGTTAAGTCCAGCAGAACTACAAAGACTGTGTTTGAGGTCAGAAACAGGATTATAAGGATCTGACGGCTATAAAAGAGGTTTAGCAGTTGTAAGTGCTCGCAGAAGGCAACAATAACATTAGTTTTTTCTTTTTCCACTTACCTCCAAAAAACAAACAAATAAAATAAAAAAGGCCAGCCATCTTAAACTAATCATCATCTTCAGCGGGTTTCCCCTTTAACTGTTGTAGCTCGGCCAGCTGACTGACTTATTCCAAAACACATTAGTCAGATGTATTTTCCACTAAAGCAAACACTGAACTGCTGCCTACTCGTCCGTTTATACAAGTTATACAACACAGTGTGAAACAGTGGCGATTATTAGTGAGTTTCAGCTGGAAATCACATCTAATCACTAACAACTCCGAGCAAACAACCAACGTCCTGTACAGCACTCTCTCTCTCTCACAGTGCAGTGATCCTCCAGAGCGTAAAGCAAAACCATCACATATTTCTACTCAGCGCCATGGTCAGTACGGTAATAACAAATTGATTTACATCCAAGAATTTATGGAGTTAGCATGAGCCGTGAGTATGGTTTCCATGGCAACAAGGCCAAGTTGTGATCAGATGGTGAATCTGAACGGTATGACTCACCGAGCCACCACCAGAAACTGATCTATCTGAGAGTCCTTCAGCTGGTTATCTGGGTCCCACACCTTCGTCTCCAGTTTCTCCTGCACTCGACTGTCTGATTCACCTACAATCAAAAAAATTATAAAACAAAATTTCATTTACACTCTGAAACGCTCGGTTACAGCCCAGACTGAATCAACAGAACACCTAGCTCTGAATCACACAACTACATTCAGAAGTTAAACTTCATAGAAAATTAATTTCAAATTAGTTAGAATTATATTTTTCCATCCCACCTTCAGCCAGCTTGTCTGGGATCTCAGCCTGGTATTTGGAGCCCACTCTGATCTCACCCTGGTCGGCAAGCAGGGTCTTCTGGACTGGGTCGAACACCAATGAGTAGAAGAAACAGTCCTGCAGAGCATAACCCACACATAACTCCAGTACACTGAAACAACCACTGCCACATTTCCTTTACAGCACTGAGATCAGTGTTCGTGATTCACTCAGCTCTCTCAGTTTAGAGTTTCACTAGAAATCAAAGCTGACTCTGTCTTACCTCTCGCTCCAGGTAGCTTGTTAAAACATCAGTCTCATTCAGAAGTGTGACATTGCATTTCCCCCTGTGGACAAACATTTACATAATAAAAGTTTAAAGTCTTACAACAAGAAAATGTGTTGCTTGTATAAACTTTCCCTCCATGCTTTATTAATTAATAAGTGGTTATTAGCTATTAAAAAATATTAATACAAGATACATTGTATTAATCTTTCCACACGTGTGCGTGTTGTTATGAGAGCAAGATTTACCTAATGTGTGTGGCAGGAAGAGACTCAAACTGTCGGGACAGGAACAGTTCTCTGTGTTTAAGCTGGTGCTTCTGCTGCTCGGCGATTGGTGGCTGCTTGGACTCCTCCTCAAAGTCTCCTGAAAACATGCACCAGTACATACGTCAGATCAGTTCAAGCTCTTCAAAGCAAAACAATGAATACGTTTTCTTTATTTTAAAAATCTAATAAAAGTCTATTTATAACACCAACCATCAGTGAGAGGCTTTTTGCAGTCTGTAAAACATTTAATCAAATATAAATTTTTCTAAAAAATAGCCTATAAATAGAGTCCTGCAACAAATAGGGGGTGGAGGGGGGATACAGAGAATGTATATGGTTGCCACTGGAAACATAGTGAACAAATAATACATGCTTTATACATGTTTTCCCAGACAGACGCATATTACTCCGACCCCTACACTGATTCATGACTTGTATGCACAACTCTGGGAGCTACTGAGATCTTATTAGATGCCACCTATTCCACCCGTCAGACTAGGAGAACTGTTTCAGCCAGAGGTAACTGTTACTAACAGTAACTGTTACTGTCCTATATGCCCTGAAACAGTCAGGAGAGATGTTGGAGGTCTTCAAGGTGAAGTTTATTCATTAATATTAGGAGAAAAGGTGTCAAGTTTACAAAGTCTATAAAAATATTGTGTGTATTTTACTGAACTTGCATCACAAAAACACGTCACGCTTACTTTGCATAAAGCATGAAAGCGGTATGATTTCCCGCGCCTGACCGGGTGGTTGTGTGAGGTGACGGGCCTCTATCAGATGATCTGCGTGAACTCCGCCCCTGCGCTGAGCTAGAGGAAACCCTGTCAGCCAGTGGGCGTGGTCTCTGACCACACCCCTTTCCATTAACCCCTCCTGTCACTCCAGTGTCCCCCCCCTTGGCCAGCCAGACCCTGCCAGATTTACTGGGAAACCCTGTGCACAAACCTGAGGCGCCCATCCCCCACCGAGTAACAACCCCGCCCCCAACACACACACACACACACACACACACACACAACAAAGTCAGTCTTACTGGCGTGCACACTCACACACACTCCTTGACAAAGACACCAGCGAGTTAGCATTAACCCTTTCTTCGCCAGGCCCTGGCGGGTCCCATGAAAGCCCTTTTGTTCAGAGAGTGGGGAGCTGAGACTGTGGGCTCAGGGCCAACAGAGGACAAGCTCACAGGAGCCCAGACAGAGGGGAGCGGGTGCTGGGGGGGTCTGGAGGAGGGTGTGGGGGGGGGGCGGCTAGAAGAAGGGAGTGAGAGGAAAGAGGTAGCCTCGGTGGGTGGGACAGAAGCCTAGGTCTTCTGTAACAGCACCATGTTAAAATAACCATGTAGGAATGAACCAGTGAATGTAGGTGAAGTAGTGTGGAAGTGGTGGACTTCCACAGCAATGCTCTAAATCCCTTAAACACCTGAACAGACTTTACCCTGCCTCCGGAAGCCTTATTCATTTAACCTTTAGTAAATAACTTGGGTTTAATGTATATTTTATGAAGAATGAGAGACAAATCGATGGTAGACCTGCCACACTGAGGTGACTCAGAGCACTGCTGATGAACCAGCCTACAGCCCAAATGTGCTGATTTCTATATTTACAGTGTTTAAATAAAGTTATCTGCATTAAACCAGAGACAGCAGAGCTTAGCTAGTGTTGCATCTGCAGAAATACCACAAACAACGTACTAATTATGTACAAGATTCAACAGCTTCCCGCCACTACTATATGTACTTGCTATGACAACAATATTAGACCATGATAATTACACAATACACAAAAAAATATATCGTGACGTTTAGGGATTTGTATTTGTAAAGTTGGAATAGACAAATGCACCAGCAAAACATCAGCGCCTCATTTAAAAAAAATAAAAAAAAAATAAAAAATAAATAAATAAATAAATAAATATATATATATATATATATGAAAATCATAATGCTGTTAAAATTAAATACTAAATGAATTTTTGCATTAAACAAGACCATACTGGCTTTTACTGATCTAGGCAGCTGTTCAGTGTTTCCAGGGCGATATAGCAAAAATATATTACATTACATCACAAGAGATTTTCACAACATGCATCCTGTCCTCGAGTTGGAACGCGACATGAGAACCTGTAGCACCGCATTAAAATACAACAAGACAGTAACATGCAGCTACCATGACTTTTAGTTTACGAAACACAGAGCACTAAATCTAATTAGATCTAAACATGCTCACTTTGTAAAGAAGCATAGTCAGTGTTCTGTAAGTACTGACAAAATACAAAAGAGACTCATAAAAGCATATTTTGCCATTATTTACCACAATAACAATAAAATATCTACTGGCGATATCTGCATCACATGAGCATATCTTCACTGTCCAGTGAAAAACGTGTATCTCCATTTTTGTTGATTTAGAGATTTCTACATCACTTGAAGACACCAATAGTTTACACTTTGTGAAAATGGACCAATAGAAGTGCTCCAAAATAGCCTGGTTCCGTTGACTTATGCTGCATTTACACTGCTCAGTCGCGCCAACGGACGTGAACGGACAGAAATGTGCGTTTCCAGGGGTGACGGGGCAGCGGTGATTAATGCTCATGTTCAACAGCGGCTATTTCATACCATATTTACATCATTTTATATATTTGAATCAGATGTAAATATAAAAGAGGGTGTTTTAATTTAGTCCTGAATACGGAACGAATATTTCATACGTTGAGGACACTCATCCTTGCAGCCACCCGCCCTCTTCTCATTGGATAGACACATTGCGCTTGCCGGATTCATTTGCATAAAGTTTGTCTCGGCAGAACTTTTCGTCGCATTGAAAGTAATGTTTTGGTCTCTCCTGTAAAGTTGTGATTTTGGACAGCGATGATATGCTGATATATCTAATATATTACATGTGAGGTTAATGCCAGTTCATGAGCTGCAAAGTAAAACTGCACTGTGTGGTACTGATACTCTTCTGGCTGTGTATAGACCACTGAGGGTCTGCGATATCTGGTACCTGGTGACATTTTACTCCTAAATGTGCCTTGGCACAAAAGAAACTGCACAACAGCACTTTTTTCTGATGCTGATGATAAAATCTGAAGTGTTGGGCAGATTGTAACTTTTGTACGAGCATCATGCTTGAATTAGTCCAAAACACTTAAAACCTCACATCACACAATGTGCTATTTGTTGTGGGACTCTAACAGGTGTATATCAGTGCGACATCTCTATTGCAGTAAGTCATTAATACAGTAATTATATGCTGGTTTGTACAGGGCACATTTTGCAAGCTGCCAGTACATTAAAATCAATCCAAGGCACAGGAACAGTGGGTCTGCGTTTAGCACGTCTGTAGCCATATCCATATTTTGCCATATTATGACTGTACCTAGTAATTACAATGACATAGGGTGGTGAGGGGGGGCTCGGTCATGTACTCCAGTATATACCTCTTTATGTAACATCTTTACATAAAGTGAAATTAAAGAAGGTTTTTAGTCTCTCATGTAAAGTTACTACTTGGGAGATGCTTGTATATATAACCAAAGCCTAATTTCCACTGTAAACATTAAAACATGGGACTGGGGGGAAAATGCTGCAGTACTCACTGGCATTGCTGTCTGCAAGAGTGTTGAGATTGCCAGATATATCTCTTCTCCTGAAGAGACACACCACCTTGGCTTCTACGTTTCCATTGGCCGTCTGCAAAAGACAACTGACTGGTGAGCCAAACACAATTACAACAAAGACCTACCTCTACAACAGAAACACTTTATACACTGAAACACCAAAAGCTACTCCAGACTGTACTATATCATCCCTCGTTTAGCTTTATTTTGCATTAATTCATAAATTAAAGTGTACTACAATTACAATCTGACCCAATCCTTGCCCACTATAAGGAGCCTAAATCAGCAGGTTCACGTACAACTCAGTAATGAACAGGTCATTCTAACAACATGCAATCATATGCAGACGTTTGGGTGCCCTGACATGTTTATATTGATTTATTTCTGTGATAAAAAGTATACATTTTATATTTGCGGAATATAAAAACACACTGAAAAAAAAAACGTCTGTGCAAAAGGTACGACACTTCGTTAAACTCAGCAACACAGGAGCCGTTCGCTTCAATTTACAGGAAAATGACGTACATTCTCTGCCAGTGGAGATCTTTGATACACAGCACTGGCGGGCACACTTCATTTGATTTCTTATGCTGTTCTCCAAAGCAGACAGGGTTACATAAATGCATTTTAATCCCCGCTCAGAGAGACAGTCTAATGTCATTCTCTACATTATATAAGAGCCTCCAAAGGCAGTATCTCCAACTACAAGTAGCATACACTGCTCTGCAAGCTGTAACGGCTATAGGCTTGACACAAACTCTCACAAAACATGAAGTTGGTTAAACGCAACACATAAGAGTGTGAGAAGAGAGTGCTTCTCCAAAAAAAAAAAAAAAAAAAAAAGGGACCCAAGTGTCACGATAGGATTTCATTCAGGGCCATCCAAGACACAGAGCCTAGGCTGAATATAGAGACATGATATAGTGATGAGTTATGTAGAGTTATGTGTTTGTAGGCATATTTTATAGTTCAAACCTTGTTTAGTTCTTCTATTCTGCGGATCAGGTAGGGGTTGCTGGACGAGTTCTCAAAGTACACATAATCTGTAGAAAGAGGTGAGAAAAGAGGGGCGGGGGAGGGGGAAATAAGTTAGTTACATGAAGACAACTGTTGGACCACAAAATTCATTGAACAGGCCGAGCATGTCTTCACAATTCTGCAGGGACAGACACCACACGACTCCTTTACACTCTGAACTATTTTAAGAGTTACATTTCCAGGTTTTTTGGTAATTTTTTGATTTGACGTGTTTTCACATGCGTCTGCCTATTTAGCTATTTTTAAATTTTTAAAGAGTTTTTGTTTAAATATCTCTCCTGAGCTCCCACCACTGAAGTACTGTGATGACTGTTGATACGTTTCACTTCCACCATCCATCTCATCTGTTTGTTTACTTAAACACAATGATACGGACCACCACTGCACTGCACACACTGTCTTCATCTTACACGGCAGTGTGGATTACTGTTGGGACAGTAGGGCTGCATCACATTCATACACAAGATCCACATCCTTATATGTAGGCCTGTGATTATTATATAAAAGCCTGAATAAAACAATGAGTTAAACACAAATATTTTATCTGATATTTATTTCCCTATAGTCCTTAGTACTCACCATCATATATTTTATGCAGTTATCAGTTAGAAGGAAATTGCGTATAAGAAATGAGAAAAGATTATTGAAGCATATCACGAGACCGGGAAATAAGTAAAGTACTAGCTTCCCACTGGTGTAAACATATATAGAAGCTTAGCGGTGTGTAATGCTTGTCCATTTAAGCTCTGGCTGTGTTTGCTAGAGTTGCACATACCAAACACATTAAATACAATTTAATTAAATCAAGCATTTATTCATCAATCAATTAATATTCCAAGATCATGTCAGGCCTGCCAATATTTTTAAAGTACAATTTAAAAGAATACATTATGGTGCCGTGACATGATACATTGTTTGAATGCGTCTTGTGCTCATATATGAATGTTACTATGTTGGTATCGTGCACAAAGCATACATACTGTGTAAAGATGGACATATTATCGAGCAAACAATTAAGAATAAAGGGAACGGATGGAACTAAATATCACAATGTGTGACAATATTGTATCGAAACACAGACATCAAGTAGCAACACTTTATTATAGAAATTGAATGTAAGGTATTTATGACCGTCTGCTTGACAATCCCATTTTTCCCCAATAAAACAACTGAAATAAGAAAACTATCAGATTAAACAGATTTCACAATATTTTAAAACCCAGTAACATCATATTGTAATTTAAGTATAACTGAGCTCTAATTACATATGACACATGGCTCAGATTAAAAAAAAGTTATAATAAATTAACATAAACAACAAAAATCACAAGCACTAGATCCCATCATTTCTTTATAAACACTACCATTAATTTAGCAAGAGTGCTGTAATAACATTATGGCTTCCCCACTGGATTTCGAAGGGATGCACCCATATAGTAAAAAAACTGAACACTCTGTATAAACCGTGTTGCCCTAAATCCGGTTTAGCTCGCTTTATAATAAAACATGCAGTTGGTCAGTGATCTACTTCTGATTATATCCAAAGCATATTCAGAAAAGAATTCCACATTTATTATAATTTATCATCAAAAACATCATGGTAACATTGTGGTAATTAGTATTAATAAACGCATAGTCAACAATATGAAAATAAATATTACAGATGCTTAATATTATATATACATATATAATATTAATATATAAACGCATATATACACACACACACACACACACACACACACACACACACACGTACGTTCCAAATTACGTTCAGTACAGACTCCAGACAAACATGGAAATGGCAGTAACAGACTGAACGATTGTGGTTTTAAGGGTGACGAGCTGTCACGCTAATCAATAATGAGAGGACCTACGATCAAGTGCAGTCAAAAACACAACCCATGAACAATCCTCTACTGTTTCCTGGCCAGTTAGCTCAGAGAAGCATTCTGATTATGATCTTGGTTATCAAACAGCTTTCTTGTTTTCATTCAGCCATGTTGTTAGCCCCTTCCCAAAGGGACAAATTAAAATGGAGGTCTCTTCAGGTTCATGTGTTTTATCACAGTGAGTGGCAGAGAGAAAAGACAGGGCTGCAGATCAATACTTTCCCTTCAACCAGAGCATGCACTCACTAGCTGTACAGAATGTGGGGCAGGAGGCGGTGTGATGTTGATGCTGATTTCAAGGGGATTAAAAAAATTAAGGCTAAAAAGAAAAAAAGCTAAACTGATCATTCAATAGTTGTATTTCAGACTAAATTTGGATAAAGTGATGTATTGACCAAGACGACTGTCAGTTCTTCATTTCCACTCCTCTTAAACTCAAATCAGCAGAAACTCAGAAACTTCATAAATAATGCAGAACACACGGCGGAGAATCTACCCAGAATCTTCTGTGGGTTGGTTTCTGTTAATTATCTCTAATATTTCTTACTTTTCCATCAGATCTGTTTCTTATTTTTCATCAGCAGCAGGGGTCTCCAACTCCATCTCTACGCTGGACACCAGTCCTCTATAACTGCTCCACCATGGATTCAACTACCTTTGAATTATACTCTGTCTTTCGCTGTCGCCATTTGTGTTTTTGTTATTTCAAAAACTGTGGCTGCAGATAATTATAGACGAGTGGGGACTTTCCTTCACACTCCTGTTGTTTTGCTCTATTCTGTACGTCATGCTGTACGCTGTGTTTTCAAGTACAGCAAGTTTTTGTTGTCATATCAAACTCTTTATGCTTAACATGAACAGAGACTATACACGGTTAAACATACCTCACGAAAAACATGAAATAGTTCCACATGGCCCACATTTCCACCACTGACTGGCTACTGCTTGAACATGTCTGAGCTGACCAGCACAGCAGAACACATTTTGTTCGTCCACCGTTCCTCAGTTTTGTCAACATTACAATGAGTAAGTCTTAGAATTTGACACTCAGGCTAATAAGGGTTTCCACATGACACACTCGCACAGCATGTACACAATGTACACCCTGCATATGCCGTTGCTAAGTTGGTAAGTGTTACGTTAAAGCAATTAAAACTACGGCAGTTTCTGAACTCCAGCTCTGACTGATAACAGCCCTGTATGATACTGAAACACAGTACGCTCGTAAAATGCTTGTTCTACTGTACTTACTGCACGTACAACCCAATAAATAATCTTAAACATAAAATTTTCAATCTCTACCACTGTATTCAAGGGTCATCAGTGCTGACTGATATTATCCAAGCAGTACAGTCATCAGGCTCTAGCAGAGAATAAATCTAATGTGTTCTCTCTCTCTCTTTTTTTTACACTGCAGTAATAACTTGTGTGTAAATCTAATTGCTTAAGATGGTTCGGGACGATGGAGCACATGTGAGTTAGGTGGAAGTCACTGTCGGACTGAGTTATAGCTGTGGTCCTACAGACTTAATTCATGCAGCATCTACTCGGCCTTGTCTTCGATTCAGATGCTCATGTGTGCTGAAGCGGCGCAATTAGGTTCCGCTTCAAGGAGGCTTATCCATAAACCTAGACTAAAGCCATCCCTCCTCACTGCCGAGAGGGAAGTGCGTATCCACACTGATCAAAACCAAAGATGCAACGGTCAAAACCAAAAATCTAACATTGAGTCCATTTATCAAGCTTCTCTTCTACAACAGGTTTTTTCCTCTCGTGGGTGATGTACCAGAGCTTTTTATGATGGTATGATAAACACAACATTATGAACATAGCTGAACAACACACACGGCCTAGTACAGCGCCCAACTTGCTCAAAGCTTCATTTTTCCAATTTCACTGCAAATCTTTTTTTTCTTGGCTGTTTGTATAACTAGTCCTAACAGGTCGTAAGTGTCACTCTAACCACTCTGGAGTTCCATATGTGCACACAATAAATATGAATACACTCAAATAAAACACAGTTCTCTACTGAAAAACAGCAGAGGGACATTGCTAGGATTTCTTGTTGGATGAGTAATGGTAGCTCATGAGCTAAGGAAGCTATGTGTCATGTTGGATGCTGATAAGGGCTCATCATCTTCCACACAAGGTATTTTCTTCTTTGCCAATGATGTAGCCACATGGTACTTGTCAGAGAAGTATTTACATTGCAGCTGCTCCTCACAATCACCAGCCAGAGTAGCTAGCTTAGTCAACAAAGACAGCAACATGAAATACTTGGAATTACAAGCTTAACATTCCACTAAATGTCTGAATACTGGCAACGTGAGCAAGTACATGAGCATCTGTGCATCTCCTAGGACTGTTTATTGGCAAGAACATGGCGATACAATACATATAGTGATATAGGAGTCACAATTCCATGCAATGCGATATATTGCAATAATGAAAAGTGATACTGCGATTTTTAAAATTCTACTATAAAACCACACCACTATATGGACAGGTTTGCCAGCGTTTACAATAGCATTGCACCCTTGTGCTGCTTGTTAATGTTGGAGTGGAGCTGAAAATGGATTACAACACTGCCATCTAGTGGTCAGAGGTTTAAACACAACACACAACATCTGCCAGGAATCTTTGCATGTAAACCGTTAATTAACAATCAATACAGTGTTTGAGAATCGATACAGTATCACTAAACAATATCACGATATTCAATATTTAAATATTTTCTTGCACCCCTCTCATCTCCAGATAAGCTTTGTCATCAAGGCATGAATCAACAAAGAATCCGCTCATTTTTAATAGAAAGCAAGGCAGGTCAAGCAATATATACATAATAAGGCATTTTGCAGCCCTAGTGAACACTACAGTGTTGCATAGGTTGCCGACTTCTAACACATCTGCTTCTTAAAGGCGACAGGAGGGAAACCCCCCCCCAAAAAATAGCCATGTGAGCAGTGTAGGCCACTTTGACTAAACCAACTCAGGTTAAGCCAGACAATGTCAAAGAATTATCAGTCAACCTGATAACCAACTGCTGGCACCTTACATTTGTGCTTGTACACACCGTCTATACTTCCTGAGTCTGCGCAAAACAAAATAAGCATGATCTGCAATCAAATGAATAGGCCTGTACTGATCTACACATCAGTGAGACAGCCAAGGGCCTACAATGTTGAGAGGAACCACAATATTTTAATTTCTTCTCCCAGCGAGGCTAAATATTTAATACGACCCATGTGCCGAAAGAGCCGTAGCAGCTATGCGCGCACGCTCATGAGAAAGAAAGTGAAGTCCCTGAAATGACTGGCTATCCCATGCTTAACGTCAGCACGTTACCAGCCTGAGCACGCTCAGAGATCTTGTGTGTTATTATTCACTCTAAACTGCTTTCTTGCTGAACAGGACATTCAAACTCTAGCGGTTAATTTTTAACAGTTCCACGTGTATCACAAGTGACTCCCCAGGTTGGAAAGACAGCTTAGATCATCTTGCCTGCCCATCAACAGCACTAGTGGTCAACTGTAAGTATCTGCCAGCTCTCAAAAGGAACTGGGCTTCTTTCATACCCCCTGATTAACTGGTGCCGCATGATTGCGAACAACTACACCGGGAAGATAACCGTGTTTATATAACCATGACTTTCAGCCCCATGTATGAAATGCTGCAATTACGACCTAGTTGCAAGTTTCTTTTTTTTTTGCAAACAAACTTTTCCAACATCTCAACAATAAACCTCACTACAGCCAAGCAGAGCTGCATCATGTTGGTCATCTAGCACGAGGTGCCTTCATGTTGCAGTATTACAGCAACAGAGACTTTGAGAGACTTTACCAGCGCAATTAAGGTTTGAAAAGAAGAGCGGCTACTACAGCTGGGTGTCCAAACCTGACTCTGACAACACAGTGATTAAACTACCAGACCTGCTGAGCACCACAACATTGTGGCGTTGTGTTCAAAACACTGATGTGGCAATATATGGCAACAAAAGCATGTCGATATCGATATATGGGCTATCACATGATGCATGGATGTGTGAGTGGACCATATAATACATTCTGAAAGTCTGAAAGAAAAACACGTCACAGCATCCAGCATGTGGTGCTTTAATCATGAGTGACTGTAAAATTATCATTTGATAAAAAATGCATTGGATAAAAGAAAACGCTAGACTTCTGTGTGTCAAGGCATGCATGACCCGCGTTAGTTACACTTTCACAGACTGTTTTCTTTGCAGCTGTACAGAGTAATAGTTTTACAGACACAGACTCTCTCAAACATGCACAGGTACACAAAAACTGAGTACTCTCTGACAATACCCAGCCATACAGAACATATTTAAATAATAATAATAATAATAAAAAAAAACAAAAAACAAATCAGCTCATGGCAAAAATGTAAACCTGTTCATCTTAATAGAACTGACCAGTCTAAAAATAATAAATCCTTATGATACAATGTTAAATAAAAGGGTGTCATATAAAGGGCTTTCATGCAAAGAAGCTCTCAAGAAAATAACTTTTAATACCCCTATTTAAAAGGCAAATATATCCAGCATCCGTGCCAGCTGATTTCCTCACCATACCTCCATACAGAATAAAGACACCACTGAAGTAAATAAATAAAAATAAAACACACTTAAATATATCAGCCGAGTAAACCACATACTCATGAGTACACATACTATAATACAGCCTGATCCTGTTCATCATACCATCATAAAAAGCTCTGGTCCATCATCCATGAGGAGAAAAAAACAGTCGTAGAAGACGATGTGTCTCCATCAGCAGCCAAAACTCTACTGGCTGGTGCTGCCTTGTTAGTTTCTCTGAAGAGGCAACTTTTGTGTGATCAGACAAAACAAACTGATTTCTAGCCATTTTTAAATATTCTTTAAAACCACCAATGCTGTCAAAAACAGGAGTCTGAAGACCTGTGCCAAGCCAGTTTTCACCCTTTTTGTAGTTTTCTCTTTTCCTGTGGTTACCCAGCTCTCTGTTAATTAACTCTTACCAAAATCCAAAATCAAAATGAGTCAAAATGTGCATCCCTACCATTTAACAGAGAACAGACAATATGCCCAGGGTGCAGGCAGCAGTCTGGACTTCCAGCAGGCCTCCACCATCTGGAGGTGTGAACCATATTCACAGCCAGGAGGCCATGATCATGGAGGAGCAGGACTCAGAGAAGGTCAGTCTCAACCACACCAATGCACTATAATCCTTACCTTATGAAAATGAGCTGTTACTAACACAGCAGTCTTTAAAAACAGGGAATCCTTCAGTCTTTTTTGATACAGGTACATTGAGGTGAGAGCAACATGGCATAGCAGCGCCACAGACAGAAACTTATTTTTATCTAACATTTCCAATACAAATATGCAGGACTTCTGTTCTCTCTTTAAAGAAATATGCAGTTGGTCAGAGTTTAACTACTGACGTATATCCATGATATAAAAAAAAGCATGCTGTGTTGTAGGGGTGTATCGGGATATTATGTTTTGTGATGTTTCGAAAAAAAAAAAACAATATCAATACACAGATTGACAAAGCATTGACAAACCTGTTCATATAGTGGTGTGTTTTAACAGTAGGATTTGAAGAAAGGAGGAAAAAATAGATAAATAAATAAATTAAAAAAAAAAAAAAAAAAAAAAAAAAATCACAATATATTGAATCGTGACCGTATCACAATGCATATTGTATCGCCAGGTTCTTGCCAATACACAGCCCTACTGTGTTGCCCACCTTTACTGGTACCAATACCAGTACTGATGTTAGGAGCAGACTGTCAGATTATGCTGACAGGCTCACTGACGACAAAACAAGAGAGTACTTAAAACTATTGCCAAAAACATTACACTGCATACTGATACGCAACCCTGATCAGGGAGGCAGTACAAGAGGGATGCAGAGGAAAAGACGAGTAGTTCCATTCACACTAAGTAAATTTGCTGAACGTGTAGCCAGACTAACAAGTGAACAAAGAGAATGGGACTCGAGTAAACAGTGAC
Source organism: Megaleporinus macrocephalus (assembly GCA_021613375.1). Lineage (NCBI taxonomy): Eukaryota > Metazoa > Chordata > Actinopteri > Characiformes > Anostomidae > Megaleporinus > Megaleporinus macrocephalus. The sequence continues at coordinate 29,919,270 of CM038708.1, read as the reverse complement.
TGATTCTGTGATGTAGAGACACACTTCAGTGAGAACAGTCTCTCAACATGAATGAACAGCCTGTCGGTTCGCTCAGACGACTATAGTACATAGAACGGCGCTGACGGAGACTATAACACATCCATTCATTAAAACACCGCTCATGACAATTTCACTTGATCAGCAATGTTACGCAATGTGTGAGCAGTGACATCTATTCAGGTTTGAGGTGATTTTTCAAAAGCTTGTGCTAAAAATAGCTCGACTCCGCTGAGCCCTTATTATATACAGTACACAAACCAAAGATCGCAAGCCGCAGGTTCTTGTACAAAATGGTGGTCTTATAAACCTCTGTCCTCACACGCTTAGTTTTTTTCAAAGACAGATTTTTATAGTTAAAAAAAAAAAAAAAGGAAAGACAGCAATGAGAGACCCTTGGAACAGCCTGGGGGTATATCAATTTATCAACAACAAAGATTTAACCAAATCCAGTTTTTAAAAACTTTCTTTAGTGCGTTATGTAGATTTTTGTGCAAGTAAAAAGTAATTAGGCCTAAACTACATGCCAGACAGAGAGAAACCACTTCTCTCTACCTGAAAAGCCTCACTGGAATTTCAGCCAGGTGACATCATCTCGTAACACAATCAGAATTCCCTGCCTAGTGGCACACAAGCTTGGTACACACTCAGAGAGAGAGAGAGAGAGAGAGAGAGAGAGAGAGAGAGAGAGAGAGAGAGAGAGAGAGAGAGAGAGAGACAGAGACAGACAGACAGACAGACAGACAGACAGACAGACAGACAGACAGACAGACAGACAGAAAGAGAGACAGAGAGAGAGACAGAGAGAGAGACAGAGAGAGAGACAGAGAGAGAGACAGAGAGAGAGACAGAGAGAGAGACAGAGAGAGAGAGACAGAGATAAAAGTAGAAACCGAAACTGAATTCCTTTTTTTTTTGCTTACAAAGGTGAATCAGATCTACCAACTTGTTCTACATCACTTTTTTAAAGACTGAACTCAAACTGACAGCAGAACCCACATTACTGTCTTTATTCTAATTATTTATCAAAACGTTGAGAAGTTTATATGCACACACTACTCAGCAGTCTAAATTAAAATATCTATCTACGGGCACACTACAAGTAATAAGATCCAAAAACCACTTAGTGTACCATGACAAAGAGAATCACACTAGTCCAGCCAGAGAGACACCAGCAGCAGCAAATGTGAGAAACTTACATCTGTTTCTAATTTTCTCTGAAGTTGGTGTAAAGCCACTGTCGTTCATATGCCCATATACTTTTCTGAACAGCCTACTAGTGGGAGCTTCACAGCCAGCCATTCAGTTACACGGCTGCAATTACAAAATTACTCACTTCCATCAGTCAGATAGACTGCGTATTAGGAATGATATTAATCAGCCGGGCCTATTCCGACAGAACCATATACGTTTTATTCCAACTGAGCCATTACGTCAGATTATTAACGGACTACTAGGCTACATATCCGTGGCTATTAAAAGAATAGCCATGCGCTGTGGAAGCAGAACTTGTAGCTGGATACTGCCAGCGTGAGTGAAACGACCAATCAGGGCACACTGGACTCATCAGGAGGCGGGGCTTAGACACAGGAGCTCTAACAGAAGGATGAATACTAGGGATGCACCGATACCACTTTTTTTCCTTACCGATACCAGCTTTTCAGGTATCTGCAGATACTGAGTACCGATAAAGATACCAACTCTGACTTAAGTGCTTAATATATGGCAATAAATCCTGATATTATAGTGTATCACTTTTTATATGTTGTATATTTTCATGTCTTACTCTGAATACGATATAATAACCTTGAAAAAACACCATTTACTGGTTGAGTAACTGCACATTAAAAAGTTTCAGTGCTATGAGAAAATAAAAATTGCCACAATGCAGAAACACGTGCAGCCATTTAGTCAATAAGCTTCATGGTATTGGCGCTCTCTATTGCCAATATCGATACTGTATCGGTGCAACACTAACGAATACAGATGTACAGTATGAGGAAAATGATCCATGTTGAAGTAAACCGAAGCATCTAAATCTACTCTAGTATGTTTTAATCTCTTAATTGTGAACAATAAAAAAAATAGTATAATAGACACCCTTTAAATAGCAATACTTAGTTTCAGCATTGATTATCAAAAAAATATCTTGAATCCTCCAGTCAACATGAAGCATAAAAGGAGAGACATGATGTATCACCACACAGAGAGAGAGAGAGAGAGAGAGAGAGAGAGATGTGGTTGATGATTCTCATTAACATTAGGCGGATGGAGCTGATGGTTGTGAACAGGCTGGTAAGCTGGGAAGCGAGTCGATTTAAAAAAAACCCACAGCATCTTCATCGCCTCACTGACTGACCTATTTACAGTCTTTCAGTCGCTCTCGCGGCTCAGTCTGAACATCAAAACACAGCAGGACAGCCTTTACAGCGCGGTCTGTCAACAGTTAGCGATGAAAACACGTCAAGGTTTTAACAAACATCAACATCACAGATGACACGCTTTTTCATGATCGTGAGGAAATCAGCAGACGGCGCGTCTACACGCCGCTAAATGAACGCGAGCAGGTCTGGAGTTACAGTCACCGGCAGCACCGCTTTCACTACCACTGGCTGACTACCGGCTTCACGGCGCGGAGAGCAGGAGCAGCACGCTGCATTCAAAGCTGTCACAACGCGTACAGCTCAGCTAGGCGGCAGCTGCTCGGAGCTCAGACTGTCCTCAGGTCGTCCTCAATCCTGCCCGGCAAAGTTTAGCAGCAACTCGCGGCGTTAACAGAGCGCTAAGACCTGACAGGCTTACGGCAGCTTCTCCACTCACCGGTGACAGGCGGTAAAGTGTCGTCCGCGATGTATTGTTTCTCCCGAAGCGCGGCTAAAGTTGGCTTCTTGTGTGATTTTTTTCCCGTTCCACCTTAAAACGGTGCAGCAGTTACATTCTGGAGCCTGCTACACCATTTAAAGTGGCTCGGCTGAAATCAAACAACAAGCCGGCGAGTAAGAAGCATCGTAAGGCGTAAACTACTGTGCTCAGGCTGAGAGGTGCCAACATGCGCGGCTTTTTCGAGCAAACGGTGTTTATTTCAGACACCGGGGAGGAGTTTAGTCGTTTAAACTTGCTGGTCCATTTTCCTGCAGACACTCTGATCTTACTCACACAAAAAAGTGAGTGACAACTGCACAAAGTAAAGTGTGTAAGTACTCCACAGACACAACACGCTAGCTAGTCGGCACCGTTCCCCTCGTCTCATTTCCTCAACTTTACTTCAAAACTGAACTTTCTCGTCCACGCAGCGCTCTGGTTCGCTCCTGTAACTCGTTAGCTCGAGTGCTAACTAAGCCGGCCATTGTAAAGAAGGCGGAAATAAAAAAAACGCCACCAAATGAGAAAAGGCGCTAGCGTGCTAGTTAGCATTTAGGCTAACGAGGCGACTAGCTGACTATTAATCAGCGCGCTAGCCGCAGCGGCTAATGTTAGCAGGCTGGCTAAAGAAAGCGCATAATTACAGCGTTCGGGCTGATTCGTTCACACAGAAAATAATAAAACAAGCGCTCACCTCCTACTCGGTACATGTTGGCCGCCATTCTCTCACTCCTCTCCGCGAACACGAGCCCAGGGCTTCCCCTCTTGCGCGAATAAGAATAAAACGCGGAGCGGCGGGCAGTTCACTCCTTCTGCATGTATCGGCGGTGGTGGAACAAAGCCGGCACGGTGAGCCCGAGCAGCGGCGGCGTCGGCGGCGGGAGAAAAGTTCAAACTTTGCGTTACGGCGAGTCTCCGCACGTTTAAAACGCGCTTTTGTTCCAGTCCGGTAGCGACGCGCTCCCTCCGTAACTCCCGAGCGACCGGCCACTCACGCGTTCAACCTCGCACACATGCACCTACAGTCATCGGCTAGCCAGCCTGTCTTTCTCTCTCACTCCACTCTTCCTCCCATCCTCCGCTCTCCCAGCTTCATCATCCTCTTCTTCACCTCCGCTCTGCTCCCCCCTCCTCCCCCCTCTTTTTTCTTAAACGTCATCTTCGGAAGCTCGCGACGTCACTTAGAACTCGGCGCGATCTCGCGAGCCAGCGAGCTCGGAGGTGAAGAGAGAGCAGACGGAGGCACGCCGACTGTCTCTTCATGATTATTAATAATAATAACAGTAATAATAGCGAGAGCTCTGCTGTTTACACGCCGAACAGCAGCAGTGGACTGAAAAAGGTCTGAAGATTAGAGGGGCGGTCAGTGGTCTGGTTCTCAGCTCGCTTATTACACACGAGCTTAGTTTAGTGATCTAAGCTCAAGCCTGAGTTGTATGGGCAGAAGTACATGGAGCTAAATGGGACCAACACTATTTAAATGTGACACAAGCCTACAAAATAAATAATAATTAAAAGATTTTTTAAAGTTTAAACGGCAATTATTTTTGCTTTTACACTGTACAGTCTAATTTAGAACATAATAATAATAATAATAATAATAATAATAATAATAATAATAATAATAATACCCTTGTATGTGGTCATCTTTTCATTATTATCATAGAGTAATAATATATTATTATAATATTATTATAAATTATATCGCAGTGTTCTTGTTCTCGCTCTTTGGCAGTGAACGTGTAAGTATGTATTTATTAACAACGGAAATGTTTGCTGGTGGAGGTTATAGCTGTGCTGCTACTGCCCCCTGTCGGTTAAAGGCTCACATTGAGCTCTTTGTTTTAATTTCGCCTTTTATCCTCTAGGTGGCGCACTGCAGTTCATATAGCTTTCCATGTGCTACACATTTGCTGACGTTTGAAAATGAGCTATTTACTTAACTGTAAACTGGCTGTACACTGACAGGTCACTGTATTAGGAACGGGTAGCTTGTATATACACTAAAGTCTATTTTATCAGCTTCACTTACCAAATAGGTGCACTTCGTAGTTTCTCTGCATTATATCTGCATACCCAGCTGCTAGAACATCAAACACCAGCAAAACTAGTGTAGGTTGTGTTTTGATGCTGGTGTGCTGTGACCATTCATACCACTCATAACTTGACCATTCTGGATGACCAGCTAAACCAGCATAATTTAAACCACCAAAACTTTAACTAGCATAGAATACATGCTGTTCTCTGCTGGAGTTTTTCTGATCTTCAGTGTTCAGGTGTTATTTGGGTGGTGGACCATTCTCAGCACATAGAAAATGGTATGGTCACATAGGTGCTGCTGAAGTTTTTAAACACTGTGTCCACTCACTGTCCACTCTGTTAGACATCCATACTTTGTAGGTCCACTTTGTAGATGTACAGTCAGACAGTAGGTCATCTGTTCTTGCACAGTTTGTGACGCTCATTCTCTGGTCCTTTATCAGTGAAAACAGGAAAAGTAGGAGCAGCACTGCTGTGTCTGACCAACTGCTAACAGCACAACACTAACACACCCACCACGTCAGTGTCACTGTGTCTGATCCACTCATACCAGCACAACACATACGCGCCACCCTGCCTATCAGTGTCACCACAGTGCTGAGAATGATGCTCCACCCAAATAATACCTGCTCTAGGAGGGTCCTGACCACAGACAAACTATAGTCTTTAACTGTAGAATTACAAAGTGCACCTATATGCTAAGTGGCCTACATAGTGGGTGTTTAATAACTCCTGCAGCACTGCTGTGTCTGATCCACTCACACTAGCACAACACACACTAACGCTCCACTATGACGTCAGCGTCACTGCAATGTTGGGAATGATGCACCACCCCAATAATAATACCTGGTCCTGTGGGGATCCTGACCATTGAAGAATCCGATAAAAGGGGGCTGACAAAGTAGGCAGAGACTTCGATGGACTGCAATCTGTAGAACTACAAATTGTAGAACTACAAAATGCACTTATATGAGTTTCTATTAATAATAGCAGATTTTGCAAGAAGCATGCAAACCAGTGTTTTTTTTTTGGGTCACGTATGTGATCAGTTCAAGACCGCAGTCATACTTCATTCAGCAGTAAACACAACACCAAGTTCCACACAGACGACCGGTTTAATAGTGTGATGACACACAAACATTTATTAAATCATAGCCAGACAGCGCACAGAAAATTATAACAGGAGAAACGGTTCACAGCTACAAACAAGCAACAGGTCAGTAATGTAAACATGTACTGCAACGAACTACGTATGATAAATGAGAAACTTGCTTCTGAATGACCTTCTCGAGATGATTTTCTGTAAAGGCTCACACAAAACCTTTCACAGTCCAGTTTCATCACCAAAAAAAAACAAACAACAACAGTATAATGTTAATAAAGTGGAAGTTTAAGATCAGTTTACTTCACATAGAGATAAGCCCTTTGACACACACAGCTTTGGTCCTGTTCTCTATACATTTTGAGTAATATAACATGTAAACCTGATATAGTGAATGTTGATGCACCACTTATTTCCATTTGGGCCACGAGAGCTGCTAAAGAACACCATAACACCATTACATTGATTCTCAGCACAGTCTTCCTAATGCTGGAATATTACTAGACTGTGCAACATGGTATTTAGTTTTCTCTCTGTTTCACATCCATCTCTTCAGCTCCCTCTCTCTGTTCATCCCAACTCTTTCTCTCTATGGTTCGCGGGGTCCGAGGAGCTGGTGAAAGGGGAAGGAGGAAGAGAAGCGGGGTGGTCCTTGTTATCAGCTCCGCTCCTCTTAACTCGCCACTGGAGGATGCATGTGTCCTTCCCACCCAGTGACAGGAGGTGACTGTCATTGTGGGTGAAGCGTACGTTGGTCACATGACTGCCATGACCCTCGTACCTGTAGCTAGGAGCCTGAAAAACAGCAGAACGTCGCTAAGAAGCGATTCAAACACTTTTCCTACGTGTCCTTACTTTAATACTACTACACATAGAGAAGTGATGAGACCTACAAGTGGCCCAGCTTATTGACTAAATGGCTGCATGTGTTTCTGCATTGTGGCAATTTTTATTTTTTCATAGCTCTGAAACTTTTTAATGTGCAGTTACTCAACCAGTAAATGGTGTTCTTTCAAGGTTATTATATCTTATTCAGAATAAGACATGAAAAAATACAACATATAAAAAGTGAAACACTATAAATATCAAGATTTATAGCCATATATTGAGCATTTAAGTCAGAGTTGATATCGTTATCGGTACTCAGTATCTGCAGATACCTGAAAAGCTGGTATCGGTAGCTTTTACAACAAGGTTAGAGTTACAGTTACAACAGATATATCCCCCTGTGAGCAAGCCAGAGGCAACAGCAGCAAGGAAAAACCCCTCAGACTGGAGGAAGAAACCTTGGGAGGAACCAAGACTCTCAAGGGGAAACCCATCCTCCTCTGATCAAACAGTATTTACAGTTTAATAAACTAAATTGCAGAGAAAAGCTAAGAGAATCTCTGTTTGAAGTCTGGATGGCAAAGCTTTAGAGACTGCACAGGTGGAGGCAGTCTCTGACTGAGTCTTTATGAAAAGTGGGAGTGGATTAAAACAGTCCCATCCTATCTCAATGCTGGTAGGTCTGGATGGCACAGTGATGTAACTGAGGGTGTATGAGGGGTGTATGATCCGAACTGCTATCTAAAATGTCTTTGTATGCTGTAGCGTTAGCAGTATCCTAAGCTTGCGAGTGATGAAACAGTGTGTAGGCGATTTTTACGTGTTGTGCAACTCAGCACTTTGGTGGCCCTCCTCCGTGAGTTTGCATAGTTTATAGCTGTTGTTGCTCCTAGCTACATCATTTTCACAACAATAGCACTTACAGGTGACCTGGGCAGATCTAACACAGCACAGGTTCACAAACTGTCTTGTGACAAAGGTAGCATTGTATTACAGCGCCAGGGTCAAAGCCTTCAGTGTAATTCATTCTACTGCCTGCGTTTGTCTACAGAGGAGACAGGGCTATGTACTCGATTTTAAATGAGTGTGTGAGTGGATCAGACACAGCAGAGCTGCTGGAGTTTTAAACACCTCTGTGTCACTGCCGGACTGAGAAGAGTCCACCAACCAGCAATACTCAGCCGACAGTGTCCTGTGAGCACTGATGACTAGGAACTAGAGCTACAGGATGACCCACACAAACTGTGCAGCAACTGAGGAGCTACTGTCTTTGTCTTTACATGTACAAGGTGGACCCACACTGCAGGCATGTCTAACAGAGTGGACAGTGAGTGGACACAGTGTTTAAAAACTCCAGCAGCCTTGTTGTAACTGATCCACTGGATACAGCAGCACAACACACACTAACACACCACCACGTCAGTGTCACTGCAGTGCTGAGAATGATCCAACACCCAAATAATGTCTAAGGTGGTCTATTGGAGGTCCTGATCATTGAAGAACAGTGTAGAACTACAAAGTGCACCTGTATTGTAAATGGAGCTGATAAAATGAACAGTGTGTGAGTAGATACAAGGAGGTGCCTCAATGTATATTGGGTCTGTTGGCCAAATTGACCAGTCTTTTACAATCTTTAACCATTAAATGCTCAAAATGTTTTTGATAACAAAAGCTTGTAGTACTTTTAGATTAGATCTCATTGGTAGCTCATTGAAACAAGCTGAGAAGTTTTGTCAGAAATACAGATTTTTTTCTTCAACACCACACATGTGTGATTAAGTAGGTCACGCTGAACGGATTATTGTGTTATTATTAAAATAATAATTAGGGCTTCCCATTTGCAATGATTTCAAACTGACCTTTGGTTTAGGGCATGGATACTGGAACAAGTGAACTTTGCAGAAGTCGTCGGCCACTGCCACCAAACGCTCACTGTGAGAGCGACACAGAGCGTTGATGTCTGTCCCATCTGAGCCCTCCAACCACACGCCTGCACACAATACCAGAGATACACTAAGTTACAGTACATGCAGTGCATATCATCACTGTAGATACTCTAGGAGAAATTCAGCCAGGCAATAGGCCAAATCCCTCTGGATGCCCCTGAGTTACATCTTTCACTGTTAGGAACTGCTGCATCTTTACTTATACAAGACAGTCAGGTAGGACCACCAGACACAGCGCATGCACAGTTGAGTTGAAAAATATTCTCCATCATGTTTATGTAAATGCAAGTTTAAAATAAATAATCAATATGAAGGAATTTAATTACAAGTTTAATTACAAATAACCATAAAATAAAAAAAAACGCACAGAATACTTCATTAGAGGAGTGTGTATTGTGCATGAGCTGCTTTGACACAACAGTTCTGCACAATTTTGACAAAAGTATTGAAAAAAGCTCAGAGCGTTGAATTAAATATGCTTTAATATTGACGGTTCCTGCTGGCAAACAAGTAGCAGCCTTCTGATAGAGCTGCAGTATCAGATTCAGCTCAGCTTTTTTAATGTTTTAGGGTTGCCAGATTCAACTGAATGTTGTTTTCCTTCCACCAGTCTGTAAAGTATTTCCCAACCCATCTACTAAATTGTCTTCTCTTTGTTTCTGGCAAAAAAACAAAAATTGCTTCCAATTTGTTTTGTTTTTCTACCGTCACAGCCGCCACTCAAAAAGCTGCTTAGGAGCAACGTCTTCTCCTCAGGATCGGAGCCAACGGGCTGCAGGTCAAATCTTATCTTACAGTTATATGCAGGACATCCATTTTCTGTTTCTGAACTTTACAGGTTCAAAGTTTTATCACACATGTTTAAAATCGAGCCAATGGCATTTCGCATGTAGCTGCAGAATATTATATTATATTATATTATACATGAAATAAGACTTGAATTCTGAGGGGTTAAACTAAAAACATGTTACTACACTTATAACATTTCCAATAGCAAGTTATGGCACCGCTGGGATTCAAAAACCTTACAAAAACATAAAAACACTGATCTAATAACATGTGATACCATAGTTCTGATGAAATGAACAAATGAAAAATAAGAATAATAAGAATAGGGGCTACAATACACTCTTTCAGATCGTGACTTTTAATTACTATTATGAATATAAAATGATAAGGGCTGATAGCAGATCCCAGTACTCATAGCTCCTAAAATCAGTGTCAGTATCACAAAATGTTCATATCAGGATATCTGGCAACTCAACGAAACGATTTGTGAAGAAATGCGTCTCAACCAATAGGATTATGCTGCCGATACTAACTGTTGTGTAACAATAAAATGAAACTTTAAAATTCTTTCAAATTCTTTATGAACAAATTCATTCAGCAACCAGATTCTTGTCGTGTCTCTTACCCATCACATGGAAGCCCAGCACACAGGTATAGGAGGCCCATTCCCGATCTTTACTCTCGAATCGATTTCGTAACAGTTTACAGCCACCGGCCACGTCCCCTGCATTACAAAAGCAAACGGATTAAGACGTTTGGTAAGAGGGCAAACACTGAGATCTGTGCATGAGCTCACACCCTCACACCCACTGCAGACACGGTGTAGAAGACTTACAGTAAAGGATTTCGTAATCGCCAGAGTTGGACATGATATATTTCCCGTCTTTGGACCAATCGAGGTGGGTGATAAAGCTGGAATGTCCCTGAAACGACACAAATGAAACAGAGCTAAACGTTTACTGCGTTGTGTTACCCCTCCTTCAACCACTGGATGGTTTCAGATCCTCATACAAAATATAAAAACACAAGGTAACATTAAAAAAAATTACCATTACATTAATTAAAAGAGAAATACGTGCAGCACATGTGTCACCTATATAGATTTTATCACCCATGGAGATCGCTGGAGGCCCAGAGCTTTAGAAATGGCTTTTAACCCTTTCAATATCTTTCTCTCTCCTGCTGCAGATCTTTAATTGATGGAAAGGTTCTATTTCAGTGATATTTAAGTTGTTCAGTTAAAATGGAGCATGATTATCAATCAGATTTGGATAGAGTCACTAGGGGGGCTGATGTTGAATAACTTTATCTTGTCACATCCTGTTTTCCTGCCTGTCTGTCTTTGTTTACATTCCCTTGTCGGTCCCGTGTGCTTGTGTTTACGTTTTTAACCATGTGGTTCTGTTTATGTTTTGGTCATGCGCTCCTTGTCTCCGCCCCTCACCTGTTTCCCGTCTGTGACCCCGCCTATTGTTCTCAGGTGTTTCTTGTTCCCTCTTGTACTCCTGTGTATATTCTGCCTCTGTTGTCCTCCCTGTCTTGTGGTTTGTTATTCCTGTGTTTCTGTGGTTTCCTAGTTTGAGGTTTCTTTGTGTATCTCAGTTTTGGTTTTTGTGCTTCTTGTTTTATTTTCATTTTCGCTTCATCATTATGAAATATTTTGTTAAAACTTGCGTTGGCGTCCGACCCTCTGCTTCGCCCTGCCTTGTCTCCGTCTCCTCGTCTGCTCCTCGCCCCCCCGTTCAATAAATTAAATGATTATTTATAAACTGTAATGTGTGTGTACCTGCTGGCATGTTTTATGATATCTAAAACAATTAAGTGATAAATACGCAAAAATAATAGATATCAGGAGGGGTCAAATACTTTTTCACGGCACTGTGTACATCTCATAGGCCATAACATCTCTGTTTTTTGAAAACCTGTTTTCTCTTCCTTTCCTTTATTTACTGTTAAAAACGGGGCAGTCGTGAGCTGAAGGTTAGGGATCCGCTCTTGTGACCTAAAGGTTGCCGGTTTGAACCCTTGGGCCAACAGCACACGACTGAAGTGCCCTTGAGCAAGGCATCTAACCCTCTACTACTCCCAGGGGGCCATGGATGGGACTGCCCACCGCTCCGGGCAAGTGTGCTCACTGCCTCCCCTAGTGTGTGTTTCACTGCACGGATGGGTTAAACACAGAGATCAAATTCCACTGTGTGCGAAACACTAGTGTCTAATACTAACACTAACGTTGTCTGAACTTTTAATGAATTGTTTTGAAATGAAATCTTATTACATTAACTTACGTTAAAGAGTTTAATCTCTGAATTCGGTGAACTATGGAATAGCACTCTTGCTTATACACATACTTATAGAGCCAGAGAAATCACTCACGAGCGCAACTCACTACAGTTCCTCAGAACCTGGAACATCTGTTCTGGCACGCTTCGCTTACCGTGCACTTTCCGCAACGCGAGTAGCGTCGGCCCCCCTCTGTCACCGTGTAAATGTAAATGAAGTTGTCATGGGAACCAACAGCCACAAAGCTGCCATCTGTGGAGAGAAAAGCAATGAGCGCAGGAAGACAGAGAGGAAACATACAGAGATAAAACACTTCTAATCCATCTTTAGTTCATCTTTAAGACACTGATGCAGTGGTGACACGTCACAGTACCACACAGACAACAGCAGTGGACTTGCAGTGGCGTTTACATGAGCTGCACACAGGACCTTAGTAATACACAGCACGTTTCTTTTGGTACAGGCAGGTCTGTGGATGTGCGTGTGATCTGACCTGGTGAGTATCTGATGACGGACAGCTGCTCATTGCCGTCGGTTAAGTCGGACACCACCTCTTGTGTCCGCAGGTCCAGCACCAGCCACCTGGATTGAAAAGAAATAAAGCATAAAAGGTGGTCTGTGAAAAGTCCTATGTTTTACCCTTAGCCAATATTTCAAACAGGGACCTATTGTTTCATTCTTTTAGTGGCTTATGTTATGTGTGTTATAAGTTATGAAGCCAAAAGTACAGAAACTCTTAGCTGCCTGAAACGGCTTGGACGTCAGAATTCCAGCTTTTTTCTCTGTTACAAGATGATGTCATCTTTTATACAGCAGAACCAATGCTCTTATAAGAATAGCCACAGTGATGTGGGGGCAAAGCAATTATGTCTCACTGGAGGATGACCAATCAAAACAGAATGGGTGAGCTGACCAATAGCATTGCTCTGACAGAGAGTTTCAGACAGAGGGTAAATACTGATCAACAATCTTTGAAAACTGAAGCATGTAAATTCATTCTAGTAGGCCTCCAAAATAACATGGACATAGAAAACATAATAATAGATCTCCTTTAAACTATCAATTCATCCACCCATCCATTGATTATCTTCCACCTAATCCCACTGATCAGAGTGTTGACCACCTGGGAACTTCATCCAACGACAGATACACTGAACATGTGCAGTTAAACCGGCCACATCTTGCCTTTGTTTTATTTCTTGAGGTCCGGTTACGTATGACGTTTGTTTCTCTCTGTCACTCGTAATTAGGGAGCTTTTAAGAGTGTTAGAATGTGGAGGCACACAGCATTACATGAATGAAATTAAACAGGATGTGCTTCTTAGGAAAAAGGTTAACACACTGATTAGTAGGTAAACACAAGCTTGAAAAAATAAAAAAAACAATAAAAAATTGAATTAATATATAAAATAAACGATACATTAAGATACACGTTTATAAGTTTTCTTCATTGTTGGATAAGTGACTTTGAATTCTGAATCTTGATTGGTCAGCTTTGGCTGATAAGTGGTGTAATTTGTGGTACTCAGTACTAAACCTGATGTCTTTAAATAGGACTGCACCCTGAAAGTCAGCGAGTCATCATTTGGAGACCTATCAGTCGAGTGAGATTCTTCAAGTCCAGGATTCTTTTGTCAGTCAGGGTGTGTCTCAAAACCTAGTGAGTGTCTAAGTAGGCTGTCTAGATAGGCAGCTGTTTAAGTAGCAGCGTTCTCTCCTCATCTCTCCTCATAAACAGATTACTGAGACGCTCTAGTTAGAGAGAGACTGCGTCACGGCCTGTTCCTGCCCACTGCAGCACGACCGGTGGTTTAGCTGGTTGCTAAGTTACCAGCCGGCATCCAAAACAATAGCCCCAGGCTTAAAAATCCGCTAGCATAAATGCTAATGACTGCAAAATGGTCAATTACTCGTTGAAAAGTTGTAAATAAAAAATGATTATATGACCAGAAACACATTAAAACTCCAGAGAGAATCAAAATAACCACTTCACTGCTCGTAGAGGAGCTCGGCTGAGGAAGCGTCCAAAGCTTCCTTAAAATCAGGTCTAAATAAGGTTCCTCAGTAGACAGCATGTTTAAGGTGTCTAAGAATTTGGACAGCCTACATGTCGGGAGCGCATACTATGAAGTCAAATGCTGTCTATGTAGACCCTCACTAGGTTTTGAGACACACCCTCAGTGTGCGTTACACCAGCAGGACAAAGCTTACATAGATGAACAGGAATAATGTTTCAGTGAGGAATTCTGAATAAGGAATCTGCTACATGAGCTAAGCTAGTCGTAACCATATAACTGGCCTGATTTACTACAGAAGATATACAGGTACTCTTGGCGACATGATGTTGGAGACATTGCTTTAACTATATGGCCCATGTTGACATGATTGCAGACAGCCGTGCAGTGCGATAGCGGTTTACCTCCCAGTGCTCAATCCAACAGAAACAACAGCTCCATTGGGACTGAAATCAGCACACAGACCCGACTCCTGAAACAGAGGAGCCAGTGGATACACTTCTAAACAACACGTCTTTGTAGGGGGTCCAGTGTGTGTGTGGGGCTGTGTGTGAGCTGTCTGACCTCCAGTGTGGTGCACCAGCTCAGACTGTGCTCTCCAGCGTTCCACACGCAGACTTGTTTGTCGTTGCCACACGTGAGGAAAATGTTCTGGAAGGGGTGTGTGGCCAGACCCCACATCTCGTCCACATGACCCTGACAGACACAAACAGACAGACACACAGACAGACACACACACAGAGAAGAGTTGAAGCTGCTTTAAAGTAACAGTCAAAAAACAAAGATCACTCATCTTTAATATCAAAATCATAAATTTGAATAAGATGCTACTTTAATTGTATCCCACGTTCTAAGCTTGTTGTCTTTAAGTATTACCCATATCCCACTTTCATCAAGCACCACGTGGTTCTATTCATCACAGAATCATGTAGGGGTTTAATGCAGGGGCATCTGTGGGATCAAAGGTCACAAGCAGTCAACACTGCTTTAAGGCTTTCCTTTATGAGCAGAGATTTCTGTGGGATCTGAACTGCTGACGCACTGGTCAGAGAAGTGCTGAGCTCGGACCATCCTTGCTCATAAAGGCCTCAGACTTTCCTGTTGCTCCTTTTATAGGCAAGTGTGTCTATATAACCTGTTTAAGACCTGTTTTAGAACATTTTACAATGTTTCTAATCTTACTACCACTGTCCCAACACTTTTGGAGCATGCACCAGTTTTAAAATGTGTATATAGTTATAACAACAATAAAGTTAAAGGAAAAATTAAGATGTTTTCTCTGTATTATATACACTACTGCTCAACTGTTTTAAAACTTGTGACTGGCAGTGATCTAAAACTTGTGACTGGCAGTGATCTAAAACTTGTGACTGGTAGTGATCTAAAACTTGTAACTGGTAGTGTACTAAAACTTGTGACTGGTAGTGATCTAAAACTTGTAACTGGTAGTGTACTAAAACTTGTGACTGGCAGTGATCTAAAACTTGTGACTGGTAGTGACCTAAAACTTGTGACTGGTAGTGATCTAAAACTTGTAACTGGTAGTGTACTAAAACTTGTGACTGGCAGTGATCTAAAACTTGTGACTGGTAGTGATCTAAAACTTGTGACTGGTAGTGTCCTTAAACTTGTGACTGGTAGTGATCTAAAACTTGTGACTGGTAGTGTCCTTAAACTTGTGACTGGTAGTGATCTAAAACTTGTGACTGGTAGTGTCCTTAAACTTGTGACTGGCAGTGATCTAAAACTTGTGACTGGTAGTGATCTAAAACTTGTAACTGGTAGTGTACTAAAACTTGTGACTGGCAGTGATCTAAAACTTGTGACTGGTAGTGTCTTAAAACTTGTGACTGGTAGTGTACTAAAACTTGTGACTGGCAGTGATTTAAAACTTTTGACTGCTAGTGATCTAAAACTTGTGACTGGTAGTGTACTAAAACTTGTGACTGGTAGTGTACTACAACTTGTGACTGGCAGTGATTTAAAACTTGTGACTGGTAGTGTACTAAAACTTGTGACTGGCAGTGATCTAAAACTTGTGACAGGTAGTGTCCTAAAACTTGTGACTGGTAGTGTACTAAAACTTGTGACTGGCAGTGATTTAAAACTTTTGACTAGTTGTGATCTAAAACTTGTGACTGGTAGTGTCCTTAAACTTGTGACTGGTAGTGATCTAAAACTTGTGACTGGTAGTGTCCTTAAACTTGTGACTGGTAGTGATCTAAAACTTGTGACTGGTAGTGTCCTTAAACTTGTGACTGGCAGTGATCTAAAACTTGTGACTGGTAGTGATCTAAAACTTGTAACTGGTAGTGTACTAAAACTTGTGACTGGCAGTGATCTAAAACTTGTGACTGGTAGTGTCCTAAAACTTGTGACTGGTAGTGTACTAAAACTTGTGACTGGCAGTGATTTAAAACTTTTGACTGCTAGTGATCTAAAACTTGTGACTGGTAGTGTACTACAACTTGTGACTGGCAGTGATTTAAAACTTGTGACTGGTTGTGTACTAAAACTTGTGACTGGTAGTGTACTAAAACTTGTGACGGGCAGTGATCTAAAACTTGTGACAGGTAGTGTCCTAAAACTTGTGACTAGCAGTGATTTAAAACTTTTGACTAGTTGTGATCTAAAACTTGTGACTGGTAGTGTACTAAAACTTGTGACTGGTAGTGTACTAAAACTCGTGACTGGCAGTGATTTAAAACTTGTGACTGGTAGTGTACTAAAACTTGTGACTGGTAGTAATTTAAAACTTGTGACTGGTAGTGTACTAAAACTTGTGACTGGTAGTGTACTAAAACTTGTGACTGGTAGTGATCTAAAACTTGTGACTGGTAGTGTACTAAAACTTGTGACTGGTAGTGTACTAAAACTTGTGACTGGTAGTGATTTAAAACTTGTGACTGGTAGTGTACTAAAACTTGTGACTGGTAGTGTACTAAAACTTGTGACTGGTAGTGTACTAAAACTCGTGACTGGCAGTGATTTAAAACTTGTGACTGGTAGTGTACTAAAACTTGTGACTGGTAGTGATTTAAAACTTGTGACTGGTAGTGTACTAAAACTCGTGACTGGCAGTGATTTAAAACTTGTGACTGGTAGTGATCTAAAACTTGTGACTGGTAGTGTACTAAAACTTGTGACTGGTAGTGATCTAAAACTTGTGACTGGTAGTGTACTAAAACTTGTGACTGGTAGTGTACTAAAACTCGTGACTGGCAGTGATTTAAAACTTGTGACTGGTAGTGTACTAAAACTTGTGACTGGTAGTGTACTAAAACCTGTGACTGGTAGTGTACTAAAACTTGTGACTGGTAGTGTACTAAAACTTGTGACTGGTAGTGATTTAAAACTTGTGACTGGTAGTGTACTAAAACTCGTGACTGGCAGTGATTTAAAACTTGTGACTGGCAGTGATCTAAAACTTGTGACTGGTAGTGATCTAAAACTTGCGACTGGTAGTGTCCTTAAACTTGTGACTGGTAGTGATCTAAAACTTGTGACTGGTAGTGTCCTTAAACTTGTGACTGGTAGTGATCTAAAACTTGTGACTGGTAGTGTCCTTAAACTTGTGACTGGCAGTGATCTAAAACTTGTGACTGGTAGTGATCTAAAACTTGTAACTGGTAGTGTACTAAAACTTGTGACTGGCAGTGATCTAAAACTTGTGACTGGTAGTGTCTTAAAACTTGTGACTGGTAGTGTACTAAAACTTGTGACTGGCAGTGATTTAAAACTTTTGACTGCTAGTGATCTAAAACTTGTGACTGGTAGTGTACTAAAACTTGTGACTGGTAGTGTACTACAACTTGTGACTGGCAGTGATTTAAAACTTGTGACTGGTAGTGTACTAAAACTTGTGACTGGCAGTGATCTAAAACTTGTGACAGGTAGTGTCCTAAAACTTGTGACTGGTAGTGTACTAAAACTTGTGACTGGCAGTGATTTAAAACTTTTGACTAGTTGTGATCTAAAACTTGTGACTGGTAGTGTCCTTAAACTTGTGACTGGTAGTGATCTAAAACTTGTGACTGGTAGTGTCCTTAAACTTGTGACTGGTAGTGATCTAAAACTTGTGACTGGTAGTGTCCTTAAACTTGTGACTGGCAGTGATCTAAAACTTGTGACTGGTAGTGATCTAAAACTTGTAACTGGTAGTGTACTAAAACTTGTGACTGGCAGTGATCTAAAACTTGTGACTGGTAGTGTCCTAAAACTTGTGACTGGTAGTGTACTAAAACTTGTGACTGGCAGTGATTTAAAACTTTTGACTGCTAGTGATCTAAAACTTGTGACTGGTAGTGTACTACAACTTGTGACTGGCAGTGATTTAAAACTTGTGACTGGTTGTGTACTAAAACTTGTGACTGGTAGTGTACTAAAACTTGTGACGGGCAGTGATCTAAAACTTGTGACAGGTAGTGTCCTAAAACTTGTGACTAGCAGTGATTTAAAACTTTTGACTAGTTGTGATCTAAAACTTGTGACTGGTAGTGTACTAAAACTTGTGACTGGTAGTGTACTAAAACTTGTGACTGGTAGTAATTTAAAACTTGTGACTGGTAGTGTACTAAAACTTGTGACTGGTAGTGTACTAAAACTTGTGACTGGTAGTGATCTAAAACTTGTGACTGGTAGTGTACTAAAACTTGTGACTGGTAGTGTACTAAAACTTGTGACTGGTAGTGATTTAAAACTTGTGACTGGTAGTGTACTAAAACTTGTGACTGGTAGTGTACTAAAACTTGTGACTGGTAGTGTACTAAAACTCGTGACTGGCAGTGATTTAAAACTTGTGACTGGTAGTGTACTAAAACTTGTGACTGGTAGTGATTTAAAACTTGTGACTGGTAGTGTACTAAAACTCGTGACTGGCAGTGATTTAAAACTCGTGACTGGTAGTGATCTAAAACTTGTGACTGGTAGTGTACTAAAACTTGTGACTGGTAGTGATCTAAAACTTGTGACTGGTAGTGTACTAAAACTTGTGACTGGTAGTGTACTAAAACTCGTGACTGGCAGTGATTTAAAACTTGTGACTGGTAGTGTACTAAAACTTGTGACTGGTAGTGTACTAAAACCTGTGACTGGTAGTGTACTAAAACTTGTGACTGGTAGTGTACTAAAACTTGTGACTGGTAGTGATTTAAAACTTGTGACTGGTAGTGTACTAAAACTCGTGACTGGCAGTGATTTAAAACTTGTGACTGGTAGTGATCTAAAACTTGTGACTGGTAGTGTACTAAAACTTGTGACTGGTAGTGTACTAAAACTTGTGACTGGTAGTGATTTAAAACTTGTGACTGGTAGTGTACTAAAACTCGTGACAGGCAGTGATTTAAAACTTGTGACTGGTAGTGATCTAAAACTTGTGACTGGTAGTGTACTAAAACTCGTGACTGGTAGTGTACTAAAACTTGCGACTGGTAGTGTACTAAAACTCGTGACTGGTAGTGTACTAAAACTCGTGACTGGTAGTGTACTAAAACTCGTGACTGGCAGTGATTTAAAACTTGTGACTGGTAGTGATCTAAAACTTGTGACTGGTAGTGTACTAAAACTCGTGACTGGTAGTGTACTAAAACTTGTGACTGGTAGTGTACTAAAACTTGTGACTGGTAGTGATCTAAAACTTGTGACTGGTAGTGTACTAAAACTTGTGACTGGTAGTGATCTAAAACTTGTGACTGGTAGTGTACTAAAACTTGTGACTGGTAGTGATCTAAAACTTGTGACTGGTAGTGTACTAAAACTCGTGACTGGTAGTGTACTAAAACTTGCGACTGGTAGTGTACTAAAACTCGTGACTGGTAGTGTACTAAAACT